>JARFJA010000001.1:62207500-63407500 GCA_036326145.1 Rhagophthalmus giganteus | reverse complement strand
CACGTTCGTAAGGGTAGGTCTACATATCAAAGTAAAACAAATCAAACACAATAATTTACAACTTGGAAAAATGTAATAAAGTTGATAAACAATCTTTACATCGATACAAAAATAATAAAATAATAAAAGCAACGTGATTGCATGTATTTATTTTCAAAATTATAATTACGTAACTATGATAATGACGGAATTTCTGAGGCAGCATCATATAAATGATCAACGATAATAATTTTTGGTATTAAATTTGACTACTAAATAAGCGGTGACGATTTTTTAAATTATGTTAAAATTAGTCTGTCATTATAAAAAAGTATTTCACTATTTTTCCACGAGTAACATTTTCGTTATTATTGTAGCCGTTTTTAAATTTATTCGGTCAACAGGTGCTGGCCTGGAATTTAAAAAAATCCAGGGTATCGGCAAATTTTTAAAAGCTGTAAATTAATGCGGCTTTAAGAGAATATTTTTGTCGAAAATCATACGTTGCGATTTTAAAACTATTTGATCCGTGAACGTATGTACAGTTTAACGCGTCTTTTCACAATATGTGAAAATTGATATCTGATTTGATAATATTGTTTGAGAAAATATCGAACTTTCACGCATGTTTTTTTTAGTATCTATATGAAAGTCGTTTATTATATACCTATCTACTATTAAATATTAGATAGCTATTTATAAATAATTATCTATAAGGTTATAATCCTTGAAATATGATTTTCTTGATTCTTTTTTACTATAAAATTTTTTTTTCGTCAATATTTTCGCAAGTTGCTTATATCAAATGAACGCATAACAAAACGCATTTACCTAATCATAAACGAAAACAACTGCCGCCTCCCTCTACTAAATAGTGCGCAAGTTAAAGGAAACCCGGAGAACCTAGAAATTACATTTATGCGGTTTTGTTCGAGTTGGTGTAAATATGAGTTTTCGGTAAAAAACAAACTGTTTGGGAACAGTCTTTATAAACAAAACTGTCCATATTGTAGTAACAATCCGACCCTCGTTGTGTTTTTGTTCTGTCCGCTCGATATAAACCCGCTATTAAGAATTGAAAAACAATTTGCACTGCGCGCTCCGTTTCTCTGCATGAACAAGTTATTTCGTAAATTTCAGCAGAGATTATTCCCTAATGTCGACACTGATTTATTTAAAATTCCAGTGTGATTTTCTTTTTGGTTAATCTAAATTCTAATAGAATTCTTGAAAACTATCATTTTATACGTATTTCGTCCGGTAAATTTGTTAAACAAAATCTTTAAGGTTTTTATATTATAAAGTGTAGCTATTATTTGTTTTAATAAGAAAATATTGTAAAAATTTCGTTCCGGTTTCACTCATCGGCGCATTATATTAAACATATTAAAAACCCATAATGTGTGATGATAATGGTATGATTAATATTCTAACATTTCTGCTTTCGTGTAATAAGGAGCATTTAATTTGTAATTTATAATTGTCTAACTGTGCAATCTTAATTAATACTCGAGACATTTTTACATAGGTAGAGCTATGCACCTACAACATTTATAAATAGTAGATAGTGAATATTTAAATAACCATTATTTCATAATTATTTGTTTACTTATTTTATTTATTTATTATTAATTCTAATTCTGATATCAATGTATTATAATATCAAATATTATATGATTATTAGTTAATTAAAAGTCGATAATCAAAAATTTAATTACGGACTATTGCCCGCAACTGTCAATTTTCTACAAAACCTCAAAGAATAAATCTAAAAGAGCTAATTTTAGAGGTAATATTTATTAGAACAAAAAGCCGTATCGTTCATTGTCTCGGAAATACAAATCGATAATAAAAATTAGGGTGTTCTATTTAAAATGAGAAAGTTGGTATCAATTTCCGGTGTGATCGGAAAAAGTAGAAATCTAAAATTAAATTAAATCGAAAGGGCATAACCAATTACCATTACTTCCAAAATTTCAAATCGCAACTCTTATTACTTTCTTATATTCTTCTAACCAAAACTCGTCGTGTCATACCCTGTACAATAATAATGGAGATTTAACACAATACTACTTACTAGGTTTTAACACAAAAAATCTATTTTAAGCCTCTTGTCATTAACTTTCCAATATTTTTTATCGGCAGTAAATGAAATAAGCGAACAAAGCAATTAAATATTTCTAATTGGATAATTTTCTTTCTTTATCGAGTTAGGGGTATAAATCATAGATAACAGTAAACCTAAAGCAGATCTCCGCAAAACTCCAGAAGTAACATCATAATTATTATTAGTTAGATATTTATTTTTGATTAAATAAGTAATTGGCGAAAAATTTAATTAGAACATTATCAAAAGCAATGTAAAGCTTTAATTTGGTAATGCGATTTAGTAGTCAAAAGATAATAATTAACTTTTGCCGAATCCTTTAGAAATATCTTAAATTATGAAAACAGGCCTTTCGTTTCCATCTAAAATTCTAAAAATTTCACGAAATACATATTTTAATTAAAGCAGTTAAGTTATTATGTTGTAACTTTTGTAAGATAAAATTTGCTAATTGAAATAAAAATATCGTTCTTTTCTACACCTACCGAGACGCACGAATCTACCTAAATGGCGCACAGTGGAGTATATGATATGAGAAGTTGGCCAAAAGTTGTATTTTTTAAATCAATTATATAATGTAGCTTAGAATCTCCCAGAATAAATAAGACTCTGGGCCGTCATCTGCACCATTTTCTTGTCGTCAGTCCAACTATAGAAGGGTCTAGTTCATTTGTAATTTGTCTGTAACTCCGGCTTACAGGTAACTTTGTCAAAGCTCTACAAAACCGTTTGTATTATTTTCAAAATATTAGTGTATTAGAGAGTTTTTGTGAAATTTTCGAAGAAGGATTTTGATCTAGAAGGTATGTATATAATTTAGTAGAATATATGACATCTTATATCGGAAGATACGTATATATTTTTTGTTTTAAATTAAACATAAAAAATAATTTCTTTTTCGATTACTTTTAATAATCACCGGTCATTTAGTTATACTTCCAAGCGTTGCCAAACAATAAAAGTTGTTTAATATGAAATGTCAATTATGTAGCTGTAATAATTAACTTTTTTTTTTTACCAAAGTACACCCATTAAATTTTTATTATTTTTTTAAATAAGGTCTACGTGTTAATGTATGTATTTTTCAAATATTTGTATAGTCAATAAAATTGCTGTTTTGTTCACCGAAACATTTACCAATATGAAAAGGAAGGCTTTGTTTGATATAATAAAGAAATCCGGTCGTACCAAATTTCAAATTCATAATTGTTTCAATTTATTTCATTAGTTGTTTATAAGTTTATTGTAATGTAGCAACAAATTTGATTTCAAAAATTTTCGTTTTTTTTTCAAATTTTATAAAATCTGAGTTAAAATAGCTTTAAATGATTACTTGGACATAGTAGAGACACAAAAACGCATAAAATAGTTTTGGCCAACTTTTTGTGTTAAATACCCCACTGTGTGGCGTCTCAGTAAGAAGAGTGCCGGATTTAGTTTATGAATTAAACACATTATTTATTCGAAAAATGATAATATTTTTATTTCGTTGTAAAGTACAAATGTTTCGATTATGTATGGAATAAAATGCCAGACAAATGCGCACCACGGCTCTTCTTGCAAACTCTTGCTTTTTCGATGAAATTTAAGATCACATCGTTGCATAATTATGGTTCGATTGTGGCAATAACATCTTGGATCTCCGCCTTAAGCTGACCGATTGTTTGTGGCTTATTGACATACACACGTGGCTTCAAAAACCCCCAAAGAAACAAGTCGCATTATTAAGCAACAATTATGCAACGATGTTATCTTAAATTTCATCAATGTGAGCCGTGGTGCGCATATATTTAGCATTTTATTCCATACATAATCGAAATATTTGTACTTTACAACGAAATAAAAATATTATCATTTTTCGAATAAATAATGTGTTTAATTCATAAACTAAATCCGGCGCTCTTATCGAGACATCATTTATTTAAATAATTTAATTTTCATAAATTTTCGAATTATAGTAGGTAGTAGGTAGGTACCTATCTATATCTTTTAGTTCGTAGAAAATAATCTACTTCTGTTGTATGCTAACACCTAAATCAAACGTTAAAATTAAAATTTAATTCAATAATGAAATATATTCTATAACAAATCTGTTATTTTTAAAGGCCCGTTAAAAAACTAACGACCAATCACGATCGAGATTTTCATGTTTCCACTAAAAAGTTATTTTATTATAAAATAGGTATAGCACATAAATCGAATAGCAAATTAATTTTAAATTAATTCCAATATTTTATTTTCAGAATTTTTAATAAGTTCACTTTAACAAGTGAACTCTACTTCAATGTATATCTATATTATAATCCAACTCTGTCGTCCCTGCTACTTACTTCCAACTATAAGCTGTAAAATGAATATCCTAAAATATCAAAGACCGTAACTGACTCGGACTATCATAATATAAATACAGTTATAATTATGTATTAACTGTTTTAGTTTCAAAATAAACACGTAATTTATATCTTTAAGTAATAATAGGTAGGGGAGGAAGTGGAATAACTTTACGTAATCAAGATTTGATTTATGGAAATAAAAAAATTGACTGTGTTGGAAATAAATAGTTATAATTTATTTACCATGTTTAATTACGTAATATCTACGTACATGTGGAATATTATGAGAAATAAAAGAAAAACGGCGCCAACGAATAATATGTTAAAACCACGTCTAATTTTGGTTTATATGAAAAATATAAAAACTAAAGCTACTGAAAATGAGTAACAGAAAGTAAATAAGTAAACAATAAATAATTGTAACAGAAAAAATCTCGTATTGAAATAGAAATTCTTACTTTTAAAAACGGGTTTTTTACCTATTCAATAGCTACTGAAAGCTACTGAAAATGAGTAACAGAAAGTAAATAAGTAAACAATAAATAATTGTAACAGAAAAAATCTCGTATTGAAATAGAAATTCTTACTTTTAAAAACGGGTTTTTTACCTATTCAATAGTAAAGATAATAATCAAAATTAAAACTATCGGCTAGAAAATTCAATAGAATAAAAGATAACTTAATGTGACTTTAATTAATTCTTTATGTTACCCTGAAAATAACGTTGCCGATCGTTTTAAAACGTAGTGGCTAAACTTTTTTATACCCTTCAGGTAGCTTAATGAAAGGATCTTTCAAATAATGCGGTTTTACGCCGCGCCGCGAACATTTTGCATAAGATATCTCTGAAAAACTCGCAGATCCCTAGAATAGTTCGCATATAACGTAAGGTCCTTTTACCGAGTTTCTTTAATTAACTTTGTTGATGGAGCTTTAAAATGCTAGTTTAAGATGATTAATATCAAAAACTTGCGGAAATATTCCACTGTCGAATCGAAACAGCCGCTGTATTTGCTTATTCGAATAAAAGTTAACCAACCCATCGTTGCGTAATATTTTCAAAATGCGGACAATTAAAATTACCACTGCAAACGCGGTAAACGATAATACGCGGGCGACTCTTGTTGACTTTCACTTATTGAAACCGCAGCGCCAGGTCCCATTTTATCACCGATCGTAATTTTATTTGTTTATTTTATTTCGTGCAATAATTTCGGGAATTTTTCCTACTATTACCAACGATAAGCGTTCGTTTTCTATTTTTATGGAAATCGAAAATATTTAGACTATTATAGTACATATGCAAAATAATACTTTTTAAAAATAGAATGTCTAAACAATTGAGCATTAAAAGAGTCTGCGGTATTTTTAATAGGGGATACATGGGACAAAGTGAAACGTGCTCGTCAATACATTAATTGACGCAACAACTATTGTGTTTTCACGTTATTAACCACTTTGATGATTGACAAATTCACGGCAGTACGTTGTAGCACGCAGCGCCGTTAGCAAAAACATTTATAAAGATTATTCGATTTCCTGTGGTCGATTTCTAACTTTCGTAGGTAAGATGTTTTTCTTTTAAGTAGAAACGACGTGACTTAAACCTTTGCTCGCATTATAATTTATTACACATATGTGTACGTGTTACTATGCAAGTATATTTTCGTTCAGAATAAGCTTATTATTGCGACATAGTAATTATTTCAAGCTACACGTGATGCGGGACAACGTGAAAGGGACAAAGTGACGTATTATTTTGCTTGTGGTGGAATGGTGTCACTCATCTATACGACACAATAAAATGATATTTAAGGAACTAAGATATCAAATACAGTATTAAAGAAATATCAACATCTGGAGCCAATTGCACAACAGCTGATCATCGCTGATCACCATAGAAATGATTGTCTAAACAATTATTTACATGACAATTAACAGAGGTCAACGGTGATCGGCTGTTGTGCAACTGGCTCCTGGTTTTACTTTGCTGTATATGCAAGCTATTGTATTTCACTTTACCCGGTATACGGAGAAAAGTGATATTTCTTAAACATGCTTTTTTCATTGGTCGCATTCAGGGAATGGTAGCGCTGTAGCGCTTTATCGAAGCGATGCTCTGAATGGTGTCTGCTTTACTCGCAGTGCTGCAGCGCTTTAGTAAAGCATTAAAGCATATAAATATTCCGCTTTAACGCTTTATAACTAAATAAAGCAATGACGCATCCAAGCGTTCTAACCTAACAAATTGTGTTGCTTGTTTATGTTTTGGTTTATGCAAAAAATAAAGATGGCTTATAACGTTACAATTCGGAGACGAAGTCATTTCCTTTGCGGTAACGTAAGAAGAAAGGTTGAAGATATTACAAGGTAAGTTTTACATAAAAATTTGAGTGTTTTACGAACAAAATTGCCAACCTAAGAATTAAAAGCTGAAAAATAACTAGTACCAAAAATGTTTATTCAGGCAAGATAAAGCGTTACAGCGCTGCAGCGTTTCGACGCTACAATTCCCTGAATGCGACCATTGTGAAACACTTCAAAGTATAATGAGCAATTACTCAATTGTTTTCTTATATATATATATATATATATATATATATATATATATATATTATTTATTTATTTATACAGTAGAGAGTATGGCGTTAAATAAACCTCACTTATTATGGCCCTCTGATTACAGATGTTGCTGCATTGTTGTTTTGTGTGTGTTCGCTTTACCCCATGTTCCCATAGATATCTACACGTTTACTAATTTAAGTTTTACCTTGTATAATAGTATAATATACCTATAATAATATACCTATATAAGGTATAATAGGTATATAAATAAGGTATATAAGGTAATAAGGTATATATAGGTATATAAATAAGGTATATATACCTATATAATACCTATAATATAATAGTATAATATAAATAGTATAAACCTAGTATAATATACCTTGAAATTATTGAACCTTGAATTATGAAAAGATGTGATTCTATAAATCAACGATTTGATTTATTAAATTATTATGTTCTCAAATAATTAGCTCACAAGTGGTTTTAAATAACAAAAATAAATGTAGATATAAGTTATCTACTCTACAGCATATTAAATCAGTTATAGTTTTTAGGTAACCTACCTATACTCATGTAACAATACATTTTCTACAATAAGTCTTGCAAAATTTTACATTTAAACCATAAGTTAATCGGTTAATTGATAATTAAATAAACTAACAATAAGTAAGTGTTTAATAAAAATTAAATGTAGATAAATATTTAAAAAAATCAAAACATGTTATTTAAGTGAATATTTTATAGGTATTCCCAATTAAATATATTTTAAACCACGATTTACAACAGGAATACAAATAAAATATAGGTAATTCTAAATTTAGAAGAAAATTGTTATGCAGTACATGAGTAATTCTTTCATAAAAATAGCAATAACAGGTAAACAAATAATAACTTTAGGTAATAAAATAAGAAAAAGTCAGAAATGGAGAAATAAATAATTTAAATTACATATTAAATTTTGAATGTCGGTTGTGAATTAAAAAAGAACATTTGGTATTTTAAACACTTGCGTTGTTTATTACTATAAATTTAACTGACACGCGTCTATACATAAGTATAAACATAAATCATAACTTACTCATTATTATCTTTCTATTAATTACCATAATAACTGTAAACTGCAACAAGTAAGCGTGTGAATTTAATTTAAGTAACTTTTCGATATAGTGGTAATTTGTATAAAAACGATTTAATAAAATTTATACATATTATAATTCGATGGCGTTTTACTAAAAGAGAGTAACCCACAGTTTTTGTAAAAAATGAGTTATTCTGACTATTTTATGCATCTAAAGCAAAGAAATCATCTGCTAAAATCTAGTTACAATATTCCGATTTTTTCCACCGGAAAAATCTATTTCTATTTCCGCGAAACGTAACTTCTCATAGCTACGTGACGACACAAAATGTCCTCTCCCGTAAAATTTACTTTTTGTGGGTTACGCCCTTATGGAAAATCTGCGTTGATATGTATTTGCGACCTCACTTCTTATATGTACATACTGAATTAACGCTTGAATAAATTGGGCGCCGAGCGCTCTGAAATACATATATCTAGAGAAAATAGTTCGAATGTAAACATTTTCCGTTTAAATGAAAATGTTCCCATTTAGAACCAAATAGCAGCAAAAGACTTGTCGATTTCAGTATATTTGCAATAATATAAAGATTGAATTAAAAAATATTTAATTGCTCAACGTAATGATTGACATAATATGAAAATGTAAATAATGACGTTCGATAGCTAACGCCAATATACAGTCCAAGCCCCGAGCATTGCCGCCCCGAGGATTGCCGCTTCCCCGCTTTCTCGCTCGAGCACTACCCCACTCCTTAACATCGCTCGCGACCGATAAATTTCGTATCCGACTCTCCGAGGATTGCCGCGAACGAAGTCGGAGTATAGACAAGTTTTATAAATACATATAACGTACATGATTCATATTTTTATAATTAATTACAAAGTTAATTAATTAATTAATTATTATTTATTATAATTAATATGTACTTGAAAATTAAGATACAAGATTATCCAAAATTTCAAAGGAAGTTGATAAAAAGTTAAAACTTTCATCAACTTGTACAAAGAGTGTACATAAAAGTAACTAAGTAACGCATAAACAAACGACAAAATTGTCAAACTGACGATCGGCAATCCTCAGAGCGGGCGAAAGGAATTTTCTTCCAGCGCGCTCGAGTAGAGAGTGGGGGTATATGAGTTCTCCGAATCATACTCCCCTACGGCCCCGTAAACGGCAATGCTCGGGGCTTGGACTGTAACTTAATTACACGGCGCGAACACGAGTTTAGTACGACCGGCGCATTATGAAATGGACATAGCTCGATGTATGAATTGTGGAGTTGCGTTGTTAGCACACAGCTAAATCCCGACACCTATCTAAATATAGAATTTCTTGATATCAGCGAATAATTTCGAGTCGCCGATTTGTACAACTACGTAATTGTATAAAAGAATATTAGCAGTAATAAAATTATAAGAACAGTTTCGTGTTAATGGCAAACATACTTTTTAGAATGTCCAGAAAAACTCATATGAACAATATGAATTTACTAATATCAATAAGCTGATGGTAATATAAAAATTTCAAATTCAACTCTTAAGTACATAAACACCATTCATATCGACCATTAACAATTAGAACATTCTTTCCAAAGTAATTAAATTATTGTCAGCGTTGCACAGAGCGAGTGAGTGACAACTACATCCACTGACTTATAAACATAATCAAAAAGCGATACCTATGTGTTAATTGTAACTACTAATGTTTGCGAGATTTTTGGCGTTCTTTAATATAATAATTTGTTTTTTGTAACACTTGAGCCAATCACACAAATTCATAATTAATATTTTAATATTTAACGTTCAATCTGTCTTATTGTAAGATTGTCGTCAGTGTACACATGTCAGTTTTGCAATTATGACATTAACAAAATACAATAAATTAGCATAAACCCTAATAAATCAAAGTTTTAAATACTCCTATAATGTAGTTTAGTTAAATAAAGTTTATAGTTTTACGGAAAATAGTCTTTTTCGGGTACTTTTTTAATACTAGGAATCCCGACCAGTTTTCAGTTAATCCGTTACACATAACATACAATTGTTATTATTATTGACACTCAATCAAATGAGATGCAAATAATAAGTAATCAAAATTATAAAAAAAATATAAAATACGGATGTCAAAAGTAACCATTTTGGTTACATTATTTTTATTTTTAATAACGGCCCTAATTCTTCTAGGCATACATAGTGCTAGAAATATAAAACGTAAAACGGTAAAACGACTTAATCCAGCAAAAGTAAAAGGAAACGTTCCTTGGTGACGAATCACTAGATACTGATTAGGCCTCTGAAGACTCGCGGACGCTTGTTATGCCTATTTTGCGTATTTTGTAGTTATTTGTATTGCCTTGTGACATAAATATATGTCATAATAGTGACATTGTAATATATAGAAAATTAATAGGTAAATAAATATATTTACCTATTAATTTTCTAGAATAACTCCGAAGATAAACAATTACACATACAGTAGAGTCCTGTTAATCCGAACGAATTAGGACCGAAACCTGTTTGAATTACCAGATTTTCACATTAACCAAAATTATTCTTGTAATGCAGTAGCGTGTACCAAATACAAAGTTTTTAGATTGCTGTAAGCTATAAGTTAACCAGTGTCTGTCTGACACGTTTAACATTTTCAACGTTACGACAAAAGAAACAACTACTGATTTTATGAATAATCCAAACAATTCATTTATTAAGTACAGTAGATACAGTAGATACGTATTTTATTTTTATCATTTTTATAACCGTAATAAATGCAATGTTTTCTATACATTGTTCTATTTTCACTTGGCCTCTGCATTATTTTTCTAACTTACTTTTGTTCAGATCAACCGCATTTTCACAGTGGCGTGGTTCAGATTAACTGGACTCTACTGTATATTACAAATAGCACAACCAATTTTTAAATTTAATATCAATACACCTACTTAGATCCAACGGCATAAATGTAAACATAGACTTTAGACCTGTAGAAGTGTCGGTAACGTATTTAACGATTTATGTTTTGTTTATGTCAGTAAATGTAAACGTCTCCACTTACATAGTTAAATATGCCTCGAAGAAAATGAAATACAGAGCTGTGTGTTAAATCTCGCTGTTTTAGACCACGCCCACCGTCCATTTGATAATGAGTCGGTTGTACCAGTAGGTATATTGTTTAGTAAGTGAGTTTATTTTTCTTAATTATGTCAAAATTATATAATGTAATATTCTTCATATTCTGCGTAAAAAAAAAACATTTTGGTCATTTAAATAATGCAACATCTCATATTTTTTAATTCTGAAAGTATGTAGTCTTTTCAACTTGAATTTTAACGATGAATACTTTTCGTTATTAATTGGAATAACCGTGTTGAATTTCCACTGTTTGTATTGTTGATAATATTATGGTAATAACTTAATTTGATTCCTGATTTAAAAATTTAAAGGGTTTCGTATTAAACCACCCCATGTACCTACTCTCGTTTGGATTATCTTCTAAGTCGATTCAGTTGCGAATTTTAGGGGGGAAAAGCTTATTTTATTTTAATTACAAAGTAAATGAGCGTTGACATTTTTCATACTGTGTATTATACGCATATTAAATAGGTAGAAACATAGGTAAATAAATGCTTTGCTTGATTATACGAAGCATTATTCCTGATAATTATTATAGACGACCAGCAATTTATTATTCGTTAAACTTATATTAATGTCAAAAAGCTACTTTTATAAGTGGTTATAAGTAATTCAAAAGTAGTTGCTTCAACGATCATCTTATAACTACAATGTGTAGGTACACGTAGTTAACAAACATTGCTTATATATTTAGTTCCATACATAATAGTTTTTAATTACACTAAAACGTTCGCAAACATTAACCAAATACCTATACCTACCTATACTGTAGACGTTTAATCGTGGTTCGTCTCTATTTCAATTCTGTGTTATATACCCCAGGGTTATTTGAGCAAAGTTAACCTAACTTTGTAAGATTTTACTTTGTACAACGGATTTTAATTCATAACTGCGGTTTAGCTCTAATAATAAATATTAAATATTACTTAATCAAATATAAGAAGTTACATAAACCCACTTTAATTTTCTTGTTTAAAAGACAAGATATTTAACGGTTATATTATTAATCATCAGAATTCTTCCGTGAAAGAAATGCAAGTACACTCGACTTTTAAAGCATTAAAGAATATTATTAGGTAATTACTATAAAAAGTTTAGGGAGTTTTTTAAAATTAATGAAATTATACATGCAGTTTATTTAATCCATTATGATATGCAGGGTATGTCACGACGAGTTTTGGTTAGAAGGATATAGGAAAGTAATAAGAGTTTGAAATTTTGTAAGTAATGGTAATTGGTTACGCCCTTTCGATTTAAAATAATTTTAGATTTCCACTTCTTCCGATCACACCGGAAATTGCTACCAACTTTCTTATTTCAAATAGAATACCTTAATTTTTATTTATTATCGATTTATATTCCGGAGACAATAAATATTCCTCTAAAATTATCCCTTCTGGAATTATTTTGTTTTGTAAAACAATTAACAGCTGCAGGCTATTACAAATAAAGACTACATTTCTAAGACATTTTTTATGCATGTACAGATTTAAAATTTTAGGTAAATATATTTTAGAAAGTATACTGCATAGAATGCTATATACATATAAACTAAATAAAATAATATCGGACGTTCAGAAAAACATGCCAAACTTGTTAGCCGGAAAATATCAATGTCTTATTAATTTTAAATAGCAACCTACATTTTTTTTCAACTTCTGTTCCATTATACGTTCAAAATTGGGAGCAGTATGTATTCACTTTCCTATATCTAATGTCGTTGTTTTAGAGTTATTTTGGAATATGTTATTAATTCCCTCGAAATTTTATTTTGTAGAATCGATTAGGTTACCGAAGATGTCATAAATAAATCAAAACAAAATAAATGTTTCTTAATAATCGAAAACGTTGAAATCGAGAACTATTGTTGTACAAAACTAGACAACAGTATCAACAATAAATCATGATGGGAACCTAGAAGAAATTTTCAAACACATCACCATCTTTATTCAAACACTTTTCTTATTATTTTTAAAATGTAGATATCTGCGGCACGCCGAATCATCACCATCAAACTGATATTATACATATTATGTTGGTGCTTTATCCATCTGCAATCGCACACCACGAGCTTCGATTTTAACGTTTTAGATTATTAAGAAACAGTTATTTCTTTTGTTTTTATTTATTTACGCCACCTTTGGTAGCCTAATCGATTCTGTAAAATAAAATTTCGAAGGAGTTAATAGGTTTTTCAAAATAACTCGTAACACCAGTTCGCCCTTAACAGGTGCACAAGTTAGTAACCTAAACTAATTATACAAATAGAACAAGTTTACAAAACAAAAAATACTTCCAAAAGGCCTAATTTTAGAGGCAATGTTAGAGGAACAAAAAGTCGCATAATTGTCTCGGGAATACAAATCAACAATAAAAGTTAGAGTGTTTCATTTGAAATAAAGTAGTCGGTATCTATTCCCGATGTAACCGAAAGAAGTGGAAATCTAAAATTATTTTAAATGAAAAGGGTGTAACCAGTTGCCATTACTTTTAACCAAAACTCGTCGTGACATGCACTGTACGGATACTTATGTAATTATTTTTAATTATCGAATTATCGATATTATAAAATATTTGTTGTATTTATATTCGCCGCGAGTTCTTTATCTTGAATTTACATTTTAGACAACTACGGTTCTCTTGTCTTCGTAAACGATTTTGTTAATAGGAAACCCGCTTACATATACTACAGGAATGTAGATAACATTTTAGATTTAGGTGCAACACTTAATTGCGTTTACTCATCCATTGTTGGTATCAAAGCTTATAAACGCGGTGGCTCATAAATGTCTTCTGATCCGCCCCCCTTATACAAATTTCGCAGTTCATTTTGTAATCTTCAAAAGGCTTTGACACATTCAATTTTACTTGAAAACGCGCGATTTAAATGAAAATAGAAGTTCAAGAGCAAATAATACACATTTAAGCGTTCCTCCTTAATTTCCTAGCGATTAAGCGACACTTTCAACAATTCTAAGACGCGACACGGCGTGAAAATTACGCGTCAACCACGCACGTTTTCTTTTCCGGTCCTTTTCTATCGAATGTTAAATTTAGAGGTTGAATGAAGACAACAAATCATGAATTCTAAACTAGTAGTAGTATTCATTTGTTAACATCTCAAGTCCGTTATGTTTGTTTGTTAGGCCCACTCGATTCGCTTCCCTAAATTTGAATCTATTGTCATGTAAAATTTCTATTAAAGGCTTGTCGTGAGTATGTAATTTTATACCAGAACGTAGCACATGTAAGATTAGAATTTATTAAATCTCACAGTGATTTGTATGATAAAATAAAATAAAGCAAACTGATGCGAATTTTTCTTTGGTGGATACCTACCTATAATATGAAATTATAAGATGAGGTTATTATTATTAATATTAAAGTATTTGGAATTTGAAATGTAAATTTTTTCGTAATAAAGATTTCCAATTATTTTAATAGTAGTAAAAAATGATTATTTTACTTATTCCACACACATGTAAATAAACTAAAAGTAATATGTAAATTTTCTGTAAACATTTTAAAATGTTAAAATTTGGCATAATATTTGCATATTACATTATTCTAATCTATCAAAAATATTTGTCTCACTTTCTCCCATGCAAAATCTAAATGCATCACATTCACCAAAAAACGTAAGATAATCAAACCAAATTTATTTTTAAATGAAAATCAATTAGAATATGTAGATAATATTAAATATTTAGGAATCATCTTGGACACACGCTTGACGTTTGTATTGCACATCAAAAATCTAGTAAACACTTGCAAAAAGGGTATAGACATAATAAAAATCTTAGCGCACCACGAATGGGGAACAAATGAAAAACTTCACTTACCATACTCAACGCGCTTATCAGATCGAAAATAGACTACGGAAGCCACATATATGAGTCGGCAAATAAAAACATTAAGAAAACCATTGATACAGTATACAATACAGGACTACGTATAATTACAGGAGCTTTTAGAACCAGCCCTACCCTCAGTTTATATACAGAAACAAATCAACAACCTCTGAAATATAGACGTGAAAACCTAATAATAAATTACGCCATGTCAGTACTATCTAATAAAAAACACTTAAATTACAGTCTAATAAAAAATCCACAGAACCCTATGACCTACCAAAACAAACGAGAAACCCTAATCCCATTAGAGCAAGAAACATATTAAAAAAACTAAATATCAACAACATCACTATACTACCAACTTCGTTTGGAGTTCCGCCATGGCGTACAAACATCCCCAAAATCAATCTCCAACTAACAAACCACAATAAATCTGACACAAACCCTAAAATTTTCCAAAATAGTTTCAACCAAATAAAAGAAAAATTCCACGAATATAAATACATCTTCAGGGATGGCTCAAAAATCAACACAAATGTGGGCTCGGCATATTCCATCGATTAAAATAACAAACAATACAAGCTCTCACGCTACAGCTCTATATACAGTGCGGAACTTTTCGCCATTAAAGAAGCGCTCAACGCAATAGAAACAAATACAAGCAGTAAACATGCCATTTTTAGTGACTCCTACAACTCCTTAATGGCAATTAAAAAATATACAACAATAACCCGTACATCAGGAAAATTCAAGAAGTAGTAACTAATATAGAAAAAACAGACCGGGAAGTCGTCTTCATCTGGATTCCATCCCATTCAGGCATTCCAGAAAATGAAAATGTGGAAAAAGCAGCAAGACAAGCAGCGGAAAACACTACAGTAGACGAGAAGAATCCCACCAGTGACGATATTAAGATCTATATCAAAGGAAAAATTCAAGACCTCTGGCAAGAGGAGTGGAACGGGAATCCCAATAACCACCTAAATAAAATCAAACCTAAACTAGGCACCAGGTGGACGCCAGGACAACTACTCAAGCGTAGGGAAAGAATCAAAATCACAAGACTTCGAATAGGACATACCAAGGCGATACACGAGTACCTGATGAGGGGAACGGAAGCACCAATCTGCGACGCGTGTGATATGAGACTAACAGTCGAACACATTCTCATTGAATGCCCCAAATATTCAACAGAAAGATGAACAAGTCAGATAAACAGTTTACAACTGCTTGAACTTCTGGAAAACCATCCGACAAATGTGCTGGATTTTCTTAGGTCGATAGGACTGATTCACCAGATTTAAAGTGATATAAATATAACCTATGCCTAAACTCAATAGACGGTATGGCATATTAATAAATTAAATTAAAATATATATATATATATATATATATATATATATATATATATTTGGTAGACTTATATCAATGTTTTAATAAGTCTTATAGCCCTGCTCTTAGGAAAAGTACTAACAAGTATTTTATTCCGTATTTCGTAAAAATACAAATTTCAATTGCTGGAACAGTCCCTATACATGGAGTAATGTTTAAGGTGCAATAATTTCATATTCCTATCTAATAATTTTTATACTAGACTAAGAGCTGGAGAACAATTTTCACACGTGAATTTCTGTCTCTTGAAATTTTGTAGGAAAGTAGCTTTTTAAGTTTGGCTAAGGAACGAAACAACCTGATTAGGCAACTGCGGCCACGAGCCACTCCTCGATTGATTAAAATTGTAGAAAACAACAAGGGAGCGCCGTGTCCAGAAAATGATGCAAAATCTATCGGGAACACATAAACCACGTCAAAATAATGCCACAAGTCCCCATAATTTTTTTGTTACGGTAGACACTCTGCTGTTAAGATATTCACCTTCAAAGTTTCACCACCTTTGGGTTATCGTATCGTCGAGAATTCGTGTAACACACCATATGTTTTGTCATTCGATCAAGAATGTCAACCCTACATTTTGTTGCATTATAAACAATGCTATTGGTGTTTCACAAAGCTGCTTTGTAATAGTTAAATTGTAATATTCTTTGAAGGCATGTAATCAAAGAAAAAAAATAATACGTTAAGCCGTTTATGGATTACAATTAAACAAAAATTGCAATAGCGATCATTTGACCGCTGCCGTCTTTCTAGTGTTAAGAGGCGTCCGCTAACGGGAAGCACGACATAAAACAATTGCGGGGATTTTAAAAGTGTCCGTTGTTGATTAGAAGTGTCGCGACACTTCGGCATGTAACCGACATGTCGATAAAAGAAGTTTCACTGTATATGAAAATTTCAGATTAGGAACACAGCTTTTTTTGTGCCCTCCATCTATCATATTTTTCTGCAGCGTAAGTTCCGAAATACTCTGTATACTAACTAAAATTATGTTGCACGCTCAATTGCGTTATGCGAATTTTATTAATAGAATAATTCATTCATGCACAAGGTCTAATTAAAATATACGTAAAGGTCGAAACATAATATTTTTATACAAAACAAAACGAGTATAAAACGATAAGAATAAAGTCACATGTTGTATAGGTAATGTGTTCCTACAAGTAATAGATTAAGTAACCCGATAGTCCTTCTATTTAGTAGGTAATAAATGTTAATATGTTGATAATTAAATACTACGAAAACGACTCACAAATGACACGAACTTTAATTTACAAAAGAAAATTATAAATTGATACCTTAAAAGTTTAAACTTGAAATTGTTGAGAGCAAAGTAGCGGCCTAAACTTTGAAAATGTCTAACAACGTTCATTTTACTTTGAACAACTTATTATTGATTCTAAGTAAAATAGGCTTCACGTTATTTCTTGAAAACCTACATATGTAGTAGGTATATCGACTTTAATTTTATTTAAGTAACCACAAAAAATTTAAATGTGTTTTTAAAGTGATTTCACATATTCTAAATAGCGTAGTTATGAATGAAACGAGTCTTAATACGACCCTAACGACATAATCCGGTTCCCTTTTAAGTACGGAAAACTAACTTTTAACTTTATTTGAATGTAATATAAATGCAATATAAATGGCACTTCCAACATAATTATTATTGCGTCTAAGCTACTACAATTAATAATTTTAACAAAAGTTTTAAATTAATTAATACGGAGAACGTATCGTTAAAATAAAACGGGGGATATAGGTATATATTATATAACCCCAGCAGCGTTCGTCGCTTAAATTCTAAATGCGATTATAAGTAAACACTATTATAATGGTTCATCGTGAGCGACTTTATTCAATATATTATCTATATAGAAATTAATTGTGTTCTTCGAAGGTTGGTAATCTCTACATTGTTCGTAAAAGTTACTTTTTAATAAACAATTTAAATTCATAACTAATTTCCCATTATGTACAAATAAAAGCTTCTTAATTCTGTTTAAAAAAAATGCGCAAACCCTTTAGTTTTTTTATAAGTTTCTTAAAATATAATAGAAATACATAACTTGCACCAAAAATGTGGGTATATTATAATCATGATGTACTTATATCATACCAATTATAATATAAATACCTTTCAAAAGTCATACCTCGTAAATTGAGTAGGATTTTTATTTTTAATTTGGGAAACGAATTTAACCAATGCCTTCTTATTAAATTCAAAACCAAAACTAACAAATTAAGTACCTAGTTAAATAACGACACTTTTAAACAAAAGTTTTGAACAAGATTTAACATATCTATCGAACAATTTTTTGAATCATCTGATTTTTTAGAAAAAAGTAGAAAATTCCATTTTCAAGATAATTGCGTTTTAAATTATTAAATTCTCTTCACTGGTCTACAATTAAATAAAAACATATTAAAAATTCAATTCCTAACAATATTTGTGAGAACAAATATAACCTTCTTTCCCAACACTTCTTAGGATTAAGAGGAATACCTCGACGATATTTAGATTACCCAGACGCTTACCTTGCACGAACATAGTATCATCTATATCAAAGTCAAAGATAATTAAATTCGCCTCTCAAATTGTGAATAAAAATGACATGAAAAAAGATTCAACACCCTGTATCTTCATAAGCGAACGATTTAGAAAAAAAAAGTATTAGAATAAAAGCATTGAAAAAAGCATTTAATATAATGAAACTTCGAACATTTTAAAATTTAATCTTGTCTATATTTTACGTCATATCTTTTCAAAAAAAAAATTAACAATAATATCAATAAATTTTTAAGAACGCGAAATATTTGTAAACATAATTCAAAATTGATAAATTTTATTCGACGTGTTGCCAAACATGTAGATATTTTCTATTAAGCATCAGAAACAATATTTTCACGTTTGTTTTGTTTCGATAGCATACCTAAATGCAAAATATGAAATTTCGAAATCCCGTCTTGACACTTTCCGTTTTAGAAAGTTACTTCGCGCCTCGTAAACACAATATTTTTTGACGATAAAAATACGCGCCCTTTAGTTTTCAATATTCTATAACATGTCCGAATATGAATGAATAGTTTAAAATACGGTATTGTTTGTACTTACGTGTAACTACTGCAAATAAGCAATTAAATTCGGTAAGTGCGTGTATATCAAAAAGTCAACTTATTTATTAAACACACGCATAAACATAACGCCAAATTTTAAAAAACTTTAAAATCGCTTTTTAATACCCTTACAGGTTTTTCATGAAAACCACTTGATCACTTTATAAGTAGGTATATACAGTAAATTAAGGGTACGTATATTTATAGCAACAAAATCAGTTATTTATATATACCTATAGATGTATATATGTGACGTTATGCATGAAGGTTGTGGGTTACGAGATGTTAAAGTTTAATTAGGCGTCAAATTGTTAAAACTGAAACTCCCGAAAGTTGCTTAAGGATAATAAACACGCAATTAAATCATTCCAGTAATAAATTATACTTGATTTAATTAGGAATCGTGGCACTTTTACGGAACATATGGATACATACGTTATTCACGATGGGTTCCAATGCACGTCACACATAAAAAGTTTTGAATATGGCATATTCTACGGATTATTTACCTGCACACATATGACATGGCAAAGAAAGCCCGCAATCTATTAGCACTGTAAAAATACAAGGTTTTATCAATGACGAGATTCGAAACTATCATGAATAACGCGTAGATAGGTATATAAATAAAAAAATCGTATTCGTTTATTTTTAAGTTTGTATAAACGTAGGTATAGCTTATCCAAATCTATATGATGTCCACGGCATCAATACAAGGTTACTAGATGATGACGTTTCACACAGTGCTGTCACCTAGTACCTCGTATTTTGACAGTTCTAATAAATTGTAGCCTTTCTTTATCCTATCTAATATGTGCGCAAGTAAATCATCTATAGAATTTGAACCGAATTACAAATAAACAATCTAGTAACTTTTTGTTGATGACGTGAACATCATATAGGTTTGGATAAGCTATAGTTAATAAAATAATTGAAGTATCTAATTATAGAATCGATTATTTTTCTAAGAAAACAAAATTAGTTCCATAATTACACTTTACACAATTAAAAATTTTTTAAATTGAATTTAAAATACCACATGGTAGCAGGATATGTTTTTCAAAAGGTACGAATATTTTTTGTGCATAATTTTATTAACAAATTAACAAATATGATAACGAGATGACAAAAATATCGAAATTTGTACCATCAGTACGATGAACTATTGTAAACACGTTTAGATGCCTACGTTAAAAGCTCAACTAAGAGTAAGAGTAAAACGAAATGTAGGATGCCGTTTAAATCGTATTTAAACGTGAGAAAAGAATATCGTGAAGCACGGTTATAGCAGTACAGTGGTAAGAGCCGGCGCCGGAGGCGGCGTCAGCGGCACGACGCTGTCACTTCATCGTTAACTTGTAAAAGGGCATACAAAGAACGATGACTATTTGCTTCGTACTGTATCATTTTTGGTAAATAGATGGGATGAACGATATAATTGTTATCACTGGTAGAGGTGTAATATCACCTAGAATCAATTTAACTTCCCTTTAAGTGTGTTAAAGCAAAATTATGATCACACAACCCATTGTTGCACATCCCCTTATAACTACTACCTACCTACACACATTTTAAATTAAATTAAAATGTCTAAAATTTAATTGACGTAGTTATTATATAAAATAAATATATCTTCAGATACAGTTTATTTGACACTGAAATTGTTGACAACACATACTTGTGTATATAAGTACAATCAAATAATTTATTTTTAACTAAGGCTTTAACTCAAATAGGACATTGGCACAATACGAAACCCAGAGATTTAAAAGTGTGTAATGTATTAAAAAAAAATTGACAATCAGCACTCCAGAATCGGATATTTTGTTTGTTATCAAAGCCGCCGAGACAAAAATGTACCTCGTCACTTATAATGATTTTCTCGCTAATGTTTGAGTTGTCAACGAGCTGCAAAATTGAATTATTGTATTCCCGACGGCGAGGCGTTCATGATCCTCGAGTTGAAGTTCTTACGTCAACGGAATTTTATGTATAAGGATAAAGGTGTAGATCGCAGATATTAAATCGTACAACGATTTCTCGTCGATTATATGTATACTGTATACTTCAAATATTGAATTACGACTGATAGAAATCCACCATAACAAAATGATGATCAATTAAATATGTGAAGTTACTTTTAACCTACCCTGTATATTTCATAATCGATTTATAAGATTTCTACTATAGAGAAATATCAGCCTACAACATCTACATTTCATATTTTATACTATATATGATCTATAATAAGGGCATTGAAAAGAGATTTTAAAAACAAAAACGTAGTACTTATATAGTTAGGTATAGTGAAAATTTTTAGCAATACTATAGTAGGAAGTTGTAAAAAAAACCGATAGACTAGGTAACACACTTGTATTTAATAATAAGCTATTGAAGAATAATAACTTGGTATAATTTTCCACTAAATTTCGCAATGAAAATACGCAAACTCGTTTTTTTAGAAAAGCTTTCTATTTTATTATTGAGAAGACGACATCACGAACGCAATTATTTCAACCATGTTTGAAACTACAAAACTCGAACTGAAAGCAAACCCGTCAGGATATATAAGTATCATATCACGTCGGTTAGGTTAAAATAAGTTATTTAAAAATCATTCGGTTTTAAAAGTTAAACTTTCATTTTTAAGTAGTATTATGTTAAAATAAAAGGCATTCATTTATGTTAGAATATTTAAAATTAAAATTAATATTCACATTTAATAAAAACGTCTAAAATATTATATCTAATTATTATTATAATTGTTACAGAAAAAGATTGTGAAATTTAACAATACGAACTGGCTGCAATGCTAACACGGGGGTTTAGAATATTAGGACTTGTTCTGAAAGTATAGATACCTAAATTTACCTCCGTTAATGATAATACGGTTAACGTAACGTTTTTAAAACACACAACCTTTAGAGCCTCGCGCACTATTTTTAAAAGATACGAAGTTAAATGCCGATGAAAATTACTTATAAATAATAATTAAGAATAGGTAACTGCCAAAAATTAATAAAATTGTATTCCAAAAATGTAAGTTTAAAAAATTTCCCCAATAATACCTAATCGTTAACGATTTATTTCCTAAAATGTTTTGTCTTCGTCATTATGTTGTAGGTACACTTAAATTTATAACAATAACTACCAAAGTAAACTGACAATATTTCAATTTACTTAAGGGCCGGTTGCATCAAACTAAATTAAACAAAGAATTAACTAATCTAAGATTAAATCGATTAACAATGATTTCCTATTGACCAAAAACTTTTGTTACCACCACCACAACAACTTAATACTAGCCATTTAAAGCCAAATTTATTTGTAATTAATACGAACGTCCTTACAATTAATTAAATCAACAAAATCCTGCCCTTACTGTTGTATAAAACCGCATAGTCGAATCCTTGCTGCAGGAAGTTCTCTATTAACAACCAACGTGTACACATAAAAACATAATCCAAGTCTAAACAGCACTACACGCCCGTCCGACCGCTAACCGGTAACTGAAGCGAATTTTTATAAAGCATTAAAATTTTAGAAAGTGTATTTTATCAAGTAATGGTTCTTGCAAGTCGTAGCAATCAAAGCATGTGGGCTCGACTTCGAGCACCTAATCTACCTTACGCAAGATAGGTCAAGAACGTATTGCGTCCTTATCGACATTTTAAAAACTTCATAAAAATTATTTAAACGCCGCAGACCAAAATAAATGTTATAATCAATGTGTAGGTAGGTATATTATAGGTGCCAATTACATAAAGCTGTTCAAGATGAACCTTCATTTCGAGAATACTGTGTCGCTATAGCACTTTTAAAAACTATTTTCTAATATTGTACTTTTAACACTATTATAAGTAATTACGGAACTATTTATAATTTATAAATAATTAAGAACAAAAGTTACGAAAAAAATTGAATTTTAATTTACTGTTTAATATGTAGGTATTACTAAATATCGATCAATTTTAGTGACGTTAAACAACTTTTGTTCGTTATCTAGTAGATCGTCAATAACGTATTAAAAAATATTTTCACCGTTATGCCCTATAGGAAAATTTTGGAGATCTTATGACAATCATATTATTTCAACAAAAAGCTGCTTACAATAACGAGTTAATTGACACTTGAATAATTCGGAAATAAGTCAGAATTAAGTGTAGTTTTAGTTTGTGCATCCGGGCATTAAGTGGTCATCAGAGTTGATAATTTACCTATTTTCGCCTACACACGCAAATTATAGCCTGTATATTATTAAGTATCGTATTTGTGGACAAGATTAAATTTATTATAATTATGTGTAGTAGGTATGTATTACTTCAATAATAATTATAATGTATCTACATATAGATAATTAAGTTGTTTACAAGGCTTGGTAACAGAATAGAAATTACTAATCTATTGTAGTGTAGCTAATTTATCTAAAAATCACTACCTATCACGGTATAAAATAATTTTAGTTAGTGAACTTGATGGTTTGATTTGATTTTCATTTATAATTAAATTACAACGTTATTAACGTCAACAACTCTTGCTATTTTATTGGGTATTTGAACCAGAAAAGGTCGAGCAAAAAGTGTCGGACCATACGTATGTGCTGTCCAAATCTATATGCAATTCACGTCATCAATAAAAAGTTACTAGATGCCGACGTCACAGGCAGTGATGTCGGATTGTTCTAACGCTTGTAAACAAAAGATCTAACCTCAAATTATCACATCCATAAACAATGCTAAAGTTTCGATACAAATTATTAGTCGATATACAGACAATCCGTTACTGCAAATTGTAGCTGTTGCTGTGTTAACTGTAATTTGATTTTAATAAGTGCGTAGTATGGATTTCCCGATGTGTTATTTGCACTTGTTGTTTACATGCCAAAGAAAGATTAATACAATTCATTAGTTCAAGGTACGTAGGTCCTAATCATTGTAAAACATAATACAATAATCGAATTGATGTTTAGGGAGACGAGTTACTTTCGGGGTGATGGGCTGTCTTGTATTCATGCAATTATAGTAGAACCTCAATCGTCACCTTTGATAAACCAGAACATGTAAGTACAAATCAATATTATTGATAATAATTGACACTTTTATCGCTAACTCGAGCGACTGCTTCTCCTACCGACAAACATTGCAATGCATTTTGTTTCAGGTTGATCCTATGTAGAGGTTAAAGCCATCGGATCTTCACTTGTTACAAACTGAAGTCTTGCAACATGCAGAAAGTTCACGAATGCATAGTGAATTAATGTAACACGAAAGCAAGACACCTCAGCGAGTAATAATTACACATGTTAATTAACCAGAGCATGGAAAAGAAATGAAATACATAATGGCTGACGACAATCGAGAATCATTGATAATCGCTTGTTAGATTACATATTGCGTTCCTGAATAAGTGTACTGTGCTTTTGCAGCGACAATGTTAGACGTATGTTCACAGGAAGCTCACATTTACAGTACAAAAACAAGATAACGTGTACCACTGAACGTTATATAACTAATATAAAGCAATAAATCTTTGAATGGTCATGCATGGTCTTTTATAATAATTCATGTAATACTAAAACTCCATGTAACTTGTTTACATGTGTATTATTCCAAACATATGCATGCAGGTTATTTTTAAATAGAACCAGACTAATGACGATTAGGAACAGCAGAATAAAGTGTTATTGTACAATTTGTATCAGTTTTATTTTAAGTACAATTACATGTATCAATTATATAACTACCAAAATATATCAAAATTAAACCAATATCGTAAATTTTGCCTCAGGTACAAACCCATTTACTGTTCCTATATGTACTATGATAATATACATACAAAGTAACCGACACATTAGAATAATCACTACAATATGTTTCTAAATTACCTTTTCCATCCTTTCCACCTTTTTACAGTATTATGTTAACACGACTTGATCGTGGAACTCTTTTTTAAAGATCCAGGTTTCGTTTAAATACACACATATTGCCCCATATTCTTGTAAAAGTCATAGCGATATGATGCAATTCAAATATTCTTTCTTCACTAGTCTTTCTTCACTTAAACCGCAAGTTATTGTTATGTATTTATATTAATAATACAAATATCTTGCTAAAATTATATTGGTTATTATATTTTTCATTTACACACACAAAATATAACCTTGATCGGCTCCTAGTTGGTATTACAGCTCCCTTCCTATTATAATACACTACAGTTATCTAGGATTTTTGCCAAGCTGCTTCGACCTCCATCGTAAAAATCTTTGTCCCTCAGTTTTGTCAATAACGAGTTCGGCGTTACATTCATCCCTATACACAATAAGATACGATAACACCACTATTACAAATTATTACATCAACTTACATTCGGAATACACCTCATAAAATAATAACTTAACTCGTAGTCTGCATTTGGTTGCAGGGTCAATGGTAACTGCACGTGGCTTGCGTGTAGTAGCTGTGGACGCGCTATATACCTTTTGAACTGCATTTAATGGCAGTAATTGACCACCTTCTTGCCGTTTCTTCTCAACATAGGTTACTAAATTAAATCTCTTTGCCCATATTTCGTGGTGAATTCCCTGCACATACTAAGGCGCAACACGTGCTTTAGAATGGGCATAAAATATTTGGCAGCGTCGCATTTCTGATATATTTCTTGTACGCATACGCCGCAAAATAGACATTCGGACGCGAAGCATGTTATCAACGTGTTAGATAAAGATAGCAACATACAGATATGTCGAAGAATGTAACTTACGCAGATATCGGTAGCGGTCGGATAGAGGTCTTTGTATTACCAATTACTTTTTAAATTATCGTACCATTTTTACACGGAACTATTAGGAAATTTCATATTACGGTTTTGGTAGACAATTGATGACGTGAATTGCATATAGATTTGGACAGGCCGTATGTGTGTGTACATCGTTTGTTATTTAATCGACGTGACGTCCGTTACGTATGGATACATATTTAGTAGAAGAACCTACACGAGAAATTATTAAGTTCTTTAATTTCACATTAACGTTTTGCATAAGAAAAGCACCATTTTTCAACTTAAATAGATAATTAAATAATTTTTATTTTATCAATCTTCGTTCGTCATACCTAAGATGTTTTATTAACGACAATTTTATATAAAAAGTAAGTACATATTTTCAAATTCATTAACACTATACAGATTTATTTCCTATAGAATCTCGGAAAATTCCGGTGGGGAAAATAGACGCGCACTTAACAAAGTAATAAATATTCGTTAAAACAGTAGGTTAATTCGTTTCATTTGGCTAACTAAAGGATTAACTTTTAATTTGGAAAGTAAGACTGTGGAAATAAGCGACACTAAAAAGTTATAGGATCAAAATTTACAATAACGTTAATCAGGACAAAGATTTAATTATCCTGTCACAAAAAGTTCATGTCTATAGCAGGTAATTTTTCGTGGAAAACGTGTCGGAAAGAGGCGTGTATTCTACTTATACATTTTATAAGTAGAAAAGTACTTAAAAATTATTTTAATCGTTAAAATAATTGACAAATGGATTTTAATTTTCGTTTCAGCAAGGTACGACAATAGTTGAATTGTAAAATATCATTTCAAATATCTATTAGAATACAAATACCTAAGTCGCGGCAAATGGGTAATTTAAAATACGTATACAAAAAATGTTGCTTCGGAATAAATTCTACGTAACGTTTACAAGCATGCCTTTGTCCCTTCCTCTCAAATGGATCTTGTTAAGGTAACAGTAGATAAAAATCTTTTGACGTTAAAGCTTTGTTTATCACTTATTTTAACAGCAATAATTTTTGTAAGCGATGCCCACTGTACGTATTAGAAGAAAAAATAATACTACCCATGTTCGTTGATAATAATAAAAAAATTATTCTTTTATATCAATCGAAAAGCACTTTTACATAGAAATTATATTGCACTGAAGTTACGTTGATTTTTTCAAAAACGATGTACCTACTTTATTTACTTTATAGTCAACATAGAAACATATTTAATAAAAGTTGCCATAACTGTAATTTAAATTTACAATTAGAAATATAGAACCTACCAAATGTAGGTATTTATCTATTTAAAAAAAAAACTTCAATTAATTAACTCCGGATGAATGTTAAAAAAGGGAAATGAGATTAGGATATTTCATTACCTACCAAAATTGCAGCAGCTACTTTTAATTCCGGCATCTAAAGTAGCTAGATTGCAGTAACTAAAAAGTTTAGTCTCCTTAACTTCGAGAGAGTAATCTAATCAGGATAACCAGCAAATCGGATCGTGTAATGAACGGCGATACTTTCAATGCTTAAAACTTGAAGTTGAAGCTGTTTCCAATAGTTTTACAACGGCAATGGTACGAAAGTGATTAGAGATAAAATCTGATAATAAATTCCTTCCAAGGCAAGGCAACGTTTACCGGGACGTTATTATTTTATTTTCTTATAGAACAAATATGATAACGCAATTAATCAATTTTACAGGGAAAAATACAAATGTTATGATGAATGAGAAAATTTCATGTAATTATTTATTGCTCGTCCGTCTGCTCGTAGTCAGATTTGAGAACTAACAAAAATACAAGTAAAATTAACGAAATCCATCATATGATTAACAGAAATACAGCTTTGACATATATGTATGAATGTATGTAGATGTTAGGTACGTGAATATGAAAGTAAATTTTTTAAAATATAAGCACACACAAATACTGCTGGACGTACTTTTTCCTTCAATTATATTATTATACCATAAAATCAACTTTGATCCATAATACAAAATAATAAAAATATTGATAATGACAGATAGTTGGAAGAATATCTACAAATTATCGTTTACAGTACAATCTACATTTTATACATAACCCCGACAGGACTCTACCAAGTAGCTGTCTACGTATGACACTTGTCAATCAAGTATTTGATTTGTTACTTATTCATATAGGGTGTTTCGGAATAACTCAGTAAAAGTCACCCAGACGCACCGTTTTCGAAATATTTCGTGATTAATGATGTGATCTACACATGGAGTAGACAATTAAGTAGGCCAATTACTTAAGCCTTTATTTATGAAAAACAAATAGATAATTAACAATAAATGTCGTCGCGGCTTCATCGACTAACTTAAAAAGTATTACAAAACATGAAATATGTCAAATCAAACAAGTCGGAAACAAACTCGTCTCAAAGTGGAATTGTTCCGCCATTTACTTTACTAAAACGCTGTTGGCGTAAAGTAATAATCCTCCTTAGTTGTCTGCTCCGAGCCACATGTAAAAAGCGTGTCGTGTCGTGTTATCTCGCGATATCACAACGTCATTAATTATGAAATATCTCGAAAACGGCGCGTCTGGACGACTTTTACTAAGGGTAACTTTTTTATGTAAAATTGAGTGACCTTTCAGTTTTTCCAATCGACATGCCTACAAACCTGACCTCGAAAAAGTTATGAACAAAAGTTAGTCGTGAACGTTGTGTAACTAACATACATACATTTGCAAACCAAATTTCGATACGATATCACTTGAAGTTTTGAAGTAGTCGAAAAAGAAATATTACGAAAATCCTGTATCTCAAAAATAAACTACTTTCAGGCAAATGTGTATTAAACAAATCCCATTAATTTTTTACTGTTCTACTGTTCTATCACTCCTAGCAATCTTGCCATGTTTTTACGAAACACCCTGTATATCTGAATAAGTGTTAAAATATTTACTAATTAAGCGATTGAATATGGAAAATTTTGTTTAATATAGACGCATCTCGTTGTCAATATCGACTATTACATTACTTACAATAAAGTAAAACCTTTTACTAGTTTGTTTGCGGCAGCAATAAGTTAAAAAAAATCAGAATGCCTGTATCATGCTTACACTAATATATTATGTACAGTTTAGGCAGCAGGCTTCTCCTTATTTGCATTTACATTGTGCACTGAATATAAGAAAAGGAGTCAATTACATGTTTATCTTTCTCTATAAATTTTATAAAACACAAGCACTATTAAAGTTAATAAATATACGCGACGATTGTTCTTAGAAAAGTACTATAGTATAGTAATTTGGATAAATAGGTACCTACTCAGATGTAGAATTTTGAATATCCTTGTACATAACTTTATTTTAATAAATTTATAAAGAAATTCATGTCATTGTTAATATAATTTTATTATCGTTCGTTTCAAGTTGGTTTAAGACGTTATTTATGATGAGGGTCACCCTTACATAAATTTGGGTTAAGTGAAAGAGCAGCTTTACCGAACTCTGACCTTTTGTGATTATAACATGGCGCAATAAAATTTTGTATTTTTTTAGTTTATTTTCATTAATTATCCTTAAGACCGTAAATGTGATCAGACTTGCATTTAAAAAAACATTCAAAAGTACACTTTCGAGTTGTTAAAACCATGCGAGTAAATTAGGGGAAAAATAGTCGTGAGAAGTCAACAACAAAAGCAAGTATCTATGTATTGCTGTGCTATCTTGTATAAAAAAAAACGCTTTTAGTTATTTTGCTTCGTCTGATCTACGAATTCACAATACCAGCTAACGATGAAAAAAGACTTTCGATATCGACGGTGGGATTCCAACCTGAGACTAACAGTAGAATAAATTTTTGTTTATTTTATTTTTACGGAAATTAATTTGTTTGTAAACAACAAGAATTTGCTGTAAAATAGATACTTAACTAGTATAACATATTTATACGTCACTACGCCAACAAATAATTATTAGTTATTTAAAACATTTACTTATACAAAATGATCTGGATAAAAATAAAAAAAAAGTTCTTTTAAACGATAATAAGAGCTGCAAAGTTGGCTATCAAAAACTATATTAAAACAAGATTTTTCAAAAAACTATTGAAACATTTAGCAATTTTATGTACTCATAATAGATAACAGACGATAATTTACAAAATTAATATAATAACTGCATTAAAATCGATAGTTTTTAAATATTTATATTGAAAACAGAATGAATTAGTTATAAAGAATTAGGACATCGATCAAATTAATTTCTAAAAAGTGTTTCGATAATATAAAACTTTTAGTTCTAAAAAATTTAATAAAAGAGGAATTAAAAGTACATCGGGTAGCTGGAAACTCTGGGCAAGTGGAAATCACATTGTTTATTTCCAGCAGATTTGTATATATGACTACCGTTAATCTACTTTTTTTTTGTTGAATATTACATTTAACAAAAGGCGGGTAGTGAAGAAATGGCGCAACGGTTCGCTTTGTTAATGCAAGTCCGTACTTGACAAAACAATAAGAGTTTGCACTTTATAGTCGACTACCGAGTTAGACACGCTTTTACTTTGAAATGAATAAAATTGATAGTTTCAGTGTCGACGTGTAAATCTTTGCAGTAAATATACAAATAACTAACAATAAGATAGTGTTAATTTTTTTAATCAAAAAGCAACTACAAGTTCCACTTACTACACTTTGGGACTTGTCTTTTATTTTTCTCTGCCACTTACTTTTATTATTAAGCATTATAATTATTAGCGAATTTTTATAAAAAAAAAACATAGCTATTGCAGCCTGTCTGATGACGGGATCCAGAGACGAAATGACGAAAGTATAGGTCGTTCATTTTCAAAGTACAATCAAATCTTGTAAACACGATTCCGGTCGCAACTTTGATCGTAAAATGCTGAAATTTGGACACTACATAGTCTTTATAAATACGAAGGACGAGCTCGTTAACCAGTCAAATCGACCGACCCGTTTTAAAATGGCGGCCGATCCAAAATTTTAAACTAATTATGAGTTATTTCCATTATTAGTTATCAGACCGATAATGTGAAATATGTTTTGGAATTTGCATAAAATTCTCTATCGACCATGTGTCTTTGTAATTTTCGATAAAATGCACCGTTTTCGAGATAATCTGGAAAAAGTGATAAAAAAAAATTTAATTCTTATAAAAATACTCTTGAGAATATTTTTTTAGGACCTAAATGTAATTTTTGAAAAGATGTATTTCTTTCGAGGAAAATGAAAAAGAAAGTTTTGAAACGTAGAAATTCGATACTGAAGCTTGCGCGCTGTTGTATCTTTTAACCTTAGTTCTAGCAACGTTTTAATATAATTATTTGTCCACCTGTCTGTATTTTGAAGTATCTCAGTGGACTGCGCGTTAACATTCGAGGTGATGAGAGTGAAATCCTTGTCACAACCTAGAGTGGTTACTAACGACCCTGACGACAAAATTAGTTTGGGATTTCTTTTTTTAAACTTTTTGTTCGACAATCAGTCCGATTGCCGTTACAATGTAATCAGTATTACGTTAAACATAAAATTTCCTACCTAAGATTTTGTATCATTAAGGTCGGACGTGCACTGTCAATTTTTAGTCGCCTAACAGATAATAACACACGTAAGTCAAATGTACATAAGTATGTAGGTACGTAAAAATTAAAAATTAACGTCGTAAAATAAAATTATTTAATATCTACTACATAAGCGGAATGCGAAGTTACTAAAATAGCAAACGATACCTAACTATTAAGGGCCTCGTGTAAATAATTACCTATAATTTATAAGAAACGTATTTTAACAAAATTATTTACATACCTACAATGGGGTGAGGGCCGCAGGGGTCTAGTGAGCTATGACTTTGCTAGGTCACCACGGCCGCGAGTTCGAATCCCGCTACAACCATGGATGTTAGTGAACGTAATTTTAAAAATAAGACAAGCAACGGCTAGGTATGGTACATTACCACTAACAGTGCGATCACCTTAAAAACAAATACTGGACACGATTAGTAGCCGATAACTCCTGGGGAACACCAATAAAACACCGCATACCGGTGCCGTTGCATATACAAAAGTGCAAGTCTCTGGCCAAGGGACTCAGATCTGAGGCCATACAATTTAAAAATAAAAGCAAACTTACATTGGGCGAATAAAACTAGCTAAGTAAACTAAAATTTACAGTCGACCAAAAAAAAGTTAATTTATATGTAATGTTATCAAGACGACAATTTGGCAGTTGAATGGTCCGTGGTAATTACAGCGAAGTTATCAAAATTGCACGTGAAACAAGATATGCAATTCGCGTTGCGAACAACGTGAAAACGACAGAATTAGTTAATGCGAAGCTTTTCGTGGTTAATTACACACAAAAATTTTACAAACTTTTTTTATTGTTGCATTATAAATACATCGCCTGCATGTGACGTCAACCGGTCCCTTGTGGAGTAAACGAATAAAAATGTGCGATCTTTTATTTGATTATTTTTTTGTTATTAGCATACCTACAACTGTTAAATTTGTTATAGGCATTAAAAATGGGGAATTATTAAATTAAGGTAAGTCGGGGTAAGATCGTATCTGGGGCAAGAACGAACGGACCTTTTGCAATTTTCCAACCGCAAATAGTAATGAAGTATGGCATTTTGCAATCGATAATGTTATCTCGCACTAAAACAGTTGGTGCACAAATCAATTTGCGTGATGTTGTATTGCATGCTACAAAGTGATTTGGTGTCGTTTTTACCTTCAGTCGACTTATTCGCTCTTACACCAGGTGAACATATAAGTCATTGATTACGATAAGTACTCTAGTTTTTCATGTATCGTTAATTAATTTTGCGTTATTTTGGTAAATATACGAGTTGATATAAAAATTATAATATAATCCTGATTATCCCCACAACTCGTTACGTATAGTATTCTTATGAAGCTACAAATAGTCGTTCGGACTTGCCCCATTTGACAGGGTAATTTCCGACATTGACAACAATATTTAAAAAAATATATATTTCAAGAAAATGCTGCGGTCAACGGTTTTTTAGAACCATAACTCGAAAGAGGACACTTTCAAGGTATAGTAATTATTATATTTAAATTTTATCTCTATTATATCTTTGGTTATTTAAAATAAAAGCTGATGCTTACAAATTTTGGTTCGATCTTACGCCGACTTACTTTAGATTTTTTTTAAATTTATTTAAACTATAGCTTATCCAAACCTATATGATGTTCACGTCATCAATACAAGGTTACTAGATGATGACGTTTCACACGGTGCTGTCACCTCGTACCTAGTATTTTGACAGTTCTAATAAATTGTAGTCTTTCTTTATATCTTCTAATATGTGCGCAAGTAAATCATCTATAGAATATGTCACTTTCCAAACTTTAAAACGAATTACAAATAAACAATCTAGTAACTTTTTGTTGATGACGTGAACATCATATAGGTTTGGATAAGCTATAGCTCAACATACAAGATGTTATAGATATTTTTTTACCAATCGCTGTCAACCCTTACATGCGGAAAGGTTATTTAAATATACCTACACGTACTTAAGTCAGTCAAATTTTATTGATCATGAATAGGTCGCGATCAACCAAATTTAAATTACTTTTAAAAGGCACTTAAATTAATATCGTGCAATAATAGGTTATAATTCCCTTATAATTTTAATAAGAAATGACTTAATTTGTAATTTATTATTAAATATAAATTTTTATTCTATATGTTGTAAAAACACATTTTCAAACTTCATTTTTACATACACACTCTACTTTACCTAATAATTTTGTTAATAAGCAACTTGAAAAGTAAATTGTTATTTACAAGTTACACTTGTTAGGTGTTGTACCTACCTATTCGATTTTTAATAACAAAATTTACCTATGTATGTATGAAATCCTATAAATACATACCTATGTATGTATGTAAGTACATAAACTTCTTTTAGTACTGCCAAATTCTGCATCACATTAGTTTTTAATTATTTTTAACTTCCATTTCTAAATAATAAAGAAATTACAATATTGTTTACATTTTACTAATATATGTATATTGCTTTGTGTTCTATTGTCCGTAATTATAAAATTTACATATAATCAGTAGGGAGAAAAGGACGTTATCTGTAATTTCCTCAAACATCGAGGGAGAACTCTCGATTTAAGAAAGATACCGATTAACTGAAAGCATCAAGAATTCAATGCGTATGATGCTGATCAGATCACAAGAAACCTTTATTTTTGCAGATATTTTAACATTAAACTGTTACACTTTTGAAAACGAAAATGGCATACCTACTATGCTGGAAAATACTTGAACATTGATTCATTCGACATCATCTCTATTATCTTAAATAAAATTTCGGTATAAAACTTCAATTTACGTCAAAATTGGAGGCATAACAAGGCTCAAAGCAGATAAGAAGTTACTCTTCCGTTAAAAAGTGGGATAAGAAACTATTGCTTGTGGCCCAGAAAGGAACTGTACCTTATCGAGGATATAATATGTTTACAATATAAGTAATACAGATCAATAAAAATTGACATTTAACTTACCTAATTTATATCTACTTGACACTTGATTCTAATTTTCATGTGAGATTGATTTAAAGGCAATTATAACTATAAATACAACATGTGTTAAATCGAAAGAATGACGCTCGTCTTTTAACAGTTAATTTAGGTAAAGGTGAGTTGGGGTAAGATCGAACGCATTTTCGATTGGATGAATATTATCATAACACAATTTATAAACAAATACCTATATCAATTTGACTGCACTTCAGAAATAACAGCATTAACAGTTAAATTAAATAAATACTTAAAGAAATTGCCCTGGGGTAATTTAATATTTTGGTGTTATCACTTAATGTCGAACTGTAATAGTAATTACAGATTCAAATTTCACGGATGTACGTCGTATTGCAGTTTATTGGAGTTTTTTTTTTACTTCATCGTTACCTCGACTTTCTCGTCTATCATAAGTTACACAAAAAAATCGTTAAAAAATATTATCTTTGGTTATTAATTACATAATCGGTTATTACCAATCGAACATTTTTATTAATGTGTAGTTATAGTTTATCGAATTTGCAACTATGCTTTCGCAATTATGTACTAGTAAATAAATTTTTTGTCGAATCTTTTTGCTGAAAACAATTAATCAGACTTACTGCGTACCTAATAACAAAAACGCTTTCGGGAAAAAACTTTTTTTGTTATTCCTTTATTTTCGACTGATAAATGATGAGGTTGTTCGACCTTAATCAAGCGCCGGTAGATAATTTTTTGTTCGTCTCAGATACAGCCCAAAGAAATGCTGACAGTAGCAGGTGACAATTTCAGTAATAGGCGGCCGCGATATTTAATACCGTAATTAATTCAACTTTCTACTTTATTTTGAAATTGATTTTTCTTGCCAGCCTACTAAACGTAAATTAAGATAATAATAATAATTTTATGGCGACAGCACTTTTAAAGATTTAGGTAAATATTAGATAACGCGAAAGTGCTTGAAAAGCAAAGACAAAAATCGCGAAAATTTAAAGAACACAAATTTACTCAGAAAATGTTAAATAACAATTTAAAAAGCTCGTATTTTTGAACGTCTTACTTAAATGTTATGTCGTAAATTATTATTTTAAACGGGATTTAAAAATTCCTTTACAAAACGATGAAAAAAGAAACGTAAACGCATCTTTTTATAGTATAGGTAAGTAAATGTGTAAAAATCTCTACTTCTAAAAAAGTAAGAATTGCTACGAGTAACGAAATATTTGTTAATTATTAAATCAATTAGTCGAAATAAGCAAGCAATAGGTTGAAGTCTTTAAAACGGAAGACATTTTGCTTCTGCTTTAGTTTAAAATGAAACACACATTACCATTCTCTAAATATGTTTGGTGAATTGTTACAATCGGTAAACTTTTAATGACGTACCTGCCGCCTACCCTCTTTCTTTAACTTTCAAGTTTCCTAAGAATTATACTTTATAACGTAGGTAAATACGGATTTAATCGAGAGTTTAACGAAGACGTACGTATAAATAATAAAGAAAATAATTTCGCATAAATGACTGTACAATTTACGTGGGCGTATTATCGTACTAAATCCCAACCTATTAATTAGTGTAGAATAAGTTAGTAAATAATAGATTGTTTGGATCTTTCAAGTTTAATGTTTAGTTTGAAAACTAAATAATTTTGTTGTAGGTACCTAGATAGTAGTCTATTTAAATATAACATTAAACTGTATTCCAATTGAATATAATAAATTGATACTTGAACTCTAATATTTTGATATTTAACGAAGGAAAAAAATAAGCGATGTTAATTAGAAATTCTTGAGTATTAATCTTATAATTTCAAAATCATAAAGACATTTTATATTAGTAATTATTCCAGAAATAATGAGAAATGTTTCTTTATTGTTTTCTTTAATTAAAATTCTGCCCTAGAAATAATATTGCATTTGCTAACAAATAATAAACTATTAAGAGTGGTGGTTATAAAAAGGTGAAATTGAATGTAAGCAGATAAGAGAAATAATTAAAACATAATACTGCTCCAATATTCTGGAAAAATAACATGTCTCGAGGGTCACATAAATAGCATTACGAGGAACTTTCTACATTCGATAACTTGACTTGGAAATGATGCGTAGAAGATAAAATATAGAAGGAATTATAAAAGGCCAACTCGTATCAATAGGTAATTGAAAATGTCTTATATTTTATCTGATTATTAAATATTTCGGTATTTAGGTGCCTTTACCTATATTTTACTTGGGACGAATAAATTAATTTATTATAGATAAACACCTTAAAAATTATAGATAGATATATTGATATTGTTTGTAAAAATCGTAAATGATCATTCATTTTAAGCATTTACCGAGGAAGACATACTTTAGAACGGACTCTACTTGTAATAGTCTCGTGTACGAGTTACAAGCGCACGTTTACATACCTATATAAAAACATTTTCATTTAAAATTTAGGGGTTGGATAAAATAGGAGTTTTACTGATTCCATAAATAAAAATGCACCGGTCCAGCAAATGAACTTGTAATTCTTCAATTAAATGCCTACTAACGTAATAACACAATTTAATCGCTTACGATTTTACAGTTGAAAAAGTAAAAAAGCCCACTACAATTAGTTTAAAAAAAAAGATTATGCATTCATAAATATGTATCGATCAATTCTGAAAGTAGCAGCAAACCATTACCTTTTAATTTCTTATTGTCCATAAAAAACTTGAGAAATCATACAGATTTAATTAATTTTTTTCTAAAATTAAATACGATATCGGACATAGGTATTTTAGAAAACTGAAAATTTTGCTAGAAGCAACTCGCTATAACGATAATAAATATAATAGATATCTGATACAAATCGCACGTAATAACGGAAATTAAAGAAAGTTAATTATTTTTGTATGCAAATAATATATCGCGAAAATTAAAATGATTTTGATTAACAAGAACCGAAAGTCCTTTCAACATAATATTCAACTTTTAATATAATTATATTTGTACGTACATAGACATGCAACGTTAGAGTTTATAATTTCTAATGGAAATGGAGCAGTAGTAACACAAGATCAACTAAAACTGTTGCCAAGTTATTTAATTGTCACTGACGTAGTAGTAGTATATTGCTTGCGTAGCATTTGCTTGCAGCATGCTTTCTCTATATTAACATTGTCGTTGCCTTGTTACGTTTAATTATTTCTGATTCTTCTGCAGGTAATTTTGAGTAGCGGAAACTAAATTCTGGAATAAAATTAGTGCAAAAAAAGAGAGAGAGCAAGTGCAAACGTGTAGATTGCGGTACGTCTTGAACATCTACGGCCCTTTCAACATATTACATTAGAAGTTATTATATCTTTTGCACCCTAAAAGGCTCGAAAAGTTGCTGTAATTGCGTCAGTTATACGAGATGCTAAAGTAAAAGTGAGATTTAACGTGACTAGGTGGAATTTCCTTAATAACTCATGCGTCTCATAAATAATAATGAGTCGAGAACGAGTCGTTCAAAATAGTACGTGTGAAAAATAGTAAAGACGGCAGGAAAATATTAGTTGAGCATATCCGCTTTGTTGTAAAACGCAATTAGTATCTTTCGGGTTTCATCAAAAGCACGCATTCTAAAATAATTAATAATTCCCTTCCGAATATGTTAAAACATCCTACGCTTTTATCATTTACTTAGGTATTATACTTAAATAGACGGTACCTCTATGTACATCCTTAACAGCGATTTAGAAAACCGATAATGTTTCAAAAGTTCTAAAGAACTAAGGGTCAAATTCATAAACGTAACTCATTCTCATCTCATTCCATTTCCTCACTGACGACAACCAATAAAAACAATGAATTCTTGAACTGTCGGAAGTCTGTAGGAGAACGAGTTTCGTTTATGAATTTGACCCTTAAACTTACATTTAATAATATCAAAGCAGATCGTTTCGACAAAAGTGTAGATTGCAGATATGCACGGCCTTCTCGGTTACTAATACAACAGTACTGAGTTACATAAGTTCAACATGTAGAAGTTGATAATTCTTGTGTAAACACAATTTAGAGAAGACAGCCTCTGTTATAGGCACCCTAGGAGTTTGTAGATTACCACGATTTACATGGCCGATTACACGTTCACAATTCCAAACATTCCTAAATCTCGCAGTTAAAGTTTAGATTTAAGTAAATATTTGAGAAAATATTAATGTTTCGACCTACAAAAGGTTTTTCTTATTGTTAGTTTGAGAATGAAATATGTGATTTTTTTAAACATCACAAATTAATATAAACAATTCTTTAAAAAAGCCGTCCAAATATATTTGTAATTATTTATAAATTAAATTATATTAACAACACTAGCAAGTATATAGCTTATATACTGGTTTATAAAAACTATAATACAATAAAAATATCTATAAATTAATAATGTTATTGTTAAAGAGTACTAAATTAGGTATTACAACAAATTAATAATCAACAGATAAACAAAGAACTTTATTTAATTAAATGTAAGTAGATAGGTACTTACTGATTAAGTTAGGATTTTTAGATTTATCAAAAATTCTTATATTCCACCTAATTAATTAAAATTAATTAGTAATCTAATAAGCCTTTTATTTTGCATTTTAAGTAATTCAACGTAAAAGAAAACCGCCAATGATCCCTCTGAAAGTTAAATTTACATCAAAGAAAACGTGAAATTAAAAATTAATCGTTTAACGAAAATCCGCTTTTATAATGCACACGAAATAGAGCAAGTTATTTTTACTATAAGTTATACTTACTACATATTAGTAAATACGCCAAGCAAATTACGTAACCTATTCCTGTTTTTTCTTTTAAAGTATGAAAATACAATCAAATTTAATACATGAATTCTCGGATATAACACTTTAGATAGGTATTATTTTTTTTTACTAAAAACATGAAATACAATAAATTAATAAATAATGTAGGTACATTATTAGGTATACATTTTTCATGTTTATGCAGGATATTAATAATTAGGTACATACATATATTGATGAACTGCATTTAACTCCCATTTTCAAGTATTTATATTAAATGTTTTACGAAAAAGTTCAAATTGTTTGGCACTGTTAGTGTTGTTATGGTGGATTGTAGGTTACTGTACATTGCGAAAATAGCACGATAATATAATGACACATAAAAAAATACAATTCAACGATAATGTTCTCGCAATCAGTTTGACAGTAAAGTTTTTCTAAATTGCACGAGACGTAGTCCAATTTTCTTCGGAGCATTTTAGACTCGAATTTACAAACCAAACTAATTGTGATCTCAAACCCAAATTTAATTATTCTTGTTCTTCTCATTTCACCATCAATATTAATTTCTCGAATCATCAATAAGTATACGTAAACAGAAATAGAGCCATTCGAGTAGGAGTTGAAAATAAGTTTCGTTTATGAACTCGTATTTCTAGATAGAAACACCTACAATTCCGAAAAAGAAGTTAATCTGTCTACAAAAAGTAGATGATAATCACAAATATATGTAGGTTAGATAGGTACTTGTAAAAGAATTATTATATGGTGCAACCAGCAAATGTACCTACCTATATGGTATATTATTTTTGGGAATCAGGTTATTAATAAAAATAAATAAAACGATTTGTCGCTTCTTTTATAAGATGTTACATTGTAATTTTGAATTTCTCGAATCTAACGTCGCATTTACAATGGTCTAAAAGTTTCCATTGCCACTGTGTCGGGTCAACGTTTTTTCAATACTATGTATATCTACAAATCTTTCAATCAAAGAGAAAAGTACTGCATCACCGGTTATCACGATTTCCCAATTTAAATCCACTACATTACTATATTTGAAAATATCACAAGAAAAAGGTCGATGTCGATAGACTCGGGGATTTTTGTTAAAAATACCGATGCAGAAAGTTTTTAACGATACAGTTAAAATGTAAGATGGCCGCCAAATAAAGAATAAAACAGACTACTATTTCATATTAAACTTTGCTTATCGTGTAGTTTTCATATTTCCATTGTACATACCTACTACAATATTTTTTACAAAGTAAGATTTAACTAAGTATTAATTGGTTACCGAAATAGGTTTGGTTTACATATTTTCTTTTGAAAAAAAAAACGTTTTACACTTATTAAAGTTAAGACGCCTTAACAATGGCAAGCTTCGCATACGACAATTCACAGAATTCGTTCAGTGACGATAAAACGTATAAAAGCAAAATATAAATTTTAAATAACGTAACATTTATAAATGATATAAATGTTCTAGTTCATTCTTGTATTCAGTATAAATATATAAAGTTGCTCGTTCATAATTTATATTCATGTACCTACATATATAAAAAATTATAACATTTTAGGAAATCAGGCACGTTTATAACATAAACCTAAACATAATTCTTATAAAAACGAAAGTTTCTGTCTAAAAATCGGCACACACGTGTTATTCAAACAGAATAAGGTGCGCGTAAGACTGAGAAACTCGAGTATTGTGCCCTTAAATTTTTTCCCATTTCTCACGCCGGCTGAGCTGAAATGTGTCAGTAATCTGAAAGCAGTTCGTGAGACGTGCAAAAATTTGTTCTTGCAACGATAAAGGAATCTCGTGAAAGACCTTCTTCATAAACGGAAGGCAAGCTACCAATTATGGGTCCGTATAATATGAAAAGTGCACGAAAAGTCGACGAAAATGAAAAATACATTTTCAAAACTAATGTTGTTTATACATAATAGAAGTCACAAGAGGCGATATTTTTTCACATAAACGGCGTTGCACGTGAATTTCTTTGTTACGTGAAAAAATTATAACCAGTAAAGTAATTTTAACCTTAATTTCTATATTAGGAAAGGTATAGGTGGTATATATGTAATATTGTAATTATTACTCGTGTGCCGATTTAATTTATTTTAATTTAAAAATGAATTAAGTAGGTAATGTAAAAATTGAATTTATTTGTAAATATGTATAAATTAGCTATTATTCTTAAACGTTTTTAAATAACCTATTAAAAATGAGTTTCATATCTACTTAAGTAATGACTACTGGAGAATAAGAAAAGCCAAGTTCTGTTAAGGTACTTTTGAAATTTCTATATAACTTTGTTGTTATTTGTAATAGTCCTTCCAAATTCTCCTATCCATAAACTTGTGTTATGTTAAATTTTATAACCATGAAAAACAACAATCGATGCGTTTAAAACAATAAAAAATTACTGTAGAAATCGAACCAACTCTTATATAGCTCTTAAAAAAGTTAAGTAAACAAAATTAATTATTGCAAAAAAATAACTGCAACTATTAAAATTTTGTAGATCTAAATCATCAGTTATTCATAATCGGAATAATCAATTTTTTTTATCGCGTTCTTCTGCTGTTAAAGGGTATAGCCGGATAAGCATAGGCATAAATATGGTAAAGCCTTCATTAGTTATGTAGTTTATTACATCACGAAAACCACGATCAACAATGAACACATCATGTGGTTGTAACGTAGTTTTTATGCCTACGGAGTCTTGTAATACGAGTTTCATAATCGTGGCATCATTTTGAATACCATAAAAAGCCATTGGTTGTACAGATTGTAAACGCCTTACACAAAGGCACTTTTTTTTGGACCTGAGTACGATTTTCGAACTTCTACGTATTTTAATCGTCGAACATAAATATTAACAACACTGCAAGAATGTTAGAACTTGAACTGCATGTCCGACTAAAGCGCCGCGCCGGCGCTGTTCCTGTGTGGTGATGGGTACTGACAATGAGATCGCTTTACACAACTACAGCAAGTAGTGAAACATTCTTATATTTTTTACTTGACCACTACTTCTATTCGCGGTTTAAACAACGTAAAAAACTTAACTTGTTTTTGTTTTGACGCTACCAATATTTGCTTTTATTTTTTTTTCAAAGTGTTGTACCAATGTTTTTTCACGAAACTTTTAGGAGTAGTAGTAGACATTAGTAGCAATATTTGACATTTTTTTGATGAGTGTCACTCTGGCCGAACTGTAAAATTTTCAATTTTTAAAATTTCTCCATTAATTTTTTAATAGTTATTATTAGTTGAAACTAATAGAAAAAACATATGTTATGCTATGAAGTATTCTCTAACAATCTGTTTTTGATTTATGTTCGTAGCTATAATAGTTTCGTAGATAAACGAATTTAAAAAATAGTTCCCCCGGTACATACTTTTTTGATTTTCTCAAGGACTACTGAAGGTCAGGGAGTAAAACGTGTATATATCGTTTCCTTATGACTTGTCAATGTAATAATATAGGTTGTTTCGTAGATTTCTTTGGGGGCCATTTTGCCATGCTTATCCGGCTATACCCTTTAAAGCGTAATTTACGCTCCCGAAGTGTGAATAAAACGTTCACTACCACAGCTACATGATTCGAAATCTCAATTCGAGTAATTATCTGCACACCGATAACTATGTCCCCTTATTGATAGTACACACTCAATACTGTCAAGTCGTCCTTCATAGACTAAGCTAAAGAGACACCTACCTACTTAACAATATTGTTATTATGATTTTGACCTCTGCACCCGTCACAAAACACTAAATACTTGGATCTACAAATTCTCGAGTAAGTAAGTATACATATCTATCTAAACACGAAAGAACTTCATCTATACCGCCGAACACCTTATGTAGAATAAAACAGACCTAAAAAATTCTGGACTCGGGCCCATTTTCTTATCGCACGTATTTTGAACTGGTCAAATTGTACCTGATTTGAGTCGAGAACTTGGGTCTGTTTTGCTGTGAAATAGCAGAGCAAGTGCATAAAGTTTGATTTTGCGCGGTTATCTCTATTACTTGAGACACTTTTTATCGTCAGGTATTCAATTTATCGTAACAGGTAGGTATGTAAGTACCTGTGTATATAACAAGTTATTGCCTATGTGATGTTGATTGTATTTTGTGAATGTTCGTGGCACAAGGATTAAACGTTGTTAAATGACATTTTCCTTAAAAAACATTCAAAGGCAGTTAAGTAGTATTACGGTAATATTTCCCCACTATTAGAACAAAGTAATTTGTAAATGCACTATTAAATCACACAAAAATAAATTTTGTTTTATTACAGTAAATTATAGAAGTTTTTACTACTTTAGTTTTATAAAGCAACGCCGCTGGTCTTCTACATTAAATGAAAGCATGCTTTATTGTTCTGTCGATAAATTAACTATTAAACCTTATCGAGCAATAAATTAACATTGACAAACAATTAAGAGAATATAATTGATAATATGAGCGTCAGTTGTTGACAAAACTTCAATATAAGCTAACAAATTTGTGCTTTCATTATTTTAATCACGTTAAAAAACCATATCAAATGTGCTCACGTACACATATGTATTTATATCAAACAACAGGATATAATTTTCAATCCTCGGAATTAATCGCGAGTTTTTAGAAGGTGATAACTAAGTACGGTATCTGCTAATGTATATTATTATCGAAAACGCCTTATATGAAATACAATACTAAAACAAATAAGAAAGATAGCTAAGAAAATAGAATGGATATAAGGAAAGCGTTGGAAAACTTTCCACGATGCGATAATTAAGTAAATAGGTAACCGATTTCCATACCTATTAAAGTTATATATATATATATTTGTAGAAATCAGAATCGCGTTTAGGAAATAAATAATTTTAAAACAAAGTTTAGTTTACATACAATAGTCATCCACGCCGCAAACATTTTCAGTAATAAATTTAATTACCTGCTACTGGTATCTGAAATGAACGGGAGCTTCAATATCCTGAAATTGATAGCACAGTGAAACTACGTCCTGTTAATCACGATGTTCTAAAAATAGCCGTATCTTGATATTAATTTCCCATGAAGCTTCATTTCATCGGTTTTTCTAATTACAGTCAAATAATAAATACGATGTTGTTTTGATGAAAAATTATAGAAAGGTAATAACCTTTCTAACGTGCAATAACACGTTTCAAAATTTTAATTTATTAGTGAAATAGATGAGCAATTCAAGCACAAATGTTTTTAATTCAAGAAATAATCGTTATTACTTCTAACATTTGTTTCCGTAGAAATATGCACGGTTCGATGAATTGACTAAATCAATTACTGTCTCTGAATACGAGCCTTATATTTTACGATTTTAAAAACTTGTTTTCATTTCAACCCTTAATTAAACACAGGCGATAAATAAAATATTCAATAATAATGATCAAATAATAAACAGCAGAAATAAACTAAAACCCTCAAAATAAAATGTAAATTCACCTAATATATTACAGTAAATTACTTAAATTGCGGAAAGAATTCAATTTTTTTTAAGTTTAAGATATTTTGTTTAAAAAATAGCGTGGTGTATTGTGTACTTGTACAAATTCAACCTTTCGGCGATGTAAAAAATTTGCACTTACCTAGTCTAGCAAAAACTTGAAAAATTACCTAGTAAATTTTCATTAAACATACTATTTGAAAACTTATCTTTAGTGTGTAACCTAACTATTGATCGACGATTTATTTATTTTGTTTCCCGTACACCGCGAGAAACTTAGGTATTTTAACAATTACGATAGGCAATTTTAAACGGCGATCTTACGTTCGAACGATTTATGTAATTGCTACAGTTTTATTACAAAAAGTAATTAACTCGAATATTATACTAAAATTGTTGCCGAAGAAGTAATAAGTGACAGTGTTTTTAACAATTATTTCTAAAACCAACAACTACAGTATTTTCAAGAAAGATTCAATTTTATCTCCACTAACAATGGATAAAGTGCAAGAATGCTCTGCCTACCGCTCCATTGTTACAATTCCGGACATAACTTTCTCTTCTATACCCGGACTACGACAACTATTACTTGCTCAAAGACAATATACTGAAACTTTCCGAGTAAAAACATTAATTTTGAACAACGACATCATAAACGTTATATAAAAAGTTAAAATGTGCCTTTTAGATATTTATTTCTGTTAAAGATCAAAACTTAAACTTTATGATAGGTAAATACATAAATAGGATAAATAATAAAAGAATTTAAGCTTCTTTAGAAACTAAGGACACGACGAAATAAATTTATTTAACATTAACAACATATCAAAACAATTTAAAGAGTTTATTTTATCATTATATTATTTTAAGATTTTATGTACATATACATAAATATATAAACGTACGTATGTAGATATTTAGGGGCCCTTCATTTATTACGTAAGAGATTTTAGGGGGGATGGGGTTAGCTAACATTTTATTTTTTCGTACTCATGGTGGTCATGACAATTTATTAAGTAAGAATTTTAGTTTTTCGCAATCGCAAATAGTCTGGCTGGCTTCTTAGCGGATGGGCAGCTAGCAACGAATAGACTTATTTTTTTGTAATTCGTTTTTCATTGGTTTTGCTAAAAATAATACTACGAAGTATAAAATTTATAATTTGTCCATATATAAAAGGTTATAATAGCGATTTATTGCACACAAATTGGACAATAAAATATTAAACCTTAAAAACTGACAACACTTCGAAATTTAGTTTTTGATTTAGTACCTATTTCATTAATAAGCTTAGTTATCTTGCTTTCTAGAACTTCCCTGGCATCTTAAATAAGTTCCCGCAATAGTGAGCGAAACTGACATTTATTTCAATAATAAAAGTTCAGATCAGTTATTTAAACATAGGAAATAGTTAAATACCAGGGCTATTGTTTATTTAAAAAGTAATATACAACAATAAAAAAAATAGTTATTTCAATCATCGGTATTACTATTTTTTTGATTTTATTTAACGTTGATTGAAAAAAGCTAAATAAAAAAGAAATATAGTAGATATACGCACGTATTCTAAAAATTTATAATTTTATAATTTTTTGTTTTTTCATATGATCTCCTGCCATAAGAATTTTTTAAAAGAAACCACTACTTACATACCTACTTATTTTTGAAATATTTTATTATACTCGTAAAGATGGGATTAGCAGCTATTAAAAGCTCTGACACTCATAATGTGGAATTTGAAATTTTAATTAAAATTTTTATGAATGCTTATAAAGCTTTGGTTCCTAAGTAGTTTAACGAAATAAGTAGAAATTTCATAATACATAAACAAAACAAAATATTAAAATTATGCACGCAGAGACTGATATTAAACAACATTTTCAAAATAATCCCTCCTCATTGGATTGATAAATATTTCATTATTTAAGCGCTCGAAACTAGTAATTTTCAATCTTTTTTCTATCGCCGACCGGTAAAATTTCTGTTATCGGTCTATTCGGCTGTAGTTTAATAAATTTCTATGCCGGTTTGTGGATCGACAGTTGAAACACTTAAACACTGCTTTAGAGCCCTCTTGTTGAACATACCCTAAGTTTGAGAAAGATTAATTAAAATCGTTAGGTACCTATTTAAACCTGTTTAATAACGACGCTTAATAGTTCTTTACGATACGAGTGTTTTATTCCGTAGGGAGAGACCATAGATTTCCATTTATAGAATAATAAGCAAGCAGCTTCTTGGGGCTTTTAATTTTTTACTAAAAGTATGATTAGCAGCTGAAGTGCATCACTCCTCGTAAGTACGCGCCTTTGGTATTTCAGATGAAATGAATTAATATTTTGTAATCTAACCATAAGAGAAATATTTCGAAATGTTACCTCAATCTTATTAAACCTACATTTGTGCTAAAAAGGCGTTTTTGTGTATTGGTGGTATCGATATAAAAATAAAATACCGAATAAAAATAAATAAACAAAAATTCTAGTTCGTCTAGCGGAAAATTGACTACCTATTTCGTTTTCCTGTAAAATATTTTGTAAATCTACCCGGATTTTCAGATAGACACACCTCGAATTGAGTAGTAGAACAATTTACCATCATTACCTACATATGCTACCGCTAACCGATATGCTAACTGCTACTCAAAAACTATAGAAATTCCTTTGAAATTGTAACAAAAGAAAAAATAAGGATTATTGGAAAGTTCACATGCCATTGATGGCAAAAAATACTTTTGTTATATGAACACGTGAAATACTTTTCGTCGTTTAGCCTAATTAAAATTATTTGCGAATATACGTATACCTACTGTAAATTATAAAGTTCAATTTTTTTTTTAATTTCAATTTCCTATATTTCTTTAAAATTTTATTTCGCATCATATTAATAATAGATATTTAAAAAAAAGAAACAAACAATTTGGAAACTAATATCCTTTATAAAACATGACAGATGAATCCCTAGCTAATTGTTCACGTTAACAATAAAGGTATTTAGTTCTCTAAAAAAGTGAAAATTAATGTTGAATATCTTAATTTTAAACTGTTTCGTGCTCAAAAATTAAATATTTAAAAATATTTAAAACTACCTATATTATAATTAACACATAATTCTTTATAAAACCTTTAGTGTATACCTACTTAATAAATTAAATTACTATCTAGTTCATTATAGGAACAAAGAAATAAAAAAATAAATTCCAAACGTTTATAGTATAAATAACGCTTATTTGCTTCTCGTGCCTGGTAATTGCTGTGAAACAATTTTAAATTAACGTTTTCTAGCAGAAAGACAGGCGTTTACCTATTTACTCTATTAGGGGCTGTAACTATAATTTAAGTATACCATTATATACATAGTTAAAGCCAACGAGTGAAAGTATAATGTTACGTTAAAACATATCCTACGAGATTTCAAATTGAAATAGCTTAAAATGGAACTAATGAGAATTTCATGCTAAATATTGCTAACAAATATCTCTTTTAATGAATATTAACGTCGAGCTGCATTAATTTCTGTTTTACAATAGCATTAGTAATAACGCTGTCGCATAAAATATTACCCAACGTTTCTAATACAGTATAGACCATAAAATGGGAAAACAACATTTCATTCAAGTAAATATAAATTAAACAGTTAAATCAATAGCACCACTACACACTTAGGTACTTGCTTTCAATTTCTATTAATATGTAATATAATTACATACGTACATATTATATGCGTATGCGTTTTGGAATAATATTTTAATTATGTGGAAAATAATTTATTTTATTAGGTTGCTAATTAGTCACATTATACACGTAGTGTCGACTATCACTATTTTAAGAGCAAACCGTTATATGTAGTGTATATTCTAAATTATTTATCTATATAATTTTGACAATTTCGATTCTGACAATGAATTAAAATACAATATAACTTTATGAATAAAATGTACATTTTTCACAGTTTATTATTATTATCAATTTTAGACTAACTTATTAAGCAGGCAGAGTCTTCACGGTAAAACAAATTTCATAAAACTAGATTTACCGTGAAGACACCTATCAAAATAAAAAAACAATACTTGAAAAAACTCCTTATTTCGGTGTTTGTTAAACATGTTTATCGTGTGGACACTCGAACGGCAGATAAAACTTGTCATGAAAATGTTTGGCCAAGTTCAACTTCTTAAAAATTTGTTTTATTTACATTGTGGGAGAATTTTGTGACAAGTTTTAGGCCTAGTACAGATGACGGGCGTTTGACGCGCGTTAGGTCTTACGCAAGTAAAGCTATCAGTCAATCGCTATAGAAACGATTGTCTACACAATCGTGATCGGCTGTGGTACAACTGGCTCTTAGTCAAATTTGTTTGTCAAACTTTCATCAATCAACTAATGATAATGACCCGCGTAACGTCATTAAGTTAAACCACGCATCACAGACTACCTATACGTCATACGTCAAAAAATCCGACCGCGCACAAGCCTCGGTATCGAATTTTCATGTCGCATGTCAAAAAAATTTCTTTTTTGAAAAATAATGTTTACGAGAGAAATTTATAAGAATTAAAAAAAAATCACTTTTTCCGATTATTAAATGTTAGGAGTAAATTACTATGGCCTATCCAAACCTATATGCAATTTACGTCATCGGAAAAAAGTTACTAGATTGTTTATTTGTAATTCGGTTTAAAGTTTGGAAAGTGACATATTCTATTGATGATTTACCTGCGCACATATTAGATGGCATAAAGAAAGACTTCAATTTATTAGAATTGTCAAAATGCGAGGTACGAGGTGACAGCACTGTGTGAAACGTTATCATCATTAAATTCAAGAAAATTGTTAGAGCTTACATTTAATTATAAAATTAATTATTTCGTATCTCTTTAGAACATATTATTTTAAATAAGATAAGCAAAATTATAATTTCTTAAAAAGACAAAATTCTCGAAATCAAAATAGATATATTTCTTTAACACTTTATTATAATATCAAAATAGGTAGGTATATACCTACTTATTATTTTACACTCTTATTTTTTATGACATTTAAAAATGGCGTTGTTTGCTAACTCATTAATAAAAAATAATTACAGAAAAAAATTACGTCCTTAAATGAATTATTGTGAAAGTTAACTCGAAAACGAAAGAGACTGAGCGAAAAACTTACAAAGAATGTGTAATTTATCAATTTGACAATACTACGGTTTATACAGGAACTTAATACTTAATTTTCCTAATAGCCCTCAAGTTGACCAACAATTTAGTTTTCTACATTTTAATTTGAAGTGTTTAACAGATTCCATTATGAATTACGATGGTTATAAACATTAATCAAATGCGTCATGTAACAACTTAACGGATTTAAAATTAACTTTACGTAAGTAAATAGGTATTATTTAACAATAAGTAAGTATGTATTTTATTTATTACCTAATGGGGCGCAAATAATTGTAGATATGTATACCTATGTAAGACGTGAAATTAAACTAACAGCAAGTACCTAACTAAGTACTTACATGAAAAAAATTGATTTTATAATTTATTAAATGAACTGATCTTACTAAAATTTCTCAGAAAAGGCCAATAGTAAGTTTCTATTTTGCAAATCTTTTCCAATTTGCTTGAAAAATGTCTGCTATAATTTTCTATAGTTATTTAGTAAATGTCTAGGTACTTGATTTGTAAAAATCAAGAAATTTAATCTAAAAAAAGAATGTAAGCCGCCCCAAAATATGAAATCATACGTAAAAATTTAATTTGTTCATCAATTTTTTTCTTGTATCAAGTTGAAATCGTTCATAACAACATTGGTTCTAGCGACCGACTGGATATAAAACGACCGGATTTTTCGCAAAAGCTTGATTTCATGTTGGAAAAATAATAAAAAATACCTATCGGTTATAATGATCCCGAATCTTCTCGGCCCTTAAAAGTCATTATAAACGATATTGACTGTATTTCTAATCAAATTAATTTAATTGGCGTATGTACGGTGGTTTATGGCAAAAAGAACCATATTAGCTCCGTATCTTTTTAAAATTAAAAAAGCTTACCGTATATTTTCCAATAAATTAAGACACAATTCTTACTTATAAAAGTGAATTTTTTCCGTAAAAATCAGCACACGTGTATTCAGACGTATAAGGAGGTACTCGAAAGCCCGAGAAACTCGAGCATAATGCACTTAATTTTTTTTTCAGTTCTCACGCGAACTAAGTTGAAGTGTGTGTGTCAGTAATCTGAAATCGGTTGGCGTGAGACGTGCAAAAATTTGTTTTTTCGGCGGTAAAAGAATATCAAGAAATATCTTCTTCTTCGTAATCAGGCGGCAAACTAACAGTTACGATATTGTATAAGAGAAATGCTCGAAAAGTCGGTGAAAATGGAAAATGCATGTTTTAAGACTAATATTCTTCAGAAGTCGCAGTAGGTGACACTTTTTCATATAAGTAAATATTCCCTTCTCGCATATGAATTTCTTTTACCGTTTAGAAAAATACGTAGGTGTAATATAAAAAATAAATTATAGCTCTAGATAAAATTAAGTTATATTGACATACAACGAGCGTAGGTAATTATTTGAAACTTTAATAAATTAATATGCTAACTAACCTAAGAAGTATCATTTTTAAATTGTATTGCATATGAAACCGTACGAAAAACGTAGATATCACCTGTTATTTATTAACGTTCAATAATAAGAGTTGTTGGATATTGGTTATGTAAATCGATACCTAACTTACGTTTTAATCATTTTATTAACGTTTGTAACTTTTAGTTTATCTTAAAAATATTCTATTAAAAATCGCAATCTACAAATTAATGAGTAAGGAATTAAACAATTTGTTAGAAAATTATGTATATGATTATTTTGTAAGTAATTGTGTAATTAATACCAAATATGAATTATTAAAAATAATGGATAGGGATAATTTAAAAGAATAAAATACTTGCATAGTAGATAATGTAAGATAATGAAAAAATACTTTCTAAAAATAAAAAGATTATATCGTCAAGATACTACCCTTAATGATAGGAGTGTGTTTCTCTAAACGAAATCTTAAGTCTCGAAGCCTTCTCGACACACAAATATGCAGAATTTCTCGTTTCCTTCTGGATACATGTTCCCGATATTTTAGGAAAAAATTCACTCGCAGCATCTAAAATAACATTTTTAACATGACTGTTGCCCCCGACTTGACGAAACTATGAAGGTGTATATAAACGGGACGCACATCGCTCTGCGATAAATCGAACATTTTGCTACCGAATTTTCACAGACCCCTTTTCTGATTAATATCATTCTCACATTCCCCCTCTACAAGAAAAAAAAATGCATTTCATTCTGAGACGACTGAACTGTAAAATATTCAAGAAAAGGTCCAATAAAAATGCCTCATTTAACTGGTTTTAAAAAGTTCTGTAGTAATACAGTTTTAATTATTAGATTAATTATTAAGGTCTCTAGTTTTATCGATATGGAAAAAATACAAAGAAAAATAAATTGCAGTTATTCAGTATTTAAGGTATCTACTTAAAAAAAAACGGAAGTACCTACATACCTAAGATTAATTTGAGTAAAATCAGGGTATCGATTATTTTTAAATTATTACATTTCCGACTTTTCCACGATTTTCGATAATATTGAATAGAAATTCCAGGCCACTTATATTCTAATTGTAACAAAAAAATACAAACATTGTTTATTAAAATTATAATTAAAGAAAATAAAGAAAAAAATGAAAAAACGATCTCGATTGATTTGACACTCTTGATAATATTATTATTAAGAAATCATTCGTCTACCGCAAGCATGTTTTGTGAGTCACGTTCAGATTCGTCATAAAAAGATAGACACACGCTACCTATAAAATTGAAAAGCACATATTGTATTATTTTAAAGTGAACTCCCGTGATTCCGACAAATCGGCAAAATATATAATGACTAATTACAAATTTTTACAAGATTGCTAGAAAATCGACATCCTAGTAAATATATTAATTTGCACATAGTAAGTACATATACGTACTTTTAAAAATGCTGTCATGGCACTTTTTAAGTTTTTTTTCTATTACATGCAGGACGGCTCTTTGTTTGTAAATATGTGCATTATAAATGTTAAAATAGTTAAGGACTTTAAGTTGTTCGATTTGATATATTTTAATAAAATTATCTTTAACCTCAATTCTACAATTTCAACAAAAATTAAATAGGTAGGTACTGTTGTAGAAACAAACTAGAAGTTTATAATAAGCAAGAAATTCTAAAATTAAACATTAAACGGACTAACAAATAAATATGCCTACACATATTATTAATCGAATCGCTAAAGAAGATATTCGCATTATAAATTTATGAACTTAATAAAGACGAAAGTTGTGTCGTGATGATAGACATGAGCAAGATAAAAGACTATTTTAAAGCTTTTTAGTACATAATTGCCTCGCCCACGTTCGTTATGACGTATGTTCAGCTTTGGCGATTCGACTTACCTACACTTTATCCAAATCTATATGCAATTCATGTCATCAATTGTCTACCAAAACCGTAATATGAAATTTCCTAAAAGTTCATTGTAAAAATAGTGCGATAATTTAAAAAGTAATTGGTAATACAAGGATCTCTATCCGAGCGCTACCGATATCTGCGTAACTTACATTCTTCGACATATCCGTATGTTGTTATCTTTATCTAACACGTTGATAACATGCTTCGCGTCCGTATGTCTATTTTGCGGCATATGCGTACGAGAAATATATCAGAAATGCGACGCTGCCAAATATTTTACGCCCATTCTAAAGCACGTGTTGCGCCTTAATATGTGCAGGGAATCCACCGCGAAATATGTCAAAGAGATTTAATTTAGTAGGCCATTTTGAGAAAGGAACGGCAAGAAGGTGGTCAATTGCTACCATTAAATGCAGTTCAAAAGGTACGTAGCGCGTCCACAGCTACTACACGCAAGCCACGTGCAGCAAGTGCAGTTACCATTGACCCTGCAACCAAATGCAGACTACGAATTGTTATTATTTTATGAGATGTATTCCGAACGTAAGTTAATGTAATAACTTGTAATAGTGGTGTTATCGTACCGTATTGTGTATAGGGATGAATGTAATGCTGAACTCGTTGACGAAACTGAGCGACAAAGATTTTTACGATGGAGGTCGAAGCAGCTTGGAAAAATCCTAGATAACATTATAATACAAAGCGAGCTGTAATACCAACTAGGAGCAGATCAAGGTTATCTTTTGTGTGTGTAAAAATGAAAAATATAATAACCAATATAGTTTTAGCAAGATATTTGTATTATTAATATAAATACATAACAATAACGTAGGGTTTAAGTGGAAGAAAGACTGTAATCGAAGAACAATATTTGAATTGCATCATATCGCTATGACACGAGTGAGATTTTTACAAGAATATGCCGCAAATCCAACTAGCGACATTCCATTACAATATGTGTGTATTTAAAGGAAACATGGATTTTTAAAAAGGATTCCACGATCAAGTCATGTTAACATAATACTGTAAAAAGGTGGAAAGTATGGAAAAGGTAGTTTAGAAACATATTGTAGTGATTATTCTAATGTGTCGGTTACTTTGCATGTATATTATCATAGGAACAGTAAATGGGTTTGTACCTGAGGCAAAATTACTATTTCATTCCAAAACAACCAGCAATTACCACGGGGAAATGAATACTAGTAATTTTCTACAATGGTTTGAACAACAGCTATTAAAGCCCTTAGAGGAACCATCCCTGATCCTCATGGATAATGCAACTTATCACAGTAGTTTGCTCGACATGCGACCTACAACGGTTATAGTTATGTAGGTTGTTTTGTGTGTGTGTGTGTGTGTGGTTTAAGTTTACAAGCTATTGTCTATGTATATGTTCAGATTGGTTGTGTTTGTAATATTTATTGCTTTTGATTTACGACATTGATTTGATTTTGATATATTTTGGTAGTTCTGTAATTGATGAACGTAACTGTACTTGTAATGAAACTGATACAAATTGTACAATAACACTTTATTCTGCTATTCCTAATTGTCATTAGTCTGGTTCTGTTTACAAATAACCTGCATGCATATGTTTGCAATAATACACATGTAAACAAGTTACATGGCGTTTTAGTATTACATAAATTATTATAAAAGACCATGCATGCATATTCAAAAATGTACTGCTTTATATTAGTTATATAACGTTCAGTGGTACACGTTATCTTGCTTTAATACTGTAAATGTGAACTTCCTGTGTACATATGTTAGACAAATTGATCCTGGAAATGCATGGTACCACTTTGTCAAAAAAACATGCATAAAATAAACGGTTAGTTCTCAAATCGAGTAATTAGTAACCACTAGTTAATTACTACCCAATGAGGTGTGTTAATTTTGTGGTAACATTGATTTACTATACATTCACGAACTTTGTACGTGTTGCAAGGTTTCAATTTGTAACAGGTGAAGACCCAGTGGCTTTAACCTCTATATACGATCACCCTGAAACAAAATGCATTGCAGTGTATGTCGGTAGGAGAAGCAGACATCAGAGGTAGTCATGAAAGTATCAATTATTATCAATAATATTGATGCTTACATGTTCTGCTTTACCAAAGGTGACGATTGCGGTTTTACTATAATTGCACGAATACAAGACGACCCATCACTCCGAAAGTAACTCATCTACCGAAATATCAATTCGATTATTGTATAACGTTTCTTACCTGATTCTAATGAACTGTATTAATCTTTCTTTGGCATGTAAATGTGTGCAAATAACACATCGAGAAATCCACACTATATATTTGGTTAAAATCAAACTACAGTTAATACAACAACAGCTACAATTTGTAGTAACCCATTGCCTAATAATTTGTATCGAAACATTAGCATTGTTTACGAATGTGAAAATTTGAGGTTATATCTTTTGTTTACAAGTGTTAGAACAATCCGACATCACTGCGTATGACGTCAGCATCTAGTAACTTTTTATTGATGACGTGAATTGCATATAGATTTGGACAAGCCGTATATAAAATATTTCTGTACCTATAACTAATATTGTAAGTTTATTGAATTTAAAAATTTTGTCGCAGAGATTTACATTATAAATGAAATCGTACACCTTAAAGATCAAAAACATTTAACATTATAAAACGAGCCCGAGCCCTTCTCGAATTAATTAAATGAAGTACTTGAGTTCTGGGACATTAACAGTGACAAGAAATTAAATTCTTTTAGGTCGTCTCAGAAGCAGTAACGCGTTCTTTGTGTATCATTTTTAAATAGCTTCAATCAAGTTTTAATTATGCTAATGGTTCCGGTATATTCGCGAATCGATTTTCAAGATGCGATCCATGAAGACCTCATCGCGCGTTTAACGTAAAGGAAACGGTATCAATTGCTTTACAAAAATGCAATATCCGGTGGAAATTTAATAAAGCGGTAGCAGTTACACGCGGATAAATAAAAAATTCCATTACAAATACGGCCCCATTATTTTAACAGCGCAGGCATAAAGTGTTTGAGTTCCACTTTCGAGAATTTCGTTCCGTCATGCCATATAAATATTTTTCTGTGTTACATCAAAGAACGCAGGTGTCCATTACATTTAATCGTAACTCATTTATACGTATAATTTTGTATTAACTTTTTAAGTGAGACACTAATACGAAGTAACAACATACCTACGTAATATACGACGTAGATATTTGTGATAGAAATAAAAACATTAAAATGGAATACCTACAACATTGAAAATCGTGTTTGTAGCCCCTCTGAATTTGTTCCAATTATCCGTTAATTTTGAACTACATGTAGGTAATATATTTGAAATTAACAGATTAAATAATAAACGTTGTTACAAAATTTCGTTCCGTTTCATACCTACATAAAATAAATGATTAATTAATTTGAGAAACACGTACCTACATCTATTCAGGGTGCTTAAACATATGCACATATAGCTGATTTCATTATAATTGGCGAAAGCCCTGGTAGCGCAGTAGAACAAGTGGGCGATCTTAAGATGTTTATGAGAACTATAATCGGCACAAAATCACGTGGCGATTCAAAGTGCATTGCTTGTATTTACGCTACTAAGGCGAGTAGCAGTGACGGGCGGAGTTATTTGTGAAAATAATTTCCTGATCGTATTTTCGCCAATTATATTGACATTACCTTTATGTAATTATAATATTTATTCTACCCGATTCTCTAAAAGTTTGCTGACATTTAGCAAAGAACTCCCTTGCTTATTTGACAATTGTTTGCTATAAAGGGTGATTTGATTACATCATATTACAATTCATGTTACGAAATTATACATGTGTAAATTAACACAAGACAATAATAAAAACTCATGACAATCTTCTTCCTTACTGGACGTGGTTTTTAAAGCAAATATTTATCTACAACATTTTCTTCATATATCGCAAAATATTGTAATATGAATTGTGAGTCACTCTGTATAGCAGACAACTATCAAATAAGCAAGCAAGTTGCTTGCTAAATACCAGCAAGATTTTACTGAATTGGACAGATTGTATACTCTAATAATGAATATGCTTTTAAATAACTATAGAAACGTTATATATTATACTTATGAATTTTTTCATATTTTCTTTGTAGATATACCGATTGTTAGCGGTTTTTTTTTAAAATTTAGGTATAAATGAAAACGTTTATATAGGTAAATCTTCAAAGTTATTATCAACCCTTGCGACACAAATTGCTATAAAACTACTCTAGTGTAAAATTTTATTTAACCAAGGAAATTACAGTAAAATCTGATTAATACGGACCCTCTATTAAACCGAACTTCGCTTAATTCGGAGACTATATTTCGATCAAATAATATGGCACGTTACGTGAACGTGGATGCATATTAAATACTTATAAGTGTTATAATTACATTTTCAAAAAAATTGGAATTTTCGTCCGCGTGCCGCAACGAACTGCAAACTTGGTACTACCTAGCAAGAACGTATCTAACTAAATTTCAAATCTTTTATCTGTAGTATAAATAACAAGAATGTCGTCGATGTAAAATACGCTTCATAAATTCAAGAGCGTATTGGGAACCTCAAAGAATTTGAAAAGTCTCTATGTGATATTCAAAATCAATTTCATGAGAAAAACACGTTTGAAGTTTGGTAACATTACTTATCTAGGTTTTTCCATGTTGTAAAACTGTTATTTGCAGCTAATAATATTATTGTGTGCGATTTATTGATTCTTTTTGTTCAGCGGTATTCGAATTTTATTTATCATCAAATATTTATATTATACTATAATAAAAAAAACTTCCTACACAAAAAGAAAACATAGCGCAATAATATAATAATAGCGCAAGTAATAATTATAAAAAATAGTTAAATTACCTAATTATTTAGAAAAAAAACTAAATACGTAATTAAGTAATATGTAATTGATTTACCTACCTACATAAAAATTGTAGAATAATTTAAAGTAAAATAATTATTTAAAAATAAAGGTTTATCTAAATCTTTTTCTTTCATTGTAAAGTTACGATAAGCTCCAATATACATAATTATCGATAAGTAGCAAGTATAGTACGTAATATTAAATAGGTGCTAGTAGTAAAATAAAAAATCGGTTAATATATAAAATGTAATCCAATTCATACTATTACATTAAATTGGCCGTGTATTTAATGTAAATAACTGAAAACAGTTAATAACAAGCGATTTCAAAAAATACCTAGTTATATAACAATTAAATCTGTTTGGTGATGAAACGTTCTTCAGACGGTATTTAGTTTATTTTCTAAAATACGTGTTAATCGTTTATTTCTTATTTATGAATGGATGTGATCTAATCAATTATTGCAAGAAATTGAATTTTTAATAATTATTTAAATTTACTAAAGAATATCTATCTATCTACATATTTTATTATTAAACAGGAAAGATCCCGAACCCGCAAATTAAAAAAATATATATGAAACTTTGGGAATATGTAGAGCACATATCGGTATGTATTACGCAATTTTTGCTCCCAAAATAACTCCTGAATATTCGGTTATTTTGCGATTTTATTCGGTAACTCGTTAATTGTGCAATTAAAGATAGAGAAAACGTATGGAGACAAAAGTTGTTTCCTTTAATCAGGACTATCAAATGGTAACAAATTTATTCGTTGTTTTTAACATTTGAAAAACAATGATAAACAAACATATTGATGTTTTTAATAGGTACTTGTGACATTGTTAGCTGAAATCGGCAATTTACATAATCTAAGAAGATTCAATTGTTTTTACTATCGCTTGATAGTCCTGATTAAAAGGAGCAATTTTTGTCTGTAAACGTTTGCTTTATCTTTTATAAACAACGAGTTATCAAATAAAATCGCAAATAGCCAAATATTCAGGAGTTAATTTTACCCCCTCGGAGTGAATTTCGGCAGCAAACAAATTTCATAATACTTACATATATATCTACTCTATATGCGCTCTATATATTCGAAAAGTTTCATCAATTTTTTTAATTTACGGATTCGGGATCTTCCTTGTAAGGATTATATTAAATATTATCTAACTTACTGTGGAAGTGAGCCCAACCGACTTTGCTTAGTAAAGAAAACTATCAGTAAAAATTGTTTATGTTTTTTTATCACAAAATGATAGCTTGATTATGTTTCTTTGCTATAATTACCTATAGAAATCTCGAACTATTGTTCTGTGTTTTACTACCCTGTCTGTTTCAAAAGAAGCACGGTTAGTTCTATTAAATTATTTTATATCCGACAATCTGTTTCCTTTTCATAAAAGGTCAAATTACGTGAAATTGTTTATTCACGTTTTTGCGCCTGTGCTATTGTTAGTTCTATTAAAGATTACATTAGACAAAGAATGAGATAAAAAGTATTTACTAATTAAATTAATTTCATTTTTCACGTTTCGATTAACAAAACATATCTAAAATGTGCTTTATTAATACTACTTCGCCACTTCAGCAAAGTTACGTTTTTAATATGTACCTACTAGCCATTTTTAATTATTTATGGTGAAACATCTTCCAGAAAATTTCTAACTCTAGCGTTCTTTATACGTCAGTGGTCGATACATAAGACATGAGCATCGAATTTGCGTCCTCATCCTCTTTACTGCTAAATAATTCACCTCTGTTTGTACCCGTTTTTTGGCTAGCTGATTTTTCATTCAAAACACCGATGTTTTTCTCTTTTAGAGTTTCTTCCGTTGAGGCATTTGAATAATGTTATATGAAAATTTTATCGAAACTTTTAACGAACAAGAAAATTTGAATTTGCAAACTTTATAACATTAACGTTGCTTAATAAATATAGTCTAGTAAGTATTTATAAAAACATTTTGTATAGCTGTTGTATTCTCGACTAATTAGCTTCTTTAATTAATAGTTACCTAGGTACCTATCTATTTTGTTTCATATAAAACAGTACAAAGAAAAAGTAATGTATTTACCAAATAAAATAAAGCCATGTGATGATTTATACATTCAATAAAAACAGTAGGATTACGGGGAAACGAATAAATATAGGTAGATTTTTGAAAGCTAGTAAATACATTTTAATTTATCCGATTATATTTATAGCGGATTTATACCGAAAGTAATATAATGACATAAAGAAATAGTTAAAGTATATTCTTTTTGCATAATCGTTTAAATACAACTGAATACCTACGTAGGTACTATACGTACATAATATACTTTACTTTCTACTAAACCAAATTCAATCTTGCATTTAATTTTATAAGTAATTAAATAAATTTTTGTTAGATATACATTTAACCGTAATAATAGCTTACCGGTCATTTTATTTCTGCATGATGTTATAAATAGAAATACATACGAAGATGGACTTACCTGAAACAAAAAAAAACAAAAATATAATATATGTATGACATATAAATGATGATAAATGTAAATATACAGTCTGTATGATTTTATATGTCATAGAAAATATCTCGGCTAGGTATTATAAGAATCTCAAAAAAAAAATTAGATACTTATAAATATAGTTGAACTGTCTATTTCAAAATCAGAAAAAATTACCTATGTATTGTTCTATTTTTAAAAACAGGTCTTTAATTAATTAGTATTAAACAACGATTTTCTTTACACCTACAACTCGATTTCCGCTTTTTTTTAAATTAAAACTTCACTTTTTCATAGTTAAATTAGCCTATTTTGTTAAAATTTTCTAAGCCTATAATATAAGCACGACTGAGCGATTAGGTACATGACATATTCGCGTTAATCCAGACAACCTCGAAACCCAATTAGTCCAAATTAACAGGGTTTTACTGTACTTAGAAAATTCAGTTCAAATAAAAACAGGAAAATAGTAACACTAATAAAAAAAACCAAAATGAAAAAATTTAAAATGTCTGACAAAAGTAGTTATAAGTACCTATATCTACTTACTAATCGTCAAAGTATGTATAAAAATTATTGTATTTACTATCACAATTTATGTATATAAACTGTATTATCATATATATACATAGGTGCCGACTACTTAGTACACAACATTTTGATCTTATGTTAATGTTACCTACTAATTGCCATAAATGCCATAATTACCTAAACTATATAACCTAAAGGCTATAATATTATATTATCGACTACAATTATACACATTCATGGCTTCCATATTCGATTTATGATGTAACATCAGTTTATATTTCATCCCGCATTAAACAAGGGAAAGGAGTAATTATTATTTTATAATTAATTTATGCAGAATAATTTACGGGAATTTAGCACTAAATATAAATGTTTATAAATCGTTATAGGTAGGTACATACCTAAGGTAATTTATAAAATAATTTCAAGCAAATTATTATAAAGGGTGATTTAAACGATGTGAGCATAACTTTAAAAGTTTATTAAACGTGCAATTTGGGCAATAATATACGCATGTCCGATTCTTAGGGGTTACTTAAATAAATGAAGGCAAACAAATTAAGTGTTTAAAATAACGCATTTTTATTTTATTTTGAATTATTTCTGGGACTGTTTAAAACCGAGAGTCAACCGAGAGTCGGTAGCACCAATGAAATCGAATTAAACAAGCTGCAGAAAAAATTAATTAAAGACCCGAACAATTCACTTCTTCGTAGACTTGAAACCTGCGTTCAACATGATGGCGATAACTTTGAACAATTATTGTGATTACTTATAGGTTTTTTTTTTAATTAAATTTTCGACATTAACAAGATGTAAGACTATTACCTATTCTTTTATTTCAAACTACATAATTAATCAACACCTAAAGGTATGTCTACAACTTTTAAATCACCCTGTATGTATAAAGTAATAACAATTTGTATTTGTTTAGGGTCGCGATATCCACCTCACAATAAATTTATCTGACAGATATTTACCGTAGAAACACGTTTGTTCGAACAATTGTTTCCATGGTCAATATCTATTGGATAAATTTATCGGGAGATGTATATTGCGGTCCTTACTGATTTATTTTAGAATCGTATTTAGCGAGCGTTTCCATGGAAAAGAGAAAAACAAGCATTCAATTTAATTAACTACGAATTTTTGTAAAAATGCCGGAAATAAATTAGATTTTTTCTATTAGTATAAGCAATTCCTTAATTGCACTAACGACAACAACAATTTTTACAAACTGCACAAACAGACAAACAAAACAAACTAATTGACGAACTACAATTTTATTTGCGCCACGTATACACCAAGTCTTAGTACCTAATAGTATGACAGAGAGATGCTCCTAAGTAAATAAATAAGTACCTATATTATTGTAAATAAATATTATAAAGCAAATTAAGAAATTTTTATTTTCACTAACAAAATTTATGTAATACCTAAATTGCAAACCTAGAACTTATTGAAATGCAACTATCGTCCTTTTACATGCGAGGATACAAAGTTATATACCTAGGAATGTTTACCTTAATTTCTCGAGCTCGAAGTTTGTATTGTTGCAAATTTAATTAGTACATTAACCAAGTTTGAAAGCTTTGATGTAACCGTTTCTATGCTCTTTTTACTTACCTATAGCAGGTAGTTATTCTAATTCTTTATTCGGTCGTATTTTCTAAAACCTTTTTGGAAAACATTTAAAAGAGGAATTCTTACTTTCTAAATATCTTATGAATAAAGTGTAGGAAATGTGTTTATTTCGATAATTATTAAAAATATTCAACTCGTATTAATAAAACTAGGTGCCTACTTATGTGTTTTTGCAAATTTTGATTACAAGGAAAAATAAAATAGCTATACTTTTATTTATGAGTTGAAGATTTTCAATAAATTTAAGTAAAAGCATTTGTTACATTTCATTGATAATGGTCCAAGGTGGTGGAATATTTTTCGCTTTTAAATTTCTTGTAATTAATTTTTATAATGTCGACTTTTGTGAAATTTTCTACTATAAAACGATTAAATATTGTTATTTCTTTATAATATGAAGTGTTGTGATTAACCTTTCTGTAAAAACATATTTTATATAGGTAATTATTTAAAAAAGGCAATAAATTATACGATGGTTATCATAATGTTGTGATCAAGTGTTTAATGCGAGCACGAAATTTAAAAATCTGAAATAGGTACCTACCTATCTAAATTATTATAAATACCTATGCATATGAGAACTATTTAAGTTAAAACGGGTTGTCGGAATTTTTTGTAGGAATTCATTTCCGATCATCTAACAATAAGTGAATACTTTAGATGCCGTTCAACATCACGGTTTGTAATTGTTTCTTTAACAATTTTCAAGTGACTTTTTTAATATTATAATAACCATTTATAATATCAAGTTATAAGTATTTAGATCTGTAAGTGTTTCTCCTCCCATATTGTATGAAGTATGAGAAAATAAATATTTAAAAATAAATATACCTACTAATAATAAATAACTTAAACGTTTATTACCTATACAATAGTTGTAATAGATATTATAATACCTACACAGGTTCGTTAATTTAGTAAAAAGTACATATGCAATAATCGCGATCGAATAATATCTCCAATAATTTATACATCATGCAATTTTATACGATCGTATTCCTCCAGTTGTTGAAGTGTGATAAAAGCTAGACGATGTCATACTTTCATACAAATGTTCAATTTTCGGTTGGAGCATAGAGGAAAGACGATCGTTTACTTACATCGAAGAAAATCAACTGGTCGATTAAGAGCTCATAATATACGGGTACAAAGAGATAATAATAAAAGCTATGTTAGTTAAAATTCATTAGTTACTACAATATATCAAATAACCATTATTGTTAGGTAGGTAATCTACTTAAAAAAAAACTGCTTTCAATAAACTTAAATTAAATCAATAACTGAACGAGGTTTTTTTAAGATAAATAAAACTTTGTGAATATTTTCCCTGCAAAGTTGAAATAAAAATTATATTTATTTTTCAGTTCGTCGAATTTCTATATATAAACAAATATACATACATTGCGTCAGTTACTATACTACATCATAACCTATATCAATCTATGTCGGGCATTTCATTCATGCGAAATATAATATATACAAAGGGAATTAAATCTAATTATTATCGTGAATAGTACCTAGATATAAAATCATCTTATAGATTTAGAGTAAGTGTGTTAATAACGTGTGAATAACAAACGTACGTTCAGTGTATGTATGAATAGTTCAACGATAAATAATGTTTATTACCTTCATATCCAGTCCTACTTCAGCACTTTAATTAGGGTAAATTTAGATTACAGAATATAAATTATTTAATTGTTATAGGTAACAACCATACACGAATACGCAGTTGTTAAAATGTCCATTTACATAAATCTAATTATACGTTTGGAAATCTATTTTCTGTAATCTATTATTTCTCTCATTGTTGGTGACGATTATACACTCGAAAATAAAAAACACGATAACCACGACCATGAATAAATAAGATCAAAAAAACTTAAACGCAAGTATATGTAGGTATTCCCGGCATTGTTTTATGGTGTGTAATCTATTTCCTATTAGCGGTCACTTCTTAATAACGGACAATTTATGCAATAAATAAGCTAGAGCTATGACGCATTTTAAATCTTATTTTTTTGGACGTTTCCATGAACGAAATCGTTACGTTTAAGAAGATTTTTATCTGCTTTGACATTTTTTTCTCGAGAGGGTTTATTACCTAGCATGTATTATTTTATATTTCGATATTCTATACTTCTTGGAACTCATTGAATTTAATTATTTAGAATTTTTATAGCTTATATGCTTATGAAAAATTATCCTGTTCCTCGTGTATTTTGTTCGTTTATATTGGGATTAATTATTCGTAAAGTGCAGTTTTTAAAAACATAAAAGTTTGGTGGATTATTTCAAATGGAAATATTGTTGATGTTTGAATTACTCGCCGGATTACACCATTATGACTGTAATTGACTTTGCCCCGAAATGTACCACTGGGATTGGATTTAATCGATTGATTGCACAATTATATTATTGTAGGCGTACAAAAATTTGACAATTAATTTGCTAAATGTATTAAATACATCATTAGTAACGTGCATTTAATATCAATTTGATGACAAGCCCTTGCAGTGTAATAACCGCCCGATAAGCTTATCACACACAGTTACTTAGGTACATTAATACTCACAGAATAATAGACGTCTTTACTCCACGAATATCAAACACCAATTAAATGCAGGTACATTTTAAATTACAAAATTAAACCAGAATTAAACAAATGATTCCCAGTCGTATTTAGATGTGTAATAAAACGACCACCTTCTTACCTTATACATAATATGTAGGTATTTGTATGAGTATGTTTTAGATAAAATTTTAACTATAAAATATGATCTTCGAATTAAATCATAATATAGTAAATTCTTTAGTTAGATGATTTCAAAACGAAATAAAATAATAAGTCAAATTATGTATTTTTAAAACCATGAATATGCAGATAAACTTCGAGATTATTTAAGTAAAAGGGAAATATCATAAATATTTGGAGGACTAAAGTGTACATATTGATTGAAAAAATATATATACAGTAAAACAGCAATTATCCTCAATTGTCCAAGTGGCCGTTTTATTCGAGCCACGTTGTGTTTTTTCTAGAAAAAACACAAATGTACAACATTTGTGCAATAAATATGCAATGTGTATCTTATGTATTTACGTACCTGGGTATGTTTCTTCGAATGTATCCATACTGCTAATTTCTAAATGAATAAAAAATAAATCAAAGAACCAGTAGAAAAAGAGACGGCCTAAAGAGTGATATATTAAAGAATATAATTTTCAGCCGAAAATGGGGCTCATTTTAACCTGTGCCATGTTTAAATTACAAGTAACCAATGTGATCTATAATACCTACCCGGAATCGTTTACCATAACAGAATTTACCTCAACTACTTCTATATCAAAATTAGAAAAACTTTAAGTTATTACCGACTACAATATGTAACGAGAAGTCCGCTCGTGGCCATAAATCCGACGTACCGAAGACTTCAAAATCGTTACCAAAGTAAATATACCTATGTATATCTATAGATGATAAGGTTATAAAGAATCTCATTCAGAAAATTGTACTTGAATTAGGGAAATATAAATTTCTATAGATATTTAAGAACTTACGTATATTTTAAATCAAGTTGTTTCTGATAGTTATATAGGTATCGTTATTTTCTCACTTCCGCAAATAATCGTGAAATAAACACTGTACGTCGAAAGTTATTCTTTTTCCACAAAGTATGAATAAAACATGATGTAATCTACTCAGAATGTGTATTTCTTCTCGCCATGTTTTACATTAAATGAAGTTATTTTTGATAAATAGAAATAGGGTTTATAATACTTTCGTCACTTGATTTATTTTGTTTCTTTAATCGTTTTAATCGTCGGCACTATTTTGAATTTATTTAAATTTAAAACAAGCTCATGAGTAACAAATGGGCACGTATCAGATTGTCATTTCACACATACGAATTAAGAAAGAATAGATAGAAACGCGTTAAATTATCTAAAATGTACCTATGCACATACAACTCGGGCGTTACCCAACTATCAATAAAATCTAAAATCGAAGAACTTTAGGAGAAGATTACCTACAATTCTACAATTACGGATGAAGATAATTTGTCCCTATACTATTTTATGTGTAAATCGAAATTCTAAAACCAAATATCTTGCAATTTGGTTATTTTAATGAGTACCTTTAACTTTAGCATAAAATGTCGATTTTTATTTCGTTCCGTTTCTGGTTTCGAGGATTCAGCTAGGCAAGCTGTATTCTTTGGTGTCACAAGACTATGTTTAGAGCAGTTTTGGGCGTCAAGCGTCCCACGGGGAGGCGAAAGGTGTCCCATTAGACACTTCCTAAGACGCGGCTTCCGCTTCATGAATATGCAACGTGCTCGAGACGATGCCAGTCGCTCCTGAAGGATTCACGGCTTTCTTCGCATTTGCTTTCTCCTACCCTTCACTCCTGCAAACGTTTGTTGGATTTTCATCTGACCTCTAATTAAGTGACACGTCATTCTGACGTGTTTTGGAATCTCGAATAAACTTAATTTTATTTTAGACGTTGGTTTTGGGAATGTCACGTCAAGAAGAGATTTTCGGTAGAATTAACTCGAAGCGTCGTAACTTTTAGTCCTGTGACTACAACACTAATTAGCATCGTAAAAGTTTTTTCTTAATTTAAAACATTCCTTCGGCGTTCTCGTTTCAGTTATAAATGAGACTAGGCCCAAAGATTAACGCACATATTTTGATTGGTAGTATTAAGGTACCTATTTCTGAGACGAGCCAGATAAAAATAAATCCTTGTAAAATAACCAATTAAAGTGGGCACGTATTCTACCATTAAAGAAGTTACGCGAAAATACAAATTTCTGCCATATAATCAAAATATCCCCATTCATTTTCGAGTAGTTTACAAAGTGAAGTAAAACTAAAAATTAGGATTAAAAGGGTAAACCTACATTATGCATGAAACAAACTTAGTAAGCAAGCATTGGCAAAGTTAACAAAAATTTAATTAAGTTAAACAATAACGGTGTAACATCAGTTATGATGGATAGGGGCACTATATTAAACTAACAAAAACAGACCTAAAATAATAAGCCAACCAAATAAATGAAAGTTACTCGAACACGAAGATTTCTTATAAAATATAATTAACACGATAAAAATGGACATTGTTGAACATTGAATCAATCTTTGAACATGTCTTGTAGAATTACGATTATTATTTATAACATGTGCTTTAAACAGACATCACAAACTCATATTATTACTCGAATTTTCGATACAATTAAGGTTAAAGTAATACAGTAAATAATGCAACAAATACTTGTAGAGATGCTTTTTATAAATAAACATATAGATTTTTTAAGTAAGAGAAACTACGATATAAGTGCGAGCTCTGGTCTCGGCAGCGGGGGAGTTTTTATTAGTCAGTAAGTGGTAAGCAGTACATGTGTAAAGACGTATCGGTTCGATAAAAAGACGCGTAACAAGACGAGGACTGCGTACATTACTTACTCATTGTATTATATTTATAGTTTTATATAAAAAGTATTAGATAAACAAGTAAAAGCCTACATACTAATAGCTAAATAATTTTAAATAGGCATATAAAAATAAATCAGGAGCGTGCGGTAAAATTAATTAACACCCTGCATTTAATTCTTTATATTATTAACTTATTTAATTTATTTAATGAAACCTTTTTGGTTCACATGTTAAATTACAGGGGGAATAAAATAGTTGCAAGTTTTTAATATCGAAGGGTATCGTACCTATTCGTAGACAGTGATTAAATTTAGTCATTACTAAACCAAGTTTAATTACTTAGAAACAAAATTGTTGCAGCAATCGTTTCTACTTAAGGGGAAAAAACAAGGTTTCGTAATGACTAAATTTAATCACTGTCTATGAACATCGCTTGAAATATTTATGCACGTACCTACCGGGTTTTACTAAAAATTGAGAAAGTTATGCGCATAACGAAAATGTATGTAGGTATACCTATAATAAATTTTTTGTTCTTTTTGAGGAATACTTTATAGATTTTTTAAATGATTTAGAGTCGGTTGCACCAATAAGTAACCTGCAAAGGTCAACGCTGATCTGGATCAAGAGAGAATTTATGTTGCATCATTAGAAACTCGAGCTCGATTTTTATTTTAAATCTACTTTACCTTGAAAGCTTATTTTAAAATAGTAAAGTGTTGTAAATTACTAAAATAACATTGTAAAATTTCGATTTTAAGTTACATGTATTTCTATAGTGGAGATAATGAGAAATATGGATTAAAAAGAATATGATAACACTATAAAGTTTTAAAAACATTGGAATTTAACTGTTTATCTAATACCTATCGGTTTGTGTTACATACGTTAAAGTGAATAATAAATTATAGAAAAAAAGATAGTTATCGCATGGAAGTTGTTTTAAATTAACTACTTACAAAAACGTGCATTGTGAATGTTATTGCCAAAAGGTCTACAGACTACTTCAGTTCAATTTTAATTATTTTTACTACTTCAGACATCCATTTATTATCTTATAAACTTATGAAGAAGTTCCATCAAATACCTATACGAATATCGAATATCAAGTTTACGCAGAATAATTTTATTCTTAAAAATCAAAATACAGTGTTAAAATTTACATTTTTAAAATTTACGAGTCTTATTTTTAAGTACACACTTTACGTATACCCGCTTCTTAATTATTAATGAAAAATTACTCTTGCGCAATGCAGCATTGGCTTATTTGGATAACGACGCTACGTAAAGGAATCGTCATGCTTTCTGTTTCATAACTAGGTAGGTACATACATATTATATAGCAGCGTGTTATATAAGCTTTCCGAAGTTTTTCAAGAAACTGTAATGAATATTAAATTACAAATAGGTAAATAATAACTACAAACCGCTATTTTCGTGATAGTAAATACAAATCTACATTTATTGTAATGTATACGAAATGCTTAGATAGGTACTGTACTGGATTTATAAGAATAAATACGAAAGCTCGTTATATTTTGCCATAATAAAAAAAAAGTATTTTTATCAGTAATAGTTAAAGAACAAGAGGTTATTAAAGATTATTGATTGTTATTAAAGTGCATAGGTACTTAAAAATAGGCCTCATCAACCAAAACTAGGTAAACATCCATTTTGATCGGCATCGTAAGTATTAATTATTATTTTTACGCTTTTTTATGCGCACCTAAATTATGTTACAGCGGTTATACATTTGTAAATCAATTAATTTTCTTAATTATTTCTCTAATAATATTTTGTAAGAAAGGTCCTCAAGTTACCTAAGTCCCTGGCCGCAATAATAGGTTAAAATGTTATAGCAGGGATTTAAAAAAAAATTAATTCCGTTGCGTAAAGAAATAAACGATGGTGTTGCGAGTAAATTTTGATCACATATTTATAAAAAAATATAAAATAAAAGCATATTATTGAATAGTTTTTGTAATTCACGTATTACGCAAATACTACTCGATTATCAAATTAAAAAATGTAAAAAATGTGATAGTGTAAATAATCATACGTGCTAATAATATTTAGATATAATACAATAATAATAAACGAATAATATAAAGCAATATGAAAAGAAATCCTCTCGTGACGAATGTAAAAAACACACTAATTTAATTTGAATTTGTTTTGCAGCATATTTTTCAAGAAAAGCGTAGGCTTTAAAGAACTTTTATAAAAATTTGAAGAATTTATGAGGTAATTCATTCCGATCAACTTTATTCGGCACATCCATTAACTTGTATTTTTTATGACATATTTGAAGTGTTTTCATATTTGTTTCCATTTAAATTGAATGAGTGCTCTTATATTGGGAACTATAAACTTCTTCCTTGACATACGCGTTAAGAAATAATATTATCCAGTAAAGACTTTTTGCCATTAAAAATGTAGCAGCTCTTCTTAAATTGTGTATTAGCAATTGTAATCACAAACGTTCACAAGGAGAATATTAAAGTAGTCATATGTAACAAGTTAACGAGTGGTCAGTTTTGAATAATAAAACACACTATATTACATAATGTGTTCCATCTTATTTTGCACGGTTAACCTAAATAAAAAATAAATAAAAAACCCAAAATGTTATTTAAACGAAAAAGTTATCTACCTATAGGTATAATTTGTAATTTATAATTCGTATAGTCGTATGTATTTAAGTAATAAAATTCAAGGTGTCATCTAAATTATTATATCAACAAATCGTTATAAAACAAGCTGAAAGTTATGTTCGATGAAATAAATTAATTCACTTCCTCGTGCTTTAAAAGACATTTTGTAATGCAAAATATTTTAATGCGTCAATTTTATATTTTTAGAATCGGCAATTGTTTTATGTGAAGTACGAAATAATGTACGTTTTATAACTCGTGGTCGCACAAGACTGAAAAACATTTTCATCGTTCAATTATAATATAAAGGACTCTACAGATACACCAATTTGTCGAGACAACAGTTATCGTTGTACCTATTATATAGATTATAGAGGTTATAGTTCCAATTTGTTGTTCCGACAAATCGTCTCGATAAATTAGTGTGTTTGTAAACTCCTTAAATATGTAGGTACTTACTTATATTACAGTTTCATGAATAATAAATTTAAAATAAGTATGTATATTCTGACGTTACGTGTTATTAAAAACAACGAAGTTTGAACACGGCAAGAACATGCGGCAGTTCAGGAATTTGTTTTTCTACCAGTTTCCGTTTAAGCGGAGTATTCAGAAGCTAAATGCTCTGAAAGAAATAAAAGCTGTCATATAAAAGTTTTCAGCTTTAGGAAAACGAATGTAGACGCCTGCGTTGTTTTCTAATGCTTAATTTTGTTTTTAGTTTATGTGAAAAGTTTCTACTACTTAAAATTTTAAATAACGGCCGACCCCTTTTCTCGAAGATACCTGCTAAAACAGGCATTACAGTATACTACGCTATGCAGTCATAAGCGAATTCCTTGGATAAGATAATAGATATAAGTTTCATCGACAAGTATTGGTTAATATGTACCTAACGTAATAACAGAAAAACAATTACCTAGAATTTAAAATACATATATGTAGATTATCTTTCATCAACTAAAATTATGAATTTTTGTAAAAAGTATTATAGAGTAGATTTCTCAATATTAAAATTAATTAAAATTAGAACTGAAATAATTGTATTGTAATAATTTAAAACTAAGCATCACAAACGTGAAAACATTAAAATGTTTAGATATTATATTATAACTATAATACTATATGGATATACTTATTACTAATTATAATAATACTTAACCACGGCACGTTCGTGGATTGTAAAAAAGATATATTACGAACTAAATAAAATAGGTCAAAAAGTCAAGAAACATGTATTTAGTACAACATATAATAAATAATAAAGTTGTCATAAAAAGCACAGCTTTTTATAACAGAAGCTGTCTACCACTTTATATACCTACCTAATATTATAGTAGGGTATGTAATACAAATCTCACGTCTTTGCAATATAAAATTTACAGCTAGGTACTTATTAAAATTTAAAATTTTACAATTATTCTATTGCAAATGGAGGTTATGTTTTTTAATTGCTCAACATAGGTAATGTAGGATGTTCCGAAAGGAATCTGCTAAACTTTAGCGGCGTGTTTCTTAAGTAGGAGAAGTGGGGGCATAATCATCCCCTGAAAAATGCAAACACACATAATGCAACACAAACGTCGTTCAAGTAGTTTTATGTTTAATCTTTACTTTCATATATACGCTTGAACATAGCAAAACAGTCCCAACAAATAATAACACGGAAAATAAAATAAAGAGTGAAACATGAGGCACAACCGACCCGGAAAATTTCACCGAGAAAATGACAATTGTCGATTGTCATTTCCGTAATTTTTGTATTAATTTACCGACAAACAAAATATTCAGTACTCCAATACTAGGTACTTTTAAGATTTTCTCTGTTTAATTGTGAAAAGTCCAAATAATTTTCTTATTCCACGGTAAAGTGCCACTAACACGACAAACACAGGGCGGGCATTACTTTAATAGGATGTTTGTGATGCACTTATTGAATAATTTTATTGTTAAGGTAGAATATCTGTTGTGCCCCCATATGCGGATATGCCCCCACTTCTCCTGATTTTAAACATAAAAAGTTACATCAACATGGGTCCAATTCAGAAAAGTTATAGAGTTATGGCTTGTTTCAACAAAGGCTAAAATATAACTTGTGATTTTTATTACTTTGACTTTTATTTAACAAGTCATAACTCGATAACTTTTCCGAATCAGTTGTACCTATGTTGATATAACTTTTGTCGCTTAAAATTACTTAAGAAACACGACCTTAAAGTTTGATAGATTTCTCCCGGGACACCCTGTATAATTATAAAATAACCTTTTTAGACGTTTAATTATTTTATATTCAATCAACACAGTAATTATATATCTTTACGTTTCTAAGAATTCGACTTTTTACAGAACGGAAGCTCTGAATAGATTCAATTATTTGTAAAACAAGATTACGAGTAATTTAGACGTAAGTGTCTAAAACAAAAATATCAGTTTCCTAAAGTAATTTTTGACCGACTTCGACTTTTAACTCGGAAACCGCGTATTCGTTAGCCAAAGAATGCTTACTCTCGGATTCTAGATCTCGTAAAAGTTCTGACTCGGCACTTATGAAAATCGGGTTCTACTATTCTGTTACAAATTTACGGTTTAAACATTACACCAAAACTATATTTTGTAGGAAATATTATCTTAAACTTCTTTCGGTAGGTACCTACCTACATATTATTGTTTTTAGAATCACGTTTGAAACTTATTATATTTCCTGTAGGTTCCACTATAACGATCCTTTATTACAATGTGCGCCTATGCTACAGTAGAGTTGATGCGCCATTTTGATATTACCCTGTATATTTTCCAAGTAATGAGAAAACTTGAATATTTGTGTAGAGATCGTCGATATAATTCGAAAAATAGAAATTATGGATTCGAACCATTCACCACCGATGCGATAATATAGTACAAATCTCAATTCTCTTTTCGTGTCAGTTGAGCTAATCTTTAAACCAAAAATTGAATGCACAGCTTTGTTGCCAAAACAATAATCTACTGGAACAGCATTGTGGTTATTTCTGAATACGTCGTGTATTTCGTGAATTTTCGTCTAAGCAGTTATCTAGTATTATTGACTTGAAAAGTCTGCGTAAGTCGTAAATTTTCGATTTTCAAAATAAAATAATGACCCAAATCTCTCTAGAAAAGTAGTTAATTTAAAGTTAAATGAATACTTATTAAAAATGGCACATTAAACACATTTGTCCGAAAAGCTAAATGAATACGCCAGATATAATCGGATTTAATAAAAGCTTTAACTTTTAAGCTCTAACTTTGTCGTTTATATGGATATTTTATATGAGCATTGTATATACGTATAAAATATTTTTAAAATGTAAGTATGTACCTACATAACTGTCACATAAAACATTGTGTAAATTTCGTATTTATTGTTAATAGTTTAAATTAAAAATCAAAACAATTAAGTAGGTATTCGTAACATACATACATAATGAACGGTATCTAATGAGACTAAGGTACCTGCGTGTGTAGGTATATTATTAATTGAGAAAATAAACCCATCAAAAATATTTTTCTACAGCTAAAAATACCTATTGTTAGTAATTCATTATTGTGAATTGCTGGAAATATCCTCATTAGTTGAAATTTTCTCGATACTTACTTTTGAAAAACGAGAATTAAGTAATAGCTATAGCTACACAAACAATAAAATCGATACTCTTATTTACAAAGGTTTAAATCGTTTTAAGTTTTTTATATGATTTCGTAAATAACATTTAGACTTCATTCAATAATTTAACTAACTCTTACATATTTTAGATGCCGCCAAAAAGGTTATCGGAATGTAATTTTGAAAATAAAAATGCAATCAAAGTAAATTAAATCTCATTGAGGGAAAATCAAGACGAATTGAAAGTCCAAGCTTGTTATTGGAAAAATACATGTAGCAGGAGTTGAAATTTAAATATCAATCGTTAAGTTGAAATTGTGGTCGCGTTCTTGGCGTATTTTTTAAGTTTCCTTCTACTCCGGTTCATAATTACATTTGGCGTCCCTCGGGACTTCTGTGACAATCGGTTTGGGGTCACGGCGATGTTCGGATATCACGCTTCCAGTCTAAAACCCTTGTAGAATTTATATTTATATTTGTGTCCCTTATGTTTCGACAATTTTATTGGGGCAGTTGTGGTAAATATTATGCCAAACACATGCAGTAAAATTTACGAACGCGTCCAAGGCATTTATAAATGTATCGGATTCAAACGATTATGGAATATGGAAATCCTTTATTTTTATGCCCACATTTTCGATACTATATTTTATTGTTACTGTTATGGTATGTATGTACAAAAGTGGTAAATACTTTTTAAATTTATTCGTGGTAGTAGGTATAGTGTATGTAAACAATTGGACCACGACTTTTATTTTAATTTTTTTAAAACCATACATATAAATCATATTTTATTATTTATACAATATACCTATTCAAAATAGATACATTTAATTAAAAAAGAGGTTCTTAAGCATAATTAAACATCCAGACCTATATTAATTAATTTTTTGTTTCCTTTTGATAAAATTAACACCTATCGTTAATAAATTTGGATATGCATTTTAAGGTAATTAACAATTTTTTATAAAAAGAAAGATGCCTACATGTCTGTTTTCTCAAATAATTTCTTAACTCGGAATTAAGAAGATAGATCATGTTAAATCGGAATTACTGATAATTAAAAATTCATAAATACATAACTATTATAATAAGGAAACTGTTGTGTATAAAGCCCTATAGATAATACGAAATAATTTTAAAAAATAGATACAATAAAATTTCATTAAAAAATACACACTCTGACTGAAAATACCTTACGTCTTACTGAAGTCTGTTATGATTTCACAAGAGGCATTTCATTTACTGAATAATTCATATTGACACGTCTATCCAATGGCAACATTCTATCGATATATTGATATGGAAGGTCGTTACTGAGACCTTCTATTTATGAAACATGAAGGTCTCTCCTGCAATCTCACATATATCGTTAAACTGTCACTAATACGATGTCCAAATGTTTAGTGTGTCTTACAGGACAAAGTGAAACTGTTAATTATGTACCTTATATTTTTATTTAGTTGACAAGTAAACATAGAAATATTAATTTAATCTACTAATTTATTTTAAAGGTTCCACTGAATTCCCCTTTATATGTTGTATAGGTACACTCGGTCAAAAACGTTTTGCACGCGCCCGAGGCGATGGGCGAGCGGCACAGCGTGAAATCCTTGTAATCCTTTCATTGTTAAGAAGACCCTTGTAAAACTAGTTGAAGTAGTCCGTGTCCTTGTCCACTTCGGAATTATTTTAACGACAAATACCTACAGGCAATGTAATGCTTTGCAGAGTTTCGGCATTTTTAAATGCATAACTGCCGCAACTTAAACATTCAAACGTGATAATTTTATATTTGTAGTTAAGTAAATTTATCTTATAGGTAATTTATTATTTAAAAATAATAAAAAAACAATATTTATTAATTAAAATATTCTGATTATTAGGTATTCAATATTTCCTTAAATAAAACCGTTCACTTTTAAAGAATACCAAGTTGCCGTCAATTTAAGAAATTATTCCCAGAAAAAATACTTGGACTTAGAATTTATTTTCTCGTGCATTTGCATATATTGCTACCTTTATGTGAGTAATTCTGTTGTTATAATAAAAGTAGCTGGAAGCAGCTGTGTCCGGTTGGGAATAACTCAAAATTTGTCAATAAATCGTAAAACGTTGTTAGATACCTACCTATTATTATTTGCGAAATATCCTTGGTGTATTACCTAAATGGATGGATATTGGGTCATTCAATTCAAATATCCAATCTTGTTCGGTTTTAGTTTATGAACACGTACTGTGACGGTTTTATTTAAGAAAATATTGAATATAAATCTATTTATCTACAAATATACAATTACCACGTTTGAATATTTAAGTTACGACAGTTTTAAACGTTATGCATTTAAAAATGTCGAAACTCTGCAAAGCATTACATTGCCTGTGTGTATTTGTCGTTAAAATAATTCCGAACTGGACGAGGACACCGACTACTTCAACTAGTTTTGCAAGTCTTCTTAACAATGAAAGGATTACAAGGATTGCATGCTGTGCCGCTCGTCCGTCGTCTCGGGCGCGTGTAAAACAGTTTTGACCGAGTGTACCTCCTACCTATACAAACAATAACATGGGCTAGTTTATTTACAATTAGTATAGATAATATTCCTAGTTCATTATTAATAATATTAACATTCATGATTATATTTCGTATACATAATACGATATAATTTAATATTTTCCAACTAATTAATGTAGGTACATAAATATCTAAATTATTAATCGTAGTCCATTAAATCAGTAATACTTAGTACAATTTTAGTTTTAAAAATTCAAATAAAGCATTATTAACAATTTATTTGTTAAAAGTCACGTATAAAAAATAATAAACTCGATCCAATTAATTTTTTTGCTCGTTATTATGTGGGTACGTGGAAAAATATTTTATATTATCTTATTTAAAAGACAAACACTTAATTTGCTTATTAAAAGAATTTAAAATAATAGGTACCTATCCTAGTTTTTCAAGTCGTGAAAATTTTCATGGAAATCGAAATATATTTACGCTTCAAATTTCGCATTAACAAAACAATTAAGCGTTGTAAACAAATACTAGGTATGTACGTACTTGACATGTATTTCACATTTACAGATTTTTGTTATTCATTTTAAACTAAACGTTAATATGTTTTGTTTAAAATAACTCAACTTTTAATAACTGCAAATTCTATTGTTTTGAAATGTACATGTTAAAATCATACTGTCATATACGTATTACCTTGTATACTGTAGGTACTGTATTATTTAAACTAAAGTAAATAACCAAGAAAGAAGAGTAACTCGAATAAATTGAAACTGGTAAAATGAACCTAGTGTAATGTCTAGATCGCCTTCAAATTTTCTAATAAATTTTACGATAGCGACTGATCGTCAAGCTTTATTTTTTTAAATGCGTAACGAACAATAAATTCTCAAAGTGCCAGATGGTACTTATAACGCTTATAACTAATTAAAAGGGTATGTTCTGACGAACTCGCATCACGAGCTTTTGTAGAGGAATTATAAGCTCCAATAAAAAATTCACCCTCATAAAAGAAAGCATATATGAAAGAAAAATTATATATTTCAGAGAATAATAGAAAGATTATTTTTAATTAATATCAAGACTGCAAGAATCATAGAAACTTCGAAGACTTACACAAAGACAAAATCAAATAAATACAAATTTTACGTAAAAAAGTGATTAGTTCATAAAATGTAATACAAATAAAGAAATCAATTTTATTTTATATCCTGAAAAAACGGCGAAAATACGGTCACGGACGTTAGAAAGATTAATAATTAGGTATCTACTAAAAAAGTAATTGGCAATTAAAGCATCACAGCAAACATAATTTATATTTTGAATTGAGTTTGAATAAAAAGGTACGCTTCGTGGAAAACACTTCCGCAAAGGTTTTGATAAACTTCATATGTTTATGATAGAAACATTGTCGCCTCTTATCAGAGGCCGTGTAAAAGATGACGATAACAATAATAATCCTGGATAGCAGTTGTCAGAAAGTTCTACGTAGATACACACTTACATATTTCTATAATATTTATTTGCATTTTTTGTTTAATTAATTATTAGACACTACTAATATTGTAAATACATACACATACCTAACAAATAGCACATAACAAATGTCTGTCTACCTTTTTTAAATGAATTAATAAATAATAAACTTCGTAACAAACTAATAATAAATAAAATACTTATCTATTAAATTTTAAATTTATTATAACGTATTAAAATTATAACATAAAACTTTTAGAATACAGAAAAGTTTGTTTTTCATTTCATAATAAATCATCGAAAAAAATAAAACAACAAATTAAAAAAACTGTAACTTTTAAAAGGTGCACAATTAAAAAAATTACATAAGAACAATAGGGAACGCAACAAGATGAAGAAAAGAAGCCGCTAGTAAATGGGCTCTTAATAAAAGCGGAAACAGACATATGCCACAAGTACTAATCAAGTATGACAAAAACTTCCTTAATGTGAAATTGTGTTCGCTTCTACGATTCTTTTTTCCTGTCCGCGAAAAAAAGTTGGAATGCATCCTTTCCACTACAGAACCAGACTTTTGATACAAATCCGAAAAAGAAATTAATCGTTGTAACTATAAGAAACGGTTTTTGCAGCAGCTATTCCGAAGAAATATCTTTCATGAAAGGGATGCATAAATCTTTAAAATTTTACTCATTACGAAAGTTCAAAATATTTTAATGTAACCAAATAACGAGGCGACAAAAGCGCTTTTAAAAGAAAATTCGAATAAAAGAAAGCAAACTGACTTTTGTATAGCCGTCAATAAATATGAGGAAAGGTTAAATAATATATCGAATGGACGTCGCGACAAAAGTAGGCGTCTCATGAAGATTAATGTAGGGAATAAAAATTGAAACAAAACCAAAGTTCTGACAGGTTAATGCGTCATTATTTATAATTTTTATCGCGCTTTCTTTTTCGATTTGGTTTTCCTACAACTTATTTATCATACTTGTACTTTATCTGGCAAAAAAAAACAAGAACATGTCAAATAAAAAGTTCATTCGACGCAGTACCAGATATCCTCAGATTTTATCGTGGTCGAATAAAAAGTTCCGACAACTTAAAGCGCTTGCAGTGTCAGTATAGCTAATAGCATTATTACTAAACCCTTATAATTCAACTTGGAAAAAAAACACTAAAGGGATTTTAACAAAAAAAAATATTAGTTGATTTGGGAAACTGAAACAACTGCAATAAATTAATGGCATTGCTGGAAGTTTGAGCTTAATTTCGATTTAAACGAATTTACAGCTTTCGACTTTTAAGTCAACAATGCAACTGCTAAAATATTCATAAAACTACTTATAGTTAATAAATTGCTCTTGACTCCTATTCTATTACTAAATATATAAAGTACATTATTGAATAAACTGGCGTACATTTAGGTATATTACCTAAATATAATTTTTTTGCAGGTTCCTTTATCAAATTATTTAATTCTAATTGTATTTTAACTTTGAAAATTTTAAACGTCACAGTGCAACGAAAAAGACTGGTTATTAATTTAAATAACTATACAAATTGTGTTCTTAAAATGCAATTATAAATAATTAGGTGGCTTTTTCAATAAAATTATTATTTTTGTTTAAGACGTCGTAGGTCACATTAAGACAAAACGATTTACCCTACGACCTGCGTTTAAGCCAAAATAGCAATAATAATGTCTAGTAATAAAAAGAAAAACACGGTATTCGACAAATCATACGCTTACACCAACAATAAGTACTTATACTTGGTTACACGAGGTTATCGAATAATGTAACCTATTAAATAAGATAATATAATGTTCTACGGTTCAATATGTCGTTTGATCAGGTCAAAAGTTTCCGCATTTTAGTGGTTTTTATTTAAAAACTTATCTTGGACTCCTACTCTACAAAGAAAAGAGGAAATTGTAACTTTTATTTCTTGGATGAGATATTAAAAGTTTTTATGACCTATTTTTCTGAGAGGTTTTTTTTAATAAAACTTATTCTGTTTAAATAAATATTTTTACCAAAGTAATTGCCTACCTATGTTTTAAAAGATATTCATTCAGATTACTTTTCCGATAAGCCAGAAAATTTAAAAAATGTTTGAAAAATATGACGACCATAACTAAATTTTTAAAAGTTAAAGAAGGTAGGTATTTATTTGTGCTATCTATTTGTAGATTTTATGTAATAAAAGAAAAATAAGGGTCATTCCATACCAAACCACCCAATAAAACATTAAATGGTTGCACGACCGTTTAGAAACATAATAGTTTGTACACTCATTCCTACATAAACTGACAACACAAAAATAATTTTATTAAAAGCTTATCACCACTCACATGTTTATCGCCACATGTTTTCCGGCTAATTCTAAAAGTGGCCGACAGTCCATTTTTTCGATTACGAGGATTGCAGAATAGCCCATTTAGTATTTGTTTCTAAATTTAAATTAAACACTCCTGTTTTACTATCTATAACCTACCTATGTTTATTTATTTCATAACCATCGTTATTTGATATACTATTTAGATTTCAGGTAGAAATGACAGAAAACAACACATAAATATGATTATTAACACATTCCACTTTAACAATAGTGATTACATATAATAAGTATAAAACTTAATATTTCCGTACAAGTATATACGTGATGGTAAAAATAGTAAAACTACTCAAAAGTATTCAAAAAAAATCCTTTATAGTTTCAAGAGTTAAAATCTAAATAGATCACAATAGGTTATAAACGAAGATTATAGTCAACTTCATAAAAGTGTTAAAGGTGCTCGATGTTTTGAGTACCTACCCACATATGACGGGGTACTAAAAGATAGGCACATTAAAAATAACAAACACAAACGTAAGTATCGGTTCTATAATAAATTTTTATGTACGCAGTTGATTTCATGCTTGATCAGAAAGAAAATGTTATTGTTTATGCATGAGTTTCAGTACGAAAAAGAGATATAGACGACACAAGCGAACTTCAAATGGAAAGCCGCGCTTATGTACAGTGTCTTTGGAGTAATCACGATACAAATGAACACAAATAAAATACGCATGATTGCAACTACAATATTTTGTTTATTTTACAATATCAGTGGGGCGTTAACTTCACAAATCTGCATTATTCGCATTTATATAATATCATTTGACAGCAGATAAAAAATGCAAATAGATCCGAATTAGTATCATTCTATTGTAATAAAATGGAAAATTAATTCGTTCGTTTTACATGCAGATCCAATTTTTCAAAATTTTAATATGCCGTTATGTAGTACGTCATTTCATCTAATAAAGGGTAAATATCTAACTAATTTTCATTAATTAATAATTATAAAATTTCTACTCGAAAAACAATGTTTTGATTTTGATGTCGCGGCGTATCTTTAATTTTTCAAAAAAAAAAAAAAACGTTTAATTCAATGCACAAGTTTATTCACTTCAATAAAATGAATAATAGATTTAGGTTTGCGGTTTGTCGGCTTCTTTTTTCATTTAAATGCTTTCATACATATTTTTGTATATTTCAGAATATGAATAAAAACGTAATTCATGTGTAGATATGATTCGAAAAGCTCCACGAAATGAAGGGCGCCCTTAATGCGACCGTCGAAGTATGGGCGCACGCCGCATCCGAGCGTCGGCAGTTAAATCGAGCTAAATCGTACTAAATGCGTTCCTAACGATACACAGCACTCTATTCTAGTAACAAAATTCGGTTTGGTATATTTACATTTCTTCGTTCGTTCCGTACATCTCAAGCTCAAAGTTGCAAAGTTCTATTGCAGAAAACTTAAAAAAAAAGAAGATAAATTTAATATTTGACAGGTCACTTGTCACGAAATTCTATGTTTTGTACTGATGACTCGTCTCTGGGTTTACTGCCAGCGAAGGGCAATATTTGCACTTTTTTTCTTTATATATGTGATGCAAAATACTCCCACGACTGTATGTGTACCTATATGTATTTGGAATTAAAATTTAAATATTTTGAAATTCATTTTATTCACAATGAATTATTTAAGCTATCCTCGTTCATATCTGCTTTCTAAAAAGGTTACGGAGTGGCCTTTTTTTGCTATCTATGACTGAACAGCATTCTAAAGCATTGATAACTTTCGACTGTTTTTTTCTTGCTTTTTTTGTGAAATATAAATTGAAAATTAAACGATAAATATAGGTATCTATTCTAACAATATTTTTTCGACTCTCTGTGAAGTATGTGCTTAATAGTTTGATGTATGAAAAAAAATGAAATATCTACTGTAGGTATATAACGAAACGAAAACTTCACCTTGATACTTTATAAGGAAAAGAAAATTAATTCTAGTTTTATTTATGTTAGTATTGTGATTAACGATCTTAACATAATAAATTAGAAGTAAAACGACTCTTCCTGTAGATAAATCATTTACAATAAGTAGAAAACCTATATGAAATAAAAAGAGGAATATTACTTCGGTCATTTACCTAAAAAAATGGAAACACGATTCGAGCTGCACGTTTGAATTAAACCTCAATATAACGGACTAATTCGGGCGATGGCGTGCTTGTTGAAGTCGAAAGTCCATCGTATAATAAAGTAGATTTTCCGAATACGTAGGTATACGTTAAAAAATTGGCAAATTTTTTAGATTACTAATCAATGATTTCCAACCTTTCTGTATTTCCGCCCTTCCATTTTCATTAAAAAATTGTTACACCCTTCTCAATCATTTTTTACAACACCCAACACCGATTTGATTATTATTTTTTATTAGTTTGTATTAAAAAAATTATATTTTTGTAAACGCAGCGCGCCCTTATTGTAAAAAACTCACGCCCCCCCCCACCCCTATGGGAGCGTGCCCCACAGGTTGAAAAACACCAGATTACTCGCTTTTACTTATACATATAGACACGTTTGTGTAATTACAGTTAAGTAAATAGGTTATGTGCATATGGAAAGTTTTCCACATGTATTATTGATTATGTACCGATACTCATTGTAGTTTTGAGACTGTAAATAAACAAGTATGTAATATAAATCGAAATAAATTAACATATTTCCGAAAATACACTTTGATTATAGTTAACTTATTAATTTATAATTTATTAGGTAGGTATCTAGTTTTAATTGGAAATTTGTCCGTTAAATCCGAAGTTGATTAAATCGAAGTCCGTAAAACCGAGCATTTACTGTCTTATAATTTGGCGACAGCTACAACATTGAAAACTTTGTTAGCAAGGTCTTGGAGCGATCGACAATGAGTCGAGCATTTTTTTAATTAATTGTAAAAAGCGTAAGGATCACAACACCGGAGGCGATTTTAACAATTTCCCGAATGCGTTAAAAGAATTTTAATTTTCTAAACGATAAATAATTTTTATATTCTTTTTGAAACTTTCAGTTACAGGATATACATAATATATTACTCAAATCATTTAGTTTTATTACCTAGATTAAAACGTAATATTACGGTAAAAATACATGTCTATTTGACTTTCTTAATATGATTATCGATTTCAATTGGAAATTGAACAAATTGCATTTTAAAATGTGTTTCCGAATCCCTGTCAATTAAATCAAATTAAAGAATATAGCTGCTCGAACGCATTTACGTTCGATTCTGTAACAAACCCACCGTTAAGCTCCTTCGTAAGGGTTCGTTGAGCTTCATTTTTTGGATGAATAAGTTACCGTTTATTGATTATATTTTCTCATTCAAAATATTTTCTATTATTAAATTATTTTAATACAGTTCACAACATATTAATGTGTTAAATTCGGCGTAGTTTTTATAAGAAAATTAATTTACAAGAAACATCTTTTACACATATCGTTCGCATCACCTACAACTTTGATTATCTATTATAAAATTATCAGTTTTCCCGGGTAACTCGACATTTTTAAACTAACTCGGAATTTGGAATCAAATTAATTTTAAGATTTTATTTCGTATTTCTCTTACTTTATATATACATATTTTTTTTATATTCCTATGAGAAAATTAGTTGAATTAAAAGTTAAATTATGTAAGACATTCGGGAGCGTATATTCCAGGCACAATGCGTGTATATAGGTATACAGTAGGGAGGTATTTGATTTAAACAAACGTACAAAATACAGTGTATTAAATATTACAACAAAATCTGGTAGGTAGCACAAATTAATTCAAAACGTAGCGTAGGCTTGTTCAAAACCGGAAACTTTACCATAAGACCTTTATAAACACGCATTCACTTATTAATTTTATGATATCTATAAAAAATTTCTAAGAAATTATGAACTACACATTAAAAATAGAAACCTAAATTTTTGATTTTTCTCTAATTTGTGTAAATATAGATAGCTTCTGATATAGACAATAATAGATATTAAAAGCGTATTTGCTAAAAAAATATATATAGGTAGAATTTTTAAAATAAAATAATACAGGTATGTTATATAGATATAGTTTTTTTATAAAGTTACTGCGGTTTATATTATGATATTATGTAAGTACCTATACGCGCCTAAAATACTATTAATTTACTTTTACTCTACTATAATCCTACTAAATTCAATTTAGCTGTTGACGCGAGTATAAACAATTGAAAATATATCGGGTATTCGTTTAGTTTATTAAATCTCAAGTTCGTCAACCCTGTAACGTAATAACTTAACCAAATTGCCCAATATCTTTATAGACAGCAGTAACATTTTTCGAAAAGTGGCTTTTTAAATTTTCATCTTAATTTATTTCATCTTAGTTTGTCTCCAGCATTCTGGTCCCTGGTAGAAAATCTGAGCGTTCATAATAAGGAAAAGAGGAAAAATTGCCGTAATAGATTCCCTTCTTAGCATTTATTTGAATGGCAGAGCATTTACAACTGTAGCGGTTCTATTTCCCTAAATTTTCTCATCGTTCCGCCTCCTCTTCCCAATTTACAAATTTCTTTTTAATTTTAGATAAAAGATATTATCACGAGCTCATTTCGCGTTTTACATTTTTAAAATTCCTTCTCGTCCTAAAGTTTTCAAAACAACATTAATTCTGAATACGCAGCTAAGCATAGATTCTTAAAAATCTCTTTTAGTAAAAAGTAGAAGATAAGGGCTCGAGTGTAAAATATTTCTAAACTTTGTTTTGAACAGTTAAAATTATCTACCGAAGGCGCTGTGTCTCAATCGACCGTAACTCAATTTAAACTTGTTATTATTTTAGCCTCCTTTTCTAGGTTTTTACTCGTGCGTTCTCGTCAAAATGGTCGAATAAACGAAAAGACGTTTAATCGTATCTATACTAAAACGAATTCAATGCCGAGAACTGTCTACCTTGAATTATCACGACCGCATTGCTTCGTGGTGATATCTGACCACAAGCACCTACATACTGAATATACTACATAGCTGTTTAAAAATATTTATCTACCGCTATGCGCAAACATCTAATCATTTGAACTAAGTATGTAAATGTTTATTAAGATTTTACTTAAATGGTATTTATTTTAACAAAAAAGTAATATTAATTCAATATGTGTGCTGTATAATTTTAAACTAAATGGAAAGATAAGTACGTACAGGTGTCCGTTTTTATCGTTTTACATTTCCAACGATGGACGTAACTATGCGTTATCCAAGATATACATACTGCTATAATACGGGATACCAGAAATAAAATTAAAATTAAAAGAGATCAGAGAGACAGGGAAAAATAGGAAGACTGAAAATTTTTTTATAAGAAATGTCAGAAAAATTAAAAATGTTAAAAAAGTTACAAACTGTTATGTAAAAAGGGTAATAAGGAAGAAAATAATGTATAAATAAAGCATAAAGCGTAAATAAAGTATTAATAATAAAAAGTGCAAAAAAGAAGGAAAAGAGATCCGCAAACAAGAGGAAATTTTGTAAGAGTCCGTGACGATGGAGTCAAATTATCAGCGAGAATTCGTGAGAGCCGGCGAAAAATAAAAAAGCAGTGAAAAGGGTTTTCGGATGGAACGGGGGGTGTTGATGTGAAGTAAAAAGGCCAAGGAAAAGAGAAGGACAAGAGAAGAGGGTGAAAATTACTGTGTAAGGGTAGAGACCAATTGAATAGGAAACCGAAAGGGAAAAGAAGAATTGTACGGGTAATTAATTGTGGGGTTAAATTAAGTTAGGTTAAGAACGTTACAATTGCAAAATTAGTTATTATATATATATATATATATATATATATATATATATATAGTAAATAAATAAAATATATAATATCCCATATCGTAGCATAGAAAATATAATGGCGCTCAACGTGGGGCTGTAGCAATGCGTTATTCAAGATAGGTTCCAATACACGTCATCAATAAAACCTCATATTTTACAGTTCGAATAAATTGTAGTCTGTTTTTATATCATGTAATATGTGTGCCGGTAAATAATCGATAAAATATGATGCTTTTCAAACGTATAACTGAATTACTAATATAAATTTTTATTTTTATTTGCATTGGAACTTATCTGGGATACCGTGTACTTGCCATAATTTTGTTTTAGTGTTTTAATACAAAAATTGCTAAACTATAGGTACATACTTAACATAGGTAGTGTTTATACCGTACCCATATTTCTAAAAAAATTGCAAATGTATATTTGTGTAGGTAGTGGATTTTTATATTAATCACCAAAACACACTTATTCACCGATATTCAGATTATTCGATATAATTTGTATATACTCGTACTGCAATATTAATTGTAATTTAATTAATGATAACGTAATTTCTATGATTATTAGTTCTAAAATAATTTCAAAATTGGTAGCATTCGGGTACATGTTTAATTCGATGACGTTTTCAAAATAAAGTATTATGTATAAGTATTCGATTTTTATATTTTTGATATAATGATTTAAAGTCGAGTCAAGTGAAATGGATGTATAAATTACGTGCTCCGGCAAAATTAATCTAAAACAGTTTTATGTCTAGTAGTTTTTAACGCTCGTGCGAATATTAAGGAAGAACGACGCAATAGATAAAAGATAAAATGCTATTAAAATTAATGTCAAATAATGAAACTAAAACTTTTCAAGTTTCTAACTGCTTTATACTACATATTAAAGATAGTGATCGGTGATCAACAGGTGACCCACTGTGCCATTTAACCAGACAGCTGCTTCAAATATTTATTTATGTGTAAAAATATGGGCAATGCAAATCATTAAATTAAATCATCAAAAACAACGTGTTAACGAGTATTGTAATAACAATAATTAAATAGAACATGCTAAAAAATCAAAACCTAATGTTAAACGAATCTTTTGATAAGTTTCTTTTATTTCTATTTGCAGCCAGAGACAATTTAATATAATTCTTGCTGGTTCGTCTTTGCCTTTTTATTTCATAGCAACCCATATTTTTCCAATACCAATTCGAACACAATCGTGGCAATAAATTGTTAATAACAGTTTTGACAACTTCTTTAATATGATTATTAGCCAGTGTATTAATTATTAGTGAATTTATAAATAAATATAGATAATTGTCGATGCGATGTTTGTTTAAATAAAAAACAAATAAGTACATTTATTAAAATACCCATTTAATGATACTCTTAGCATCTCTGTCTATCCATTATATAATTAATATTTTTCTACAAGTACATAGAGTAAAGCGGGTAAATATGCCAAACTGGATAAAATGCCGCAGTTTGTTATTTGACTTACTCATGTCAGATGATTGGCGATGAATGTAGTATATGTGTCCGATATGTTCCATAGGTAACAAAAACTATATTATACGCAAGTTTGCAGGCAGCGTCTAAAGTTCTAGTGACTTACAATAGAGTAGGAAAATAAGAAACTTCATTTTTGGATGAATAAGTTACCGTTTATTGATTATATTTTCTCATTCAAAATATTTTCTATTATTAAATTATTTTAATACAGTTCACAACATATTAATGTGTTAAATTCGGCGTAGTTTTTATAAGAAAATTAATTTACAAGAAACATCTTTTACACATATCGTTCGCATCACCTACAACTTTGATTATCTATTATAAAATTATCAGTTTTCCCGGGTAACTCGACATTTTAAACTAACTCGGAATTTGGAATCAAATTAATTTTAAGATTTTATTTCGTATTTCTCTTACTTTATATATACATATTTTTTATATTCCTATGAGAAAATTAGTTGAATTAAAAGTTAAATTATGTAAGACATTCGGGAGCGTATATTCCAGGCACAATGCGTGTATATAGGTATACAGTAGGGAGGTATTTGATTTAAACAAACGTACAAAATACAGTGTATTAAATATTACAACAAAATCTGGTAGGTAGCACAAATTAATTCAAAACGTAGCGTAGGCTTGTTCAAAACCGGAAACTTTACCATAAGACCTTTATAAACACGCATTCACTTATTAATTTTATGATATCTATAAAAAATTTCTAAGAAATTATGAACTACACATTAAAAATAGAAACCTAAATTTTTGATTTTTCTCTAATTTGTGTAAATATAGATAGCTTCTGATATAGACAATAATAGATATTAAAAGCGTATTTGCTAAAAAAATATATATAGGTAGAATTTTTAAAATAAAATAATACAGGTATGTTATATAGATATAGTTTTTTTTTATAAAGTTACTGCGGTTTATATTATGATATTATGTAAGTACCTATACGCGCCTAAAATACTATTAATTTACTTTTACTCTACTATAATCCTACTAAATTCAATTTAGCTGTTGACGCGAGTATAAACAATTGAAAATATATCGGGTATTCGTTTAGTTTATTAAATCTCAAGTTCGTCAACCCTGTAACGTAATAACTTAACCAAATTGCCCAATATCTTTATAGACAGCAGTAACATTTTTCGAAAAGTGGCTTTTTAAATTTTCATCTTAATTTATTTCATCTTAGTTTGTCTCCAGCATTCTGGTCCCTGGTAGAAAATCTGAGCGTTCATAATAAGGAAAAGAGGAAAAATTGCCGTAATAGATTCCCTTCTTAGCATTTATTTGAATGGCAGAGCATTTACAACTGTAGCGGTTCTATTTCCCTAAATTTTCTCATCGTTCCGCCTCCTCTTCCCAATTTACAAATTTCTTTTTAATTTTAGATAAAAGATATTATCACGAGCTCATTTCGCGTTTTACATTTTTAAAATTCCTTCTCGTCCTAAAGTTTTCAAAACAACATTAATTCTGAATACGCAGCTAAGCATAGATTCTTAAAAATCTCTTTTAGTAAAAAGTAGAAGATAAGGGCTCGAGTGTAAAATATTTCTAAACTTTGTTTTGAACAGTTAAAATTATCTACCGAAGGCGCTGTGTCTCAATCGACCGTAACTCAATTTAAACTTGTTATTATTTTAGCCTCCTTTTCTAGGTTTTTACTCGTGCGTTCTCGTCAAAATGGTCGAATAAACGAAAAGACGTTTAATCGTATCTATACTAAAACGAATTCAATGCCGAGAACTGTCTACCTTGAATTATCACGACCGCATTGCTTCGTGGTGATATCTGACCACAAGCACCTACATACTGAATATACTACATAGCTGTTTAAAAATATTTATCTACCGCTATGCGCAAACATCTAATCATTTGAACTAAGTATGTAAATGTTTATTAAGATTTTACTTAAATGGTATTTATTTTAACAAAAAAGTAATATTAATTCAATATGTGTGCTGTATAATTTTAAACTAAATGGAAAGATAAGTACGTACAGGTGTCCGTTTTTATCGTTTTACATTTCCAACGATGGACGTAACTATGCGTTATCCAAGATATACATACTGCTATAATACGGGATACCAGAAATAAAATTAAAATTAAAAGAGATCAGAGAGTCAGGGAAAAATAGGAAGACTGAAAATTTTTTTATAAGAAATGTCAGAAAAATTAAAAATGTTAAAAAAAGTTACAAACTGTTATGTAAAAAGGGTAATAAGGAAGAAAATAATGTATAAATAAAGCATAAAGCGTAAATAAAGTATTAATAATAAAAGTGCAAAAAGAAGGAAAAGAGATCCGCAAACAAGAGGAAATTTTGTAAGAGTCCGTGACGATGGAGTCAAATTATCAGCGAGAATTCGTGAGAGCCGGCGAAAAATAAAAAAGCAGTGAAAAGGGTTTTCGGATGGAACGGGGGGTGTTGATGTGAAGTAAAAAGGCCAAGGAAAAGAGAAGGACAAGAGAAGAGGGTGAAAATTACTGTGTAAGGGTAGAGACCGATTGAATAGGAAACCGAAAGGGAAAAGAAGAATTGTACGGGTAATTAATTGTGGGGTTAAATTAAGTTAGGTTAAGAACGTTACAATTGCAAAATTAGTTATTATTATATATATATATATATATATATATATATATATATATATATATATATATATAGTAAATAAATAAAATATATAATATCCCATATCGTAGCATAGAAAATATAATGGCGCTCAACGTGGGGCTGTAGCAATGCGTTATTCAAGATAGGTTCCAATACACGTCATCAATAAAACCTCATATTTTACAGTTCGAATAAATTGTAGTCTGTTTTTATATCATGTAATATGTGTGCCGGTAAATAATCGATAAAATATGATGCTTTTCAAACGTATAACTGAATTACTAATATAAATTTTTATTTTTATTTGCATTGGAACTTATCTGGGATACCGTGTACTTGCCATAATTTTGTTTTAGTGTTTTAATACAAAAATTGCTAAACTATAGGTACATACTTAACATAGGTAGTGTTTATACCGTACCCATATTTCTAAAAAAATTGCAAATGTATATTTGTGTAGGTAGTGGATTTTTATATTAATCACCGAAACACACTTATTCACCGATATTCAGATTATTCGATATAATTTGTATATACTCGTACTGCAATATTAATTGTAATTTAATTAATGACAACGTAATTTCTATGATTATTAGTTCTAAAATAATTTCAAAATTGGTAGCATTCGGGTACATGTTTAATTCGATGACGTTTTCAAAATAAAGTATTATGTATAAGTATTCGATTTTTATATTTTTGATATAATGATTTAAAGTCGAGTCAAGTGAAATGGATGTATAAATTACGTGCTCCGGCAAAATTAATCTAAAACAGTTTTATGTCTAGTAGTTTTTAACGATCGTGCGAATATTAAGGAAGAACGACGCAATAGATAAAAGATAAAATGCTATTAAAATTAATGTCAAATAATGAAACTAAAACTTTTCAAGTTTCTAACTGCTTTATACTACATATTAAAGATAGTGATCGGTGATCAACAGGTGACCCACTGTGCCATTTAACCAGACAGCTGCTTCAAATATTTATTTATGTGTAAAAATATGGGCAATGCAAATCATTAAATTAAATCATCAAAAACAACGTGTTAACGAGTATTGTAATAACAATAATTAAATAGAACATGCTAAAAAATCAAAACCTAATGTTAAACGAATCTTTTGATAAGTTTCTCTTTATTTCTATTTGCAGCCAGAGACAATTTAATATAATTCTTGCTGGTTCGTCTTTGCCTTTTTATTTCATAGCAACCCATATTTTTCCAATACCAATTCGAACACAATCGTGGCAATAAATTGTTAATAACAGTTTTGACAACTTCTTTAATATGATTATTAGCCAGTGTATTAATTATTAGTGAATTTATAAATAAATATAGATAATTGTCGATGCGATGTTTGTTTAAATAAAAAACAAATAAGTACATTTATTAAAATACCCATTTAATGATACTCTTAGCATCTCTGTCTATCCATTATATAATTAATATTTTTCTACAAGTACATAGAGTAAAGCGGGTAAATATGCCAAACTGGATAAAATGCCGCAGTTTGTTATTTGACTTACTCATGTCAGATGATTGGCGATGAATGTAGTATATGTGTCCGATATGTTCCATAGGTAACAAAAACTATATTATACGCAAGTTTGCAGGCAGCGTCTAAAGTTCTAGTGACTTACAATAGAGTAGGAAAATAAGAAAAATCACTTGAACTTATTTTTCAATGTTTCGCTGTATATTATTGTAAAAGCGGTTTGAAGTATTTTACACCAGTTCACAATTGTATAACCCATATGCCCAATTGCAATTAAAATATCCCATACATTAAGTCTGCACAACTTGACTGTCTTTGAGGGTCAAACCCAATTTGGGCCACCTGACTGAAGGTCAGGTCTTTTCGGACCTTGAATCTTATTGTTAGATTAGTCTATTGTAGCTAAACTTAATTTTTGTTATAGATAAGCGGACCAAAATAAATAGCATTGCGTGCCGTATGTTATGCAGGCTTGTCATATATCAACCGTTAGTGACGAATTTGCATGTTGTCATATTACCACGGAGCAAGAGTAATTTGACAATTTAGTTTTACCGGAAATGTTTGCTATTTACTTGGTTGGCTGTAAAGACTTGTTCAAAATTATTTTTATTTCACATGCCTACATGTTCGAAGTATCATATAAAACTACGGTTACTCAGCACACCGAGCACACAATTATTGATCACTTAAAAAACACGTTGCCGTATTACCTCGCTTTACTCTATGTAACCTGTATGTTACCTAATTCTGATAATAAATGAAATGCTTTAACGAAAGCAAGATATAAAGATTTAAATGTTAATAAAAATAGGTTACTTTCAAAAGGCTATTTATTCAGGTCGCTTATTTTGAATTTAACTATTTGTATTCATAGTAAGCTCGCTTGGATAACAGTAAACAGTATTGTTTTGAATGTAGTGAGTAAAATGTGTTTCTTATATTCGTGGTAATTCCGATATTATTTTCAGGAAAACGATGCAGCATACTGTAAACTGGAAATTGATACACGGTTCCTTATTATGATATATTGTGGTACGTATTAATTTTAATCTTATTTATGAATTTATTCAAAAATTTCAAAATTCATTTATCACTTAACTACATATATCATAAAACGCACAGCTAGTGCATAATTTAAAATAAATATTTAATTGAGGAAATTATTGACATATACCTACACAAAAATATTTCTAATAGTAAAATTTAATGGTACTGAAAAATTTGATACAACAATGTAATATGGAGAGTGCTTTTTCTTTCCCTTGTAAAGATATTTTGTAGGTGTTTATTCCAATTTATTTTTGTAGTTATATTTTTGGTATATTTTATTATTTGAAATTTGTACGTTCTGATGAATGACGTGCATTGGAACCTATAATGAATAACGTATAGGTATTTACGCCGCAACGATTTAACAACGTAAAATTATAAATTTGCATCTTAACCGGGCGTTGTTTATAAGTAAGGAAATAATTTTAGTTATCAAATTTAGCTGAAAAGATCTTATTATTAATATCTTGAGTGCAATGCTAACGCTTTTAAAATGTAAAAGTTAGGAGTCGGTAAGACAGTTTGTGGACAATCTTCGGAAGTACTTTTTAATGTAATTAAGTTTTAGAAAAGAACGGCAGTAAAACAGTCGATATTACTAGTTCTTAAGTAATGAAATTCAAATATTTATACGAAGTAAATGTATTTACAGCAATTTCCGTATACCTAGTATTTCGAAAAATATGATATGTATTAGTAAAACGTTGAAATATTAATCTTTCAATTTTATAAAAGTCAATACTCTCGATAGGTATTGTTAAAGAAACTGTCTGGACTATCTCAAAATATACAAATTTCTCGTTTCTCTAGCCGAAAAATTAGTAGCTTTATCAAGTTGGTGGAAGGAAAAGAGTTATTGTTACTTGGGTCAAGCTCTACATATAGATAGATATACCGAGTTTCGTCAAAATCACACAGAACGGAATTTGTCAATAGGGTACTTGCATGAATTTTTTAATCTAACGAAAAGCAAATAAATAGATAAAGATTTTAAATTATTTTAACTGTGCGCAAACAATGTTTAATAAAATTTTAATGAAATAAAATAAAAATATGGATAATGTCCACATTTTCGTTCGTATTTACATTTTTGTTGCTCAAGTTTAAGCGAGCGTTTTTAACGATCATAGCTCTCACTAGCTTACAACGAACAATTACGTCACAGGCCGTTTTCGCGCGCTCGAACATAATTTAAATTTCAAAACCGAATAACACAAATTTTATAACGCCGTAATTTAAAATATGTATATTTATGTATTCTACTATGTCTAAATAAACTATTTACCGAAACATCAAAAAATGTGCGGGCGTCCTATTGTCACAACTAAGGTAATTTCACTTCAATAAGTATAAAAATACTTGCGAAAAATTTACAATGATAAAAAGCGCCAGAATAAAAAATCGTTGACCTAGTTCCTCTAGTACCTAAATCTAGTAAAAAATTCCTCTTACGTAAAGCTCCTTATAAAATAATAGAAGTGTACCTACCTATACGTTATTCACGATAAGTTATAAGATCACATAGACTAAGATGGTTGGGACATTTAGTAAGGATGGCGGAGAATAGAGCACCAAAAAGAACATTTGAGAGTAGCATGGGAGGCAGAAAAAGGCGTGAAAGATCTAGGACAAGATGGAAGGAGGAAGTAACGAAGGACGTAAGACAGCTCAATATAGAAAACTGGAAGCAGAAGACGAGAAGTGAAAAAGAACGAAGAACATAGGTTAGTAAACCACACCATGGGTCTACTAGGCTCGCAGTGCTAGCATATATATCAAATATTAAAAACATTCCTTTGTGTGTATCAAAAAAATCAACATACGAAAAGTCGTGGGCGCGACTGCCCAGCCGACGAAGCAGCGGGCGACAAGTAAAGAGCGGTGGGCGGCAGCTTGCCACCCGCCCGCCACAGCGACGTCTCTGTATACGTATAAAATTTTTCGCAAAATAATTAATAAATTGAGTAATTTGGGTTTTGCGATGAATTAAACATTCAGTGTTAAACGTTACCTAACAAAATGGGAAACAAATACACCACTTATTTTATTTCTAGGCAAAAATTTATTCAACGAAATTTTCCAATGAACGCATGAATTTTTAGTAACTTGCGACACTCGGGATGATGGGGATTTTTCACAAAATATTTTAGATATCGGTAGAAACATTTCCTGGAAAAATCAGCTTTAGAGGAATCGGTTCCGATTCAAACCTTATTTGGCCTGGACTATTTATAATTCAAACGTCAAAAACTTTTGAAATACCTATCTCACAACGACAATACAAGAATTAAATTGATTAAACGTTAAATTTATTCAATCACATAATAAAATAAGATATATGTACATATTTAAATATACCCAACTTCTTATTTATTCACTTCTTATTCGTGTGCTCTATCGCAGAAAATTTCCTTTATTTAGTCTAAATCTTATTACCCTTATTTACATTACTTAAACCCTTAAAAGGCAAACCACTTTAATTAACGCAACACTTAATAAAGTTGTTAAACTATTTTTAGAAATTTAGGCATAACCTTTCTTATATTTGATTTATTTTTACTAAACTAGTTCGTTGAATTTATTTTATTTATTTTTCGTTAATTTAGAAATGTATCTTGTTGAAAGCTCTTACTGTGTAGATGCCTAATGTAAATATATAATCATTCCATGCAATGTTCGTATTTGCCGCAGGCAGAATCTGAAAATATGTATCCCTGAAGGGTCTCGAGCCAGCTGACACGAATCGCATATAGCTTAAAATTTAAATTTACATTATTCCCACGGTAAGCAATATATGAGGATAAAGTAATATATTTATTTTCACAAATTATAATAATTTGTAATTTTGTAGTTGACATAATAAAATTTGAGAAAAGATACGACAATTTAACCGTACTTTAATCATCGTTAAGTATTTATACGTACCTATGTAACTAATTTAAATAAATAAATACATTTATTTAAAATAGACACTGTTTCTAACAAATTAATGATTATATACTAAATATATACAAAGACGATGGACAAAAATTTTATATTTAACTAGACACTATAATACAGTTACTACTTGTAACTACTTGTTAAAAATTAAATTGTACAAGGTAATGAAAGAGTAATTTTCTTTTAATTATTTACTAATCAACCGATTTTAAAATAGATATACATACAGCTTGTGAAAACAATCGCTATTATATAACTAAGCAATAAGTTTAAAAATTAATACATTCTGAAATTGCCCGTATTTCAACCGGGCGGTGCGAAAGCAAAAATAAAAAAATCACCTGCATTTCACCAAGTAAAAAAAGTATAATAAAATTAATGTAACAACCAATAAAGTTATCTATAAATAATTTACAGTCTTAATTTAATAAAGTTTATAAAAAAAGATTTATTTTTTAAATGGTTAAAACTGTTTATAATCTTCTAACAAATGTTAAATGTAAGTATAAGTCTTTGGGGAACATTATTATTCTTTTCGCTACAGTATTTCATTTGAAATGAACCTGGCTCTGGAACAAATATTTTTTATTCAAACGATAACAAAATAATGACGGGTTTTCTTTGAAAAATAAAATACTCAGTAGATGATTTATAATTTGGGAGGGCGGTGCAAAACATGCCGACGGAAGTTAAAGGATTACAATCTTCGAGTCCGGTAAAGAGAAAAAGTATTTTTAACAAATATTTTACAACGAAAAATTGATTTTAGTTCATATGCGTTTGTGGTGACCTCCGATTTTCGACGAACAAAGTGAAATGAATTCTAAAGGTGCATTGTTAAAATGTAGGTTGAGGATTGATTAGGTTATTTGATTAACAAAAAAAAAATAATTCAGCTAAATTAGGGTTTACGCCGATGAAATCTGAAGACTGATTGGAAGAGCTGCAAAAAATGTTTTTTGTTGTGCGCAAATCGGGATTCCCCGACAAAAGGAGAAAATACATACATATTAATAAAGGTACCTAGATTTAATTAATGTTGGGTTGCGCCCTTCTTTAACCTTTATTATGACCGGGTCTGATAATTTACACCATAACACAGTTATAAAATAGTTGTGTTTCTGAAATACGCACTATCGGCAATTCGACGTATTAATGCGCGATGTGCCGTTTCATCTATAATACCGTGTCTGCAAATAATGATTGACGGGCATTTTCTAAATAAAATGAGCTTTAAGATACTTTTGATACTTTTTTTCGGCCAAAACGGTCTACCGAAGGATTCAATATGTAAGTATGTTAGGCCGTTCCAGCTGTACGGCTCATAGACAGCATCAGAAATGTCAAGAAAGAATTATCATAACCGTTCGGCACGTCCGTCAAAGCTGCTTTGTAGTTGCTTTCAAAACGAGCATTGCGTACAATACCTATGTAAAGTTGAGATTTTTCCATTTTAACAATAATACATGTTACTTTATAGCGTAAAATTCAATGTTTACGCACGAGCAATACACTTTTATTCAAAGTCACTTTATTTTTCATAGAAAAGTTTACTGTTTTCGTTATTATAAATATTTCGTGAGATATTATGCTTTGTAATGATAAAAGAAAGGGATTGTTATAAAAGTTTTGTTTGCAAGCATGCATGAAAGTTTCTATATTACATATACCAACACATTTTTAAGACAAGTTATTCTTAATAACTAATAACATTTGAAATAATAAACACGTTCGCAATAACCGATTTTTCGCATTAAAATTTCTCTTCGGCATAATTTACGTAATTAATCAAACTATATTGGATAGGTGTACCTACTGACAATTTAAGTGTAGGTATCACACTTTTAATAAAATCCCCAAAATGAAAGTTGAAGAATTTTATAAAGAACATTTAAGCAATTTAACGAAATTTGCTTATTATTAATTCAAGTTCGAATAATAATACGGATCAAAGATTACTGCTTACTTTTAAAACATTTATAATTTAAACAGAAATTAGGTTCAAAATAATAAAAATTAGAAAATCGTAAGGTGCACTTAACATACGAGGCGCGCTCAGGAACTACGTTTCAACACCATGATACAACGAATATTAAGGTAAGATCTCGGGTCAGTTCTGCGCATATTGTGTGACGTCACTGGATCTAGAATAAGGCCGACAAACAATGGACAAACGGCGGTAGACATTTTCCGATTGCTTGCTGGTTCGGGTGCGTTATTTACAATTATAATAAAACTTAGTTTCGACGTTAATATTGTTTTTAGGTTTTATCGTAAACATGAGGTGTGCGGTGTTCGGTTGCAACAGTGACAATCAAACGATCCTTCGTAAGAAGATAATTATATTTTTTCGATTTCCTCGCAATGAATTGAGGTTAAAGTGGATTCATTTATGTTACCGATCGGACAAATTCAATGTTAACAATTCGAGAATTTGTTCGAAACATTTTAAAGGCAATATTGAGAGAGATTTGAAACACGAACTGTTAAACTTGCCCGAAAGTAGTCTCCGTTTGAAATTAAAACCTGGATCGGTGCCCACTTAAAATCTACCAGGACAAATATCAAATTCAACGTCTGCAACTGACAATGAACATAGTGAAAAACGGGAGCAATTACAGGAACAGCAAATTGTGTTGGATAAAGAATGTCGAAGGTAAAGTTGTAATCTATATCCAATTCATTAATTGTCTCTGAAATTACTGCTTGTGCATGTGTAACTGCTTAAATACATTAATTTAAAAAATTTAAAATTGGTGGTGGTGATATTAATTTAATAGTAGCTGATAATAATAATAATCAGAATAATAGTAGTAAGTGTATAACGTGTGACGTTGGGTGAGTTTCACATCTAATTCTTAATCGAATTAGACGTCGATAGTTCAAGAATTGGTGATTTATTTTTACATTTTACATTGCGAATACTGACAACAACACTCAAGAAGATGTAGTCACAGCGTTAAGGTCTAAAATTGCTACTTTGGAAAACGAAATAGAAGGTTTGAAGAAGAAAGAAGCTTTGTTGAATAAATTGGTGAGTCCTGCACGACAGCGGAAATTGTCTGGTGTTCGTTCCCTTAAGTGGACCGTTGGCGACATTTCCAAGGCTATCACAATATATTCTGCAAAACGTTGGATTAAAAAAATCTCCATATAGCCTGGTATTTTGAAGTCTATTTTTCCTATTTTAAATCACCTGTTGTCTAAACTCAATGTTGATACACCAAGTACCTCTGCAATTGCTGATAACCAAGATTTTGAAGAATTCAACGATTTAGTTTATGACAATTTAGAATATTTGGGTGGATACATTTGTAAACGACTCAACAGAGTATCGGCTTCAACTCTTTCAACAGAAGGGAATGAATGCCCAAGTACACGTTCTTTCACATGAGTCGATCACGCGAGTGAAGGAGATCTCGTCAAACCATCTGAAGCTTTTATGGACTACATTCAACGATTAGAAATAATCTTCTAAACGTTTAACAGTGAAGGTTTGACCTGTTGTGATAGTTATTTAAAAACTTTACTGAATAAAGCTGATCAAATCAAGTGCTGTGAACAAACAAAAACAATATTTTTCCGGTCAAGATTGTATTTTAGGCTTAAATCTTTAAATACAACGTTGGTTAAAAAAGTACTAAAAAAAAGAAAACTGTTGAAGACAATAACCTAACCCATCAAACTGTGTCTTATACTTATACAGGATGTTATTAAACAATACTCAAATAACGCCAACAGTATTCGAGACAAATATCAAACATAGCGATGGAGATTTGCCAAAAGAGCGTAACCCACATTTTGTGAAAATGAATTATTCTGACTATCTTATGCACCTAAAGCAAAGGCATCATCTGTTAAAATCTAGTAATAATATTCCGATTTTTCCACCGGAAAAATCAATTTGTATTTCCACGAAACGTATCTTCTTATAGCTACGAACGACACAAAATGTGCTCTCCTGTAAAATTTACTTTTTGTGGGTTACGTCTTTCTGGAAAAACTGCTTTGAATTATGTTCTAAAATAGTCTCACGTTGCTTTGGCAAATGCAAATAGTAAACAGATGTTTAATTATAATTAGGTAATGTTTTACTTACTTATCTATATACATTATGTACAATTCATAGCATCGATTGTAAAACGTTTTTTTTTCTATAAATAAATTCATTAGAAATAATAACTAAGAACTGTAATATACATTAATGTTACGTTTCTTTATGCAGATGTACCTACAACCATTTATGGAATCCTTATAACTACACAAAACTAAACCCTAACTAGTTTTACTAATAATAGAGATACAATTCTTTGGACGAATTACTAATTATTCTTTAAAAATTATGGTAATAAGTTAACAATTACAAAATAAATACAAACATCAGACTATTATCGTTTTACTAATAATCATATCTGTGAATGAAAAATATAATTAATTGTTAAGACTTCCAAATCACACTAAAAACTAAAGAAACTAGACAAATTTTCAAGTGTTTGTTAATATTATAAATAATATTTTATGACCGTTAAACAAAACCATGAAATATCGATTATTTAATTTCTATTCCATATAATTTCCATCTATCCTACATTATAATTTTATTATTATAATTTATTTTTTAATACGATAAAGGTCATAATACTGTTGAAATGCAAAGTCAGTTATATGGAAGTTTACGACCCTAACATTATGTGTGAAGGAAAGGTTATGCAGTTAAACTATTTATAAAGGACGTATGTGTTCATAAAAAAAGACGGAATGGCCGGACTAGTATTGTGATTTTTTTCTACTTGATAAACTGAATCTGTTTAGAGAGGTACTAACTAGGTAGAGTTACACAGGTACTATAACTATGGTTCAAATCATATATTTGTATTTGTAGATATTTATGTGTATAATTAATAAAACATTATTATACTCTTCACATTACATTTGAATCTCGTAAATAGAAACTGTAATAGGCACTACCTACAAATTTTTAAAAAAGGTTATATAATATGTATCGTACATAAGTATAAGTAGGCATTCAAACGTATAATAAATGTACTTGCATATTATTTTTAGACACAACACCTCACCGTCAATTGCCACATTTAATGCCATACTGTACAACGGCTCTTCCTAAACGAGCGATGTTGGGCTTTAACCAAGGGTTGTTGAGTGATAGCAATAAAGTACAAAGTATAGGTCCACTTACCCAGTAGGGAGTCTTAATTCGCTCCATTAATATCATGTGGTATCCCGCTAACATAAATTAAAATGATTACGTTTTCTAGTAGCCTTAAAGCGTTTAAATCACGAATGTAATTCGAATTTTCTAAATGTTTACCAAAATCGGAACGAGAGACCTAACTTCTTTTATACTTAAACCGAATCTAAAATTTAAATTATACAAATCGTATTACTTTAACAGTTCCATTATTTCAAGCCTACTAAAAACTGTAGATAGAAAGTTTACGACGGCCTCGAGGCCTTTAGATTGAAACCCTTTTCCTTAAGGGCTCATCTATTAACTTTAGTAAGCGAATTGCAGTTACCCTCCTCAAGCTATAGGAAACTAAACTGTCTTGAAGTAATATATAATAAATTAATTATGTAATTCCAGCAAACAATGTACAAATACAATGTCGTTGAAAAAGAAAAATGGTTCGTTAGTCTTGTAACTCGTCAAGTAACGTTTACAATCGATATAAACCCTTTCTTTTGTTTACTACGACTATAACTTATTTATTTCGTAACTATTCTTATCACCCCAATGGACTTAGGCAAATAACAAGATTTATAATAAAAAACTGTCGATGTTGAATATGGTTTTCATTATACAGGGTGGCCCAACGGTAGACTTTATAAATGAAAAACTAAATAGAGGGCATCAAATACCTGTCTCGAAAAACCTCCATGTATGCGAACCGAATATTTACCGTTTTCGAGATATTGACGATTGTCGGAATTTTGCGATACTGCCGATCCAGAGCCAATAATTGTTTGTTAGGCTTTGTTTCTTTGGAATGATTATTAGTATCGTAATGTAATCATATTTATGGGTATGTCAATAATTAGTTAATTTCAAATTAGACCGGTAATTGTATTGAAAGTTCCTGAAAATCTAAATAGATCAAAGGGGAATTTACAACATAAAAAAGCAGGTCACCGCGTGTGTGCGATATTTCACAAATTTCCCCATACAATAAGCCGTTCAGAATCATAAACACGTATAATTATTTGAAACAAAAAGGTTATGCTTGTAAACAGAAAGCTGGATTTTCAAGATAAAGTCATTATTGCTAATAGTTTACATTTAAACTGTTAATACTGCATAACTGTTATTATTCAATTAGCATGTTTATCAATTGAAAAGAACTTGGTAGTTAGATTATTGCAACGAACAAATTACCTAACAACGATCCAGTGATTGTTAAATTATTAAATGCAGTTAATGTTGAAATAGTTACAGTAGACCCTTAAAAATTTAACTTTCGCAAGCCAAAAATGTAGGCATTCTTTAACATCCGCGAACTTGACATTCGCGATTCAAGACTGAAATAATGACAAAAATTAAAGAACTACATGTAAGAAATATTTAATGAAGAATAGCGTCGCCGCGCCGCGCCGGTGAGAAACCGAGTCACAATGTCTCACGACAGGGAAGACAAATCTCACGATGCGCTCGGCACAAAAATTTTAATATGATGGAATGTGTAATTGATATAGCTGAAAAAGCTGTAAAGGAACTAAAAAAGTCGACATTAAAAGCATGTTGGAGAAAACGTTTTATCAGAAGAGATCAAACGTATTGTGAGGCTTAGCCGATAATAATTATGATAAATTAGAACGCATTGAAGCTCAACAAAGAAAAATATCTTCATTTTTCCATAAAATATAACTTTTATAATTGATAAATAATTTATATGTACAATTAAAAAAAATAAATGCAAAATATTTAAATACTATTACGGATTACAAGCTTAACCTGTTGGGGAATTACTAGAAATAGACGATGCAGAATTTGTTGCCAGGGACGACTTAGTTTTCGCATTTAAAAGATTGTTTTACATTACATACGATCAAATTTGCTTGTTAGCCTCATGGCTAGTTGTAAATATTGCGTAACAAATTAAAAAAAGATTGTTTTCATTTAGCTTCGGTACTTCCCGACTATCTATCTATTTAAAATAAATTCATATTTTCGGTATAGAGCTAACAATGATGTTTTCTTCAACATTTGAAAACGAGTAAAAGCGGCGGTCGGGATTTTCACTTCGAGGGCCCTACAGATTTTTTTGAATACTGTTATTGCTTTTAGCGGTCAACAAATTCAGCGGTTTATCATCGTATATAATGACTAATCCAAGAAATACTTGTAAAGTTTTACGTTCGTTTGTTAGGCAATTTAAGCGGAGGTCAGGGAATGTACTATTGGTACCTATGTTCTGTCCAAAGCTATTTGAGGTTCACGTCATCAATCAAAAGTTACTAGATGCTGACGTCAGGCACAGTGGTGTCAGATTATTTCAACGCTATCTTAGTAAACAAAAGATATAACCTCGAATTTTCACATTCGTAAACAATGTTAAAGTTTCGATACAAATTATTAGGCAATGCGTTACTACAAATTGTAGCTGTTGCTGGGTTAACTGTAGTTTGATTTTAATTAAGTTCATAGTGTGGATTTGGACTTGCACACGTTGCTTACATGCCAAAAAAAGATTAATACAATTCATTAGAACAAGGTACGTAGGTCCTAATCATTGTAAAACGTTATATAATAATCGAATTGATGTTTAGATAGACGAGTTACTTTCTGGGGTCGTCTTATATTCATGCAATTATAGTGGAACCTCAATCGTCACCTTTGATAAAGCAGAACATGTAAATATCGATATTATTGATAATAATTGACACTTTTATACCTAACTCTAATGTCTGCTTCTCCTACCATCATACACTGCAATGCATTTTGTTTCAGGGCGAACATATGTAGAGGTTAAAGCCACTGGGTCTTCACCTGTTAAAAATTGAAATCTTGCAACACATAGAAAGTTCGTGAACGTATAGTAAATCAATGTTACCACAAAATTAAGACACCTCATTCGGTAGTAATTAACTAGTTGTTACTAATTACTTGATTTGAGAACTAACCGTTTATTATATGCATGTTTTTCTGACGAAGTGGTACCATGCATTTCCAGGATCAATTTGTCCAACATATGTACACAGGAAGCTCACATTTATAGTATAAAAGCAAGAAAAAGGGTGTACCACTGAACGAATAAAAAATAAAAGCATAATAATATAAAGCATTATGTCTTTGAATATGCATGCATGGTCTTTTATAATAATTCATGTAATACTAAAACTCTGTGTAACTTGTTTACGTGTGTATTAGTGCAAACATATGCATACAGATTATTTTTAAACAGAACTAAACTAATGATGATTGGTAATGATGGAATAGCAGAATGAAGTGTTATTTTTCCATTTTTTATGTGTTTTATTACAAGTACAGTACCATAATATATCAAAATCAAACCAATGTCATAAATGAAAAGCAACAAATACTACAAACACAACCAATTTGAAAATATATATAGACAACAGCTTGTAAACTTAAACTACACACACAAAACAATGTACATAACTAGAACCGTTGTAGGTTGCATGTCGAGCAATCCGTTGTGATAAGACGCATTATCCATGACGATCAAGGATGGTTCCTCTAAGGGCTTTAATAGCTGTTCTTCAAACCACTGTAGAAAATTACTAGTATTCATTTCCCCGTGGTAATTGCTAGTTGTTTTGGAATGAAATAGTAATTTTGCCTCAGGTACAAACCCATTTACTGTTCGTGCATGTACTAGGATAATATACATACAACATAACTGACACAGAATAATCACTACAGTATGTTTTTAAACTACCTTTTTCATCCTTTCCACCTCTTTACAGTATTATGTTGCCACGACTTAATCGTTGAACCCATTTCAATGATCCATGTTTCGTTTAAATATACACATATTGAAATGGAATGTCACTAGTTGGATTTGCCTCATATTCTTGTAAAAATCTCACTCGTATCAGCGATATGATGCAATTGAAATAATGTTCTATGATTACAGTCTTTCTTCCACTTAAATGCCAAGTTATTGTTATGTATTTATATTAATAATACAAATATCTTGCTAAAATTATATTGGTTATTATATTTTTCAGTTCTACACACACAAAGGATAACCTTGATCTGCTCCTAGTTGGTATTATAGTTTCCTTCCTATTACAATACGGTACAGTTTTGTAGGATTTTTGCTAAGTTGCTTCGACCTACATCGTAAAAAGCTTTGTCCCTCAACTTTGCCAATAACGAGTCCAACGTTACACTCATCCCTATACACAATAAGGTACGATAACATCACTTTTACAAATCATTACATCAACTTACGTGCGGAATACATCTCATAAAATGATAACACTTCGTAGTCTGCATTTGGTAACAGAGTCAATGGTAACTACACTTGTAGCACGTGGCTCGCGTGTAGTAGCTGTGAACGCACTACGTACCTTTTGAACTGCATTTAATGGTAGTAATTGACCATCTTGCCGTTCCTTCTCAAAATGGGCTACTAAATTAAATCTTTTTGGCATATTTCGCGGTGGATTCCCTGCACATACTAAGGCGCAACACGTGCTTTAGGATGGGACCAAAACATTTGGCAGCGTCGCATTTCTGATATATTTCTCGTACGCATATGCCGCAAAATAGACATACGGACGCGAAGCATGTTATCAACATGTTAGATAAAGATAACAACATACAGATATGTCGAAGAATGCAGATTACGCAGATATCGGTAGCGGTCGGATAGAGGTCCTTGTATTACCAATTACTTTTTAAATTATCGCATCATTTTTACACGGAACTGTTAGGAAATTTCATATTACGGTTTTGGTAGACGATTGATGGCGTGAACCTCAAATAGCTTTGGACGGGCCGTACCTATCTATATAGATAATAAACAAAATTTCGTTCGTTTTTTTATCTAATTTGGTCCCGATCACCTATTATATCGTTTGTTAATAGACTTGACATTCACGAAGAAAATTTGGAATGTACGTAGTATGTCTCGCAAATGTTAAGAGTTTACTTTATCAATAAATCAAATAAAATTGAATTTGATTTTAAAAAATTCACTCTAAATATTCTCTTTGTCAAAATATTAAATATTTTAAGTATGCAAAGAAAATCCTATAAACTCATACGATTACTAATATTTTTAAAAATATATTAAATACATAATGAGTCATCTAAGATGAAGTTTCTAACAATATTTTTGCTAAATTAATTTCAAACCATGAAGTTTAACAAAGATAGAAACATATGTTTCTGACAAAGCTGCTTTAGTGCGAACAACGGTTGAGATAAATGGTTTTGCTTTATTCCAATGCATTATTTCGACGTGACAGTTCATTTCAGTAGCAGTGTTTCATATAAACTTACACTCACTGTTAAATTTAATATTTAACTAAAATGCAATTTTATGAATGCAATGTAATTTAATAAAGCGAAAAGTCAATTAAAAATAGATCGAACAAATCAAAAAATACATATATAGAAAATAAGAAAATGTGTACCACTATTTAAATAATATGACACGCCGAGTTTTATTAAAATTTTCGTTAAGTGAATACGATTATTTATCTTTTAATTATTATAGAAAATAATCAAAAAATTTAGTGGATGACTATTTTTAGTAAAGGGCCTTCCGATAAAGGCGTCCTATCATTGAAATTGAATAAAATAGGTTATGTAAATAATATATATATACGACGTACCTACTTATAATTGTAATTTTCTTTTAAATTTTGAAGTACTTTTCGATGACATTATGTGCGAAAGAAAACAGTTTTTTTAGTTTATAAATTATTCTGTGATTTCAACTATTTGACAAATTTATTTCGTAGTATTTATTTATTTTATTTTCGCATCAACCTCTAAGGGTTATTAGCGTAATAGATTTGGTGGTTAGATTTATACATTGATTGAAAAAATTACATTTTATATATACATGATATATTTGATATGTTTATTAGATCATTAAGATTAAAGTCTTTGTCGGGCGGGATATAAATGTTGCATATGGATAATTTGATGTTATATACCAGATTTATCGCTATCGCTTCGAAGTCGGTGTTTAAAGGAATTTCAGTTGAAGAGAAAAAGTCTCTAACGTAGATCGATACCCCTCCGCTGGGTCTGATGCTTCCTGTTCTATTTTTTTGAATAAACGTCGTACTGTTTTAATTTATGGTGATGGTCATTTAGGAAATGTGTTTCTTGAAGGCAGAGAATCGCAGGTTGCTGTTCGGATAATAGTAGTTGTAAATATGGTAGATGAGAATAATATCCATTAATGTTCCATTGCGCTAAGAAGGAGGCTGCCATTAATAAGAAGTTGTTAATGAAACGTCACTGTCGTCTTCGGTAAGAGATGTTTGGGGTGAGTTTTCATTTTGATATTGATTTGTGAGCTTCTTTTTTATTCTGGTACATCTAGATTTTATTGATCGGAGATTTAGATGTGGATGAATGACTTCTAACATCGATATTAATTTACCGATTTCGTTAGTGTATTCTCTTGCAGTGGAGATTGGGTCGCTGGATCTGTGGGCATTTTCTAAGAAGTGGCAAATTTGTTGATAGTTTAACACGAATGAGGAGGGCGATTCTTCAATAATTTTTGGAGGGTGTCAAGACTTCTAATAAGTTGTCGGTAGAGGGATCGGGTGAGGAATGTTTAGCTTTTTTAGGTTTTCTTTCTGGCTGAGATCTTGGTTTTAGGAAAGTTTGATTGTCAGTAGGGAGGACGATATTGACTGAGGTGGAGGTGTCTTCTTCGACTGGGTTTATGTCAGTAATTGACTGAATATTGTTCTTGATTGGATCTTTATGCTGTTCTGGTGAGGTTTCGGAAGAGGTGGAAAGATGCGGTCTCTTTTTGCAGGGAAGTTTAGGTAGATTAGGTATTGGAGAGAAGGTAGGTGGGGCGTGAATTTCAGCTGTAATTATTTCGGAGGTTACTTGGGGATGATTGTCGGAGTTTACGGAGAGTGGAGGACTATTGATATTGTTCGGGCAGTTAGTAGTGGTAAGGTGTTCTTGATTACATTTATTACATTTAGGGTATTCGGTTTGTAGGAAGATTCTACAGTGTTCGTCTTCTAGTTGTAAAACAAAGGATGATGGTAGGTTGGTTATGTCGCTGGCCTCTGTATAAACGAATCTACGAAAGCTGATAACATGTGAATAGTCCGGATTTTCTAGCCCAGATTTGACGAAGTAAATTGGTGAAGTAAGATTTAGATTTAAGTTATTTTTCAAAAGTATTCCAACTGTTGATTTGTTATATGGGGAGACGTTAGACAGTATAATTTTCTTAGAAGGGTTTATTAATTTTCTTATTTGTATGTCTTGATTACCTATGCTTATCGATTTGGTGGAAAGCAATAAGTTGTTAACTATTTCTTTGGTAGATAGATAAATACATATCCGCTCGTTTGATATCCTCGAGGCTGCGATAACATTTTTGGTTGCACTAAGTTGCCAATCGCATATATGTATTCTTTGATTTTAGTGCCTTCTATCGAATTTAGTAATATGCCTTGATGTTTGGTAGGGAAGGAGAAATTTGGTTGACGTTTGAGGATATTCGAATATGAGCGGTGTTGGTTGATAGGGTTGAGGATGGTAGGTTCCATAGTTTCTGTTATTTTATTGATTGGGGAAGTCGAAGTAGGGAGTGATGGATTCATAATTAGAGGAGGAAAACCCCCTTAATAATTAATAAATGAAACGACGTGGTGGTTGGTTAGATTATGTATAACTTGAAGAATAAAGGCACTAACCTTGAATGTTGCAACTAGAGAAAAGATTTTCTATTGTATGCACTCTGTCGCGGTTCAAACTATTAACGCGGTTTAACTATTTAGAAAGATAAATAACAACGTATTTCTTTGAAAGTATCTTCTGGTGTATTTTATACTACATATGTCAAATGGACTGACATTTGACCATAAAAAAAATCTTTATTTCGTAGTGTTATTAAAAATTAATACGAAAAGAAAATAAATCGAAATTTTTTGTTTTATCATGTGTTTAAAGTTACCAAAAATTAAGCATTAAAGTATAACATTTTTCAAAACATCTTTTGTGATATACATTAACACCATATTTAGAACTATTAATTTAGTTCAAATCGTGTTTTAACATTTTTTAAATATCTTTGATAGTTTGTGAGATATTGAGACGAACAGCGTAGGATATCCTTTCGTTTAAAGGGCGCTATATAAGCTGAACACCGGTGATTGGACCGTTAAAAAAATATGCAATGTTCTTATCTCGAGGAAATCTACAACCCTGCCGAGTTTCTAAGTTTTGAGTTGCCTGTGTGCCCTTGCAAGAGCACATGGGTGGTTTTAATTAAAATAATCTCAACTGTTGTTCATAATCGTTTTTTCTCGCGATAATAAACGGCATAAAATAATTATTTTATTACCAAAAAAAGTTTTAAGTTTCAATTATCCATAAGATGCTTAAGTCATTTTGAACTAAAAATCAGCTCTAACCCCATCGTGTGTAAAATAAATTATCATATGAAAAGAAGAACCCTAAAACACCAGTCTTGTTTTATAAAAATGTCTGTTGTATCAACAACCATTTTACGTCGAACATTTTCGAAACATTTTTTCAATTGTGCTGATATACTCGATGTTTTTTTTAATATATTTTATTTCACTAAAAACTTAATTGAAAGACATCAATTAGAGTTCTTCCTATGGTCGGGAGTAAACCTATCTGTGGATCCAGAACTTAAAAATTTGAAAGGTTGTTAATTTCCGATAATTTTACGTACCTATCTACTCTTAAACAAAATCGTTAACTATGATTAAAAATTTTTTGGAATTAAAAAATATTGAATGTAAAATAAATTCATGATATAATACAATATAATATTATGATACGTAATTAATTTCCGACTTTTATTTTCTTATTATAAATACTATGTCTATCGAATATTTTTATTAAGTTAAATAACAGAACTTTACATAACCGTAACTAACGTAATTTTGCGCCGTTGTTAAATGATCATGATAAACGGCGCATTAATTATTATTCACTAAAAGATTATAATTTCTAAATGCTGTCAAATTATATAATCATCAATAAAATAATTTGCTCGGAAGTTTTCCAACACAACTTGTTATAATATTAATTTATAGTTTCCTGCTAGTAATTTATCTTTCAATGGCTTTAAAATTGGAAGTATTAATGAGCCGTTGAACCATTACTTTAGATTCTTAAGAGAACTTTTTCCTGTAAGTGGAAAATTGTGTAGAAGTTTATAGGTTATGCTATCTCGTTCGGAGCTTTTATTTAGATAATTTTAAAACTGTTATTTCTGATTGAAAATTAATGTGTTTCTGAGTATGTTTCAATGGGTATTTTTGTATCTATTTGAAATTTTATTTCTTAAATACCCTTATGACTGGAAATATAATAGGTACTTACCTATTAAGTAAATAAAATAATACTGATAAACAATTAGTTTTATTTGCTATCACTGTAGAGCCAATTTAAAGTGTAGGTAATCATCGGTGTACAACAATGATGCAACTTTTACTTAATTTCATTACCCGTAATATCTAATTTAAAAAAATAAGTAATCTCTTTTATTAAGAAAATTAACAAATGACTTTATCGATTAATAAGATATCACGTACGAAATTTATTCAAAAGGTAATTTTGTATGTATTTACATTTCTTAATCTAATAGTATCTCCTATAAGAAATGTGTAGTTAAATAATTGAGATTACGTGAAGGAGCGTATTTAAGCTTGAAATGGAGTTACGCAGAGTGAGTTAATTGAAGACGCCAAGTAAACTAATTGACCTGACTATTAGTGAATTAATTATAAAACTAAGTTAACAGATTATATCTAGTTGTGTAGATAAAAAAAGTGGTTAATAGGGAAGAGCGGGTTAATGGCGGTCACTTATTAAGGGAGATTTGCTGTATAGAAAAAACTATTATTATTTTTTTTAATTTAGGTAACCGAATTAATAGCTTAAAATATCTACTTTTAGATAGATATAGGTAGGTACCTAAAAGATTATAGAAGTTTCATAAATTAAAATATTACATAAAAAACAAAAATAATTCATTGACCGGTATTTCCTCAATGTGCTATAATGAACTTTTACTGATAAAGTATGAATATTACTTACAATTAGATTAATAATATTGTAAATTAAGGAAATATGTATAAAAATAATTACATTTAACAGAATATATTATTGTAATAAAAAATATTATTAGAAATTGTGGTTGAATATTTATGTTATGTTATGGGCATATTTGACAATCTGAACAAGTCTTCTTCCAGTGATGAATCATCTTGTAAATCATCACATAAGCCAGTTTCAGTCTACAGCTTAGATTAATGAAGGGTAATACCGGTAACTGTAAGAAACCGATCGGGATTACCCCATAGGAATTAACCGCCATTACCTGATATGCACGTTGTCGTTTTGAAATTAACCACGAGACAAAAAAAATTGTTTACAATTTTCAATGTTTACACATTAAATTTTACAGATTAGGACTACTATTCAGAAAGAAATAATCAATATAAGTTAGCATGAATTTAAAATAAAAATTCATCTTAGTAAACAGTGGATCTTTTAATAACAGAAAGTATAAAAGCTAATTTCGCTGCATCACAACAGACACAGGTCTGCCACAAAACCTACAGATTGTACCCCTAATCAAAATGCATGTATACTTTTTCATGCGTCATTACAATTAAAACGTTATGTACACATTAATTTGTTCAACTAGTAAAAATAAAATTAAAAAAAAAGAAACATTTTCCCATTCCTACATATGTATATGAAGATTATCTACTAATACCTACTAATAGATGTAATACCTATTAAAGTACTCGTGTAAAAAACTCTTTTTTATTTATGTATTTTTTAACAATTTTAACCACGTTGTTATTGTGAATTATTTTCATTAATAATTAATTATATTCTGAACCAGAAAGTATACGATGAAGTTGTAAACAGACAACTCTAAAATACAGGGCTCCTTATGATGGAGGTTACGTCTATCTATTTACTTTTATATACACCCACTCTTCGCCGAAATGAAGATTTATGTGCACTCAAAAACAGTTGTTTGTACTCATCGCCAGATCAACACTGCTAATCCAATTACTATTATGTTTATAAAATTAAGCTATTCGGTAAAGTGTTCAACTAAACACAGATTTTCCGTAATAAGCTGAATATATTTCTTACAAACGTTGACAGTTATAATAATTAATTAATACAGATGTGCTCACGTTAAATATATTTAAAATATCTATATGTATTTATTTATTAATATGTATTTATTTGAACTATTTTCAGGAATCGAAATTAATACAATTTATTAAATTTAATAATTCGTCAGTTAATTAATTATAAAACATCCTGCAACGAAGATACGTCTTACCAATTAAGGGATCCTCGAATACAGCGTAAATTCCAACTTCGCACAAGTACCATCAATCAATATCGTATATTTATTTATTCGTCGCTTACTTGCATATTATGCATTAAATCGAACTAAAATCGTTTACGTCGCCCTTTAACATTGCAAGCTCCAGGAAACGGAGATCATTGGTGTCATAAATTATGCCGAACTCTAAACTCGGCTTTATGTTTCGTTTTGACCATATATCAGCGATATTATTGCTGAAGGAATATAAAATTTTATGTGTCGGAATAATCTCTGATGCGTATATGTACTATGTATCTATACATGCGTATTTATATACATACATACCACCAATGGTTTGTGCTACTTATTCTGTTTATTGCCGTTTTCACTACATAGAACCAAAATTAAACCGACTTCAATCGATCCCCGTCAATTGTGTACGCAACTCATTTTGTTTTAACCAAGTTTACTCTGATGGGATTTTGCTGATTATCGGTTGTGGAAAACGCACTAACCCAAGTTTATCACGTCCACTCATTTGGCAATGTCTTTGTTTTGATTCAATTTCTATTTTGTTTCGTTTAATTTCCATTACTACCTATGTATATAATCGATAACTTCGGAACATACACAATAGCTATACGTTTATATATTTATTCGATAATAAAAGAACAGGGCAAATTGAAATGCAATATTTAAGGGTTTAAACTATTATTTTTTAAGATAAATTAACCATTAAGTAGGAAATTTCGCTAAAACTATTTTAAAATGATTCATATTTTGTAAAAAATTACATTTTTATTGCTCTTATATTATTTTGGTTTTTGGTATCATTTTTTAATTTTTATGCAGATATACAGGGTGTCGAAAAACTCTCCTGCTAAATGAAAACGTCGAATTCTAGAGATGATTGTATGTCGCTTTGTCGCACCCCTATACAAAAACGCTTCCTAATTGAGTTACAGTCCTTTGAAGATGGTGCTCTGCCAACAATTTTTTTCAAATATCTTCAAAACCTCTTTAATAATACAGCACAGTTTTATTTTCTTGATTTGTCAAAGCCCATTCTTATTATTGATACTGAATATAGCATCTAATATTGTGGAATTTATGTGCCCCCCCCACCCCACCCCGAATTAAATGCTAATAATCGCAATAAAAAATTCATATTTAAACACTAACAAACTGAACATTTGAAAATTAACTAATGTGAAAAAGTTTAAAATTCTTTATTAACGATGGTTTTAAGACATTTAAAAAGTCGATGGCAAGGCGCCATCTTCAAAAAGCTGCAACTCCCTTAAGAAGCGTTTTGTATAGCGGTGATTTAATTCAAATCGATATAAAATCATCTCTAGAATTCGACGTTTCCATTTGACAGGAGAGTTTCTAGACACCCTGTATAATTACAAAACAATAGCAATACGTTTATATAGAAGCTCAAACTGCCCACTAATAATAATTTACTTTTGTTATTCATATCACCTCTATAACTTGTAAACGAAACGCGTTTAACATCCACAGATAAAATAGGTAGAGGAGAGTGAGGTTATTTCGGACAAAAAGTTGATTTTCGAAAAATTACAAATGCTGTAAGGAAAAATGTGTTTTATGTACTAATGTTGAACCTATTATAAGTCTTTGTACGGTGATGTGCAATTGTATTCTCTAACATAAGACATTTGTGTAATAAACCACAAAAAAAAATAAAAAAGTATTGTCCGAAATAGTCCCAACAATGGAGTTAATTCGGACGGTCAATAGGGTAATTCCGTACAAAAATCAAAAACAAAATATTGTTACAAAACTAAAAACTACAACTACAATAAATAGAAATAATAAAAAAAATAGTCAATAAAAAAAACTTAAAAAATCAACGTTATCCTCGCCGTTACTCGATAACAATGTGTATTTTGCAGAAATTTTATTTTCCATAACCAGTCAATTACTATGACATTTGTTGAGAATATTTTCAATTATTTTAAAACATTCTGCACTAACAAACAATCATTTTTCCGAACTAATCCCTGTACGAAGTAACCTCACTCTCTTCTACCTAAACTGTGCACTAATAATAAAACCATTTTTTTATTCTCCCCTATACATATACTATATGTATCTACTTTAACCAAATTTAGTTTTGTTTTCAAATTTATTTCAAATACATAAATGTATCTATAAAATATTCATTAAACAGGTTAGAGTTTATGAATAGAAGTAAGCTATTTCTCGTGAGATTGCGTTATTTCTGACTTAAAAATATTTATTGATATTAATTTCCTTTAAATTGGTAAAGTTATAATTAATATTGAAACTCATTTTAGTTTAATGCACTTTAAAGATATCACTAACTCCCCTGACGATGCGAAATATAAATATTCGCGAAATCGTTTGGGATGTTATAGTGATATCTGTATGTCACCAATTAAGTGTTTATAAAATTAACTCTGTAAAAGTTTTAATTACTAATCTACTATTTGTTGTTTTTCCAACTGCATAAGTAACTATTCTTTAAAATATAAATACTTTGATTATTTCTTTCGTAAGCGATCGCTTTTTGATGGCACGTTAAAAAGCTAAACCGATATGAGTTTTTCTAAAGATTTAATGTAATTGACATATTTTAATAACCTCACAATTATTTAAAAACTTTATACCTATGTAGATTTAAATTTCGTTGATAATATCCAAAATTTAAATTATAATTTAAAATTCAATTTAAATCTTCATATTAATTTTAACATTAAAATCTTTTTATTAATTTAAAACAAAATTAAAGTTGACGATATTTCATAAATCACGCGGCATATAATCGATAAAACGAGGGCACCTTGTTTAGTAAAATGTAACGGTATGAATAAGTACATATCTACTTACAATAAATTGTAACTATCGTTAAGGTTTCTAAATGCATAGGTGGTTTCATTCAAATGTATTATCTACATGTAACGCAGCTCTACAACTAAAATGTTTTTTTTCTATTGCCAAAGACGTTTATACGATTTCACAGATATACATTTGAGGCAAGGAATTGGGAAACAATTTACATTTCTAATAATTAGATCTCCTTTTTGAAGTAATGACTAACTTTTTATTTTATTCTAGAATAGATGGCACTGTTTCACTTGTGTCATACCCATCAATTGTGATTTTTATATGATGATAAACTAAAGTTTAAATGAATTCAGTAAGAATACTATGTGGCGCATTGCTTCATGGTACGTACTTGGCTACATGCCTACTAATTCAGGTGCAAATGAAACATTCCGCTATTTGAACTTTTTGCAAAAAGTAACGATTGGGAATTGTTAATAGTGCCGATTATCAGATACAGCTAGTCAAAGGATAATTCGAAAATTGTACGCTAAGAAGTTACCTAACTTTAATTTGTTTTTAATCGACAAGATGAACTACAAGTTAAATAAATCTAAAAACATAAAATATTAAAAATAAACTAAAGAGAAAGCGAGAAACTGTATGAGTAGATAGAATTAATATTAATCGCTCTACGTGATAAAGTGAAAGTAAATAAGGTAATTTTTAATTACTATTATTTAAAAAAAAATACCGCGGTTATTTTGTAACGATAAAAAAATTATAATAAATACGTTTGTTTGCATAAATTCTATATTAACAATAAAAAAAAATTAGATGACTGATTTAAACCTGCGGCAAACCTAATTATTTAAAATTATTATTTTCTGATAAGCCTATAGTACCTATGTATAAAACTCGACGGTTTTATATGAAACCTGGGATCAATTATTTTGTGACAAATGCGTTCATATTTTCTGACAGCGGAAATTCAAATTTAAACATATGAGAAGAAGTTAGATTACAATAAATTGTAAAAATTCATGAAATTTGACGTATATAAAAGATAAATTGGTATATCTGTAATTAATAAAAATCGTTAAATGAAAAATTATTGGTATAATAATAAGGTTCGTAAAAGCTCCAACGTTTCAATTGAACCCATCATAAGTTATGTTACCCATTTAATTGATCACCTGGGTCATTATATTTTGATATCTATCTAATAATTAAATTTATGATACTCCAATTATGCCTAATTAATGCAAAGTTCATTAGTTAATGCAAAGTTCCTTTGTTCATAAAGGTTCCCGGAAAGGCAATTCGAACCTCGTGTGATTTACCACGTAACAGGGCCAATCAATTTCAAATCGTCCAGTGACTGTTACTTGACATTTAATATATTTTTTAATATTCTGCATGCAATATGTCCATACAATATTCAGTCTTCAAAAATAGCAAAAACATCTTTTTTACAAATCTTAGTTCTTTTATGGCGACCATTTCTTTTCTGCTCGGGACAATACTTTTACCAAAATCACGGGTTACAGAAAAAATTAATAACTTACTTATTGTTGGAGCTAAAAATTCAAATGTCAAACAACACTTTTTCCTGTATTGGGCGATGTTATGTGGATTGACCCTTGTTCCATATTTTGAAAGTTTAACAATAAAAAGTAAAAGTAATATCTATAGAATAATTTTTGGTCTGTAAATTATTTAACAAAATAGTTTTTGTTCACGTCTACGAATAAAATAAAAATAGGTAGATACTTAAATAAAAAAATAATAAAATAAAAATAGGCGTTCGTCAAAAATAGGTGTTGTAGGTATTTAATATTAATTAAATGAACAAAAAAAATAAATGATAATTAAATATTATTATTGATCCTCATTTTAGATAGAACGAACACAAGAGTTCTGGTTTCAAAAGTTCACTATTATTATTATTATTATTATTATTATATCTACTAAATGTAAAGTAGGTAGGTGTACAAAAGCAAAATTTTGAGAAATTGTTGGTACAGAAACTTATTTATTATTATTATTTACCTCTAAAATACACGCTTGCATCCAGGTTTCTTAGTCGATCATGTTTTTTATTAATTTGCCTAGTGATTCAAAATAAGGACACGAGAATTATTCAATCTGCCTAACAACAGTCGGACATTATGCAAAATGACTGAAAATTTCAAGTCTCACCTATAGCATAATTTTACGAATTTTACGAAATGTCTTTTTGCAAAAAGCCGGATTATTCAATATACCTACGACATATACATAAATGTGGATATGTAATATTCTAATAAAAATAAATCGAATCCTCCGATCTATATACCTATACCTACCTAAGAAATAATACGTAAATGGCAGTTATTTGATAATCTAAATAAATTTTTCCAATCGTCCAAAACGCAATAGAACTTATTGGGAACCTTACATTGTCAATATTATTGTTACTGATTCATCATTACTCTATCAGTACTCCGTCACTACTTGACACACCTTACACGGTCGTTATTATTGGCAGTATTACACTGATCGTATAAGGTCACCATAAGTTCTCGTTAACAGATTATATCGCAATATTTATTTTGCGATTTTGCGATGATTTTGTTTTAATCTTCGTACTCGTAATTATAACAACGTTTGGTAAGTAAACCATAGGTACTTGAAATTCACACTTATTTAGGCATTAAAAAATAACATTTTGGAAATAAATAAAAACTTATGCTCTAATAACCATATGTACATAATTATTTACTGGAAATAAAATTGTGTATTTGATTTTCATAATAAAATAAAATCGCGAAAAGGAATAAATAAAAATATGACTTTCGTAATTTTATTAAAATTATAATAAAAGGTAAAAATAAATTAAAACGGAAACTTTGATCGATGAAACTTTGAAGTGCTATCAAGTGTAACTTTTACTTTAAAATTTCTAATTAAATTGTAGTTGTTAAAAGGCAGATTTTCTCACATCTGATTTCCAAAAGCGAAGTTTAAATCCATCTTTAATTTAACATTAGTTATTCGATAAGTGTAGACTTATAATTATTTATAACGATGGGAATCGATTTTTAGAGGAATATTTATTAAATTACGATAATTAAATAACAATTGAAAAAATAAATGCGACTTAAAATCACTTAGGTAAAATAGGTGTGTTTGAAACAGAAACGTTCACTCAAGCGGAACTCTCTGCTATGGCTATTATTTCTGAGTCTTAAAACTTAGCTTGCCTTCAGGAAACAAAGTTTCCAAACTTTCTGGTTATTTGTGACACTCGATGAAGATCGCACAAGTCCTACTACATAATCTCTAATATATAGTTTTCGGGAGTTAGTTGTGTCTTTAAGCGTCGTATTTTTATATTTTACACGAATAACTCGATAATGCCCAAGGAATTCCCTATTACAAATAAATTACTAATATAGTTATAATTTCGTACTAATTTGGTATGACATAGTTTTGTAACGTTTCTGTGAAATTCCAACTTTATATGTAGTAGACGTATACCTATAGCTTTTCTCGTAAACAAGTTAAATTTCACATTATAACTTTAATAACTTTAGTAGTTTAGTCCTACACCAAAATATGTACCTACGTCGCATTATCAACTTTTCTAATTAAATGCGTAACAAACCTAGAAATACGTAAAAATTACTAAAGAAAACCGCGAAGTTAATTAATTTATTATAAACGAATACACCCAAACTAGTGTCCGTAAGGAGCCGCTTTAATTATAAAGAAATAGTGTTGGTGAAACGACCTACGAGTGTTCTAAAACCTCAAGGGAATCGAAGCGTCCCTGAATCAAAGCGCACTCCCTAACTCTAAACAAAATACAATTACAGTTCTATTTTAACAAGACAAGTGAAACTGAATTTAAAGAAAACGTTTAGATGTCAGAAATTTAAAAGTCGCGCTTTTTTAAATCTACTATTTACACATAAATCATACAGGTATCCATCAAAATAGTAAAATCGTCAACTTTAAACACGCCGGCGCCGGTAATAAAACTAAAATATTTTACCAATAATGAAGCGAGCAAAGCTCGTTAGTAACGAAACGTATTTCACTCAACAATCAACTTACAGTTAGTTGCACAATAACTGGATCTATAACTCAAACTTAAAATGTAGGAAATTGCTTCAAAGATGTTTAAATAACATGGAATAGAACGGAAACAAGGATAAATTGTCGTAATAGACTGACAAGGATAAATTATTGCTCATAATGTCGTAATATGTTGTACTACCATTTACTGTGGATATTCTAAGGATAATAAATATTAATAAAATTTCAAGATTTGTCTTTACGTTTGTAAAAATAAATATAAATTAAAAATGAATCCTTATTAAAACATATTAATTACATTTATGGCTATTCAAATTCTGTTACGCAACAATCAAAGTATCCCAGCATCAAATAATAATGTTATCTATAACAGTATTACCTGTATTACCTATAACGTGATGAACATGTTAATTAACTAAGTATATGCTACCCATAATGAAGCGATAAAGAAAGTAAAATTTTCCATTAGATAAGTGTGCCTACTTGTTTCTCATTTTATGTTAAATAATGTTCAAAAAATGTTGGTTGTTTAAAAAATGTCGTCGTAAAAAAGCGATGTTTGAATAACTTTGATTAAAAATAGCGCAACTTTAAACGATTCAAAGCATGTTTTAAATTTCTAGATCGAATTGCGCCACACTACGGCACAATACGGTTTGTTGTTTTCCAAAATTTATTTCAAAAGATTACAAATGTATAAACGTTAAATAGACTATAGACTTTGACTATATTCGGATACGTCCAATAAGAATTGCTGTGCCGATATTGCTTCCATAAAATAAAGTTTCAAATTACGGTTACAAATTGTTTTCTTATATTTCTGTATCTACTACATGCCGTAAATTATTCAACATGTAGTATAGTATTCCTTAAATGTAATAGTAAAATTCAAACCATTTGGCATAGTAAGTGGGTACTTGAATAGGTGGACGATTCAAGCAAATTCCTGTTATTTTTTTTTTATTTATAAGTTAGCATGGTAGGTAATATATTGGCCAGACGTGAACAATATTCAAATATGGCGTTTAGATTAGTCATTCTGAAATTTATTTGTAAATAAAAATTTACTTTAAGTAAATAAACAATCTAAATTGGCAATTCTATTGAGACAACTCTAGGTACCGTAAAATGAGGTTACATTGAACGACGGAATAACTTTGAACAATTTTACTTTGATATTTATTTAACATTATTTTAATTAAAAAAAAACGAATATCGTACTATCAAAAAATTTTATATTAATTATTGACAAAAATATTGTCAATAATTTAAACGTCGCAGGGCAACATTGAGCAGCGAGGTTTTCTTTTATAAAAAAAATTAAAGTTTTTTGTGGACCTGATTCAAGAAAAACCAATTGATGACGACTACTTATGTCATAAAGCTCTTGAGAGGAGAAAGAAAATCTGTATTTCATTGGCCAGAAGTAAAATTGTTAGTGCCTATATTACGTTTGTGTGATTGACAACTGTTTCTGTTTAAAAAGAAGATGTAGCACTCGTTAATTATGCAGATTTGGAAAGACTTCTATCACTCCAGTTGAAGTCCGGCGCGAAAAAGGAGTATTTTCAAGGGTCCCTATTTTCAATCACTTTTACTGGCTACTGACGCACAGTAGGCTAAAATGTTTGAATTCATAATCCAATATATTTACAATAAGCCTTTTATAGTCAATTACATGTGATTATTTTTTTATTTTGTTTTAGCAAAAGATGTTATTAAACAAAATGTAAAAATATTGTTCAATGTAACCCCGTTTTGCGATAAAATCAATTTTTGAATATTATATTTTATCCATTCGCGCTTTCTTCTGATTTTTATAATGAAAAACATTTAAAAATGTGTACCTTTATGTTTCTGATGCCTAAGCGTGGTTTTAAACATTTTGAAATACAGCAAAATTAACTAGAAAATTTTAACGGTTACTAGTAAGGTAATGAAAGTGATTAACACGTGTTCATTTAGAACAATTAATAGTTAATGATTAGACTTTGGAAACATAAATGTTGAGAATCTTATCTGAATACGATAGTATTTTACTGACAAAGTGGTTGCATATCGATCAATGTTAAACAATCAACGTATAAGTATATGTAGTATGAAAGCACTCGCAATTTTATCTGTGCAGTATCGCCATAAGTGTGATTTAAAATTTAATAATCAAATAGATGGGCGTTACCATTCACTTTTTAAAATCGCGGTGTAATGTTGTGCAGCAAGTACGAATTTATCTAAACAATTTTCATAAATCATAAATTATATTATCATCTCGAGTAAGTAATACGGAACCTCCGATGATCGATCTCAAATAACCGAATATCCATTAGGTACATTTGCAACATACGCTACACAAAATAAGAGAAGTCATCGTATCATATTACGAATTAAATCAATTAAATATATCGTAAATTATTAATTGATGGCTAATGTTTTGCACGGTTGTATCAAAGCTTTTAAAATATATGTACATATGAACGGTACGTTATTTATCAGGTAAATAGTACCTAATTATACTTTGACTTAAAATCTTCAGTTTCAAATCGTTAAAATTCAATATAAAATACATTGTAGTTACTTACAATATCATTATACTTACAAGTATTATGAATATTTATTACCGCGAGGAATTCGTATCTTTATTAAAGTCATTACATGTAGGTATGTGTAATGGCGAACATGACGCATGTGTTTACGAACTATCGTCATAAAGAAATAAAACGCCAACATAAACTGAAAACCATATGAAACGATGATTTAATTGTAGGTATGCATACCTACTTATAGAAAATATCTTATGTATTATGTATTTCTTCTAGTTATTATACAATAACGATTATATATAATTTGAAAGTAAAATTATGCCACACAAAGTGTCTACTTAATCTTCCTTTACAATATTTTAGACAGAGCATTGTTCAATAAATAATAAAATATAAATAAGTACTCACTTTGGATTATCGCGCGGCAATAAGAAACAGTTCAAAAGCTTACCTGTAACAAATAAATATTTTAATATGCATGTATAAATAAATATTTAACAAACGACTTTAAATTATATAAAAATATCAAATTGGAATAAGTCGACTTATTCCTTTATTGCCTCTGTAGCCACTGAAGTTTGTACGGTATAGATAATTAAACTGCTTTATATTGATTTATTTATCTACTTGTAATAATGTCGACTTTCCGTTAGGTAAAAATATTACCTTTTTCCAAAAGGAACATCCAGCAATCATAATTTATTCTATCGGAATCCGACTTTCTCTAATATACGTACGTTACTCCATTGTTAAAATGTCTAGATAAAACCATTTAGGCACCCTAAAGTTCAACTTCTCAATTTATTCGCTTCCTGACAATCATTTAACGACCTTTTTAATAGACTATATGTACATGTCTTATTTAGAGTAACGACGTATAATTTCTTATATACGTGTGTACAGTCGGGTGCAATATTAATGTCGCGAATCAGAAGCACTGGTTGCGCAATAAACATGCAATGTCTATGAAAAGATCAATATTGCAAATCCAAAGTTGAACTTTAAATATTCTGATCATAATTTGTACGTATGTCCGTGAAATACTCGCGATCAGCGACATTAATTTTGCACCCGACTACTCAATTATTTTCATTTATGATCTCGGGATCGCTGCCCATTGACCACAGACTTTTATTATTTGGTTAGTAGAACGAGGGTTAGTATTAATTAACATTCACGAACGTCCATGGTTGCGGCGGGATTCGAACTCGCAGCCGAAGTGGCGCTATACTATTTAAATAAAATCCTATATAAATACCTACTTATAAATTACTCAACAAATGCCTTGAAAATAAATAGATAGATGCCCACTTAAAATTATAATTTACTACCCAATTCAAAAATCTCGTTTATTTCTGAAATTTAAAAATTTAGATAATCAACCCGAGTATTGCGATAATAATCAATTTTTTTTTCAAATTTTATTTTGTTTCTTTATCGATTAATATATTTTTAATACCTACTTATATGCAAAAAAAATTAAATGTGCTGTAAATATTACATCCGTTTACATTATTTATACACTGCGAAGAGTATTTGGCTATTGATTTTAGTGTTATTACGGAATTAATTTGTGTTTCAATCAAACTTCGTGTACATGTGCTTGTATATTATAGAAGCGAAAGCGTAGCGTGAAGGGCATAATTACTTAACATGAATGATAAGTACGGTTAAGGCATCAATAATAAACCAAAAGCTCGCTAACTGGTGAATCTTTTAAATAGATACGCATGTACGTTGCAAAATAAAATAAAATTACCTATGCGTAAAAGCGAATCATTTTCAGGATTATTGCGTTTGTGTTGTTAAGATTGTGTGCTGTAGATAAATTAGAAAATTTAATAATCACGACAGGGTGCCCATGAAACACGGATTTTGTAGTTAACGTTGGTCTTAAAGGAGCAAAACCATCCCCTGTAAACTGGCGTTTTCGCTAATAAGAGAGGTGAATTTGCTGTCGTCTAGATTAAATATATTATAAAAGAATAAAAATAATACGATGAAATAATACTACTTAATAAGTAATATCTACTACTAATAACTTACTTTATTAAGAGATGATAGCAGAAAAGAAATTAAATACGTAACGGTTCATTAAGTTGTTACTTTCATAGCAATAAAAAAGTTCGTGATCAATAGTTCATCATTATTAGTAATATTAAACGTTGAATAACTAAAGTTTGTTCAAAGCTCAAAGACGTCGCGTCGGCGTCGTACAAAGTTTATTAAATATTTTTGATTTCTTGACGTACCTACCTATGCTTTATTTAATTTATACATTTTTCTTTACGCCTTCAAATGCGCGAGGTAATGCATTTTAATCAATCAAATCAATCAATCAATCATAATCAATCAAATCTTCAGAAAATTAAAATATTTAATAAAATATAAATGATGTCATGAGCAATAAATTTTAAGCAACCTACTTATTATTAGTGCAATTCAATGAAATTAGTGAAAACGACCAAGAGTAGAAAAATCGAGTTCTCGTTATTCTATTTAAAAACCTGAATTCGTTGCTAGACATTTATTATATAAATTCAAATAAAAATATCTTTATAAAGTTAATATACTTGTAATGATGAATTCAAAAGCAACTACCTAACATAAGTTATTGATAATAAAACCCAAAATGGCGCATATTAACAAGCTGTTTAGAAATTAACTCCACAAATTTTAAAATTTATTATTTCAAATATTCTTAATTTTAAATTACAAATTAAGAATTTTATTTATTTTAAACCATTACCTATTACGTGAAAACCTAAAATGGTTTCGACATAGATTATCATCCATCTCATCAATCTTGACATCTTGCTCATCTTCATCACACAGAATAATAAAATGGTACCTTACTAAAACTATTTAATTAAGATACTACAACCAATTCATTCCATTAGGCTAGTTAAGTCTGCTCTGTATTTAACTACTACTTGTCTGTACGTCTACATAAGGATTAATGGCTATGCTGTACACATTATCAAACTAATTCTACTATGATTTCTACTAAATTCCGTTCAATTAAGTCGCGTTTGAAGGCGGATTCCAAAAATGATTTATTATCTCTGATGAAATTTATCTACAATTCTGTTGAAGGTTTTTGCGAGATACATATATATGTAGGAAAGTACAAATCAAATTAGCATACCAGAAGTTATCAAACTAAAAATATTCCGTTTCAGTTCACAATCTATAATAATTCATCAAAATGCACGGATAGAAATGGTGATGCAAAAGAATATTTTTGTATCTGTTTTAGTATTTTGTTTGTATTTGTATGACAATCTTGGACATAGAACGCAGTTCCACTATTCATTCAGTTACAGACGTTTTCCCGGGTGCACTTTTTATTTAAGACGTTTACTATTATTTTAACAGTTTTTACACAATTCGATTACTTTAGTTGAATAAACTTTATCAACTAAAAACTTTACTAGCAGCAGCACCGAGGATAATCAGCGACACCGTTATACCGTCGAAAACCAAACAGAATGCCTGTATTTTTAATTAATTTTAAAATCTGTACATTTCTGTACACCAACACGTTAACAATTTAATTCGCTATAATAATCGCTCGATTTTTTTGAAAGCTCAAGACCATCAAGAAGTTCAAACAAAATTTTACACGAGATCAAATAAACTTAATATTTATCTTGCCGCTTATTCTCGTAGACATTATTTTAAACAAAACGAGAATCCCAACAAATTACGTAAAGTACCTATGCAATGGGTATCAAAATTTATGCTAAACACGTACACTCCTTAAGATAATCTCTATTTCGCACGTTAAAATAAGTTCAATAAAACGTTTTAAATAAATATAAGAATGGCGTTTTATTTACGATTTAAACGTTTCATTATTTTAGATTTTAACGAAAATGTTTAGTAATTTTTATCCATCTTTTCCTTCAAAATAGTTAACTTCCTAACATTATCTAATACATTCTTAAATGTATATTTTAGTATTTATACAATTTTTTATAACTAAAATGAATAAAAAACAGAAATTTTCAACACTTTACCATTTAAGTAGGTAATTAAAATTATATTTTAATTCAGTTTTATATGATAATGAAGAAAATTAAATCGATATTTGTATAAAATATAAAGTATTAAATGTATAATTTCGTTACAATTTTGTTTATAATTAATCTACATATCGATTTGAAAATTTACATTAAAAAACACCATTGCATAATTGAATCGATAAACAATAGTATTAATCGCCTAATCATCCCCTTTGAACAAGAAAACTGCTGACACAATATAGATACGTAACGCATGAAATATTTCTCAAATCTGAACTGCAAATTTAGGGATTGTAAATGGTATGTAAATATTCGTTCGATACCTTTAATAATTCAGCGGCGATAATCCATAAATTTCTTTTATTTTCTCTTCCACAATTTTATAGCATACGTTTTATAGAAAAAATAGATAGGCAAAATATTTACCTATTAGCTGTTTGCAATATTGAATCGAACTGCTGTTCGAATTGAAATGTGCACACATTAATTTTGATCTTCAAACGGAATAAATATCAAACTACAACTATTAATAACACAGGCCTGCAAATTGACACTTTTTGATTTTTTTTTTCACCGTAATGGGCGAATCGTATGTATTTTGGTGCGCTGAGTCCAAATATGACCTCAGTTTTTCTCCAGCACGTAGGGATTTTCCGCAAAATGAAAAAGAAAGTTATGTAAAACCCGCAGTACATATAGGTAAAAATGCATTTTGAAATTAAAAAAAAATATATTACTAGTGGTTTATTTACATTTTTAAATACAATTTGATAAAAATAATATGTATACACAATAAGGATTTATAATAATTCTTTATAATATCTACATCTTTTCCCTCAAAACCCCGTTTTGAGCTTTTCCGTTTGTGTGGGATGCTTGGAAGTTCTCTATGAAGCATCCAACAGTAGTCTCCCATCATATTCACATCCCATCGTCCTTGGTACCTCCGTTCCATTTCTTTCATGTCTTGGTGGAACCTCTCGCCCTGCTCTTCACTTACGGCACCTAGGTTTTCTGGGAAATAACTCAAATGGGAGTTCAAAAAGTGAAGTTTCAAGCTCATGGAGCACCCCAAGGTTTTAAAACATTTCAACATTTTATTTACAATTTCTTCATAATCCGGGTCCTTATTGTTCCCCAAAAACTTAGTCACAACTTCTTTAAATGATATCCACGCCTCTTTCTCAGCTTTTTCATCACCTTTTCAAACTGATTGTCTTTCATTAGTTTCCGAATGTCCGGGCCAACAAAAACACCCTCCTTTAACTTTGCCTCAGACAGTCCCGGAATTTCTTTTCAAGGTATTTGAACGTTTCGCCATCTTTTGGCAATGCCTTGACAAACTGCTTCATCAGTCCAAGCTTGATGTGAAGTGGGGGTAAAAGCACTTTTTGGGATCAACCAAAGACTCAAAGTGATCATTTTTTCTCCAACCTTCAAAGTTCTCGTTGGCCACACTTTTGACTCCAGTGCTGTGCTTTTGCCCGGCTATCCCACTCACATAGGAAACAGGGAATTTCGTATAGCCACCTTGTCGTCCAAGCACCATAGAGATGACTTTGAGATCACCACAGATAGGCCATCCAAACTCCTTATATTTCAATTTAACAAGGATAAAAGTCATGTTGTCATACTTTTCTTTTAGATGCACAGAGTGCCCCACGGGTACAGAAGCGTATTTATTGCCGTTGTGTAGCAAAACTGCTTTTAAACTTCTTTTTGACGAGTCAATAAAAAGCCTCCATTCATCTGACACATGTTGAATGTTAAACATTGACATCAACTTGGGAACATCAGAACAATATACAAGTTCGCCATCTTGAGAAAAATTTGGCTTAAATTGTTTTTCTCTGCTTCTGTACCAAGAGAATGAAGTTCCAGATCTCAACAAGTTCTTTTCTTGAAGTCTAGAGCCCAGTAATTCAGCAGACTCTTTAGAAAGCCCTAAATCACGAACGAGGTCGTTTAATTCTTCTTGTGAAAACTGTTGGGGTCCACAGTCTTCGACTTGAAACTCATCATCCAACTGCTCTGACTCGCTCTCTGATGACTCTGGCAGATCGTCAAAATTGTGTGGGGGCACTGGTACTGGAATACCGGGTCCATGAGGCACAGGCCGAAGTGCGGATTGCATGTTTGGGTAACATATATCTTTTTTATTTTTGGCATTGTACCCTTGTATGTTGCAAGAACAAAAGTAGCAGTCATCGCCGTGGTTTCTCGGCTCTCTCCAAATCATAGGCACCCCAAAACGAAAAGATTTCACCTTTCCTTTAGACCACATGCGAAGTCCTTCAACACAGCCTGAACACACTCCATGAGGGGCCCAAGATTTTCTTGATCTCCGATCTTCACACCAAAATAGGCAAAGTACACTTTTTAATAAACTCCGTAATACTTCGAGATTGTTTTTAATACAAGTTCGCCACAAATGTAACAGAAACTATCAGGTTTATTAACACAAGCTCTTGAAGACATTTTGAAAGACACTTTAAGAATATTTAAATTGAAATGAACAAATCGAAGGACTACGAGGGGTATATATAGGGCAATGGGAAATTTAAATTTTATTTTATTAAATCATCATTTGTCAATAATGTTCACCACAATTACGCTAATTAGAGAAATTCTTTCTGGTAGTTACCAGAAAGAATTTCTCCTATTTATTTAGGTACTTTTAATAACAAAAACATTTATTACAGTAACATTGGAATCTGAAAACACCGAAGAAAAGCGATAAACCTTAATTGCATACTATTAAGGTAATTAATTCTTTAAAAGGATACGCTGACTAATACTGTTAAATATACTAATTTTTATCATATTTCATAGTTTCTAATATAAAACTATGAAGCCGAATAGGAAAAACAACTTTTTTCGGCATATTCATAAATATACGCCTTAAGGTAGGCAATCCCGCAGAAAAATGCATTTTGCGGAAAATGCTTACGTGCTGGGAAAAAACTGAGGGCATTTCCGAACTCAGCGCACCAAAATACATAAGAATCACCCATTATTTTAAAGAAAAAAATTTGGTCGCAGACCTGTGTAATTAACCATTTCGTCTGTTTGGTTTTAAAATTATCTGCAGAACGAAAATAACCCGAGTATTATTTTTTATTAATTAATTCAGGGCATCGTAATATTCCAAATATCTCTAATTTGTACGTAAACGTTATTCACGATAGGTTCCAATGCACGTCATCAATAAAAAGTTACGAAATTATATATTTGTAATATTCAGCTTAAAAGTTTTGAACGTGCAACATATGACATGGCAAAGAAATGCTACAATTTATTAATATGACGTGTATTGGAACATATCTTGTATAACATATACGTACTACATATTTAAGACATAATTTCTCTATATTTACGTTTAAATAATCTGTTTCTGATTAGTAAGTAAATAATTTATGGTAATATATAAGGTGGTCCTTTATATTTCGTTGTAGGGGTAACTTTTTATTATACGTAAAACATACAGGATCCTTTAAATTCGTAAACTTTAACAGAATTTCAAAGACAATCCACTGCCGTCTAGAACATTTATGTATCTTTTAACCTTAGAAAGTATTCCCAAAGAAAACTGATTTCTTTTAAATGTTAACGATTATAAAACTTTTAGAAAAAAAATAGCACTTATAAATATTACCTATTGTGTAGAATTACGGAAAATCGTCAAAGAAATCATAGGTAACAGATTTTCGAGTTATACAGAAATTTGTATTATTTTAAATGCAAACCATAGTCGACCGTGAAATTATTATTTTTTTAATTCATTGATATAAGGATTGATATGCCTAACTAGGTAGTTTTATTTTTATTAAGAATGTAAAAACCAGATTAAATCTCTGAAATAATCAAAAAATTAAAGAACGCCGAAAGTACTTTAAAAGTATTGGACAAGGAAAATCTGTTTAAAATTCATTCCTTCATTTTCATTAGATACATAAGTAGATTCATATGTATTCAATAAGTTTTAAACTACTACATACTAAAGTTGAAACGATCTATAGTACTTATATTAGGAGGACCGGAAAATAATGTCGTTTTTTTACATTAAATTCAAACAAGTTTTTATTTTTAATCGATGATGTAATCACCCTCGTTATCTATCAACAATCTTTTGCAATATAGTGTGCAAATTTTCAATGCCGGATCGATAAAAATCAATTTGTTTTTGAGCAAAATATCCGGAGATGGCATTTTGGATATCATCCAAATTTTCAAATTGTTTACTGGATCTGGACTTAGAAAACCACCTTTGGCATTTACAAACATCTAATGCACTTGGATAAACATCGTAAATGTTTTTGGTAGCAACTGTTACGTTACTACCCTTGTGAAACTTAAAAAGCGTACAATTCCAGATATGTTTGTCTTATAGTATTTGGCTGGCCATTTCACCCAAAATTGTAAAAAAAATTGAACATTTAATTATTTATAAGTAAACAAGTCACATTAAACCTTAAAATATCTTTGAAGTACACAATGAGCTGATAAATGGTAAACAAATATTGATGTGCGCAGAAACGACATTACTTTCCGGTCCCCCTAATAGAATGTAGGTATTATGTTACTTACATAAAATTAGATAAAAAATTAAACAGTTTATTACAACTTTATAACGAATGTAAATTAATAAAATGTAACTTACAAAATTCGGCGTTGCCACTTAAATCATTATTTTAATACGAATTACTGAAATATTCCTCATTAACTTTATGAAATAATATATTGCTATTAAATCCGAACAATGTTACGAGGGTATAAGTATTCGGGATCCTTTGTTTTTAATTAGCTTTTAGGGTAATAAAGCATAACTGTAATTTAATGCATGCGGTACTAAAAACATATCTTTACGAGCCGTTACTGGTTTAGTATCGAATTAAAGGTAACATTAATGAATGAAATATATCAGCAATAAAACTTGCCAATTCCAGCATCCTGATCAATTCTGCACGCTTCGCTCTATATTTTTCATGTATAAAAAGTAATATCCGGAAATTTTAATCCACCGCTTTAATAGCGCGGTGATTTATGCAGAAAGTAATGGATCCTAGATTACCTTTATGCTTTGCCAGCTCTTGTTCACTGAACAGCCTTTAAAAAGCTCCTTATTCGTTATTAGCACAATGAGGTAGGTATTCAATTTCTCAAAAAATGCAGCGATCCCTTTTGGGTAATGATCCAGTTTTGATGTAAAACCATTAATTTGAAGTAACACTTATTTGAGAAACCTTTTCTATCTCGTGGTTAGTTGTAAAAAGTAGCTTTTAAACAAAACAGTCGATACTAATGCGAGGAGAATTGGGTGGGTGAGACTGTTCTAATGGGTTAATAAAATCTACTAAAGTGGGGGTTAAAGGAATTACGAAGAGCACGATCTGGCGCCTTCCAGATAAAATAGTAAACGCATAAAAAGGCTATATTACTTTTAATTTTCGATGTCTTAAACGAAAATAGCAAAATGCTATTTTATTAAAAGACCATCACTTACTAGAAACGATAACTATAAATTTATAATAGAATTGTCGTTTTCTGGCGGAAATTGCACTGTTTTTAAAATACATTCTTATAGGATATTAATTTGTTATACGTGCGCCTAACAAATGCACATTTTAGTTGAAAAGTAATTTTCCTGGGCATAAATATTAAATTTTCAACGGCAAAATTAATAAATTTACGAGTTAATCTATTTTCCTTTATAAAGGAATTTGATTTATATATTTTCGGTAGGTGGCTGAATAATTATTATTTATAGCAAATTCACGATGCACTTCATTAAGAAGATATTTCCCAAGTATTTTTATTAATAATCGATAAACGTGCCTAAATGAAATAAGTAAATAATTAAACCAAGATTATTTTAATGCACACCTCGCACTGCAGAAAAAGTTTCTGTTTTACCATACTAATCATTATGGTTCTATTAAATCCTTTTTTAATGTATCATAAATTCAATTAATACATATAAAATTCTACTTTTATAAGTACGGGGTGTATAACACATCACCACTTGCTACAAACGATACGCCACAACTAAAAATACGAAAACAAATCGTATAAAACCATTGTGTTCTAATTTGATTCATTTCTAATAAGATTAAGATACAGACGAACGCGTTACAGTTTTTCGAACAAACTAAATTTTTTGTTAAATATTTGATTGGTTTTTATTGCTATGTGAATGTTTTAAATAAAATTTCTTGTAGATATATATCTCATTGTAAGTATAATAAATTTCTCAATTTTCCTTTTCTATGAAATAAACTTCGGTAAACAATTTATTTATTATCTTATTGAATTGTAGCTGCATTTATTATTATAATCCCTCACTAAATAGTAATACGTTGTAACTATATGGGTACTTACGCAAGTAGGTAATACATATACCTACATAGATAACTAAAACGTATACGTATTTACATTTAAGATGTAGGTCTAGATTTATCCAGTGCGGCGCGCGACGTTTTGTTTACGTAATTTCCAATTTCATTCTTTTCGAGTAAATCGGATGTTACAGAAGCTTGCTTTCCGAAATAGAGACGTTTATTTGACACATAAAGGGACATAGAGGAAGATATCATGGGAAAACACGTAATCCCAAACACGGGCAGCACATCTGCCTAAGTGGTAGTTGAGAGCGTCGATAGCTGCCAGAACTCGGGCAGTCCATCAAACTAAATGTTAATAGCCACAGTTTACGCTGTTCCCGCAAGAATAGGTAAAGCTACGGTCTACAGATGCTGTAATTCCAACTTCCGGGAATGTAAACAAGAGAAATTTTCCTTTCCCAAGATTCTATTCTAAATTCTTCTTGGTTTATTCACAATCAGAACTTCAAAACTGCACACGGGGGAGTTAATATCGATACTTGTGCATCTATACTAAATAAATCAAAATCGTTTTCGTCTCTATTTTATTTCGTGTCCTTTTTAAGTGTTCGTTTTAAAGTTTTTATAGGGGAAAGTAGCCAAATTTCGAATACTTTTTGTTTAACCCTCAACTGGTGTCATACGTCATACATCAAAGGTTTTTACACTACGAGATAATTTTTTTTCAATACGTGCTGTCACTGTTCTGCGCTTTGCCATTTGAAAATAATAACTCCTAGTAATTAAAATTTCTTAGATATTTTGGAAAAGAAAACGGCTAAGGTTAAGATAGTATAGAACACGCCATTAAAACGAGTAAAACATTTCTTTGTGATATCGCGTTGACACACACTGTCAATTATTATATCTTTTAATACAATCCTTTGTATCTCACAACTTCGACAAATAACATTTTCAACTCGATGCTCAAAGATCAATAGAAAAAAATTCATCTAATCAATTGAGTTGGAATTCGGAGATACATTTTTTGAAGCTTCTTCGCATTTCTTATTTTCGTCCACAAAACAAAAGTTAAATATACCTATCTAATAAATAAAAAAGTGATACAAAATGTAATTTTAAGATTTAATTTAAATAGATTTCCGCGAAATCGTAATGGTAAATATCTAAAACAAGTTCACGACTTACAATCAGTGGGTAGCACTTAGGTAAAAATTTCGGTGAAACCGATTTGAATTTTTAAAATATTTTTCATTTTAAATCTGCTTCTTAGTTAACAAACATACAAACAAAAGTTGTTACGGCCACTAACGTAGCTTTTTTCTGTCTTTTTAAATTACTTTCTTAGAGAATTTGTCTGTGATGGTTTTTCTAGGCAAAAAATAATCAACCACCTAATCCTTCGGCATCCCAAAAAATAATAGCCTTCCGATGGTATTACTCGAAATTTGCGATGGAGTGAGAAATTCGCGCGCATCCACTCCATCCTTTAGAATCTTTAGATAATTCCGTATTCAGGTGGCAAACGTAGGTTTCAATTTTAGTTACAAATATTGCCTGTCGCAAAGTTATTCGAGTAGCTGTTAAAAAATTCTTATAATCTATTGTCAAAATTTTCAAGGCCTCGTCTTGCAGACAATCTTTTCAAATCAGTCACGAGAATGTCTGCTACAGGTACGTACCTACATACTTATATTTCACCTTAATTCGATTATAATTAAGAATTACGTCGCTGATTAAATCAATATAATTAAGAATTCTTTTATGTTGCGGCACTTTCGGGAAGTAATTATCAATAGCGATTTAATATCAAAATCGAGAAGCCCGTTTAACCCCCAATAAACGATGTTGAACGAACACCGAATTTAACAATAACCGGCTCGATTTTTAGAATTGATTAGGGGTAACTAATTAATAAATTGGTTTTCTCAATAAAATATACCCGATGCCTTCAACACTACGCATGAAATTAATCCGATCGATAGGTAGGCACATAATTCAATGAAATGTCAAAATAATTACCTTAATGTGCAATAGGTAAGTTGGTATATCAAACATACATTAGTAAAAAAACATTTTTATAAAATAATAATCACAGATAAGAAAATAATATTTTTAAACCAGTCGACAAGGGTTTTTGGTGAAAATGAATAGGGGCAAGCTAAAATAACATTTATTCTCTTTATTTGTATCTCTAAAAAGACATACTAATTTTGAACCTGTCTGCCGAGCCTGGATTTGGCGACAATTATGAGGAAAAGACGCCAAAAATGAGTTCTTTTACCCTAATCTTCTTTGTGGTTTAATTTAGAACAAAAATACCTGTATGACAAAATAAACTAGTGAAAATTTCTTACAATTTATGTTCTTATCATTTTATTGTAAAGTCAATAGTTTCGGCGTGTCAGCTTCATAAACTTCACTATATCAGGTAACTCGATGCAACTTAATTTATCGGGAATTTTTTATTACCGTCTAAAAGACACTTTAAAGGTCTCTTCCTAAAAAAAAGAAAACGAAAATCAAACTAGTGGTTCTTTTGGTGTACTGGTAAAGGTTTAAATGGCGACGACCAACTTCACGACATCATAACTCTTATCCGTAGAAGAATTTTTTTACGCTTCTTGCCTGAAAATTTCATGTTTGTATCGAAAGGTAAAGTGTAATTTCTCTATGCTAATTAATTAACGTCGAGTTACCTGGTAGACTAAATGTTGCGAAGCTGGCACGCCGAAACCATTGGCTTTACAGAAAAATGATAAGAACATAAATTGCAAAAAATATTCCGTAGTTTATTTTGTAATATAGATATTTTAGTCGTAAAATAAACCGCAACGAAGATTATGGTGAAAAACTCATTTTTGGCGTCTTTTTCTCATGACCGTAGTTAAATCCTGGCGCGGTAGACCGTGCAAAATTACTAAGTCTAGAGATTCCATTAATATAGAAGCGAATATGTACCTACTTATATACAGGATGAATCAAAATTCGCCATCCAACGCTCGGATATGTATTCTACAATTTAAAATACGACAAAACTGAAGAATACCAAAATCCCGAAAGCGAAGCCGTTTTCGGACAAATTTAACAGGTTGCAAAAGTGACGAAAATGGTGATTTCGTTTTTAATATTTCAAGTAACTTCTTTGTATTTAAGTTTGTTATGATTACTTAAACGAAAAATAACCGAATGTGAATTTTTCTTTTCAAAATTCCCCGAAAACAGTCTTGCTTTCGAGATTTTGTTATTCCTCAGTTTTGTCTTATTTTTAATTGTATGCAATACATATCCAAACGCTGGAAAGTGAATTTTGACGCACCCGTTAGGTACCTAAAAATTAAATTTTTACCATCTTTATGATAATCAAACACTACTTATTATTATATGTATGTATATATACATATATACGAAAAATCGTAAAATTTTAAACAACACATAAAATCTGTTTGTATTCCTAACTGCGGCAAATTAAAGGTTTATGAACGTGATGGTTTAAAAAAATCTGCAGAATGTCGCTCAACATCAAACAAATTCCATAGTTACAGTATATTTCTATTCCCATATTTGAACACAAAAAGTTAATGAACGACAACAAAACAAAACGAATTTTAATTTACTGTGCAAATATCTTTAAAAATTGTTATATAGGTACCTACCTATATATCAGTTTAAATTATGTTGATTTATATAAGTCATAGTAATAAAATAACATGATGAAATCGTATTTAAACCGAAGATAACCATATTTAACGAACAGTACAATAAAACCGGGATATAACGGATAATTAAGGGGTGTCCGTTAAAGCTAAAAGTCCGCTATATAATAAAGCAGGCTTTCCGAATGCGTATGTTAAAAACAAAAACAGAGATTAGTTAATTTAAATAGTTTTACTTATGTAAACCCGTTTATGTAATTAAAATTAAATAGGGATGTGTATGTCAAAAGTTTCATAGAAAAAATCGTTTTCCGAACATTGTTCGTATTTAAATCGACGAAATTACTACACAGTTTTTCCCGAGCATTTTTAAAATTAACAGCGTTAAAATTTTCACATATGTACTTACTTACCTACCTATAACATACTGACTGAAAATTTTCTTCGTTAAAACCAAAAAGACCGTTAAATCGAGATACGCAAAATCGAACATTTACTATATATATTATAAAAGTTAACTTATGCAATGATTATAATGTTATTGTAGAAATCGACCCATTAAAACTCTATTACCTATATCTACTAAATAGCATTCATTTACATTTTTTAACAGGCTAATTATTTCATAAAACAGTTATTAAAGAAATTGATTTAAATCAAAGAGAAAATTTAATAATTTTCGTTACTCGTTCTACGCCAAATCGACGAAGGTATTTCCATTTACATTAATATTTAGTATCAAATATTGACAACCACGAAAATAAGCAACAGGAACAAATCTGAATTACCGCAAACCTTAAAATCATCAAAACCAATCTAAATATTCGGCGTTCTTCAACATCAAACTTCAACAAGAAAATTAGAACATCTATGCTTACATTATTTAAATTATAAGTTTAAGGAAACTAATTCAAAGTTTACGTAAAGAATATTTTACTACAAAAAATAGCCTATCTTTTATCTGCTAATAAAATTGAAATTACAATAATTGGAAACAAGCGAATCGAATTGGAACCCACCGAGACTGTTAAATACCAACATATTACGTATTTTCATATTCCACGTTTAATTTATAAGAGCCTAAGTAATATTTGTCATGTACCCCATGTATTTATACATAAGTATGTACGTACAAGTACAAATATGCACATCCACTTATTTTTTTAATAGGCCCAAATATATATCACATAATGTTGAAATTAGATCTTATTGCTCTTAACCTTACAGACTACGCGTTTGATAACATTGCCATTATTTTTTTTAATATTATGTGATACATACTCGGATTGAATTTTTCATACCGTTACCCATTGATTATTTCGCACTAACTTGTAAATATGTATTATAATTTAAAACTTATGGCAAATTAAATAAACTTTGACTAAAATAGAGGGACTACTCAAGTTCTATTTGTCTGACAATGAGAAAAGGAAATATTTAAGTATATGCATTAATATTATTTTTATAACGTTAAAATGATAACAGGTTGACCGACCATTCACGCATTATTTTATACTAAGCGCGCACGTTCCCGACGTGAAAACTGCAAAATGTCAACTCATTACAATCGTACAAAAACAATTTCTTTGTAAATTACTTTAGTTATCACAGTTACCATTTCACGTTTGTGCAATAATTGTGTAACTTTAAAAATTTAAATAAATAAAATTCTTTAAAAACTTAATTATTTTAAATTTAAATTTACTTATTATAATTAAACATAATAATCCACCCAATTTCTACTACAACCGCACTCTTTTTAATGGCAGAAAAGTAACTTAAAAAGTACGTCACTGTGCAACTTGTAGTCATAATTATTATAATTATCTTTTAAGTTTTTGTTCCTGGAATAATCAACTACTTATTGTACCTTTGTGAATATAGAATAAGTTTTTACGATCCATAATATTATTAAACTCGAAGTTTTGGAAACTGCAGAACCTTTTTATTTTCAGCCTTTTCCCATTTCATATACAAATGTATTGAATGTAACGTATTTTCTAAAAATTTGCCGTATGCAGTACACTTATTCGTTGAATATTTAAATAATTATTTTTGAAACAGGTGTAAACAATTTGTGCAACTCAAATACAAGTATTTTTAATAAACACGTGTTCTTTATGCCAAATTTAGTATATTTTACTAAATAAAGGGATTCGTTATTAATTTTTTGATATTACAGCAAGAATTTAAATATTATATAGGTGTGTTTATTCTTCTATATACGGAGTGTTTCGTCGAGGACGGACCAGTCGGTGCAGGTTGATAGAAGACCTCGATACGCATCGATTAGACCCCCATATCAGCCTGTGCCGGCTGGTCCGTCTTCAACAAAACACTCTGTATATAAAAATGTAGCGTGACTGATTGACCAACCTATCGGCGCCCAGTCTCAACCACTGATCCTAGAAACGCGAAATTTGAAGGATATTTAGAAATTTTTATCGAAGTTTTTACCTACCTATCCTAAAAACCTTTTAGAGACAATTATTTTTAGTTTATAAACAGAAAAATACAAGTTATTACATTAAAAATATAGGTATATTAATTTTAAATTGGCTTTTCCGATTTTTCACGAAGTTTCCCATTTGAAGTGTCAATTTTTAACCTAGGTTAGCAATTTAGAATAGTTATAAAAATAAGGCTTGATAAATAAATTCTTCATATTATTTTGTTTAACCTCTGAATCACGTTTACAAATTTCGAAGGTATAAATTAACAAACAGATCTTACACGTCCTTATATTACATTTAAAAAAAGGATATGTAACTTTACATTAGGTAGGTATGTATCTATAAATAATAAATAGGTAACTAATTAAAGCCAATTAAGAAATAGAAAAAAATTCATGTTTTTGTTAGTGATTTTCCAAAAATCGTTAGGAAATACCTCAAAAATACAATATTTCGCTACCTATTCTTTACTAAAATAAAAACGGCACATACCGCAATTCACAAAGTCTGTAACGAATTTTTTAGTTCAACTTCTAAATAAGTAAGTACCTACTTACTAAACCTAAAATATTCAAAAGTTTTGTCCTTGAATTTTTCGAAGCTTTATTTCCCGGAAAATTGTAGGAAACGCCTCGAAAAGTCCACCGAAAAAACAAAAACATAGATATACTAACGAACCTCAAAATCTTCTATTGTGACTAAATTTTGTAATAAAGTTGAGTTTAATGGGTTTTCATATAATAAAAATGGGTACAAAAGGAAATTGAATGCCGCTCTTTTTTAAACAAAAATCTTTTAATTCCAGATTATCGACGAAAAGTAAATAAGCTGAGAACAAATATCTACATAAAAGCTGTAAATAACTAATACATGTTATAGAATAAATTCGGAAGAATTCGAATTTGTTATAATATTATCGGTATGAATAAAAATTACGATAAATCTGTAAAACCCCGATAATTTAACATACTTACGACAATTATCAATGCTAAGTATGTCTGTTTCAAACAAAACACGATACGTTATCTGTTCACGTTCGATGATAAGCCCACATGGTCGCGCTCCGGCGATCAAGCCGGTCGTAAAGCGATCTACGTCATTAATTGATACCACATGTCGTACAAGAAATTACGAAAGATTCAAACCTATATAAAATAGTTGTTTATATTTATTGAAATATATTGGTTTATATTTAAAGAAATTGGCAATACAATTACAAAACAGATTATGGGTCCTAACTTCGAACATTCACGATTTCAAAAAATACTTAAACTTGCATTTAAATACAGCGTAAAAATTTTTAGTTAAAAAAAAGGGCAAACGACTTACATTGTTGGTTCGGAATGGAATACATATATGGGCCTGAATGTTCTTCGATGCACATTTTTTAATCGCGAAACTATTAAAATAGTTTTTAATATGAAACTTATTCGTTTCCAGTCACTGAATTATTAGAAAATGTTCGCTGATGTCTGAAAATATACGGGAAAAGTCGCACAACCATTACCGCACAACCATTTATTAAATACGACGCGTTACACTAACAAGTGAGTAATAAAATATTCTAAACCTCGTCAATAAAGAAGAGGTGATTTGAAGCTACCCAGTCCCGAATGATAGATAAGTACCCGGAGTCATTGTTAGGCAGGTACGAGTTTTCCCGACGATTTCAATATCAACAACTGCACGTGTGTCGCGTCGAGACGGTCGTAAAAGCGTATCCACGATGATTTGTTTCTGACGAAACAAAATAGAACGTGGGGATGAATTAAATGCCGATTTGAACTGTACCGTTTTTCAAGGAAAAAGTTGTATTTACCTCGCATGATTATTTTGTTGATTAGGTACCGACTGAACTTTTGAAAAATAAATTCGATTTTTAGCTCATTGAAAAACTTTAGGATAGGGCTTACTTAGATTATGGCAATTAAGTAGGTATCTAGATAAGTTATTCCTAGCAAATTTTTTAAAAATTAAAAATTAAGTGTCGATGAAAACATTTTCAAAGCCGTTACTAAACGATATTTGCATTTTTATATGTAGGTATTTATTGAACAATATAATCCGAGACGTCCGCGTCAATTTCAACTTGAATGCCAAATTTTTACGTGATTACGTAATTATTAATGTTTAAACGAAATTTATTAAATTCAACGTCTAATATCTATGGAACAAACAAAGTTTGTATTAATCTCGTCACTGTCACACTGTAAAAATTTCAAATTTGAAGGATAAATAATATCGCTCTCTTGCCGTTCTAGGATATATGCGAACTTTGATTGTAAAACAACTGAAGAGCTTAAAAGAAGTGTTCCGTCTAACAATAAGTCATTCTTATATTACAAACTCAAAATTCTTTAGTTATATAAAATGGTTAATTACGAAAATTATGAAAAGTATGATATCGATGGCGTTTTGCCAAAAGGGCGTAACTGCCGAATTAAACTTTTTTTAGGGCGAATTTAACTGCCTTTAATTTAAAAATTATTAAATATTCGTCTACCACGGCTTTTACAAAAAATGAAAGACAGAATATCTACTTATCTTATATCTCGGCAAGATGATGCTCCAGCACATAATGCGAAAATCGTTGCTAATTATTTAAACACCAATACAATTTCGGCTATAATTCAAAATCAAATAGTGATATGTAAGTTTTGATTTGGCCATCGAAATTAGCACGAATAAGTAGGACAAGAATGAGGAATCCGCGACTTTCTATCATTTTGTAATAACAGAGATACCTTGCAAATACAACGACAATGGGACACCCTGTACGTATCGCTCCATTAATAGAAAAGTGACGCTAGTCGAAAACGGCAGTTTTCAGATTATTGCTTAAAATCGACTCTAATACTGTAAATATTATGATGTAGGAGTAACACAAAAAGAAGAAAATTTATAGATATTTACTATTTAGAAATTTAAAATAACTCTCCTGTAAAACTTGTAATTTTTAGATGTGTCACTTTTCTATCAATGGAGCGATATGTATTTGAAATTATGTCGAAAACACGCACTTTTTATTAAGAGCCCGCAATAGTTACTTCGAATTTCCTTTTATCGCAGTTATAGAATACGCAGAGATTTCTATCTAAATTCGATTGCGATCTTTAGACACGATTGTGTTTTTGATTAATAATCTATCTACTTCTTCTACATCTTCTTCTTCTATATAAAAATGTAGGGTGACTGACTGACCTATCAACGCCCAACCTCAACCACTGATCCTACAAACACAAAATTTAGAAAATACAATTCTTTTTATGATGTAGGCATATCCATTAGGAAAGGATTTTTCTAAATTCCACTCCTAAGAGAATGGAACGAGGAAAGTACGTCTTTTACAAATTCGATCTGCAGTTTGTCCGTATTATCTTTAAAATGTGAAATGGAAGATACGTTGTTCCATCGAATATTTCGAATTCTACATGGACGAAGTCGAAGATAAAAGCTAGTTGTAACCATAAAAATTTACATTTTTTGTACGTCACAAAATACTGTCACATATTTTGTGTAACACGCATGATACATAGTTGTAATAACTATTATTCGGATAATAGGAAATTAGGTAAATGTTTACTTGGGCCGTTCACCTACAAATATAGGCACTTACTATACACAAAGAAAGGATGGAATGGTTTAATCGTACAGGCGAGAGTAGAAACAATAAATTAGTTTTAGATAGCTACGTACTATCCATTACTAGCATATTTATTTCCTTTACTACATATATCTGCTGAAATTTAAATACGTTTGCCTAATCTCATTTCAAACATGTTTATAAGGGGACGTTCACTTATTACGTAATAGGTTTTTTTTGGGGGGAAGTAGAGGAGGGGTTTAGTCGGTAGGTACACCGGATAGATATGCCGGTGTGAATCCGACACGCCCCCGGCTGATGCTGGGGTAGTCTATGAAGATTCCCCTCCTCTGAAAAAAAAAAAGGTTTTTTTGGGGGGAAGTAGAGGCTAAAATCTGATTTTTTCTTACTCGGGAACAGGAGGGGTCATGACAATTTATTACCTAAGAATTTTTATTTTTTCACATTTGCACACAAATTGACTGGCTTCTGAGTCCGTGGGCAGCTATCAAGGAATAGACTTGTTTTTTTGTAATTGGTTTTTCAGAAGTTTATACGGGGTGTAACAAAAAAGGTAGGTTGGCTATACACAAGCGGAATTCACTGGTTACGCGCATTTAAACTTTTCAGACAATTATCAAGTAGGTAATCCGTGCTTCCTCCTGTGTTCTACTCCGATTCAAGACATTGCGGATCTTCGACAGAAAGTGGAACACGCGGAATTTTTGAGCGCGTGAGGCAGTTCATAATCCGACGAGCTCAGCAGTGTGTTGCTGCCCGTGGAGGTCATTTTGAACATTTATTATGATTTCACTTAAACAACTCCGTTTTCTGTTACCTTTTTGAATAAAAAAAAAACTGAAAACCTCAAGTAGCTGTAAATCGATAACGAACTATTTTAGGACATATATTTATATTAAGTGTTTTCCTTATTTTTAGTCATAGAAGTCGCCTGTATATAGTCAGCTCACCTTTTTTGTTACACTCTGTATTATAATGTTTATAATTGTTACAATATATTAATTAATTATTATTAATTGTAATAATTAATTGTAATTGTGATATATATATATATATATATATATATATATATATATATAATATTACCAATATGTTACCCATATTGTTTAAATGTAAGTTCCTTTTCCAAATATAAAATAAACATACCTACTATTTTCATTAATTTCACTAACATTGTACCGAAAATATTTTTATCTAACGTAAGATTAGATGAAGGGGGATTATATATTTTCTTATTATAAAGTGAGAGGGTGTCTAAAAGTAAGAAAAAGAATCTTACGTAATAAATAAATCAAACATAAAAATTTCAAATAAATTGTTTCAACATAAAAATAAATTAAGCATGGGCTTTACCTAATACATTTCTGTGAACTAGTACCATCGCTACTGCGTAGCGTGTAGTGTATTATTTAAACCTCGCTTTATAATAAAATAAATACATTTATTATAAAATAGATGTTACGTCGATCTACGTATTGACGAACACATTTCGCATTGCCCCATGTTTTCCTACCTATATATTTAAGTATTTAAAATTAAAAAATTAAAATTTAAAATTTTTAAGTAGAAATACAAACAAGTTCATAATTGTCGATCATTATGTATATCAAACTGTAATACAACATCGATTAAAATATCTGTAACCAGTACAGAATGCAACGCTGTCAGAAAAGTATGTACAAATAAAACGGCATTGATCAAGAATTCCTCAAAGTGCTTTCTTTGCTTGCTGAATCCCACACTAGTTTACACTCGTTGTTTGGTTTAGGATCACACAACATTTATTAAACGGAGCTTGATGAGCTTTTTAGCATTAGAAACGTCTAATCGTGCCGCAAGTTTTTTTCTACTTTTTAAGTTGTTTACTTATTCATCATTGACCCAACATTCTATCGTTAAAGTATAAAAAGCGAAACATTTCATAATTATCTATCTCTATCTCTAACGTTTTTCGGCATGGATTACGGGTATTTTCAGTGCTAGTGTTGGGTCTTGATTTATAAGTATTATAAGTTGAACATTCTCGAAAAAATGCCTTAATTAATGAAAACTAACAATTTTCCTGCTAAATGATGAATATAAACCTAATTATCAATCGTTCTGTAGTCACAAATTTAATATTCCTATTAAATAATTATTTAAAAAATTTTAACAAGGTGCGTCGATCAAACTTCATGTTTAAGTAGATGTTATAGGTACTTGTACTTCTAAAAATATTTCCTAATAAAATTTTCCAATATATTGCAAAATAACGGTATTTTATTAGTGTGCAAAAACTTAAATGCTTACGTTCTCGGTTATATGCTGTTTCCTCTAATATCTAATGAATTTATTATTAGTTTTAGAAGATTATTTCTTGTAGATCGCATCCACTACCTTATATAAAAGAATCATTAACAATAGTGGATGGAAAGAGATAAGACAAAGAGTTTCAGAAGACATTATGTACCAACTTTGATCAAGAATTAAATTTTTTGATAAACTAATATCTACCTAATAAAGAAGTTTCCCACATGGAAACAACTTTTTAAAACACGCTGTACATATCTATACTTATAAGCAAATATCGATTTGCACAAATTCCTTCAATTAAATCATTTTATAATCTAATGTAACCAAACGTCTATACATATAAGTCCAATTATTTTAATTGTTAGTTATTGATTTTATATTAAATATTAATTTCTGTTTCAGATACGTTTAACAATATTGTTAACAAAACGTTCATTTCAAATATATTATTGAAATATTTACTTGATTTATTAATATAAATGAATAATATGTAAATATTGCACTCGTTAATCCTAAGCTGTGGAATTCACTACTTTTATGAACAGCGATTGTTTATTGCGACTAAATGTTTATCATTTATATTAGGTTTATTGTTTAATAAAAAATGCATTATAACATACCGTGTGATCCCTTCAATGCCGGTTCCGGTTGTTCGCTAGTACGACACTTACCTGAAAAAAATAAATTAATATTAGTTCACATTTAATGTTTACTTTATAATCGAATATACCTATATCTATACCTAATACGCAGTAAGTATTAAAATTCATTAAAAATTAATGAAAAGTCAAAGGCTAGACTACGCGAGCGTAAGATTGTTCATAAATAATTTTATGAAGTGATAAACGAAAAAAATTGCTTTCGAAAAATAATTAAATATACTTTTTTAATTTTTATAATTCGCGGGTAAGTGATATTTGTGATACGAATGCAAGCAGTTGTAATGAGCTTAACTTAGTAAATTTGTAATTGAAGCTCGATTTATAACTTCAGCTTTAAAGAAACTTGAAATTAGTTTCTCACATTATGTTGTGAATACTGTTAATACACATATCAACGCAGTTTTGGCGAAACGTATTAATCCACAAAAAGCAAATTTCACAGCAGCACACATTTTATATTGTGGCATAGCTGTATAAGCAGAAAACTTTTACGGAAATACAAATCGATTTTTCTGGTGGAAAAAATCGAAATATTATTACCAGATTTTAACCGATTATGTCTTTGCCTTAGTTTCATAAGATAGTCAGAATAACTCATTTTCGCAAAAAGTAACGGTTAAGACGTTGTGCCAAAACTACGCGTTGATATGTAAATACGTAAGACAGTTAGAACAACTCCTTTTCGATAAAATTACGAGAAAAAAAAACCGATAGAGTGGTAAAAATTCATCAACATGTTCTTACCAAATACAAAATGTTTAATCTACGATTTCGTCTTATTATTCGATTGTTTTCATTCAAATAATTATAAAAGATTTGCATAGATGGACCGTGTTCCCCGTGACCACTTTATTTTGATTTGTGCGAAGTATCCTTGCCGATAGCCACATTAACTAAAGTAGCTACGAGAGATGAAGAGAGAATTTGAAGTAATTGAAAGTTTACCGCCTGTTGCAGGGTAGAGATAAGAGACATCACCCTAATAAATGGTAGTATTAGTCCAAGTGCCCCAAAGATGCGTAGTTTAGAACAGAAACGTCTCTAACGGAAATTGCGTTATATTTATCAGGAGCAGGTTTGTATTTGATAGCTCGAAATGAATATTAGTTCCTAAATTACATAATTTAAGCGCCTATAAGGTAACAACCTTTTCAGTACTGATATTACAGTCTGTTGTTTGTATCCTAGTCAAAGGGTGCCTATTATTCCATAACAAATTCATTTACCTATATTAATAACGTATTAAGTGTTTCTTAATTTATTGTTTAACGTTTAACTGTGTTCTTATTGTTAGAATATTAAATTTAAGGCATTCGATAGAACACGCAATACCTAGAAATAAAAAACTACAGATAGTAAAATACTAACTTACAGTTAGGTATTAAATTGCTGAATAAAATTACTTAATAAAATGAAATTATTCTTTTAACAGTATTAAATTTTCTTTACTAGTCGATGAATAATGACTTTCTGTTTAAAAATAGCAGTCCATTAAAATGAAACAATTGAATGTATCGAACTTGCATGTAATAAATATTAATTATCCACTTTTTCGATGAACGCAATACAAAAAATATAATCTGTTTCGCTTTACTTCCTTCCTACGCAAACTATTACAACGAAAATTACTTAAATACATTAAAAGAAGGGAATTTTTTCATATCAACATTAAAAATTACACATGCACACATTAAGGTGGATACAAAAAGCTGATGGTATAAAATAGACCATGTTACACCTCCTTTATCGGTTTTGGATAATATATTTCTAATCGATTTTAGATAAACCTATCTATGTAACCTACCTATCTATGTAGGTAAATGTCTACTATAGAAATTTTAAGAACTTGGGCACAATAGCGTTAGTAATGCATACCTTTTGGAAACACATTAAATATTGACTAGTTAAAGTATCGTATTATCGTTACCGTTACATAAAAACAAAAACAATATTCAAGAAAATAATAAAATGTCCAATAAAAATTATTATAAACTGTTTTAAACTTTTAAAAAGTTTATTTGATTTTTACAAAATATGCAAATACATAAATAAAACAAAATACAAAATTAACTAAATAGCAAAGTATCGGAATTACCTACTTAGCTTATGATAGAATTTGCCAATGGACACGTGTTTAGTTAGGAATATATATATATATATATATATATATATATATATATGCTTATGTATATACTTAGATACTATATGTGGTTTTACTACTATCAAGTCTAGGATTCCGTCGTAACGCCACGCCGTGCCGCATTTATTTTTCAAAATTTAATTTCTCCATTTAATGAACCTTGGTACTAAAAACAAAATATCTAATAGTGAAATAGCGGAGGGCTCGGAAATCAAACAAAATCCGCTGTTACCATTATTATAATTAGTCATTACTGTCTTACCATTGATTTATGTAGTGTAATGATCATTGCGATGCTCATACTTTCGGTTGACAAAGTCTCCAGTATCGTGGATGCTTTTTCAACCGAAAGCATGATGAACATTGCAAAGGGACTTACAATAATGACTTGCACCGCTTGACTTTTGAGCCCTCAGTTGCAAGTCATATGGTTGGATATGGCATGATTTTATTATATGTTATATCTAACGGTGTTTGTCCTGCTTAAAATTCTTTTCCCGCTATTGTGCGCCGTGAAACCTAAGTGTAGGGTTACGAGAAAAAAAGAGGAAGAAAATTACTTATAAGAACGAAAGTGTTATAGATTTTTCTAAACTTCAGCAAAGTTGGTCCTCAAAATTCAAAAATGAAACTAACATCGGTAAAAAATCCGCTATTGTTAACATGCGACAAGGAAACTTGTAATAGGCAATAGTAATTGTCTAGCACAAACCTTGAATAACGTATACTAGGTATTATTGCAGAAAGGATAAGAATAAAAATAAAATGACGACTTTATCTGATTCTTGAAAAGGATAGATTAAGAAGAAAACGGTATGTCAGAGCTTTTATAAAGGTTTTCCTCTGATCCCCGAAGAAAACGCTTTACCGCCACGATATCTATTCGCAATTTAAAAATTATCATAATCAAAATCATAATCTCTCTCCCCTTAGCAATATCAAAGAGAATTTTGAAACAAAATTGAGATAACTTTAATAGGAACGCGTTTATCACATTTCAAACCTCATATAAACTCTATAAACAGAATATTTTGTGAGTAGGTACATTTACGAGCATGACATGTATAGGTGTAGGTGCACGGTCTAAGCGTGTATAACTTGAGTTTAAAAGCTGGAAGAATTTAGTTTGACACTTACTGCTAGAAATGACAATGCCAAAAATATCAACATTTTTAATGTTTGAATTCAATGTTTAATATTTAAGTAGGCAGGTACCTAATCATTTCTCTATTAACGTATAAATAATCTCTTATATAAATAATGTAGTATTTTTATAGTCGATTCTTACTGTGACTGTTTTCTCAAACTATCGTTTTCTCTTATGTTAGAAACTTTTATCGTTGCTATGGAAATATTTACCTTAAGGAAATACTTAATGTAAGGAACGACTATAAATATATGACCGTAATACTATTTTATTACAAGCAGAGTGCGCCCGGCCTTAGAGTTAACACAACTTCTCCTTCTAGGCTATGTTTATATCTCTTTCGCCTATAATAAATAAGGGGATTATGTTCATTTTACCACTTTGACAACAATGATGTTTGTTTTCGACTTCTATTATTTATACGTAGTTACTAGCGATAAAACGTAGCTAACGACACAATTTCATGGTTAAAGAAGTTCTCATAATTAAATGTCTTATAAAATTTATTTTTGTGAAAGAAATAACGTACAGCTACCGATCAATTGAGATTATTTTTACTAAATTTGTGCTCTACATATAGTAGCAACAACAGATAACTAATATAACTTCCAGTTTATTAATTTCGGAGTGCACTACTCGTTGCGTACACGTCGATAATGAAAAAATGGTACTACCTGTATAGGTATCACAGATATTCTGTGGATATACCTACATACATTTCATATTACATAATAATACATTTAACCGTGCATAAAATATCCTCGGTATATTTTGTTCTTTAATATACAGTGTCGTGAAATAAACCTATCGTAAAAGTAGACGAAATTTCAGTCACAAAAAAAACCTACCTATATTGTCAGGGTCGAATCGGCTTAGTTTTTTTTTGTTAAACCCTTAAAGATTGTTCTTTGAATTCCTAACGAAATTGGTTCGCACTTAGTTCTCAACTCTTAAATGTATAATTTTTTTGAAAGTTTAAAATATAAATGCATTTTTATAAAGGAAAAATAAATATGTTGCAGTTCTGCAACCATATGCTTTTAAGGGTTAAACTATTCGGTCAATTTAAATTAAAAAAAAATGTTTTAATTAATGCCTTTTTGATTAAAGATATTTATAAAATCATCGTCGACAAATGATTTTGATTATTAAAACGTTCAAGTTTGACGATAAAGCAATGACGGTACGAAAACAACCCTGTGCAAGTAACTTGGCATAGCGGATCGAGAGAAACTTAAAAGTCTCGTATAGGAAGGGTAAAGGCAGAAGGTACAACGTTTTACGATAATAAATTTACCACATAAAACACAATATGCAAATACTATGAAATTCAAATTAAAAGTGTTATTATGCCTCGAGCTTCTCGCTATAACGTCAAAGACAATGCAACATTTTTCATTATTTAAATACACGAGTAGTAAAATTTAGACAGTTGTATACAAATTAAACGCACCCCCCTAATTATCAATAGATTTTTATTATTACTAAATAGATTTACCTATTTATTACTAACGTAACCAATTATTTGCATAGTCATTACTAATAGTACCTAAATATGAAAAATGTTGTAGTTATAAACTTCAATATAAATCGATCAGTGAATAGGTAAAGCAATAGTCAGTTCCAGTTTTAGCGCTAACTTTTCTCATCGATCACGCCGTTTCTACAAAGACAGCCACCTGAGTGTGATTGATAGATTCGGTCAGTACCCTGAAAAACGTCGATTTCGTAAAAATCTGAGAATTATTTTTCAATTTTCCTTAAACGATTAAATTAAAAATATGATTTTATATTAATATTTAGGTATGTAGGTATACATACTACTTATGTAGATATTAATTACACAATAAATCTTTATTTTTCTCTATTTGACTTTTTATTTTATTTTATTTTTATTATATCTAAATTTACACGTTATTATAGAAATTTGTCGATTGTGATTTCTTAATACAATTTAAATTAACTGCGCTTAATTTTAAAATGATATATTTGTGTGATGCAAATAATGTGAATCAAATTCTGGCCCGCCACTAAAATCTTGCAAACGGCAGGATATATCCAGAGTCTGTTAAATGGGAAACGTTTAGCATAATTTCATGCAGTAGCATTAAGGTAAATTTATGGATCCAAGACAGCCTGTTTAATTTTCGAGATGTTTCAGGAAAATCTAAAATTTTGATTAATTTTATTGCTTGCACGTCCAAAACTTACGCGTTTAAAAAATAATAAAACACTTCAAAATGCTATCGAAGGTATGTACCGAAGGACAATATGTTAATATTACCTTATCAAGTAAATGTTTCATATATCTAGATGTTAATTATAATACTCCATTGTTTTAAGTTCCTGAATCGATCAAGTAAGTACGTTCTATATGATACTGGACACTACAAATATAATGGAAACATCCCAAAATCACAATGTTATATGTAAGTACCTATTGAAAAAATTAACGATCTACACTATTTGTTTAGAAACAAACTAAATTAAATAAGTACTTATCTATGTATACCTTTTAAAAACCCATTATAAAAAACCTCATTCTATAAGCAGTTTTACGTTTTCCTGTTTCGTCGACATCCTATCAAAATGAACAATAAAATTATATTCAATCAAAATTCATCGTGTATGCGACACGAAACATTTTCATCCAATCATATACGGTGATAAATTGCAAAGGGAGTTCAAAGTTGAGCTTCGTAAATTCCCTTAGGGAGTTGAGTTTAAACTAACATTTCAACCCTCAAAAGAATTTAACCTTTTTACATATTGTCCTACATTTTAAACAATTTTCGAAATATTTATGTTTTGGGTAAATTTAATAGTCAAAAGATGCTGTTAAATATGTGTAAGTTTAAAGCTTGTTATTATTATCCATACATTATTATTGATATTAAAAATTAAAAAGAAAAAAAACACTTACCTCTAGTTAAAAACCATTTCTTATATTTCACTGGAAATATTAAATATTAATTTTGTACGGGTTGTAAAAATTTTTAAATATCGTATAATCAGTACAGATATAGATAATTATGTCATGTTAATTATTAAAACGTTTAAAATAATTTAGAAGTAAAATGCAAAGTAAGATTAAAATATAATTTCTTTCCGTTTTTACATAATAATCCACATTTGCATTTAAAGTTGTTTAATAACACTTAAAAAAAATATTTAATACCTTTTCATAAAGTTAATATTACCAAAAAACGCGATTTTTAAAAGATCTGTTACTTTTCGTATTAGTACCTACGTGTAAAATAACACGATGTTATCTTGAATTTGTTATAATATATGAAATAGTAAGCCTAAGTATCAAGTACAGTACTCAAACAAAATTTTTTAGTCCATAAAATTACCTCGTACCGAATTAATATTTAATTATAAATAAAATCTATAAGTTGCCGGTTCTTATGCTATCTAAAATGTTTTCGAAACCTTATTACGTGAAGTAAATTAAGTGATTTGATCTCTCATCGACATCCGATTTCAAATCCGAGTTTCCTCCATATCTAAACATAAACATTAGCATGAGATGTCTGTGATACAGTGCAAAATTGCACAATTGGTTGGTCCGATTTTTCAGTTAAACCGCTACACTATATTTATTATTTATCTTGATTAAAAGTCTCGACTTGTTTCGTAAAACAAAGTCTTAGAATATATAATAAGAAACAATTTCATTATAAATTATTATCTACCTATAAATTATTATAATTATTTCCAATTTAGATACTAACATAAGTAAAATTGGATAAGACTGAAATAATAATTAGGTAAATAGGTACTAAAAAGTTTAATGAATGTATGTATACTTCTACGTTATTCAAAATAGATTCCAATCCACATCATCGATAAAACCTCGTATTTTTACAATAGATAGCAATAGATTATAGTCTTTCTTTGCCATGTCAAACGTGTGCAGGAAAATCATCGATAGAATAAATGTCACTTTCCAAACTTTTAACTGACGTTGAACATTATAAATATACAATTTAGTAACTTTTTAGCGATGCGTTCATTGGAACTTATCTTGAACAACGTATGCTATATTTAATACTATATGTATTTACGTTGTCACCTTCGTATCAATTGCGTATTTATTTAATGTGGTAAGATAGAAAGCAGATAATAGACTACGACAGAAATAATAAATGTGACATTCTTTATTACAATACAAAATTATTAAATACTAGCTCTTGTCGATGATTAGGTTAGCTTAATTAATCCTGCAAATTTGTATATTATAGTTTTTTTATAAAAGCCAGGAAAATCCACTTTTTTTACTCATAACTAATAAATTATATAAGAAAATAAGTAACGACACGTGATGCCCTTAAATATGTAAATGATATGGTAATTTTAAAGCCTACGAGCTTCAGTTTACTTTTGTCTCTACGATTTAATGTGTTATATGTATATTCCGGTATTTCATTTTCTCAAATAAATACCAAATTCGTTGAATGATAATTATGAACAGAAATGTTAAAGTTTAAATATGGTAATGATTTCGTGTAGAAAAGTTGGAAATTTGCAAGTTACACTTGCGCAACTTTCGACACTTTATAAATCCCTGGAAATAGCGCGATAAGAAAACTTATACCTAAATGTGTGTAAAAGCGATTGTAAGAACTTTTCCTCTTTCTATTTGCATATCGAAGATTATTTTAAATCATCTCATTGTCAGTGGTAATAACAATTTAAACGATATATTGGGTAAAATGCATACATACTTACAATTTCTGTTACCTAAGATTTTGTCCGAAGAGATCAGAAAATTAATCCAATACGATACGACGCGATGCCTTCTCTAAACTTAAAAATGGTCACGTTATATACCTAAATTGTCCTAACTGACCCTATTCAAGTATTAACGTAAAACAAACTATAAAGCGCTTATGTAAAAAAAAATTAGAAAATCCAGAGATTACCATTAAATTTATGAGAGATTATTTTGCAGTCGCTAAAGCAGATCGTTTATTATCCATAATAAAAAATCATACTTGCTTAAAATTTAATAAATTAAAATTGATTAAGTGGATAATATTTACACTAAATTAATTATCTAATATTTAGTATAAGTACTTAATCTAATTTTCTAAAAATGGAAAACTTGGAAAATCGAATTACTTTTTTAATTATACAAATAAAATTTACTATAACACAAAAATGATTCGTAGACGAAATATGAGGATAGCATCCTAGCTTTTGATATATGTGTGTAGGTTTCTAGAGTTGCATGTATATGTCACAGAGTTCGATAATATCGATGTTACCATGTGGTATTGTTGTTCAATAATTTTTAGCCGACCGAAAAGGACCCCTCACATAAGCTCAGGGACAAATTGCCTACCTATACTAGATCGATTCGATCTCGATCTCCTATAGATACAACTTTTATAAAGGCACTAAACACTTATGTTAGTAATGTTTTTCGCTAGTAGGCTCCAAAATTGGAAACTAAAGTTACTAGAATGAATTCAAACTCGGTATGCCTATTCGGTTTGAAGTCTCAAGTTCAGTAAAAGAAAAATTAAGTTGATAACGGAATCTTTAGCAGTGGGCTAAAAATTATTGAACCACAATATCAGATGGCAACATCGGTATTATCGAAGGATGTGACTTCTAAAACTTACTTATATCAAAAGTCAAAATGCTGTCCTCGTATTTCGCATAGGTATGTACAATACCTAACAAAATACCTATAAGTGTTCCTTAAAACTTTTGAACGCCTAAAACACGTTTGTCAATTTTATTTTTAATAGATAATTATAACATTTATTGGAATTAAAAGTTATTAAATCGCAATTCCTTGAAAACGTCGAAATAAAAATAAGTAAAAAATAGTTCCTAATCCGGATAAAAATTAAGTAAAGTACGAAAGATCATTAAAAGCCGAAATATTCTTCTAAAATGTTTAATATATGAAATGTAATTTGAGATCAAAGTTTGGTAATATTTTAAAACGTTGCGTCCCGTCGCTGAGGTAATAATACGAAATAATAATTATAAATTATATACTATAACTAATAAAGAAGGCTATAGGTATTCAATTAATTACATTTCACCAATCAATAATCGATAAAAGGGCAAAATGGAGACTTTAATAAATAGTACAATACACCTACTACCAACATTACCATAGTATGTAAAATAGTTAATCAACACTCTAAGGGACGATCTTTTCATCTTCCATTTAATTTAATTGACACATATTTACCATAGAAACGTTTGTTCAAACAATTGTTTCGATAGTAAAAATTTGTCAAGTAAATTTATTGGGAGATGAAAAAACATAAATGCAGATAACTAACTTGGACCAAAATCAAAATAACCTAAAAATCGTATTATACAATAATAATAATAAAAAAGGTTTACGTGATTAAGTTCAAAATGTGAAGGGAATTATCCACAATACTCTGCATAAACAGTTTGTTCTAGCATTAGATGTTACGGAAGTCGTCAGAACAATGAAAAACACGCAAAATCATGTTTTTTATGGCATTTAAATGGTTTTGGTTAAACAAACTTAATAAATTTAACAACCTTCGTGATAAACCCCTACTCTAATAAATTAATTAATAATTCCAAATATAATTATTCGATAAATAAATTAATTGCAAAAATATTGTCGTTTGAAACAGCAAATATTGTAAACGTCACTTTATAAAATATCCTACATGATTTCAAATAGGTGTCTGTATTCGAATTATACATCATGTTAATAATATACCAATACAATGCTATTGATATATTTTATATGATGTACCTACGGAATAACGTAGACGAAAAATAAATACCTACATTTAGGTATGTAATACATATATTTATTATACTTACGGTCGACAGATTATTTCTGTCATGTCAAAATTCCGCAGTTTATAACATATCACCGCTAATAAATGTATCGCAAATAAATGACTCGCGCCTACATTAAATTTGCAAAGCCTAATTTTAATAATAATTGGATAGCAAAGTATTTTAAGCCACGTCTGTCTCTAATATAAACGTAAATTAAGTTATGATACCCATTCACTGTTATAATGTGCATGGCATTATTCGTCCTTATTTGACTTGAAAATAATTTAGGCGCTATCGATTTTCGAATGAAAATTCTATATTCGTGGCTTACAGTACTTCGTACAATTATATACAAAATGCAAATAATCAACAGGGCTGATTATACGCGTTATTAAAAAAATTAAGGTTTTTGGAAACACCGTGCAAGTGTAAACAGAAATGCTTTATCTCTCTAAAAATATAAGATTTTCTCATTTTTGTCAAAAAACTTCTCCAATAAAATCAATAGGAGATTTTAAATTCCATCAATCTAAACACAATTAATGATTTTCATAATGGAATACAAACGTAAAAATTTTAAAAATTCGAATTTCTGAACAAAATTGTTTATTTATTAATATTAATTTAACTTATTGTAGGTAAGTAGATATATAATGTTATACCTAAACCTAGATTCTGTTTCGAATCAACAAGTATCGGCTATACTTAAATGAATAAACCTATTAAATTAGTAATCAGTTCGTGTCCATGACGTCCCATCATAAACTAGAGGTACCAATTTTATAATACTCCAAAAGAGAATGTCTTAATAATATAGTTTTCGACGTACTTCCTACTCTCTTTTTCAAAATGTTTCTCAATTTCCTTTTTAAAAATAGCGTATTTTCGTAAGCTTTGTAAAAAATCTAATTATGTCAAATACCAACAAAGAATTATACAAGATACCATAAACTGAAAACGTGAGGATAAATTTTATTAATTTCTTCAGAAATATACGACACCTAAAAGGTTGTTAATAAAAATAGAAAGAAAGGAATGAATCAAAAATAAAATAGCGAAGTTATTGCAATTTAGGTTTAAATAAAGTTATAGTGCTTAATGTGAAACATCGAAAGTATCTATACTATGTACCGATTTATTGTAGACGCATAAATAAAAAAAAATTGTAATCGAAGAAAGTATTCGCTTTCGTAAATTAAAAATTTTATATACATAGGTATCCTAAGGGGCCGTGTGACCTAAAGGGCCAGCTTCTCGACTGGCCTTCTAGCGCACTCGCGGCTGCAGGTTCGAATCCCGCTGCAACCATAGACGTTGGTGATTGTTAATACTAACCCGTACTATAACCCGATTTAAAAATCACACCAAATTAGACTGGCTAATTAGGTAACCCAAAGCCATTAAAATTAAAAAAAAATAATAAAAAAAATAGGTAGGAACAACTTTCTGAAAACTCCTTCGGATTATGTCGGAAATTAATTCATAACAATATCTTAGAAGAATACGCCAATAATATTTTTCGAGACAAAATATCATATAATGTTTGTTGAAAGAACGAACTTCCAATGGTTGGATAATTGGTTTTATTACTATTGCGTGGTTGATAATTAGTTTGAAATCGCTTATAAAACTTTAGATTTATCTTATTCATTAATTAGCAATATAGTCGTGTTGGGTAAGTGCGTTCACTTTATGGTAAATTTATATGAAAAAGTTAATGATCACGAGTACAAATAATTTTAATGTTTAGCAAAATAAATTAATACCCATTGAGAAATAAAAACAAAACTGTTGGCATTTTTTCCGAAACTTTATTTCCAGAAATCCCCACGAAATACCTCGAAAAATATCCAGGTGCCCGCCCGTCTTTCACGAAAATAAGAACGATAGGTGTCGTGAACCAAAATCTGAGGTATTCATAGGTGTTCAAATTGGTGATAATGGAAATTATATGCCACTCTTTTTCAAATAAATTTTTCAACGCGACACTCAATAAAAAAGCAAATAAATTACGAACAAGTACGAATAAAGCAACTAATACGCAGAATAAACCGGAAGAATGGAAATTTCGATATGAATAGATTCCCATAAATCATAAAAACTACGACAATTTAACGAGCTCGACTTATGGCGGTTATTTTTAAGTATGTAAATACCTTAACATTTGGTTTATAAACACAAAAGTAAAACCTTTATCCGTCGCACGTTCTATGATAAGACAACTGGCTGGGCTGCGGCGATAGCACTATCAAGCGGTCGTAACACTATAATAGTACTACGTCATTTATTCAAGTCATTTCACATTTAAAAGAAATGACGAAAGGCCCAAATCTATATATTTATGTAATACGTAAATCTATATAAATTAGTTGCAGGTACCTATTTGTTTAAATTTAAATATAGACATCATTCATGTGTTTAATGTTAATTATAAAATGGACATTCACAAATTCAATAAAATCTATTATACCTACTCCTAAATCCTCGTGAGTATTTTCAAACACTCGAGAAAATTGCATTTAAATCAACGGCATAGCTAACCTTCATGGCCCCCCGGGCAAATTTTTAAATGTTTCGGTGGGGTCCTATTTACTAATTATCGAATTTTGAAAATAAACAATTGGGGGCCCCGAGAAGAGTCCCCAGCTGCCCCACGACAGCTGTATGCTGTCGATTTAAATACAGGATATCTACAAATTTTTTAGTAGGTACTAACATTAAAAATTAAAAGGACAAACGACTTACGTTAATACGTACGTAAACCTCCATGTCTTCCACAAATTTTTTATTCGCGAAACGCGTTAAAATGGTATTTAAGATGAAACTTTTTTTGTTAAAACGAAATTATAAGTGTAATTCGTCGAACTAATATTAGAAAATGTTCACTTTTCCAAAAATGAAACGGAAACACCAAGATTTTAACAACAGTTCGAATGCACATACCGTTTATAAAGACGACGGCGACTCACTCACTGACCAAACAACAGAGCTCATATTTGAAACTAGCCAGGCCACGAAAGATTGATAAAGTGCACGATTCCGGCCTCAGGGCCGACCTGTCCGATGATTTCATTATCGCGATAACCACACCTGTGTCGAACCAGCTGCGGCCGTGAGTGTTCTTATCTACGAGGATTTTTAATTCTGGCATTAACAAAATTATGTTATGTACAATTTTTAAATAAAACGTGAAGAGGAATTGCAATACGAATTTGAAACGTTTTGTTTACTACTTAATTGTAAGAGAGGATAATTAAAAAACTATTATTTATAATTTATAAAAATAAATCGATATATGAAAAGATTTACATTTTCCGATTATGAAATGGCATAAATTTCATTTTTAGCTCACTGTAAACCTTGAAATGTAAAAATTTTAACAAAATAGGTTCTATTTTCCAAAATCATTGAATATTATGTGTACCCACGTATTTCTGGTTCTTTTTAGGAATTTTAGTTAATAACAATATAACAACAACATATCTATAGGTAAATGTAAAATAATGAGCAGTTGTTTACTAATACAATTTACTTACTGCTTACCAACAATAAAATTTTCATAAATACATTACCTATAAACTTGTATTATTGACGTAGGTAGGTATAGTACATTCCCCGAGCTCCGCCTAAATCGCCTAACAAAAGAATGTTAACGATTACAAGTATTTGCCTAATACCTGGGTTAGTCATTATACAAAACAACACTGTAATTATTATAGTATTCAGAAAAATTTGTAGGACCCTCGAGTGGAAATCCCGACCGCCGCTCTTAGTCGTTTTCAAGTATTGAAGAAGACATAATTGTTATTGCACATTAGCTCTATATCAAAAATGTGAATTTATTTTAAATTTATAGATAGTCGGAAAGTCCCTGGCAACAAATTCTACATCGTCTATTTCTAGTAATTATAATAGGTTAAGCTTATAAACCGTCTTGTTAATACCTTCGCACTTAAGACTTCGGCAGAGCTCAGGGAATACACTATACCTAGGTATATCTTTTAAATTTTACATGTAAATTTATATTTATATACCTATAACAATAATTTACTTCAATTTATATTGTTTGCATATTTATAATAACCGGTTTATTCGCCTTTTCAACAAGAATAATAGAACATTTAATGTAAAAGTATCGTAAATACAAGTTTAGTTAAAATGGAATGAAGTTGTATGTAAGTTAAGTATATTGGGGAGTTCAATTTAGACGCACTACAAATATTTTGAATTATTCATGTCTCGCTAGATATCAGAAGAGATATAATCTTCCATTTCTTTTCTTCTTCTGTGCCACCCTAAAAGAATGTGCTCATTTTCGTTTCTAACGTTCAGAAAAGTTATGCCCACCCATTTTCAAAGAAAACGGTAAATAGACAGAGTTTATGTAGAATATAAAATACAGCGGAAATATAAATTATAAACAGTTATTATTAACAAACTAAGAAACTTTGTATTTATCATCACATTGGAGTATCACGAGGAGTAAATCGCTGGGGTAATATGGTGTACAACATTCAGGAAATAGTAGGTAATAGTCGGGAAATAGTGGGTAATAATAGGTAAGTAATATTGGAAATAATCTAGATAATTTTAATCAGCAGTTTACCCCTCGGAATATCATTATTTTTATAGATACCTAATTATAAGACAAGCACACGATATATTTTGATAGTTGCTTACTTTCTTATTATGTATTTAACAGTTGATAACGATCGTTATATTTTCTCGCAAATTATTTACTTGATTATCAATTTACCGTAGCCACGCTTCCATAAATTCTAAAATAGTTAAATTATATTTGTAACTATTAAGTAGTACCTATAAGTAAGTACAGGGTGCGGCAGAGAAACTTCCTTTTTTGAAAAGGGCGCCGTAAAGTTATTAAGGGTCGCATAGGAGTGGGGAAACGCTCGGTTAAAAGGGTTTGATTGGAAATTTGTGTTCCCGCCCATTTCAGTTGCAAAAATGAAAATTTGGTCGAGAGTGTATCGCGCGTTTGCCGTAGAGGCTTCCCAACAATCAGTCGACCATCGCGCTACAACGTGCGTTTCGGCGTCGCTTCGAAATACCCTCCCTCCCCCCCCCACCCGAGACCAAATTCCTGATCGAAAATCGATTTGTTTGTGGGTGGATGCCTTCAGGGAAACAGGGAATGTGGCGAAACGAAAGAAAGAAATTCCGAAGACCGTTAGAACACCTGAAAACGTCGAACAAGTGACCCAAGCACTCGGCTCGTAAACATTCTGGAAAATGTGTGGTTTCAGCAGGACGGGGGTCTCAGCCCACACAGTCAGGGTAGCCTTCCCGAGCGGCCGATCTCCCTGAGAGGAGACATAAACTGGCCAGCACGCTCGTTTGATTTAGCCCCCTGTGACTTTTTTTGTAGGGTTATCTCAAATCTCTTCTGTACAACGACCCTCCACAGACCTTGGAACAACTCCAGAACAACATCCGGGCAGAAATTACCAATATATCGGTCGCGATGCTCGAAAGAATGGACATCAAAACGGTATAACATTAAATTTCCAATACAGTAAAAAAACTAAAATGAGAATTGTTAAAACGTGTAGTTTTTTATTTCATTTTCAAAAAAGTAAAAAGTTTCTCTGCCGCACTCCGTACAAAGAAAATCTCCGAAAATTTTAATTAACGCAAAACGTACGATATTCGAATTAAGAATAAGAATAATTTTCTTTTAGAACTTTAATTTTTTTTGTGACGTCTATGTTCATGTATGTAGTTCTATCTAAAAGCATATTTAAGTACGTACCTACTATTCGACTTCATACACGTTTCTTATTCCTTTTCTTGGTAATTCATTATTAAATTGGGGGCGTACCTATACATTTATCTATTTTACACTAATAGAACAATATTTTAACATCGATTTTTTAACGACTATCGTGAGAGGTGATTTTGCCACCGCACAAGGCGACTTCAATCACTATAATGTCAATATTATATAACTTTGAAAAACTTTTACCTACATAAAGTTGAAACAGTTATATACTCTTATACCAAAATATAAAATTACAGTAATTAGACTCACTTTTCTACCTGTTACTATCGACAATTTAACATACGACGAATTTTAAGAACTCTACACACGTTTACTTATCTACTCATTTCACCAGATTATTAACTTTTACAAATATAATAATGAATAAATTCGTAAGAATTTAATTTAAATAATAATTTCTTATTAGACCTAGTGCCGAAAGTGCAAATCCAAAATTTAAAAGATCGAACTTACCTACCAACATTTTGCTGAAACTAAATAGATATATAGATTTTACGAGTTTTCCGGAAATCTTTACGACATTAATTTATGAAAACGAACATTTGTCGAATATTGAGCGACTTTTATACTTAAAGGGCGCTTCTAGAGTTCAAATTATAATTAGTTTCTAAAATACTTATTTAAGTTGTTAGTAAATTATACCGTCCGACATACAAATTACCCACTTTGTAAACGATATACAACCCCAAACTAATAATAGTTGACTATACGTAATCAATTTAAAGGTATTTTTAATTTAAAATTCTATTGATTGTTGACAATTATCTATATCTGACGAATTCACGAAACACGTAGATACAAGGTTTACCTATTTATTTATCAAATAAGTAGGTACCAACTTAATTATACTTAATATTTACAAAAATCGAATTTGGTAAAAAATCAGTGAGTAATTTAAGGCACGATAATATACCTATATATGTATATTTTTTGAACAACCGTTTTAAAACATTTTCTAGATTTTTACAATGAATTACCGATTACATTGTTAGTAGCGATAGCGAATTTTGATTCAATTTGTAATAGTACCTTTAGATACCATTAATTTCCGACTTTTTAAATTTCCGACAGTGAAATTTATACCGAAACCAAAGTAAATAAATAGAAATTTAGTGTGTTGTTTGAGTAATTTAATATAAAGCGTTATATCTAATATGTATCTATATGTTATAAAATTTTACATGCATAAAAATTAATATTATAAAATACTAATTAAGTATTATTAAATTAAAACGAAAAAACTTCTACTAGCTTTTGATATGCAAAAATATATTGAAATTAAAGTCACAAGAAATGTTTGGATAAAACGTAAGCAAAGAACTTCGGAAAGTAATTATAAACTTTTTCGTTATTCTCTTAATACGCCCATATTCTCCATTAAAAGTCTGTTTGAATCCAGAACGATTCCTCTTTTATCCTTAGCCTGTAGACTCTTATAAAGAGAAGGATAAAGTTGAAGCGGAAGAATAAACGAAGGTAATCCCTATTTCACATCTCATGCAGTAGCATATCAGCTTTGCGTTGAAATGTCGCCGAAATCCCAGGTTACGACATACGAATTTGCAAAAGCATTAGAAAACCCATTTACTATTTTATTCTCCATTTCACTCTTTGACAAAAGCATTCACTTTCGAAGGATAAACGTCCACGGAGGACATATACAACGATGACAGACGCATTCGGCATATAAAATATAGAAATTCCGTTCTTTTAATTGTATAACATAAAAAATTCCAAAAAAATATGTTCATTTTATAAATTTTAATAGCCACTGGATTAATATAAGTTCGTAGGTTCCGGAATAAATTCTGTGATAATAACATTAAATTTATTAAAGCACATAAACATACGATAAAATAATTTTGTTGCGCAAATTGTTGTACAAAAATATGTTCAAACATAAATTAAAATATGGTCGACGTGATAAACGTTTTAATAGCGAATACTAATGCAAAAATTCACGATTTAACGACAAACATAAAGTATCACAAATTAATTTTAAAATCAAAAGTGTTGACGTAGAAGTTGTAAAAAGCTGTAATTTTAAAACGAGTGACAAAATTCCCGAGAAAAATGTTGCATATTGTACTTTCAAGTTCATTCACTGTACTAGAAAGCTCTAAAGTCTATTAAATTTCTTTAATATGTAATATTCGAATATAAACACCGCAACTGTTACATAAGCGGCCGCACCAACGTCGGTAATTTTCAAATTTCCGTTCTAAAATCTAAAATGTACATAAGTTGTACGGAATTGATTAAAATTTTGTATCGGCAATAAGTAATTTTTATAATAATTTAAAAAAAAATGAGTTCTTAAAAATGTGGTTTAATGTAAAAATACGCGAATACGGATGATTTGAAGTCTTCGTTGCACAATATCTCATGTAAGTAATTATTACTACGGTCAAATTTGTGCAAATCCCTATCGAATAAAAGTAATTTGAAAGTAATTCAGGCCAGAACTACAGGGAATAACCTAGAAATATATATATCTAATTTCATCTACATCGAATCTTACTTAACTGTATACATATATCATCACACATAATATAACTTTTGTGATTTATACCAAACTAACGATAAGTAAATAATAGATTTATATATAGATAATCAACATTCATAACAAATATGTATAAAATACTTAACTATGCAGTACTGATGTTATAAATTTTATCGTAAATGATGGTGAGGTACATAAACCTACCTTCAAAAAATTAGAATTTTTAAAATGAAACGTTGACGATCTTCAATTTAGGGAGATTATTAAAAATCGATAGGTGTTAGGTATGCAAGAGCCTTTTGAATGAAAAATGGAAACGTTGTCACTAAAATATTTATAAAACGCATACTAACTAACAAGCTTGTAAAATACTTTTAACGCGTAATTATTATTTGAAGATTATGCGGGACGTTTGATGCATTATTAACAACAACTCGTTCAAAAGGTTTAAAGAAAAACAGGTTTTCTTTTACTAAACATGTAAAAAATCTTTTTAAGATTAACTAAAAGCAAGCTGTTAAGCTGCGTAAATTTTTCTGAATAAAAGAGAATTTCTCAAATCTATCAAAAACAAGATAAAAACTTTCTCGATATAAATTCGTACAACATATGTACGTTTTCGAAAGGTTAAATTAAGTTAATACTTATTGTTAGATCACTAATTTTTATTCTATAACTATTCACTAAAATAAAAAAAAACAATCAAGAGAAACATCAATTAATATTTAACTGTGAATTTATCTTTTATAGGTAGATACCATAAACGAAAACAGCACGTTGCGGCAACATTATCAAATATACTGGTGGATATTCTTTATTAAGTTATAAAAATTATTTATCTTCGTTTTATAAGCATCTTCGAGAAAACTTTTTTAGTTATTTTGTCCTGATAATATACGGCATTATTTACAAATCACCTTACAAAACTTTGTAAATGATCTCAATTTTTTACAACTTTTACTTGTTGTTCTCAAATTTATTTTATAGTAGGTACTTATACTAGTATTTTGTAGATGTTTTTACATTCGGCGCTTAAAGCATCGTCACCAATAAATTATAATCTTCAATATTATATAACGTATTTAATTAATTCATATTTTAGAATACTATGTGAACAAGTGTGTAAACAAGTTGGCCTTAAACTTAATTTAAATGTTAAATAATGTTAAATAGAGGCCTTAGTTTTTATCATATTGCAGAAAACTTACATTAGAGCACATCATAAAGTATCTGCTTACAATTAGTGTAGATAAAAAATAAGCTTAATTTAGTAACGGTTGTTTACGGCCTCACTGGTATAGTACGGGTTCGAACTAGATCATGTTCAGTTTAATATATGTATCACGTAATTTGATAATCGTATAAATAAAACTAATTAACGTAGTCCCAAATTTATCGAGTTTGATACCCGCACGCAAAAAATGCATCAACAAAATATTAGCTGTAAATAGTAGTTTGCAGAAACGTTTTTCTACCTATGAGAGGAATTATGAGGAGAAAGCATACCGTTGGTAAAGCCTCATAAGAAGACTACTGTAAACTTTACAACCCCCGTCTAATGCTTTACTGCTGCATTCTCTACAGGCAGCGAAACAAACTGGGTACATTTTGGGCAGGCTATTTAGTTTAACTGTAAATTTTCAAATTAATTAAATGAAAACGTGCGAAGAAATTTAAAATTAAAATGTCCCTAACGTATATCACGAATCGATTCAAAATGTATTTTAGTAGATACTTAATAAATTTAATTAAGACATTTATATATTTAACTAGATACTATACACATAAAATGACTTTTAACTACAAATTCTACTCGAATTAGGTCACCTAATCAGCACATTTTTACACCTCACAAACAGACTTTACCGATTTGAAAAAAAATGTAAAACTGGCGATGAGTCATCTGTTACAAATAAAATTATATAATCGTAATCGTGAAATGCCTTAGTATACGGTAAAGAAGAGAATATGATTGATCTATTCCCACGTATAATCTAATCCTAATAAACAACTGATGAAGAAAAAAAAAACAAGTAATAAAACAATTTTAAGTTTTTATAGAGGCTATTTAAATATGCCAAGAAATTACAGAAGAAACAAAAAAAAATTAAGTGTACCTACACGGTGATTCCAAAATAGTACGCCAACTCTACAACAATTTGTAGGAGGCCGTTAATTAAGCCTAGAAAAAATAATCACAAAATCTTTGTCGACAATTCACTGAGGGACTTTGCAATTTTGAAACTTGACAACATTTTTCTATGCTTTTTGTTAAATTATGTCCAATAAAAAAAGTCCGACGTTTGAATTACCGGGCCATTAATTCTGAACCTATATGTTGCCAAATTTACCATTCAATTTCTATTTTGGAATCACCCCGTATAATATATGCAGGTATGTATTTTTATTACAATAATTGGCAATTATAAAATTAAATTTGCGTTAATTTTGAAATATAACTATAAAGGCATCAATAATAATTAATCATTTTAATTTTTAAAATGCCACGTTTTAATCAATAAATATTATAAAGAAATAAAACTAAAGCAGTTCACTTAAAATTATAAGAAATTAAAAAACTTTGTTTGGTTAAGTAGCTCTTTTTCATATTTTTACACAGTCCGCTTACGTTAGATCTTGATTAATTTTCAACCAAAATTGTATTTTATCGTGTTTACTTAGATTGCTTAATTTAAGGGAAATATAATACAATGAGGGAAAAAAACGATAAAATTTTATCTATACACGCACTATTATTATGTATATGTATACCTATATCAGGTAATATAATTGGCATAAGTACTTATCGATTAAAGAAAATCGAAATAGAATATAAGCTTATTTTATTTCAAACGTCAAACATATCTTTTATATACAGAGATATACAAATAAATACTCAATTTTGTTTTGTTTTTAATGATGCGTAGTTTTAAATTAAAAAAACAAACTTATAAACATTTACAGTAGAAATACAAGTATATAAGAATGCATAAACTTTTTTTACAGAAGTGTTATTTTTTTCAAAATAAGAAGTTAAATTTATTAAATTATAAAAAAAAATTAAAATTATTTTAAATCATTCAATTTCCCTACAATTTTGGAAGAAAGATATTTAAATCGGATAACTAACCAACATCCATTATAACGAAAGACCAAAACCTACTACCTTACATTTTCTTTTAAAAACTTCAAAATGTTACAATAGAAATGGAAAATCCACCTACAATGACCTACTATAGATAATCTTATTTTCAATAGTAGGTTTCAAATATTACTTTACCTGTGCTATTGGAGCAGAACGATATATTGTTGATAAATAATAATAAAATTAAATTGGAACAATTAATAAAATACGAGTTTCAATAATTAATTTTATTTTGTAGTTTTAAAATTCGAATTTTTAATACTAATACTTATTGTTAGACCGATACGTATCATATGTATTATGTAAAAAAAAAAATAATTGAAAGTTCGTTGTATTCCTAACTGCTTCTTAAAAATTTAAATTAAACACCATCGATTTTCTACTGCTGTTACTAAATTACTGCATACTTACTGTCTGTGTATTGAAAACTGCACCTTTTTCAATTGTATCTAAAAAAATCAATTTTATTTCAAAAAACCTCAACAATACTTTAGATTATTTAAAATCAATTGTCTATATTTAAAAATTAAAAATCTACATATTTTAAAAATTGAAAATCTACATATTTAATACCCTATCTCGAATTCACCTGCAGCTCCTAATCTTCAAGTGTAACATTCTCGAATATGACTAATTTTATCGCAATTAGAAAAGAGCGACTTTCATGTCTTCAAATGTATCGAAAATCCAAAAACACTATTAAAAATTAAAAAAATTACGATACGAGGACAAATCTAATGTCACAATTTTTTTTTACATTATAATTCCTCGACTTGGGCACTAAATAATTCCTTTTTCTGACAGCAGCTTACAATTAGTAAGAAACATTTGTTTTCACTTGTTTCTAAAAGAACTTCTCCATAAAAAAATTTTTCATTTAGAAGTATCATGGCTTTATTCACATTTCACATTCTTCTGTGGCTTCACATTTATTATTCTTCTAACTGCATTAATAAAATCATTAACAATCTTGAGTACGATTAATGATTCCTGTTCCAAGTTCTGCTCGATGCATTCTTTTTGTTAGTAGAAAAGCTGCCGTGTTAAATACTGAAAATTAAATTTAAAAATGCTGACAAAGTGAATGCAAATCTTAAGACGAGCACAAGCAAATGCCAAATGTTAGGCCTCAGGGTTTTTTTCATTTGGCCAATAAGTAAAATCTAAAAATAAAAATTATTCCCTAAAATATTCTGACCTTCCAGGTTTTTTATTATTTCTTTTATTTTAAATTAAAGTAGTCGATGACTTATTGATCAAACTGTTGAGGTATGTACTTGTCAAATCCAAGTAATATTTGAAAGCTTCGTAACATTAATTTTATTTGAATTGAACCCTTTCCATTCTTTTGAGACATTATCAAACTGAACATTTTTGCATATTTAATATAGCTTTTGCAAATTTCAACGGTTTACAAGACACTGTCAAGTCATCGAACTGATAAATAAATATATTTAAAATTTCGTTTAAAATAAATTCGTTATTAGAATATTATCACCGAGCGAATGTGACAATAACACAACTGATCTACGCTACACATACAGATGAACTTCTATCACGATAATAATAAATAATATTATAAATGTATAAAAATAATGGATGTCGTTTAAGAGATTAATTACTTATCTACATATATGTACGTGCATCGTACATTAATAGAAGAAAGATATTAATTTAAAAACACGTGTCGTATTAATTTAAAAACACCTACGTTAATCATTTCAAATAATATCACTTATAATTATTTGTGAGATAAAATACGTCTACATATTTTGTTTAAAAAAACGCTAAAAAAGGTCGATTAAAAATTAAGCTATGGCTGTACGGTAACCTAAACTTTTTTTAAATGCTATTTCCCACACTTTACATAATTGCGCACACGACGTCTTTCAAAGGCAGAATATTTTTACTAAATCGCAAAAAATAAATACAAGGGCTATTCTTATAAAACGTTTCAACAAACTGCTCGTATAATTTGATTTTTAAATTGCGTTTTAAAAATCTGTACCTATTTATATAATAATATTAATATATTCTAGCATTTCTGATTTGCTAACAATTAAAATGGAAAATCTATAGATGTCTATATGAAACTTACTTGATTTTTAAAAAAACTTTTGACCACCAAACCTGGACACAACAATTTTAAACGAGAAAACGACTAGTTATTTATCTTTCAAATAAAGCTGAAGAAGTATTTACCTACTCTAACAATAAGTTAAATTACAGCACATGTTTTTAACAGTTACGTAATATATCGATGTTCCTACATGTATTTGTATAACAAAGACCTAACCGCTACTTGTTACATCTTTGTAGAAAGTAGCCTCCTTCAACCTTTTTTCTATGTGTAATTTTTTATAATATTTATTTATTATAGTATTGATGATAATGTAGTATTGTTTTAACGCCTTATTTTACACAAAAATCATCTCTCAAATACACATATACGTGCTTGTAGCGATATAGACGCGTGACGTCATGATCTTGCTGCAAGCTCATTGGTTTAACTCGGATAAGCAATCCTCCTGTAGTCTAATATCGTTGAGAAAAAATAACCACAGACAATTTCCAATGTAATTCGATCATATTTTTATAGACGCCTACAAATTTTATTACGCCATTTTTAGAAAAAGCCTTTCCAAAAAGCCTTCATTTCCCAATTTATTATAATAGATATAGATAGTTCATTAATGTTCGGTTGAAAACCATAAGTTAATAAAAAAAAAAAACCACTGACAGTCGAGTTGTTGTAAAAAATACCCACTTACGATATATGTAGGTATGTACCTGTACGTTACTCACGATAGGTTCCAATGCACGTCGTGCATAAAAAGTTACTAAATTATATATTTGTAATATTCCGTTTAAAGTTTTGAACGGCATATTTTGCCGATGATTTACTAATCTATGAGTTTTAAAAAATACTAGGTTTTATTGATGTTTTTATTGGAACCTATTGTGAATAACGTATGTCTGTCTATACGTCTAAAATAATAGTCAACTCGTGTAAATTCACCATAATATAAATATGTATTACCTAATTTCAAATGTGTGCATTGTGATTTTACTGTTAATTTTTAATGGCCGATTTCACCAACGCCAGATAACTTCATTCTCCGGTTTCTTCTATAATAACAGATTGTTGGAACAATCGTATCTGGCGTTGGTGAAATCGGCCAAGAGAGTTATTTTGAGTTATAGGTTAAAGTATGTCTATCTCGTTGAAAACGACAATTATTATAACAATTGTTTCCGTATAAATAAGTATAGTTTAACTTATGACTGACTATAGGGACGATCATTTTGCAATCTTCCATTTAATTTGTTATATGACGATAGATATTTATCATAGAAACAATTGTTATAACAAACGTTTCCATGGGAGAAATTTGTCAAATAAGATGAAAAATTGGGCGATAAAAAAACCGGCCCTAAACTTAATAACTCCCTGAAAACGGTCGATATAGGGTCGTATTCATAGACGGTACTTAATTAAATTTAATAATTAGGTACTAAACTATTTTTATTTCCTCAGAAATGATTGTTCCGGCAATTGTTTTCCTAAATATATTTTATTAGTAACGACTAAATTTAATTATTGTGCATAAAAATAAGAACCCTATAAATCAAACAATTATTTAAAAAAAAGTACCTACAATTAACTATATTTGTCTAAAAAGTAAAGGGGTTGCTGTACCTATATTGCGACATAAAATATAATAAGAAATTATCAACTCATGTATCACAAATTAATTCATAAATAAAACAAAAGACAGGTGTACACGTACCATTTGGGAAACGCACACGGGTAAAATTAGTAAATAAATGTGTCAGATCGGTGCTATAAATAACGCAATAACGGGGCATTTATATCGTAAAATGGTCAAAATTAATAATCGGCATGAATAAATGATAACCTAAAACAGGTCGGCCCATTCAATTTATTATTAGGTAGGTACATGATATATTACTTGTTGGAATTTTATATGTAAGTAAGTACCTTGTTAACCTAAATTGCTATAATAATATTGTAAGTAAATAATCTAAACCGAAAAGTACACGTATGTACCACGATAACAATATAGCGAAATAAATAGGTATGAAACTTTCAAAAGTATTTATTTACACAATTAATTTCGCCAATATACCTATATATATTACAAGTTCGGAAAGCTAGTAAGGCCCTATTAAATAACGAAAATCTTTGTACACTTACTTTGAAAGAAGAGAAATATAAACAATGAAAATCTTGATATCTTCATTTTAAGTTCTTTCCCATTTTCACTAAACAACCACTTGAACCATTCCGATTTAATAGTTTTTACAAACAAGTACTTTGATTACATTTTTTACACAACGAAAATTAAATCACAAACATCGATTTTTATGATCGGCATTGTTGTGATATATTAATCACAAGAAAATGTTTACTTACTGTTCGTAAAATTTATTAAACCAACGCGCACGAAATCCCGCAAACTACGAAATATCCGTTACATAATTTATATTTAAAACTCATTATACGATACTACAAAGTTTAATAAAAATCTCGTCGTAAAAATTAACGCCGGCAATTTGTGAAACAACGACAACCTCACTTTCTTACGTTCGAAGATAAACTGCACAACAATTGATAGCAAGCACCCACTATTTGATTGGTCGAAAACTTCAGCGTCGTGAAAATTCGGAAAATCTCGCATCTAACAATTGTTGCATTTTTAAACATAAACAAACATTTAAATACTAATAAATTTATGTACATTTTGCATATTATAGAATGTAATTCATGTAATTTAATAATAATTTCTGTTTTTTAAAATGAAAAAAATTTGCAAATAACGTAAACTGCCATCTATAGGTAATATCATAAGGAAGTAAAACAAAAATGCAGATGTGCTGTAATATTTGTAGACTTCTTGATTACGTGGTTTGTATACATTTTATTATGAATGAATGGTAATGGAATACATTTCTAATTTGAAATTATTTAAAATATTCCGATATGTCGGCTTTTAACAACGATAATAACACAACCGAGGATGTCGTATTTTTAAAAAATCAACTAGCAGTTGCTAGAAATGAGATAAGCAACCTAAGGTAAATTATAATTTTTAGAAAAAACTCAAAAATAACCTCCAATTTATATAGGCAACAACTTAGATCTCTCAAAAGCACGTATCGAAAAGATTGTGATGAAATAAGGCAACAGTTAGAAAATTGGCGTTGCATAGATTGCAGAAATAGACAACTTGAACAGGCAAACAGTTCGTCTTCAACTGAAACACAAAATTGTACAAATTTGCCGTTACAATATATAGGAATAATTTATACGCATTTCCCAGAAAAAAGAGGCACACCGAGACAACCGGGAGTTTGTCCAGATATAACTGCTAAACTTATTCTTAATAAAACTGTATTTACTAATCCTGAACATGCACTCGAAGGTTTACAAGAGTATTCGCATATGTGGTAAGTTGAATCCAATAATTTTTATAATTTACTTTAAAATTTATAATAAACAGGATTTTATTCCACTTTCATAAGAATGATTCGACTCATGGTTCTGCAAAAGTGGCACCTCCTCGTTTAAATGGTTTGCGTACTGGTGTATTTGCAACGAGATCTCCTCACAGACCTAATCCTATTGGATTGTCGCTCGTTAAAATAGATAGAATAATGGATAGTACGATTTATTTTAATGGCGTCGATATGGTCAACGAAACACCTGTATTAGATATAAAACCTTATATTCCACAATATGACAATCCATCTTTAAGTTTACCGTTTGATAGTAATGCTGTAGATATATCTCATATGTCTGATATTGGTAGAGATAGTACAGATTCTCTCGTAAACGATTCTAGCTTAAATAGCTTAAGTTTCAACGATTTGAATCTTCATGACAATGTAAATGTACGAGTTATGGATGGAGAAGAAAACGTCGAAAGAGACCAAGCACTTGTAGGAGCAAGCTCGCTACCTATTAACAACATAAACCTAGAAGATAATTATCATGAATCTAGGTAAGTATGTATATCTTGTAATTATACCTAAAAAAATTTAAATTGCATTATATGCCAAAATACCTTAAGATAGTATAAAAACTCACATTATACGTGGCTTCCAAGCAATATAACTCCAAAGATCAATTCAACACATACAACTAAGACTATAGTAACTCGACAGAAAAAAATGTTTGATTTACTATAGTCTTTGTTGGACACGTCAAATCAATACAGCTTTGAACACAGATGTATATGAGAATTGAAGCTTAATAAATTAACATTTTTAATAAAAATTATACTTTTAGATTAGTTTCGCGTATTGGCGAAAGGGAAGCTCCAGATGGAGAAGAAGAAGAAACGCCTCGTCAAGCCGTAATAAATAATCCACAATCTACTACACCTCAAAGACAAATACGAGTACCCACATGGATCGATCAACCCCCCATATCTACTCTTACTGTTCATTTTAAACAGAGAGCATTAATTCAGCTACAACAATTAGGAAGTGAAGTATGTTACATTTTACTGTAAATTATTCTTCAATTAACTTTGTTAATTCATTATTAGGGCGAGCAAAAGAAAAGCATAATAAAAAATGTATTACAAGAAGATCCACGTTCTGTGTATCTACGAGAAAGAGTCGAAAATACTAATTACATTTTTCGTATTGCCGATTTATATGTTTCTTGTAAATTTGATGATGCTGCACACATCGTTACAGTTTTTCAAGTCTTTCAGGATTCGGTACCGCAAACTGACGATTAGTTTACTCTTGCCTAATTAATTTGATTCAAAAACCTTGTTCTCTCTTACTTATTTTTTCTTTTATTCAGTAGGGACAACTGATGTTTTATATATATTGTCAATATGCCTCTTATACCCTTATCAGGTGTCAAGGAAGTTTACATAGATTTTTTAAAAACTATAAAATATATCCTCATATAAAAATGTTCATAGTTAAATAAATGTAATATAGTTATATAAATATTGTAGGGCCAAAATGACTTAATTGCTTCAATATACATAATTATGTAATATTTTTGTAAAATTTTTAGTTTTATATTATTTCATTGGTGATGTTGATATTAGATGCTTTGTAACAAGCTCAAATTAAAAACTTTACTCTAACGTACCGTAAGATATTTAATTTAGAATTAAATTGATTGTTTTTTCTTATCCACTGCTTATAATTGATATTGAGTTAAATAACCATACAAAATTCATTTTTTTTCTAACTTTCCTGTCCTTGGTGTCAGCATTTATCTCGTCTTCATGACTCGACTTTTAACCGATTCATGCCAAGTACTTCTTTTTATATTCTATACCTATATAATAAATAAAATATGTAATAGAAGGCAAACCTTTTAAACTTGCATATCAGAAAGTTTTATTAAATACTATAAGTAACAAACAAAAACGTTTGTTTGCTATTACAGCTAACTACTCATGCAGTTAGTAGATTAAGCTTCAGACTCCACCAATAAGTAAAAATAATTGAAAAATGGAATAACTCGTTTTATTTAAAAATCCATATAAAAATCTAAGTAGTACCTATCCTATAAAAAAAATTATAAATAACAATTAGTTTAACTATTCGATTATACCATACAAAATTTACATCTATCAGTCAAGTAATATGTTTTCCATCAGAGGTCAATATTGCAGATAAAACTAAAAGGAAATATAACAAACCATAACTGAAACAGTAAATCGCCCACCTATTGTAGCTGAGTTATGCTTCAAGTCAGATTGTTGAAAGGCTTCAAAACCCAAATGAACGATTTCCAAATCTTTCTTTCTTAAATATTAAGATAGATCTGTTGAGCCTGTCGATAAGTTGAATTCACAATCAGCTATGATATAAGGATCAAAAAATAAAACTTAACACTAAGAGTAACATATCATGTTTTAATAAATTTTATACAATAAATATGAGTTTCTATTTACACTCATGTCAAATCCAATACTTTACATAACCATAAGAAATTTATGAAAGTTTCACGGCTAATATGCGTTTTATCTATATTTAAAACCATTAATATTAATTTTTATTGCATGTTAAAATTGCCAATGAACTCGTACAATCGATGGTAATTTTACACATTTAAAATGTTTAACAAATTTATAAAATATTTAAAAAAACAGATACCTACTAAAATTCACAAACATATATGTATTAAAAATAATCCCTAGTGAAATTTTACTTTAATACTTTATTAAACTTCAATTTTTTTAATTTTCTTATCACCTAATTTTTCAATAATAAATACTTATTTTATAGTCTTACTGGTTACTAATGTTAAAATCTATGTACAACTTAAAACTTATTTTAATACAAGATAAATTAACAGTATACATACTTATATAAAAACCTTTGGAAAATTTACATTTAAAGGCAAGATTGTATCCTCAGTCAAACTAAGGTAAAAAAAGAATTTTCACAGCAAAATTCTTCACACACAATTTTTTAACTAAATTTTAATAACACCCAACTTATTCGAATGTTTAACTGAAAATACGGTATAAATACATCTTAACCAACACCGTTTTCCACCTTTATTAGTTCAAAACATCAACATGCCATTATTTTATATATATTCGCCTAATTAATTTAAAACATGTATCGATAATAAAATCTACATTTAGTAGTTTCTGCTCGTAGTTTCTGCTCATAGTTTCTGTCACAGTATAAAAATTAAATATTCCAAAGAAAATATCTGATTATCATAATTTGAAAGAATAGCAACAACTATATAATATGTATACATATACAAGGACAGAGAAGAATAGACATTTTTATAAAAATATTACTTTTTCACTACATAACACATTTGTGGAAAGACAAATACGGTAGGCCTTTTAGAATATTCCTATGAAATTTTTAATATATAGGATGCAAACATGACTTTAATAATTTATTTCACATTTTCCTAATGTATTGCATTGCTTATACTTTTCAAACATAGTATCTAAAAAAAATTAATTATTTAGCAGTGACAATAGTTATTAAAGTATAATTTAACTCTAAGAGTAGTAAACTTATATACACGTACTACATTTTACTTGGAGGGAGTGAGTCTTTTCTAGGTGTAATTTTTGTATAGAATTACTTTCTATTTCTATATCAAATTATCCGATTTCTATATCAAATTATCCGATTTTTATTTTTTATGTAAATATTTTTAATTTGAATTTCAGTAAAGAATATTAATTTTATTTAAGCTTAAATGCTCAACAAATTCCAAGAAATTTGCAAGTTCAATTTGTTAAGAAAATAGATATGTAAGTAGATAATAAAGGAAGTATAAACATGCAAAAATATAAGAAACATATTTGTTTAGAAAACATACAAAAACGTATGTTAAGAATTTTTATAAATTTTAAACAATAAGTACCTACAACTAACGAAAAATAATACTCATTTTTTATTGCAAATCTTCTATAATTTGTCTACTATCTTCTAGATCTAAATTTCACAGCCTTTTCGTTTCCTAGGCTTGAGAAACACAAATTGATAGAAATTCGACATCACTTTTCATATTGCAGAGAATAAATTCTCATATTCGTGCTGTACGTATATTAATTTAGTGCTTACATAGATCATTTAAACTTTAACAGAGCAAAATAATAATGTGATTTCTAATTTCGAAAAGTTATGTTGAACTCAAATAACTGTTAAAACTAATATACCTACATAACCCAAAATATAGTGATTGCTTAAGTATAGTATCTATGAAAGCATGATATATAAAAAGGTCTGATTGAAAGCAATATTTATATTTCTAATTCAACAGGGCAAATTGCCAATGGAAATCTACTTAATTACATTTGGGTTAAATTCTATATAAACTTTTACATTAAAACATCTTAAAAATTTTTTTTGGCGTAATACGCATGTGAAACATATAATTTAATATTCTATAAACAAGTTAGATAATTATTTAGCTTCTTTTGGGAATGTTTGTATCCATAATATTAGAATGAAGAGCTTTAATATGCCTGTAAAGTATAATTGCCAAATGTTTGGGTGATTTTGTAAAATTTGTAAAAATAAGGCATCCTATATATTACGATAATTATTTCACGGAACAATAATTACATAATACTATCCATAGATAAATATTAACTACATTCATATATATTCAACAATAATAACAACCATTAATAGGTGGTATGTATACCACATTTTTTATACCTACAAGTAATAGAATGTAAAAAATAATTAAATTACTGTCTAATTAATTTTCTACTTGGGTACATACCTTCTTATTTGCTTTAGCAATAATATTCAAATAAATATAATAACTAATATTAATACTATAGATAATAAGTAGGTAGACAAGTCTTAAATGTACATAAAAGTGTAAATTTTAGAAACATACATACACAATCACACATTTGTATATATATATGGAAATACTAGAAATGGTTAAAATATCACTTAAGAATTATTATTGTATTGTCACATGATTGAGTAGAATATAAGATCAGTTGTCCATAGAACGATAAGGAAGACAAAATTATATAAGGACATAAAAATCACTTTGTAATGTACTTAAATTATTAATTACATATAAAAATAAAAACAACTATGTACTTCTTAAAAATTTTGCCCATCCCACATAAAACATTTTATATATATATAGCACATTGAATGGGCAATCCATTTGGTAATAAAATGTGTGCTATTAATAATAATGACTAAAATATTTACTAATAGGTAGATATACACCATATTTATAAAGTGAATCACCCTCTGACCACACTAATGCATAGAAGATTAAAAACTTTGACATCATAAAATTTGATTAAAAAAAATGCTAGTTTCAGTTAAAAGGCTGCTAATTACTTACACTACATAATATAATAAAATTTAAATTTAAACATTGAGAATATTAAATTGTGAATCCACGCATGTAATATCCTCGATATCACATAAGCAAGAATTATTATTTCAAGTCGATTCTCGCTTATAGTGTATGTCATTCGAACACAACACCACGTTACTCGACTAGATAGATAAGCAATTTTAATAAACCACTAAAAATAGTATATTGCCCTTCCTCTCTTGCAGAAGAAATGCCATTTTTACGTAAAATATCAAATCGAGCAAATTCAGTTCAATATTACACTAATCATACTACAATAAAAGTAAAAGGTAAAGCTGCAAAAATGCATTGGCACTAATAAGTCAAACTCTAATATTGTAAGAATGGCAGTCTTAAACAAGTGTTAACTTGGGAAAATTACTATTTATTCAGTAGCGGTAATGTTGTGTCAAATTTCAAGAATCAAAATCAAATTTAAGAATACTGAAATATTAACACCACAGTTATTTTAAACTGTTAAAAGTGCAAGTATAATACCTATATTATTGAACAAGTTTCATAAGGCATATAAGGAGTGCGATAAAAGCCTTATGAAACAAGTACTTTATACAGTTTTTTTTTCTATTTTGCATCTTTATATCATTAAGGACAGATAGATATTTCTGTTCCGAGATGTGTGCAACACTTTTACCACGAAATGCTCTATCCAAAAGAGTATACGATCGAAGATTTTGGGTTTTAATGCTACCAACTTCAATTAATGAAAAATTGCATATCATAATAATTCGGTTTCATACGTTCATTATAGATGCAAAATAGAAAAAATTGTTTTAAGTTTAATGAATACTACTACCTATAGCTGCAGTCAATTAGACTAATGAACATTTTCAAAATCCATTGCATTACATTATTATCGAATAATGATCTTTGTCCTCTTTTCACTTCTATAAATAACTTTATTTACCTGTAAATGATTAAACTTCTATTATTTTCGAAAAATTAAATGTTCATGTAGCAATTACTTATGTTTATAACTATGATTTAAGTTCAGTGTAGGTAACCCTGATATATATTTTCTGTATATTACAAAATTAAATCTTTAAATCCATCATTATTAGTAGTAGAAGTATCATTATTAGAAGTAATAAATATACACATATTATTTTGTAAATGATCTAATATTTAGTAGTTAGTAAGTAATCATTTACCAGCTTTGCTTAAATGCAAGCAACGACTGGACTTACTAAAACTAAACAGGTATCCTTACTTAAACACTATTAAAGTAATGCTAATTGATAGAAATTTTGCATTTTCTCACATGATTAATCAATATGATTTTACCTGTAACATAATTTTAAATATATTGTACCATTGCAATAAAATAAATAATAGGAGTGTACGAATTAATTACTTCAATAGATGTATAACACTTGATTTTTATACTAAATTCTATAAAATCTACTGTAGTAGATATATTATTTAGTAGCAGTAGACATTTTCTTGATATTTACTTTATGAAGATCTATCGTACTATAATTTAAACTAAACCGAATTGAAACTTAAAATTTCTATTAATAAGGTTATAAGTAAAATAATATTTCTTACGTAAGGATTGTCAAAAGTATATAACTTCCTCATCTGCAGGTGAATGCTGTTCACTCCGTACTTTAAATTTATCTGGTAACTTTGGATAAGTGTGAGTACGTGACGCTTTATTATTTGACGAGTTGTGTTGGTGAGATGGTGTTCCAGTTGGAGAAGACGCTTGCATCATTGCTGGACTTGAACCTGTACGGCTGTGTGAGTGTGGAGTTGTGGGAGTCTAAATTGTTAAATAATTTTTTTAATATTACAATATAATAATTTTATATTTTATAAAATTATAAATTATTTTATTTATTGTTTTATATTATAATTATTATATAAGAAATAGTTAATAAATGGGTCTTTAAATCCATGGTCTTTAGTTTCAATTTTTCAAATCTTATCTTATTAAAAGATATTTATGTAAAAATTCTTTTTGTTTGAACACTAGAAACATACCGATTCTCCAGAAGTAGGACTACGACTTCCAGAACCTAGTCTTTGATAACCCGATGTGCTAGTTCGTCGTAATTTTTCATCTTGACTTAATTTAAGAGGAAGCATTTGTTGTGGTCCTGTCGAAGATGGCACTACTGTTATAGGTAGATTTGAGGATGAATTTCCAGAACTTAACCGTGAAGCCAATTTTAAAGGAAGTTGTTGTTTCACCTGTACATTTTGTGATACTTTTTGTTGATTTGTTGCACTTATTAGGTGCTGAGGTAGTTGTGATTTGGATGATCCTTTAATTCATAATGGAAGTAAGTAAAAATAAATGAATGTAAAAAATAAATTTTAAAAACGTCACACAAATCATCACAATGAAATAATTATTTATTAGATCAATTCTAAAATATTTTTTTAATGTAAATGTATTTACAGAATAAGTGCTCAATGATAAATCAATTTGTTACATTATTAGGTCACAATAACCAAAAATTTTCAAATGGAACACTATAGTTTTACTTTGTCTATCACAAATGCAATTCAAATTGACATAAATATGTACTTATTATTAGTTACTTTTATATATATATATTGATTAAATTTTTGATCAAGTTAATTTAGATCTTTGAAAATTTTCAACAAAAATGTTTTTATAATACACGTGCATACAAGAGAAGATGATTTTATTGATAAAAAGATAACAGATGTCGTTTTAAGTATTTTATTCACTGTAGTGTATACACTACCTTTAATCCATTTAGAATCTTTACGGCGTTCAGTACCGGTAGAATGTGTTGTATTTCCTGAATTAGTTCCTACAGAGCTTTCTGACTGCGATGGACTACTTTCTTCTGAACTTTGATTACTAGTATCTTCTAGCTGTCCCGTGACAGGTAAAGCAACATTAGCTGAAATTAGTAATCCCTGACTTGTTAATATTTCCATTTTTCGATATAATTGTTCTCTTTGTTGAGTAATGTCAGACTGTTCAGCTCGTATTTGCTCCTAAATAGAAACATTTATGTTTATTTTTCATCAATTAATTATAAAGAAAATAAATAATACTTTATTTTCTATATAACTATTTACTATACTATTTACTATTTACTTTACTATATTTAGTATTATGAATGTGAAACACCTGTGAATAACTTTATTATAAAATTTCAACAAAATTTCGTGTACAATCTCACATACTACATGCAAAATCTAGTAGTACAAAAGAAAAAAAGAAAAACCACAAATGTCAAGGATCAATAACTGGTTAGTGTATAAACAGAAATTTTAAAATGTACCTGCAACTTCAACAACTCGGCCTTCTTTTCTTCAAGTTCTTTACCTTCTTGTTCTCGAACCATAACCCATGCTGATTTTTCAACGCTTAGCTTGTCTTGCAAATTGCGTAATTCTTCTAACTGTTGATTGTGGCGATACTGTTTTCCATTATCATTTCCTCCCTTTGCTGTCAGCAAATGTGCTTGTAAACTGCAATTATTAAAATTTAAACAAGAATAATAATTATCCATCTAAGAAAATTATGAAAGATAAATAATAAGCATCCATCACATAACTGCAATATGAAAGAAATTAATTTGGTAGAAAGCGTTATCACAGAGATTAAAGTGTGTTGTTAAACCAAAATAGTTTTGAAATGTACGTACTTTCAAATTAGATTTGCAATATAATAAAAAAAAATTATTAATTATTAAACACACATTCATTAGATTTGTGTTGTCCTGTCTCCACTGTACATTCTTTGACATGAATCATTTAAAAACTATACAAGTGCAATAAATCTATAATTATAAGATTATTTAAAACAAGTGTCTGTAGGAGTAGTTAATAACTGATTATTAATGGAACAGATAAACGTGTTAAATGTAATTTACAAATTTTAAAATAAAAAAAATGTGAATTTAATTATATAACAGTATAGAGAAAAAATATCCAAAAATAAACTCAAACCTTTCATTGCTGGTCATAAGTTGAGAAATGATGCACAAAAGTGTATAAACATAATGTGACAACTGTACTGCTGCATATTGCTGCTCTTTACCAAGTGATAAGAGTGCAGGTATATCAGGGGGCACACATGGTTGCAAATCAGTTGTAGATGTATTGCCATTTGTTAAATTTGAAGTTCCTGATATTTGACAATTTCTCCAAGGCAGCTTCTCCTTAAAGTAAAATAATATTCGGTAATTAAAAATACAATTATACAAGTGTAGCATTAGTAATAAAATTAAATTAGATAAAACTTACAAAAATTCTATTATCGCCAGGTTTGAGATTTTCCATGTCGGGGCTTAATGTTGGTGTTCCGCCCGATGATTGCAGTTTCTTTCCTGAAAGTTTTATACCAATTTGTGCAGAATTATCAAAACCACCAAATGTTTCGGCTCTTTTTGGTAGTATTGGTGATGTATATGTTTCACTCTGATGTTCTCCTACTGAACTTACGCTTCTTGAAAGGTTGGTTCCAGTTGTGTATAAAGAACTTGCTAAATGACTTACTTCCTGTAATTAATGCTTAATTAAATTTAAACGCCGGCTATATTTATATAGAAAAATGTTACTTGAACTGCAGTGAGTACTTCTTTCCAAACTTGATTGGTATCGACATTTTCACCAACCAAGTGTCTATAAGAAGGTGGCGAAGGTGGTTCTAATCCAGCTGCAGCTAATAATCGCAACTGGAGTGACATTTTTTCTTCCAACAATAATGCTTGCTCTACATCCTTTTGTCTTAGTAATCCTATAAAATATAGTTCAATAAATGTTATTATAAAACATGAATAAAAAACAAAATATTTCAACTTCTCATAAAAATTATGCGCTTCATGCAAATATTGCACCAATATCCACCAAAAATAAATATTAGCAGTTATATAAAATGTTTCCTTGTGATTAATATGAGATGTGAAACTTTCACCCTTGAACACTTTTATTATCTTTTATGTGCAGAAATTGTTGTCATCAACAAGTTTCATATATAAAATTGTATTTACGTGTAAGTGTAAAGGCAAACACTAAGCAATAGATACAAAAAATACCTTTTCAGCATGCTTTTGAATTTCAAAATTATCTTGAAAAGTACGTTAGGCTCAATTTAAAATAGCAAAAAAAGGACAAAATCAAAATTGTGCAAATAAAATATTACTGTTAGACTTCGTTCGATATAGAAATAGGATCGGAGAGGTGCCAGCATTGTACGATCTCTGCCTAGTTGACTGGCCAACATCCAATGGGCGCTAAGTATGTGTGGTTTCAAACTACTCCACGGCACAGCTCTGTGCGTTGTAGTATTAATAGGGGTTCAAACAAAATGATTGACTTTTACAACGAACGCAGTCTAAGTATTTTACATATAAACATTTACCTACATTATTAAAATTAATAGTGAAACGATTTAGTATTGAAAATAGTAATGTGAAAAACAACTTTTAAATATGGTCATATACACAAACATGCAAGAGGAAAACTGGAAAATTACCTTCAATATCTGACTCTGAATCTGTCAAAAACAGAGCAAATTGGTAACATATTACAGTATTAAATAGGAACAAAAGGCAATTAACAATATGAATGATCAAACCGATAATATACCAAATTCTGCTTTATATAAAAAAAACTGTTATGCATTAAATTATAATACCTACTTAATTATAGGAACATGATACTTTTTTCAACAATTAATAATTAATTATTGTAGTCATGCATGACAAAACTAAAGTAAATAAGGTCTTGTTATACACTTCTTTTTACATAAGGATACAAAAATAATGTATTCTTACCAACTAAGTGTCGTATTTGATTCTGTTTAGTATTCAATAAAGATTGTTTTCCTTCCGATGTTAAAGAAAAGTTATCCTCTTCATCTTCTGGACAACTTTGTACAGCCACTCTAATAATAATATTTTAGCATTTGTTGAAGCATAAATACTTATTAATAAAAATTAATCACCTTATAGCTTGAATCCATACTTGTTTATCTTTTGGTTTATGAACTTTCAATTCAAACATTTCTGGATCTGATGGATTTGATGATATCAAATAGATGCCTCTAGATTCTTGTCCTGCCTTTTCTCTGACAAGCAATTTTTGTAACGATATAACACCAGCCTACAGTAAAAATCAAATGTAAGCTCACAATTAATGGAAAAAACTTATTTTCATATATTGACCATAATGTAGACAAATAAACTTTGCACAGAAACCTCAAAATTTCAGATCTTTGTCTCAAATAGCCCTAACAAGATAGAAAAGTAGCTCACCTTATTATCGGGAGTAAAGAATGTATATTTATTATGTGAACTTTCTTGCAGAAAAAACAACACATCTGATAAGACAATGACCATAACAACTTGCATTTTGGCTCTACCTTGCATTAACATTGCAACTCCTTCAAATCTAAGAGAACGATTTCCTTGTAAAATATCTGATTTCTTAAATTTATATCCTTGTAAAGTTCTAGTAGTATATGACTTTGCATCAATTTTATGATAAATTTCCAATTTACGATCCTCTTTCTCTTTTTCAGCAACTTGCGAATCGACTTCTACTAAAATTTCTTTCACTAACGATAAAGCCTTTTGTAATTGTTCTTGCTCCTGTGGATTTTCTTTACTGGTTTTTATTAAAGGTTCAATTAATAAAGGATATTTGGTAAGTCGTTGTGTTACAAATAGAATACATTCTGGAATTCCTTTTTTCTTCAAAAGTGGATTATTCTGGCAGTGACGAACAAATTGACCAAATCGTTCATCATTTGATAAATAAGTCTTATATATTTCAACTGCATCTCTATGACGACTACAAAATTCACCTAAGAATAAATTATTAAATATAACAAGGCATATAACATAAGAAATATAACATATATACCATATGCAGATTTTAATTTCACAGCATGACTTGTAGAAAATTGTTCTAAAAGAATATCAGCTATCGATGATACTATAAGTGATTCTCGTTGTCGCTGCCTTAAACGTAATAAAAATCCCAAATGTAATTCTGTCAGATCCACTAAACGAGGAAACATTCGATCTAAATTCGGTCCAAGACAAAAATATTTCTGTAAACCATCTACGAATACCTGTAAATAAGATAAATTATAAAAAGAAAGCGTCAAATTATCTCAAAACATATACCTACCTTTTGCATTACTAACAAAGTCATACAATGATGTTTTTCCGTTAAAATAAATTCATAAATATGTTCTTGTCTTTTAACTTCTTTTTCTTTTAATTTACGAGCAATTTCTTTCCCTACATGTGGAGTCCACGAATCCGGTTCATTTTCGTGTAAACCCAAATTAGGATCTGAACACAAATCTACCGCTGTTAAAGGAGTATCTGATAAAAATTCTAAAGGTACTAATGGTACATCATCTGGAAAACTGAAATAAAATATAAAAATATAAAATATCTTATGCATTTATGTAATTTAAATTTAAGAATTATAGGTAGATACCTATTTTACATTATAATAAAATCATCAAGCAATTCAAAAACAACATAAAAATTTTTAATAAATAAAAAAATCTTGAAAATTTTTAAAAACATATTGCTCACCAATAAATTATTACGTATTAAAAACATTAATTCATTTTTAAATGATAGAAACATATAAAAACTACTTACTTCGTATTGTCATGATGTCCATGGTGTAGATCAGTATCCTTATCATCGCTAAGAATTTGGCTGTAACAGATATGTAATAGTAAATCGTAAATTAACTAAATTATATTTAGCTTTTAATGAAGTGGCCATTCCAAGCGTAGGCCAACAATACCATAAACATAAAATTAAAAATAAAAAAAAATACATGAGTCTAATCCGATATGGTATGTGGTATGTTTGTTGTGGTATGAGCAAGATAGCGTGTGAAATAAAAAGATAGAAGATCCATGCAGAAACACGAAGCAAACACGAAAATATTAGAAATTAAATTAATTTATTAGATGATTTAAGAATAGTATTTTTAAATCAGTTAATTCAAAATTATTTAATTTAGATACCCGTTAATATAAATTATAGTACATATTTTGTAATAATAAAAATTAATGCGATAAAAAAGCAAGTAGCACAGATAAGAGAGCAAAAACAGATAGATAGACACACGGGAAAATGTGTGTGTGTAAAAGGTGAGTAAAAATGCAGAGGGCGTGAGGGGGTGGCCGGGACTTACTTTACTCCCAGTTTGGTGGCGACCCTGCGCCAAGGCGAGTAGCACAGCTGGCTTCTCCTAGGGGAAGGGCGGGGAACAGGTAACATATTAGCCATACCCTCTAACAACCCAATACCTTTGTATCTTACACTCATCCCTTATTTCAAACTGATAATGAAATTTATAATTTGTATTTTTACCAAAAACCGTTTTACTAATTTCGACATTATTTATTTGATCTATACATTGTTGATTTCTTACAAAACTGAATGAAAAGAGTAAGATACAAAAGATAATTGTATCGTGTCCACCTTATTTTTTATGTATTTAATACATCATTTATTATATACAACATTAATATTACATCTTAAATAATCACTATACAGTTACGGCTACATAAAAGGTATATAACAACAAGAAGTGAACACGACACTGGAAACCTATCGCAGATATAGTGGCAGCGGTAGGTAAATATAAATGAAAAACTAAATTACAGGCAAATTGGTTTACACAAATTAAAGTAATTTAAGCTGCGGTTCTTAAATTTTCAGTAGCCACTTACAATTCAAAATGGCAGAGCTCTTCAAAAATGGTAATATAAATCAACTGTGAACCTTATAATGATTTGTACGTGTGACAATTTTATAGAAATAAATATACTATATTATGTACATCATCGGTTAGTCTAACAAACCAGCTAATCAAACCAAGTTAACGAGACCATAATTTCATGTTTGAACAAACTGACAAACTAAAATTTTATAAGTAACACGACTTGCTCTTTTCATGATAAAAAGGGTAAAAATCTAAGATAAATGTTACGATAAAGATTGTTGTATTTTATACAATCGCTTTGAAAAATCTCTGCCATTATAGGAACCTTTAAAGGTCGAAAATTATAAAACGGCCACCTAAATTTCTTAAATTGGTCTAAACAATATTTGTTAGTAATTCAATTTACCACTCTCGATCAATTTTGTGCATAGCCGCCACGACTATGAGACCAACCAAGGCATACTATTGCTATAAAGCGAGCAACACAAACATTTAACAGAGATTACAGAAGAACTGGAAAGCTAAGCAAAGGAATGAGAAGTCGGGCGTAAAATTGTGTCACATGTAACAGTGAAGAAATTACAGTATTTAGAAGAAATTTATATCTCTTACAATAAATATTAAAAGTATTGTAAAATATCTATTTGTAAAAGTTTAGAATACTATTTAAAAATAGTTATAGTTTATTTAGACTAATTTGAGAGTTAATTTTATACAATTAAATGTCATAAAACTCTATTTTTACAGAGAATTGGGGAAATTGATCATATACACTGATTATAAGAATTTTATTTTAAATACCTACATTATGCTATTTTTGTTTTTATTTATAGATTATAACTATTAAATTACATATTTTGTTCAAAATAATTTCCTAGTACCTACATAAAAAGAAATTAAGTAGTTTTATTGATTTAGCTTTTAATTTGCAATTTACAGTTTTCTATGGTTTAATTGACGGAAAAATATATGAGACATTATTGAAATCAACTGTATGGATTATTGTAAATGTATATAATGTACCTACAAAAACAAATTTTTGAAAAGTCGCTCAATAACGTTTATTAATTACGATTTTTTAGATATAGAAATATTGAAATATGTAGAAAGAGATTAAACATTTTTGAACTAAAATTAACTCCCATCTAAATTACCCAAGAAGTAAAATAAATATGTAGAATTCCAATAAAATAGTTTTAAAATATGCTAATACGACACATGCTATAATAACTATCACAAAAAGAAAACTGCATTACTACTTAATTTAGATTTAAAACAACTAGAAATAATGCCAATAAAAACTAAAAAAATATATATTACATTTTTACATTATACATCAAATTTCAAAAAATAGAAAAATCTAATTATCCTACCACGTTTGTTTCTTTTTTACAAAAATCAATCTAATACCAATATTACAGCACATATAAAAAACTATCGACAAACAATTATTTTCCTAACTCTCAAAAACTAATAATTAAACATAAGACATACCTGTTTGAAGAACTACTTTGATTTTGTCCAGGTACTGAAGTCGATCCTCTTTTATTAACAGAACTCTTGACATTAGTTAAAGGACCAACAAATCCAGAAAGTTTTGCTGAATTCTAAATAAATAAGACCAACATCAAACACAACAATATGATTATCTTTTTATACACACCTTAGATCCTTTCGGTTTATTACACTCTACAATATTGTCCTTGCAAGTGTTTTGATGTACTGTTGTTCCACAATCTATAAAAACACACAATAGATTCTTATATTTTGCACTAAATATCTTATTTACTTTTATTGTGATACTTACTTTCACAATAGAGCGCCAATTTATTGTTAATCGGTTTAATGCACCAATCACACACTTGAGATAACCCATAATTTGGGGAAACCCACTGATGCGACATTAATTTTTTAACTTTATCCTAAAATGTAAATAATGTAAACATCGTAAAATAAATTAATATGAGATTATTGTCACCTTCTTCTTTCTAAAGAATAAACTTCCCCTTTTTCTCCGTTTCTCAGACTGATGGTCATAACCAACACTGAAATGGAATTATAATTAGAATACCTACACATTTTAAATTTTATTTTAACTTCTTTCCCAATTATCATTACAAGTTGTTAGAAAATAAAATGTAAGTGTGTTGGAAATAAAATTATGGAAGCTTGTAGACCACAAGACCACATGTTTATGTATACCAATTACCTATTACAGATTCTGAAAACTAAAATGAAATATTGATTTAAATTAATGTGTCGTAAAATGTGATTTTAAATTCACCTCGGTGTTATTTTATGTGAACACTAACATTCATTATACATAAACAAAGAGATTTAAAAAAATTTCGACTTCAACTTTAATTGATTTTCAACTTGATGTCGATTTGATAATGAAAATTCAGAAAATGTGATAATGAAGTTCGATGATTGGCTTATATTTAATTAATAAAATTGCTCATATTCTCACAATCTATCTGTTAACTTATTTTATTTCACATAATATCAATCAATAAAGAGATAAAAAAATTAAAATTAAAAGAAAAGAAAAATTTATTATTTATTTACTATTTTATTAATAGATAAATGTAATTGAAAATTTTATAAGATAGGTACCTATACAAAATTACATTTTTTTCAGAATCTGTATTACCTAAATGTACTAATAACTGATGTTTAATTCTACAATGTGCACAGTGTCAAAGAACAGGCGAAACGAGCGTGCTGTACTTACTGGTGCAAATGTGCAATGGAACGGGGATCAAAATGTGCATGTCCAGATCGGCTGCCCTCCTCCTCAGTTTCACTCTCTGTGCCACTGGGTCGACCCCTACACATCAAGCTAAGCACATGCACTACACTGTATCTATTTTTATCAAACTGATTAAAATAAATTTTAAATAACAATACAGTGAATGGGTCATAAATCGACATTTTAAATAGGTACCTAACTTTAATTTTAAACTCGCCTAATCTCAAAAACATAATAACAGACATAAAAATATTGTGCCATTTAATTGGAAAAAGTAGTATTCGATGCATTATAAAAATATTGCAATGTTCAAAGTTACTTGCATAAAAATACATGCAAACCTTTGAAAAAATACTAAAACTGAAAACAAAATTCCAACGCATATTTTTTACATTCGAGAAAATTGTTCAAATAACTGGATAAAATGGCCCCTTTTCTGAAGCATATTTAATTATTTCTAATGGTAAAAATTACAATATACAGTATCTTGTTGTCGCCTGTTTTCTATTGAGAAACTATAAGTTTTATGTAAATTCTTTCTAATAAATTTTTTATCAAACTGTGACTGACAATATACAGGGCGTCTCGCGAGTTGACGGTCATAGCTTAAGGGTTAGATCCTGAGGTCATTTTAAGTAAAAACTGTCTTATGAACGTAGGTATATCCAAAATTCATTTGTAACAGATTTTTAACAGATACAAGCATTTTTAATTTTAAACATTTATAATATAGATGTTTAATACTTCGTAATACTTACATATTATGTATGTATGAATAATTGTTTTTTTCTTTATCCTGTTTTAGCAATTGGTACATACATAATTTAACTTTGTGTATGTCAAAACTTACTCGTTTATCTTTACAAATAAAGAATACGAGTAAGTTTACGCATATGCTGACTAGTCATTTTTACTTAAAATGACCTCAACAACACATCCCAAATCAAGCTCGATATTAAACACATTGTAGTTTTATGATAATATAATAATAAAAAAGAACTTACACGGGTAATGTGGGTTGAGCACCGACTAAGGTTGGTTCAGGAGCCAAATCGCGAACGGCTATTATGGAGGGAGTGGAAATCGACTTTTGTAGAGGTAATCTTGCTGGTAACAACCGTAACTGTTCTGCTTCCCGTTTCGCTTTTAATTTGTTGAAATCGCTCTATAAACAAACCAAAGTTATAAATAAAGTACGCTTTAAATTAAAATAGCAAACATTACTTGCAAATCAGCTTCATTTAGAGAATGCGTACTTGCTCCGCCTGCTGATCCTCTGTGAGTACGACGACCCACTACAGCAGGATCTGTTCCTAATAATCTTGCAGGAGTTCCGTCTACATTGTCTAATAGTGATGATTCGTCTGCTTCTGATTCCATGCTGCTTAAGGAGATACTAAAAATTTAAAACAAGCAAGATAGTTTAGAAGATTTCTAGAAGATTAAAACTGACCTGCGTTGACGTGTTTTGATTTTTTCTTTGGTTCCCGATAGATCCTCTAAAGCTGTCCATGATTTGCGCCGTTGCGGATCCGGTTCTAACGTACGGCCCAACAACCAATCTTGAGCACCTATAAATACATGAATTGCTTCAAAATCTTGAAAATAAGTGCCAAATTACGATGATCATGTTATCCATTAAACTCCCTAATTATTAATATTATTTGTCTCTAGTGTGTGATTGTAAGTGTTGTATATGTTTTTTTGTTATTGGTGACGTTTGTGTCATTCATCTCAAGCGGCTAGTTTGCAAGTTCTTTGGAGCAATCTTATAGTGTCTCGTAAAGTCTTGTTGCAAATTCAAAAATGAAGTTCTATACCTATTACTGGTATTATAAAATTGTTTTAGAATTGCACGTTCCTGAAAAATCAAGAAGTATTCGTTGCCATACACAACACCTTCTTTTGCACGATATGGAATCTTGTCGTATGCGTCCCTGTGCGATAGCGTAGTCATAAAAGGGTTATCCGTTATTCTTCAAAATCTTGTAAACAACAAATATAGACAAGAAGAGGGTCAGGTCTGCTTTCTCGAAATTCGGGTCGTGCTATGTATCAAAATGACGGACAATAATGCCAGCAGTATAATTCTGACAGCCAAACCATCCAATGGGTAATAAGCCATTACATAATTAAGTTGATGCTGTCGATAGTCATATGCATTTTACACCGTATCTGGTGTCCACGGACATTTATAATACTAAGGGCTGGTTTTTCAATCGCCTGTTAACTATAACCATTAGTCAATCGCCGTAGAAGCAATCGTTTCAGATCAAAACATACGTTTCGTACTAATAAACGCTCTAATTGGAGCTCTTACGATCGACCCACCGCTGCACCAATGAAATGTAAGTATAACAAGTTATACTAACAGTAGAGTTGAACAAGTCCAATCTGACTACGTCCTTAACTAGCGATTAAAAAACCAACTCTAAGTAGATTGACATGTTTAAGGGATTATTTTAAAGTACAAATTATTATTAAGAATCCATTCTGGAAGATGTATTTAAATTAGTTTAAAATGCCCGTATAATAACGCCTTTTCCGTCATTACTAATCGTCTTCGAATTTCACTTTCATAACGTCAAATTAACCGCCTAAAATAACTCTTTAAATATTCAGCACCTAAAGTAACGATAATTAAGCTTTACATTAGTTTTTACTGAAATATCTGAAATATTCAATTCATATGTACCCATTTTTTTAAGAACAGTTTTTAACATCTCGGACTATCTATCCCAATTTGTATTTTTCCTTATCGTCTTTTACGAATTATAAACGTTTTATAATAAAAGTGGTATTAAATTATTAATAAAATATTCTAAAAATACTTCATTTTTAAATTTACGTAATTAAATTTTAAATTCCTGTTATTTTATTAAAAATTGTTTTATAGTTAAGGAACCCCGTACAGCACCATATACGTATTTAGGATTTTTAATATAATGTATTCATACATGTATAGTGAATAATTTAAATTATCTTCATTGTTTTCATTCAGTGATGGAGTTGAACACGTTGTTACTTATTAGATAGTTCACGCTATCTGTTCCTTTACATTAACAATATCTATTTCCGTTTCGAAGGGAAGCTTCATTTAGTTACTTGTGACAAGATGGTGACAAAATAAAACCTTATTAATTCTTATATTAAAAAGAGGCTTCGGATGCTACTTATGATGTTGCGGTTTCTACAATTATTACTACATACAGAAAAGATCAGCATAGGATTTCTTACGAGAAAAAGTACGCGTATGAGAGTTGACCACCAATGTTTATTAACCCCTAATTGACTGATATTACCTACTTTTTATAGTTTGATTAAATGAGATCACTATCAAAAATGGATTGGGTTAAGAAAAATTAAATCTGTTTCTTAAAGCTTCTAGTTTTTCAAAATTTGCAACTTTAATATTTTAACTTTAATTTGCTGTTAATTTTACTCATACGTATTTTATAATCATATTGCGATTTAAAATTGCTTACCGCTTCCTTTTCGACTAGCAGACTGATGAATAGGGGAAGAACCTAAGGATCCTCCCAATACATCTAATTCAGGAACTTGTTCGTTTAATGTTGGACAACTAGCACTTAATCTAGCAACTTGAGCCAAATTTAAAGCAAAAGCTACAAAGTCCTTTGATGAAGGAACATAAGAACTGCCTAGAAAAATTATAAAAAATAAAAGTTCTTGTGTACATTTTTTATAAATACCCATGTACTTACTTTGAACAGTGGCATCTCTCATACGCTGGACACTTTCATGAAGTTCTCGAACTTGTTGTAAACTGTCCTCGAGCACGGGGTATGTTTTATTAGCTGGCGAATGGGGGGTCACGCTGATAGTAGGAAGAGGACCCGGTCTTGGAAGCATGTCCAATACAGGAATATGATAATCAGTAATGACGTCCTCGTCACTATCTGCTTCTCCTCCACTGTGGCCGCATTCATCTATGAAGAGGATTTAATAATATTACGAAGGGAAAGGTAAGAAGGGTGACACAATTTTTCTAAGGGCTTTTCTGTAATCATCAAAGCTAAACTTAATTCTTCTGATATGTACCGCTAATTATAACATCCCCCCTAAACATCTTCAAGTAGGTACCTAAATTAAGACTGTTATTGTAGGTATTTTTTATATACATACATATATATATATATATATATATATATATATATATATATTTCAGGAAAATAGCTTTTGACTATGCAAATACTATATGCCTGGGCAAATAGTTTCAAATATTATTATTAAAATTCTATTTGACTAGATAAATAGTATTTAACATATAGCCTATCCAATCTGTCTGGCGATTCATGTTATCAATAAAAGGTTACCAGATAATGACGTATCACATAGTGCTGTCAGCTCGTACCTCGCATTTTTACAGTTCTAATAAATTGTTGTCTTTCTTTATACCATCTAATATGTGTGCAGGTAAATCATCGATAGAATATAACTTTAAACTGAATTACAAATAATAAACAATCTAGTAACTTTTTACTGATGACGTAAATTGCCAAGCCGCTTGGATAAGATATACATATTAGAAAATTAATTATGGCTCATTAAAATTTTATTTCGATGCACGACATCAATAAAATTATGACTAGATTCGGATTGTATATCCGAATATACCTATAAACCTAATATATATCCTTGTATATTTGTAATTCATTTCAAAGTTTGGAAAATGACATATTCTACCGATGATTTACCTACGCAACCTTTTATTGACGACGTGCATCGAAATAATATTTGAATGACCTATAATTATTAATAGATCATCAAATTCTCATTTTTACGTGAAATTTAAGTAAAATATAAATATGATGTATGTAATATGTATAAATCTCTGCATTTATCGTTAACTAATTGCAGTTCTAAACACAAACAATATTAAAAGTTAGCATAAGCCGATCTCTGAGCTACATAGTATACACTATGCTATTAGCACATCTCTGCATGAAATAATACAGTAAAATAGCTTCATATATATTTGAATATATAGCCTAAAGAAAGCAGTAGCGTCTAAATAGAATGAAATCCAAAAAAAAACAATCAGACCGCACGCAAGCCTCGGTATCGAATTTTCATATCGCATGTCAAAAACCCCCTTTTTAAATTTTTCTCGAAAGAAATACATTTTTTGAAAAATAATATTTACAAGAAAAATTTATAAGAATTAAAAAAAACTTATCACTTGTATTCGATTATTTCGAAAACGATGCATTCTATCGAAAATTATAAAGAGACTTTTATGTCGATTCCAAAACATATCACATTACCTATCTCATGAGTAATAACGGAGATTAGAAGTTTTTTAATTTTTTTTAACGACCGCCATTTTAAAACGGGTCGGTCGATTTCGCTGGTTAATGAACTCGTCCTTCGTTTTCGTAAAGACAATACGCTTTCCAAATTTCAGTCTCCTACGATCAAAATTGTGACCGGAATGGTGCCCACAATAAATTTTTTGATTATATAGATATATATATGACCGACCCAAAATGAATTACCTATATTTTCGTGAACTAGGAGTCGAGATCGGAGAAAAGCAAAAAGGACACGTCTGAGTCCCGTCAACCGACTGGTTGCAACAGTTTTATTTTCTATGAAAATTTGCTAATACTTACCAGTTTAAAATTGTCTGGATAATCACTATCTACTGCCTTTATATCGCAGAATTATAAATTTACTCTATTTTTAATTTAAAAACTATTCGTGTGCCCTTAAGCATTAAAAATTTCTCTATTACGAACCATAAACCAGATAAAAGTTTAATCGCATTTTTATGCGACCGATACACCGACAAAACAACTAATAAAACATGTGCGCCACCTACTTTAATATCTTATCGGTGTGTGAACAAACAACCGAAGGTTTTTAAAATAAAAATGGGATTTCCTAGTATCAACGTATAAACTTGAATGCATTTATATATAGAATTCCGGCAAAACCTTTTTAGATCATTCGCGTCGATGATACAGAGCGATAGTGCTTGTTTCAGTAGTTCGAATTTTAAATTACGGCGTCGTATTATTCGTGTGTGCAAGGAGTGCTCGTTCGATTTATAAGGCCTTTTTGCGTGTGAGTGCGCGAGTGTTGTGTGTTGTGTTGTGTTCTCTAAAAGGATTACAAACAAAAATGATTAATACGACGAGGAAAGGTAGGATCTTTCTTTGTCGAGTAACTCTCCGTGTATTTATGAAGTGTAAATACATGGACTTTTAAGCTCTAACATAAATTCTTTGAAAATCGAAGTTGGTTAAGCTCTTGGATAGCGACTAGGTTAGGGTCTTCGTTAGGGTTCCCCTCAAACATTCGACGGTCCAATTTCGCGAACGAAATTTTATCTTACGCGCGTTTTCGCAGTTACAGTGGTTGGTGAAATACAGTGAAATATGAAGTTTATGGTATTTCTGTGTACCTTGTTACGCGCATAAGACCTAACGCACGTAAATCGCTCGTCATCTAAACTAGGGCTTATTGATGACAGACATCGTCTAATCTATTAATGAAAAATATGTTTTTTTCATTAATTGCATTGTTTTTCTTTTACATTGATAATGCAGCACTTTCAACATTTCAAATTTCCAATTAAAAATCATTCATTATCTGTTTTATTATAAACGTTTTATTTTTTTTAAGAGACTTCAAAATAAATATTCATTCGGTTTAAATACTACATTAAATAATAATAACATATTAATACAAACATTGGATAACATTAAGTAACAACCCAAGAAAATATATTCCTAACTACATATTAAGTAAAAAAATAGGTAAGGAAATTGAAATTTCAAGAAAAAATATAATTCTGTAATGCAACGCTCTCCCAAGTGTGGTACGTGTATTCTCAAGTGTACACGCGAATGTTTGAATAAAATATTGTAACTTCTAGACAGCATTTGCTTGAGAAGGGGCGAGCCACCTGTATTATTAAAGTATTCAAATTATATGAGGGTACCAACAGTTTCCAAACAAGGATACTTAATAAATAAGTAATTTTTAAATTTATTTCATTTTTTCCATTGCTTATCAAATTTTATTTTGTATCTTAAATGATCCATACCTATTACTTATAATGGATTTTGACATAATATAAAAAAATAGTTTTAACCCCATCTTATTAATTTTTATTATTTTTTTTATTATTTCTTCGACAATAATGATCTTAATCAAGTAAAATGAACAGTTTGAAAAACTTTTCAACTTTTTATGTAGGTATGTGTATACTTGCGATACATTTTTTTTTTAATATTTTCTAGGTTTTTAGATTTCTGTACATACTTCTAAATGTTTAATAATAATTATAATATACATATAAAATGTGATAAATATTTTAAACACACTCAAAGAAACTACAAAATCGATGCTTTGGTGGAAAATGTGCAACATCTATGGCTTCAATATTACTAACTACAAACTATTACTTGCGATTTAAGGTACATAATATTTAAGGTTAAATTAATTTTCTTATTATAACTTCATAGCTGTATGTTTTATGCACAGATTTATGTTACGTGCAATAGTCAAAAGTTTTTGAATATTAATGTTACCGTTATTGTTATACGTAATGGCAAAATAAAAATAAATCATTTTAAATTTTAATGTCATTTGTAATACAAAAATTAATAATTTATCTAGGTATTTTTACTATAAAAACGAATATCCTTCTAAACAATAACAGTAGGTATGTACATTAACCAATAGTAGAACCAAAAATGATAAAATAATTTCAAAATTTTGAAAACGGCCCTGAAAATAAAGCACTTTAATGTACCTATTAATTGAAAAACATTAGAAAATCACACTATTTACATTCAATTTTGCATTTTTTAAATAATAAATCAAAAATTCTATAATTATTGATAACCAAATGTAACACTATATCTATATATAATATTTTATTTAATGAATTTCCATTACTTAACACAAAAAATCAGTTGGAATCGTTTTTATTTTTCTTGTAATATACTATTTTCTCTTTAAACGAACACTGCCAAATTAATACCTATTTATGTACCTAAATTTCTTACAAATAAAATTACATTACAAGTCTAAAAAAATGTTCTCAAACCATGCATGCAAAAAACTAGAAAAAAAAATCTCTAAATAAAATGCTTCTAAAAATTCAATTAAAAGTATAATAATACATCGCCAAAATCATTAAATCAGCAAATGGCTATCCATATAGGTCAGGATCAGTAAAAAGCGAGTGCCATTATAGAATACCTGTTGTACTAAAGAAGACCTCGTAGATGCGATGCAGCACTGCCTCAAATTTTAGCGTTACTGACGGTCCCTGGGCCGTCGCGGCGCCAAATCGATTGAACGCGCTTGCGCCCTGTACACATCAAGACTATTGTGATAACGTAAAAGATTACACTTTTTCTGCACGTAAAAATAAACATTTTAAGAGGAGTTGAAGAGTGAAAATGGTCAAAATTTAATATTTTTTTTATTTTGGCATTTTATTAAAATTTGGCAATTTCTGAGAAATTTGATGCCAAAACGGGAGCTTTTTAATTTTAGTAAAATATACCAAACTATTGTTAATTCACAACATCTTACTTTTTCATCTTTTCCCGCAATTCTTGGTTTCTGTCATTTAGGTATACATTTCTCTTGAATGGATAAAGATCCAGAGTTGCAATCTTGACTGAATATTAAACTAACGTACTAGTTAGTACGCTACTGTACTAAAATAATTACGTTTGATCATAAAAAAAAGCTTAAAAATGCTGGTTTTACTTAAGCTATGGTAGAAAATAAAATTCAAAACTTTAAACATTTGTAACTTTTTCAAAATTTGATAATTTATAATAATTCTAGCACAGTTAATGTGGTATGTGTTTATGTAAAGAATCATGTAAAATTTCAGACTTCTATTGCAAAGGTGGGCAAATTTAACATGTCCTCTTATGGAGCCTTCAACTCCCCTTAAATAAATCGAGATGTTTTTTAAATCAACTCAACAGAATATCTCTACACATATTCACATATCATACATTGGCTGTGCGAAAAAGGAAAGTTTTGATTTCTGTTTTTTTTTATAATAGAGATAGTAAGAAATATCAAATGATGTTGTAGTCCCCGGGGGTAATTGACTACCCATAAGAGAAATAAGTTAAAAAAATTGCTGAATACAATTAAACACATCTCGTTAACCTATATAAGTTCTATAGATCTTAGGAAAGTACATAATGGTATGAACATTACCTACTAATCTTATTGTTAGTAATTTTTAATATTAGAAAGGACGATACACAAATAAATTATTCGATATTTAATGAATTAAGTAATACAAGTGAAACGACTCGACTGTTCGAAGCATATAAACAAGATCGTTATATACGTGTTCAGATCAACGTGTTCAGTTATATAGATCAACACAATATTATAAGAAAGAATGAAAATATTAAGGTGCTAATTGAAATATCAATACAAATGTGCCTGAATACTAACCAAGCTTCAATGCACTTCATCATTTCTACTATCATATTAATATTTTATTGATCACGTAATATACAAATTATAGCGGGGTTCTGAAACCATCAGTTATTTCATGTTTATGCACAAGTTTTCCTTTTGGTATTGTCTTAAAGGTAAAAGTCCGAGTAACATTTAATCCGAATGAGCAACGATTATCCTCTATGGGAGCTCGTGGGTGCATACTTTACCCCATATGTAGACCGGAAAGTTAAAATTAAAATAAAATGTTGAAATTTTAAAAAGATAATCCAATGTTATATTTATGTTAAAAGTTTTGTCATGAAGAGTAAGAATTAACTGTTTATCACCTGGTTTATCAATTGTTTGTAGATAAAAACAATTTGATCAAAAATGAACCTAAAGTAATAAGTGCCAGATAAGAATTACGTTATGATCAATAGTCAAAAACTTCCTACCGAACTTTTTAAAATGTATTTACTTCGCTTATACCTAACAACTACTGATGGTCAGTGTCAAAAAAAAATGTATAGTGTTGTGGTGAATAAATCGGTGAATTGAATAAATCGTTTTGTAGACAGCTAACTACATATAGGTTTTCTCTCCATTATATTAATTATACGGGGTGTTTTACGGTCTTGTGTTTTTAGTTTTAAAGAGTCAATGGACACCTAAAAGGAAGGTGATTAAAACACCCAAAAGTTCACTGACAAGGAAGGTATTAATTAGTTTAAACGATGTACACGACCTGATTAAATTGAGTCCTTAAACAAAGTTTATCGTTCTGCGGAGGACTTGTGAAGAGTACGATATACACTACCGAAATACTTGACATCCAGGATCTTCGTAACTGTATTGAAGAAGCTGAAAGGATAATTCGAAAACAAGACCTATACTATAGACCTCGCAAGTTATGGCGATTCATGGATACGTCGAGCGAGACTTTGCATTAGTGATAACTTCAAACAATTGCCGTAAATTATTGATTATCATCATTTTGTTATATTTAGAGTTTGTAAAATTATTAAAATAATAGGTAGGTATTAATATTTTATCCGACCGTAAACACCGTAAACACTCTGTGTAGATAGTAAATGAATAGAGACTAACGACAAAAAAAGTGGAATTCAGCAAAGGCTTTCTTTGCGATGCTCTAACTAGCCAAAAACTTTATCGTTCGAAAAACATTCACTCTTTATAAAATCTTCTGTTTGTCCCAAAAACAAAGTTCGGCAAAGAAAAAATTAGATTTATTATTTTACGGGGTGCTTAAAAACTACGATTTAATATTATTTTTGGCAAGTAAGCTATTAATCGAAAATCGAACGATTTAACGTCTAAAGTTCAATTTTTTAGTCTGAATAAAATCACCACCAACCCATTTATGCAACTCTTTCACTTGAATTTCATTCGTGGCGACTTACAATAGGATTTTTAAATTTATCTAAAATCTTCTACAAAATGTTGATTAAATAACTTTGTATATTTTTTCTTGTAATATAGATCTCAAAAATAAAAATTAGATCCGACGATCGTAACGACCACGGTAACGGGTCATTTTTTAAGTTAAATTTTCTTCAACATTTTGTGTAGCAAAAATAGCACATAATTTTCGTATGAATTTGTGAATTTATCGAAACTGTCTCGCTAACATCCAAATAAAATATTCAAAATCAGTTGTTTCAATTTTTTTTAAATTAATTCAGAAATGCTTTTAATCGAATTGTAGACCTTATTTTTGTAATATAGGTATGTATACACAGTAATTAAACTGTATTACCTTCATTATAAAGGGTAGGTATTAATAAAAAAATAATAATACCTACATATACGATAATTCTTAAAAATGAAACTAGCTATAAGCACATACTTATAGTAGTTTTGATAAGACCTATAAACGAAATCTACCTAAGCAAAAACCTTATAAGATTTTACCAACTTATTGAAAAATATATACAGAGTGAGTCGAGAGAGAAGTGCCAAACTCTGGAAGTGTACTACATGTAAGCATATGACTTAAAAACCGATGTTACCTATAAGTAATTCAATTTTTATTAATAGATCGTTTATAATTAAAAAACTACTTACTTGTCAACGTCAAAAATGTAAGTAGGTACCTACCTATTTTTGTTTTTAAATCTTATTAGAAACCGTTTACAAGCAAAACGAAAAACAAAAACTAGTAATTACTCCCTTACAGATTCTATTGAAAATGATTTCAATTATCATTACTAGATGAGGTACATAAAAGTGCTAGGTGAGCACTAAAATACCTCTAATATCCTCAGTATTTCTTCATTGGATACTATATTTCAAATGATCTACTATTTAAGTAATTCGGTATTAAATGCGCTTTTATTTAAATACACTTATCATTATTCCTTTTGCAATGTGATTACCTATATTAACAGGAAAAATAAAACGATTTTGCTAAGAAATAGGTGGAGTTTGTATGTATGTGATCAGCTAATCTGGTGTAATTTGTTTTTTCAGTCCATTCCCCTTATACCTTTCGGTGTGGGAGGGTGCTGTGATTCAGAAACAAATAGTAATCGAATTCCAACTTTTGGGTTTTTCAGTCGTACACTTACGTGTAGAACACATACGGATTTGTTATTTTCCTCCTAATTCGCCCTATATAATAATTGGAAATCACAAACCAAATTGGCACTTAAGTACCTATTTTTGTTATTAAAACATAGGTAGCTTACAATCAGTAACTAACATAGACGATCTTGTTAACAAATTTCAAACAGATTTTTATAAAATCGTTTATAATACGAAATTACTTAGGTACTAACAATAAGTACCTCTAAGTAAGAAGGGTATATAACTTGCATATTATTATCCGACTATGTAGGTACCTATTTTTTAACATTTACTCATACCTCATAAATTACCTATTTATTACCTCTGTACTTACACATCACTTTGCATTAAAAGTATTGATAAAAATACAAACTATACTACGTAAATAAAACGTTGCATACGTATGGAAACAATAAGTGATTAGGTAACGTAATACTTTATTATATCTGTTTAACTATTTAACAAAGTATTACCTTTCTAAAAATATAAATACAAAATACCTATTTCGTTTTCTATAAAAGGCCTTAATAAATTAATGTCATAACAATAATATTCAAGAATAAATGATCCAAAATCAACTTACCAGAGGAAAGAGGAATTAAAACTTCTTCGTGTTGTTTTTCCATTGTTCGTAGTTTTCACATGGTATTAAGGAAATGAAATTATTTACAATATCGCCTACTTTAACATACAACACGAGCACAATAAAACTAACCTCAAGTTAAAACTTTAAAGTCAAACACCTACAATAGTTTACCTGTCTACAATCAACCAAACAATTAATATTTATTTTCATGATTTTTAAATGAGCACTAAGGACATGGTCCTCTTATTTTAACTTTCAATAAAGTATTATTCTCCAAATCATTTATGTAGGGTATTTGAAAGCTTATCCGAGTGGCACAAACAAAATTAATATAAGTCACTACATTTTGCACTATTTTTAAAAGGATAATTTCTTATTATAAACAAAAAATTAAAACTTGGAATTGACACTGTTTAATAAACCGCCATATTCATTTTTGACGTAACACATGCCAAACACAGTATATTCATAACAGTATAAATACAGTAGATCACTTGTGAGAATAGCAGTAGGTGGGTGTTCGGTTAAAATAATATTGCTTTCTATGAAATTTTTTAATTTATAACGTTGTAATCTTCTATCAAAGTTTTGTATCAAATTTAGAACTGTCATACAGGCTTAAATTATAAGGGCAATACAAAAAAAAATCGTTTTTTCATTCAGCGCCCTCTCGTGGAAGCACGAAGCGTGTGATTTAAAAGTTTGCAAACTGGTTTTTGACAGTTCATCAGTAATGCAGAATACTGCAATCACAGCTGATTGAAAAAATATTTATGTAATATGGAAAAGAATTTAGTTATATAAAAGGTATATGTATAAATTATTTAAATCAATATACTATAGACAATTTTCGGAATTTATTCCTTTCCAGTAAAAGTACAGGTGTGTTTTCCTATAATTTTAATATATATCGCCTTAAAAATTAACGTATAATAATATTATTAATGCAGATAAACCCACATCTTCAGAAGTATTATCTTGTTATATTAAACAATGCAATGAACCACCTTGGACTTCTTATTTTGTAAAAGTAAAACCTCTAATATATATATATATTCAAATTTAAAATGTTTATATTCTGTATTTTCAGTATAAAAATGTAATAGATGATCAGTGTGGCAAATCTAATTTTAATTGGAAAGTGGGCAAATCTAATTATCATATTTTAAGAACTGGTTGTTATCCATACATAAAGTATCACTGTACTAAAAACGAGGAACAGGATTTAACTTTAGAAGATTTCTTCTTTAGATGTATAAAAATCTTTAATTTAGGTATTATCATATGTTGTTGTTTTTTGGTTTGAGATAAACTACGTTATAAACATTTTAGGTATCCCATGTTTAGCATATGGCATTGCTGCAATATGGTTAATTAAACATGTTGAGGTGGTTTATACTGCAAAAGGTCCTGTTAACATTTATTTTTTATTAGAGGAAAATAAAGCATCCCATTATTGACCACAACTGTTGGCGTTTTACAAGTTGAATTTTTATTTGCCAATTTTATACCTACATATGTAATAAATATAAATTATATGACTAATACGGTCAAACTTCTATATAACGCGCGAATTTCTTCTTAAAAATGTTTGAAAATGTAAAAATGTAACAAATTTTTCTAGATAAATTTATGGAGTGTTTTCTTAGCAGCTGTACCAGATTAAATTTACCCATTTTCAAAAAGGTCGCAGATTTGGTGGAAGTTCTTTAAAAGGGATTAAAGTTAGACTAAATGGATATTAAAAGGCTTTAAAATAATATTTACAAAAAGGTATGTAACTACACGTGTTATTTAATTTATATAACGAAACTTCCCTATAGCGAATCTTTTTCAAAATTTCTATTTCGTTATAAATATAGAAGTTTGACTGTATTCAATAAAAAATGCAAATAAACATAATTTCTGTATTATGTTGTATAAGTTATTAAATATGATCATAATTATGTACCTATTTTTTAAATTAATGGTAGGTATCTCCTATTTGTATCAATCAGAAGTACATTACAAGACAATATTGTTATGAACATGGTATGTTATTCTGTGATAGTATGTACTACCCGTTCTACCTATTGTTCAAAAAGTCAGGTTAGTAAAAAATCGGTTACTGAACTTTCCCAGTATATGTTATCCAGTTGAATTGTTTTTCCTGTGTTGTGAAAAATTCCCGTTCACTCTTAAAAGAAGGTAAATCTAATTTAATTTCCTTTTTATGTAGGTACTTATATATAAAAAGTAATAATGTAAAGAATTATTTACCAATTAACATTTCGTAGGTTATGTTTTTGTTTTTAATTTATTAATTGTCATCTTATATCGAGCTTTATGGCGATTTAAAACAATTCTTGTAATTTAAATATTTGTTCATATTTATCCCAATGTAAAAATTATTATTAGCCAGTTACATTTAAAAGTAAAATTTAATTCAGGATTATTGATTTGATAAAACTGCAAAGCTCTGTTTACACTACAGTTAATCAGTATTTTAAACTAGATTTACACGGAGTGAACTTATTTCAGGAACATGAGCCGCACATTCGTGGTCCACTATTCATATAAACGAATCTGCAAGTGTGACTTATACGTGCAAGCATGAACTTGATTCTTTGTCATCAAACTTAATTTGTCAGTTATGAAGGATCAACGATCAATGATCAGTGATAAATATTTCAAACCTTCAAACTGAGCATACGTTCTTCCGTTAATGAAACTACTGTATTATTTCCTTACGAAATCCACTCTCTTATTTACCCTCTTTATTTATTTTCAACAACTCCATGGCCGTGCCCAAACAAACAAAATTGAAGTACCTACATAAATATAATATTATGCAACCGTTTCACGAAAATGATAAAATTTTCAATGACGAAACTACAAATTCAAACTTCAAAACGTGACTTCAGTTAAGCTCAATATTTTAGATTTAATTTAACCATTAAGCACACACTGGCCCCAATACCCTGAACTTCTTCGATTTCAAAATATGTATGTACAAAGTGTTAATTTTTTTTAACTCCAAGTTTATTCGAAAGCTGCCTATTCAATTAGCAGTAAACGAATTGTGCGTCAAAAAAATAAACTTGGGTTAGAAATGTTAGATGAAATGCAGCACATAATCTATTATGATTAACTTCTCTGTGGATAAAATTATAAATCTTCTATAAAGATGTTTATTTAATTAAATTATATAACATTGCCAATTAGTTACTACAGCCACTATCATTATTGTTAACAAATATATAATAAACATTTATATATCTAACATGAAAATTGCATTACAGTTCTAACATTCAAAATAATTTAACTATGATATCTATCTACTAGGCTAAAGACAGATTTGTGTTAAAAATAAGAAAAATATTATACTTTTGAAACTTTAAAAAACACTTACAATTAGAGACGTTTTATTCAAATTTTATGTGTGTGCGTACAGTGTGTCCACGAATCGGCGCACGAACAGGTGAAAAAGTCTAAAAATTTTTGAGTTGAAATTTCATCTTCTGGGATTCAGCCCTGCTTGGATAGAAAGTAATTTGTACCATGATTTTAGCTTTGAAAAAGTTGTTTTTCATAGATAAGTATGTAGTACCTACATACATATGTTATAATACATATTAATACATTAATAATAATATATTACATTATACTACATCAATTACATATGTAATTAATTGTTTTTATTAATACAATATTGTAACAATCGATTTTGCGAGGATTGCCTTAGTAATTTCAGTATTACTTCGTAAATTTCTAATCTTAATCGTTACATTATGAATATCCCTAAAACGCGTAAGATATTAATTTTTCTTTTGTGAGTTATTGAATTATTTACCTGTTCATAATAACAACAACAGTTCCATTATCCGGTCTGATAAATGATACTAATTCAAGTTTGTTGTTCGATGTCGCGGAAAAAATTCTTTGCGAACCTTTCGGAATAAGTTTAGTGAAATGAGCTAAAGCGTAATACATAGGTTGTTTATAAAATTCCCCAGAAGTCGCGTTCACTATTATTGGAGAATCGACATTATTGTTTATGTAAGTCGGGCCCCCTGTTTCGTCAAGAACCATATTCCAGTCTATCCAGCCTGTTACCCAATTATTTAAATCCTAGAGAGTTATTTTACACGATAAGAAATAATAAAATATGATATTATCAATAGGTACCTTAATTATATCTAGTGCATATGATTCTGCACGAGACCATTCACCTAAAAGTACGGCTTTTTTCAACGGGCCTGCTCCTAAAAATATTAGAATTTAATCGAGTTTATAGAGCATTATTAAATCATACCTTCGCAAGCTTCGGTAGCTAAAATAAATTTGTCGGGATATGCATTATGAGTTTCTGTTAATCGAGACTGTGAAAACAAGTTGTTCAAATACCAGTGTAGTCCAAAACCATCTATATATTCTTTTACCATTTTGTTTTCAAATAACTAAAGATTTTATTAGCAAGTTTTAATTTATAAAAATTATTGTGAGCAATTTTACCATATCGATAAACCATTTGTAAAAGTACGATTGGTCATCGACTGCTAGAATTTTTAATGAGCCAAATTCAGAATTGCGAATGGTAGGTCCTAAATTTTCGGCTATCCATTTACGCTTTATAAAAAAATAGTTCGTTTATTAAAGAAAGTTATTTTTCGTACTTTTATAATTATTATTTACCATTTGATGTGCTGACCATCCAACGGAATTAATTTTAATAGGAAATAGTCCCGTTGATGGTTCATTACCTGTTGTTATACCCCAAAATGATATACTCTCATTTTTGTACGCTTGCAGAAATTTAAGAAAATAATTAGCCCACGATTGATACATGTTGGTACGTAAAAAATCTGGTCCCGTGTATTTGCCATTGTTTTTCATCCATTTCGGTGCAGTCCAGGCCGATGCAAATAGTTCTATTTTGTCATTGGATAGTTGTTGAGCAGTTTTTATTATCGGTATCTAATTAATAAATTATATTAAAATAAGTAATTAAATGTGTTGCAATGTGTATACAGTTAAACCTCTGTTAACGACCGCTTCAAAATAATGTATGCGGATACTAAAGTTAAAGAATTGATTTGTAATCTGAATTTTACATTAGCGGAAACTTTTTAATAACGGACAGTTTTTTTTTTGATCCCGCGAACGTTATTCGGCGTTGAGAAGTTTTACTGCATTAAAAATTATACTCACTTTATATTTATAATCTTCGGGGGCAAGCGTAAAATTTAAAAGATCCGGATCTTCATTTCCATCATCATATGAATAACCGTGGGTAGAAAAATCAGTTCCGCCTATAGGAACTCGGCACAGATTATATTCGAGACCGTCTTTGGAAAAGTACGATCTTAACAAATTAAAACGTTATAGATAAGTATGTACTTGAAGTAATACAGCGCCAATAAATTATGTAACTACATACCTTAATAAATTATTAGAAGTTGCGTTATTTAAGGAATAAATATTTATTCCAGTTGCATCAGTAAATGATCCTCCCCATCCGATTACAGTTTGATATCTTGTAGTCGAATCTATATGAATGATGTTGTCTACTTTAACGTCGGAGACTGGTTGAAATTCTCCTTTTTCCATTTTATATCTGAGACCATTTTGCGTTGACGTATATGATAAATATTGTCCTTTTAGTAACTTTTCTGGTTGTGGTATTACGTCACAGTATGTTGTATTGCAAACACATACAATACTACTACGTCCATAGCTTCTGGGTATACAATCGTTTTGAAGTGCAGAACCTATAAATAAACAAAGTGAATATTTAATGGATTTAATCGTCGATTAATTAATTATTATATTACAATTGTATTTTATTATTTGTACTTACGTAAATTATTGTATACATTTTTTTTCAATTTTGCATTATGCTACATGCATTATCGTACTTATGTACGATGTACCTATGTGATTGTGGTATATGTATAATTATCTTGATATGTCAGACTTCAAAGTAGTAAACCAAAAATGTTTCAGAATGTTTATTGTAAGTAAAACAATTTACCTATATGAATAGACGTAATACATAGTAAATTAGTAAAATAGCTGAACTACCACAATTCAAATTGAAATTACGAGAATTTGTTAAGTATTAAAAATAAATTTAATTTTTTGTTTTTTCTTTTTTTTGACTAAACGGTCATAATCATCTATAGATATTATTTAATAAATTGTATAAGTAGTAAATATAATTAAGTAGATACTTACAGAAAAGTTTAAGCATTAGTAGTAACGCTAATACTATTTGGTGACAATTCATGTTGTATGTAGGTACTTGTACGAACACTAAAACTCAATCCGACTACTTATTAAAAAGTTTGGTAATGTATAGAAATTAAAATTACCAACAGCTTTTAACTATCTACTTCGATATTCTTTTTAATAAAAAAAAATAAGATTTAGGATAATAATCCTAAATACGCAAGTACAAAATTTTACGTTAGGATCTGCAAAATGTTGAAACTACTCAAATTTATATAAATTTTCTTATCAATTTTGTATAATATAATATCTTATATATTTATCATATCGGTATAGTATTTTATTTATCTAAAATTGTATCTCATCTTGATAAAAATGGCGTAGCAATGTCAATTACATGTCCACGCGACGTTCTTGAAGCACAATTGCTCAAATATAGTTGCTCGAACGGAGAATTGCTCGAATCATATACCTATATGTCGCCGAATAATTATTGTAAAATCATCCTTTAAAAAAAAAGCCTAGTCTTTTTACAAAACGCCGTCTTGTTGTTGAAAAAATGTGTGTATCTCAAATTGACTGACTGATAGCCTTTATATAATACGACTACGCACCTCTAGCCTTTTTGTCTTGGAAGCATTTAAAAGCAAAAAGACAACTGTCTTTTAATATTTTACATGATTCGAGAAATTCTCCATTCGAGCAATTGTTTTTCAAGCAACTTTCCATTCGAGCAGGGCGTATAAACGCATAATTCTTCTTTATAATTGGGAAAAGTGGGGATCATTCAACAACTTTTTAGTTTCTTGTTCGCGGGCTTTATGTAAAATAAAATTAAGAAGTTTTTTTAATCTGTAATAGTTTGATATTAATAGTAATGACATTTTGACTATCTATTGATAATCGTGTTATAATTATAATAAAATAATTTAAGGAAATCAGTTTTGTATGGACTCCAAAAAATCTTTTAAAATGGTTGAAAGTGCCCCAGTAGTGAAGTAGTTTCAACCATGAGCTGGGGTAGATTAAACCAGTAGTCAAATGGAATTATTTATTAATAACAACTCAAAATTAGTACTTTAAAATAAAAAAGCACGATTTTTTAACCTAATTAAATGTCAAATGTGCAAATAATAAAGTAGTTATGCCAAACAGATAAACGAACTACAGACATGTAAAAATCTATAACGTACATATGTACATGTAGGTCCCCATCGCATTTTCGTTAATCTGCGTTTTATTCATTTTAGGAATTTTCATTTTCTAGATATCTAAAATATGTTTTTACAGTTATATCGCCGAATTATTCTACTCTAAGATTTATTCTACCATTTAGGATACCTTCAACCGGTCGTTGAATATACCCCATATGCGTCATTTAAAAAAATATTTTAATAAGTTATACGTAATTTTATGTTAGAATTACTTTAACATTTAATTACATAAGATATCGTAGTCTTGTATTTTACTACAAAATATTCCTTTTAAATTCTGTTAGATTTAATTATGAAAATATAATAAAATCGTACCGTAAAATATCAATATATATTTATAACGTTTCTTTTACGCGTCACAATCACATTATATTCGATTCCAACATGGACTATTACTTCAAGTTACTTATTCTAATATAAGCAAGCGGCTTAATTAAATATTAAATAAATTAATAATACTGGTTGAATGTTCCCCACTTTCCCCTGCACATCTTCAAAATTATCGAAAATATCTGTTGTATCAGTTTCATATAAAAATTACTAATTTCGGGCCGACTCTGCTGTAAAATAACTAATCATTGCTGAACATCAGTAAATTACCATAAAAATAATTGTTTGTACAATGATTTTTATGATGATCAACTTACGCATCATTTGACATCATTTGACATAAATGTATTGTTCGTCTTTTAGTTACCTATGTTACCAAAGTAGCAGGCTCTGCACTTAATTATTTTAGTTAGTTGGCAGGGTACACGTAGTTAGGTAAACAAAGATAAATAAATTGACTGATACGAGATCGTCCATAATATTATACTGCACGGATTAAATAAAGATAAATTATTAAATCGGTATATTATTAAAACGATCCGAGTTTGTTGCTACAACCAATCATCCGGAATAATTTCAAAATTTTCATGTTACGAGGACTTACAAGAACCCATTGCTGCGTAAACTTTCTGATAAAATTCTTTTAACCCACTTTATGTAAGAAAACTAAGAATAACTTGCTGAATAGACGCACTAAGGACTAGTTTTTCAATTGCTATTGCGAAACTGACCTTAAAAGTTGAGCTTTTCAGCTAAATAGAATACAATAAATTAAATAATTTATTAATCGGATTATATTAGAAACTGTCACTAAAATAATTAATAAACAAAAGGTCGGGGCAAGGTTATTTTTAATATCTATAGATGGTTTAAAAATGTGTTAATATTTTATCGTGCATTAATAAGTATGCGAACTAAAAATTGGGACTAAGGATAAGTATAATGAATGGAATGGTTGCTATATAACAACCGCAAGAAATTTTACCGGGACACTTGGTGTTAATAAATAAAATTATAGTATTGTTGTTAGATATTTGTTCCTTGTTCAATAAATAAACAATTTCCAACAATAGTCCCAATTTTTAGTGCGCGTACCTTATTATCTATGTCAGTACGACCTTTAATCGTATAAAAATGTTTTACATTTATTCTAAAGAACTCTTCCAATAAGGTTTCAGTGCTATTATTTTAGTGGGTAAACATTTAAAAAATCAACATGTTTAAAGTTCTGACCAATTTATTACAGAATAATAAACAGTAAGTATATTATGATATGACACTATTTCCTTAGAAACGATTGAAGTATTTCTATAAGTAATTATTAAATAATATCATAAATAAATTGAATCGCTGCCTATAAATACACATATAAATAAATTACAAACATTAGCTAGTAATACGTTTTATTGTAGTTTATCGAGTTTTGTGAAGATTAAGTCTTTACAAAATGCAAGTTCAACAACTATAAATGCTACTGAAATAGCAAAATTTACAAGATTAAGTTCATTCTGGTGGGATGAGATTGGAGAAATAAAACCTCTTCATGCCATGAATAAATTACGAGTTCCTTTTATCCGAGACTGCCTTATTAATCGTGGATTAACAAAAAAAGAATTTGCCCATACTTGTCAGCCGCTTAAAGATTTAACAATTTTAGAAGTTGGATGTGGAGGTTGGTTATTCATATACTATTCTTATTATTTACGTGAAAAATGGTTTTTTTTTTGGTAGGCACATAGTAGGTTCAGTTATTATAGGAACGAGAATTTTTATATTTAAATTGAATTTAATACTAAATAATTGATAATGGGTTAGAGTTGAAGTGCATTTTTAGTTCAAAATGACTTAAGAATCTCTTATTGGATAATTGAAACTTAACTTTGTTTAGCAATAAAATAATCCACGTGATTATTCCCATTTTTGTGCCATTTATGATCTAGAGAGGAAAACCATTGTGAACAACAGTTGAAATTATTTTAATTCTAAAACCACCCAAGTGCATTTGCAAGGAAACACAACAGACAGCTGGAAAATTCAGAAAATCGGTAGGTTTGTAGAGTTCCACGAGATAAGAACATTATACATATTTTTAACGACCCAATCGCCGGTGTTCAGAGTATAGCACCCTTTAAACGAAATCTCAATATCTCGAAAACTATTAAAGATATTTAAAAAGAGTGAAGATACAATTTGAATTAAATTAAAAGATAAACTCTAAGAGATGATACATAATTATTATGTAAGTAAGTAAGTTGAAGAAGCAAGATATCGTTTGAGAAACATTGTAACAAAAAGTAATATTTGTAAGAAAAGCTTGTAATTAAATAATGTTTTATAAATAAATATTTCTTGTTTATTAAGTAGATACCCAATGAGGAAAATTATATAGGAAATTTGTATGTAGGTAGTTGATTAATTATTTAAACGTTTTATTTATTGTGAATTTTAGGTTGTAGAATAGCCTTTCTTAAATAATTACATATTGCCACAAATAATTATAGACTTACGTTTTACTTGTTTTATCCGGGAATAGTTTTTGTTACACATTTGATAGATGCCTATCCGAAAGCCGTTTTTCACAGTTTTAATTCAAAATATCATAAAATTTTAAGGCACTCCTACTTATCAAACTACCACAATTTCTTTATTATTAGGTAGTGTATCGTCTATAACGATTTACAATTTGTATTTTTTTAGGTGGTATACTTACTGAGCCTTTAGCTAGATTAGGTAGTATAATTACCGGTATCGATATGAGTTCCGAATTAATCGAAGTAGCAAAAAATCACGCAACTTTGAATTCTTCTACATCAAAACTATCATACTTTGTGATTTCCGTTGAAGACCATGTTAAAAGCAACTTTGAAAAATATGACGCCGTTGTTGCCTCCGAAGTTGTAGAACATGTGACCAATAAAGAATTGTTTTTAGAAAGTTGTGTCAAATGCCTCAAGCCAGGCGGTTCAGTTTTTATTACAACAATGAGTAAAACTATGATGGCTTGGTTTGCTGGCAAACTTTTTGCCGAATATATTTGGAAATTTATTCCTCCCGGTACTCATGATTGGAACAAATTCATTACTCCAAATGAAACACAAAATATTCTCGAAAATTGTAAGTGATATTTATAACAATTAAAGAAATTCTGTTTTCTTTTTATCGTAGATAAATGCACCACTGTACTTGTTCACGGGATGTTATACAATTTTATCACAAATCACTGGTTCTGGACCGAAGGCATTCCCGTTAGTTATGCCCTCCATGCTATTAAAAATAAAGATATTTAGATTGTTTTCATAGTAGGTAAACAAATTAAAATTAATATGGAAATTAAAGGTTATTTATGATAATTAAATGTATGTACACTTATAATGTCTATTATTATTACTTATAATTATAATTATTAAATTAATAAAAATACAACTCTTAATATTAATATCTTAATCTTAATCTAAGTATCTGAATTAGGTACTAAGATATATCTATTGTTTGATACTAAAATCGTATCTTATTTCTTATCTATATTATTAGATAACTGTTATAATAATATATTTTGTTGTTTGTTGTGTAATCAAGCAATAGTATAAATAAAAATTAATTAGGTAGGTACTTACAGATGGATACATAGAAATTCATATTTGCCTTTTTATATGTATACTTTATGTATGTGTTTCATACACATAAATTACGTGTGCACCTCTTTCGTTTATCTTATGCTTTTTGAATTTTATTAAACAGAGCAGACACCCTATATAGCCTATGTATAAATCGTTATCAGTTCTAATAACTAATAACAAAAGTACATAATAAAATATGATAAAATTTCCGACTGACATTAACATATGACCCGGAATTATTAGTTTTCATAATGTACTTATATGTATTTACTTATGTTTGTATTTTATGAGTTGTTATTATAAAGTTATCATAAATTTATTTTGAAATTTAATAAAAAGAATGAAAAATAATAGAGCCAAAATTGCAAAAACTTATATTTGGTGAATTTATGACGACAAATAACAATTGTCGAAAAAATAGAAATGAAAAATATTTTACATAATTAATCCATATTAAAATTATATTTTTTATATATAAACACTACTTACAACTATATAGGTACGTATATTCGAAAGCATACAATTTTTAACACTTATTATAGTGAAAATAATTCTTAAATAATATAAAATCTACTTAAGAATTTTCTGTTTTATATATTTTATATTAACAGCCATTATTGTGACTTTTGTACTCATTAAATAATAAACGATTTCTGTGTCATTCAGTGTATTTTTTTATATTGTTTTAAAATTAATTCAATCTATAAATTTGTTAAAATACAAATGATAGATTACATTTATTATACTGATATGAAATCAGCGTTACATGTGCGTTATATCTAATATAATAAAATTATTACCAACTTCAGTACCTATAATTATACGAAAAAAAAAGTTTTATAACATTTCCTGATACGATAGAAAAAACAGCGTAGCGCTTATCCGCAGATGTCGACGCAGTTTTTCCAAAAAGGCGTAACTCGCAAAAAATAAATTTTTGTGCATAAGACACGTTTCGCGGAAATACAAATCGATTTTTCCGATGGAAAAAATCGGAATATTGTTTAGATGCATAAGATAGTCAGAATGACTCTTTTTCCAAAAAGTGTGGGTAACCCCCTTTTAGCAAAACGCCATCGATATTTAATCTGTAAGTAACAGCTATACGAAAGTCTAAACAATAAAACGAAAGTAAAGAGCTCGAACAATAAACAATAAAGCCTTTAGTCGTTTCCTATAATTTTTAATTTTACAATATAACTGAAAATGTTGGTACTTATAACAATTGTGTTTTATTTAAATTACAGATAAATGCCGTCCATAATCTTACGACGCAGCTTTCAACATTTAAAATGGTAAGTGTTCAATTTAATTCTATTTAATGTTATGTATATCGTATAAATGTAACTACGTGTATATTAAGTATTACCTATTATTTTCTTTATTTATTTTTTTTATGACTGGGATTCCCAATTAAACAGTCTAATTTTGATGTGTTTGCTAGATTTGGTTAGTGCGGGTTAGTATTAACATTCACGAACGTCCGTGTGGTTGCAGCGGGATTCGAACCCGTAGCCGTGTAACGCTAGATAGAAGGCCAGTCCTTGTACTGCCACGCTAGACCACACGGTTCCCTCAAGTATTATCAAATACATATGTATATTTCAGTTGTTACGAAATTTTCAGATTTTTAAAAATTTTTAACCTTACCATCATGTGATAATTTGAATTTTTCATTAAATTTTTTTTCTTATTATGTACCTACCTATTACGATTGATAGAGTATTTTTCATTTATTAAACCGCACGATATTAATCGTCACCGACATTTTTATTTCAGGACCTCGGCATTAATCAAATCATCTCGCAGTACAGTTTCATCGGTCAATTTAAAAGAAATAAACAATTTCAAAAAGTTGACCAATATTTGGTGGGATGAAACGGGAGAAATGAAAGCTTTGCATTCCCTTAACAAATTAAGAGTTGCATTAATGCGAGATGGTCTTATCACTACAAATGTGACTAAAAAACAGTTTATTGATTCATCGAAGCCGCTTACGGACATTTCCATTTTAGAAGTTGGTTGTGGAGGTTATCATTTGAAGTACAACGTAGTTTTTGATTTTATTGCTTTTACATTAAATCGTAGGAGGAATTCTTACGGAAGCCTTAGCAAGAATAGGAAGTAATGTAATCGGAATCGATGCCAGTTCAGAATTAATTGATCGGGCAAAGGAACATGTTAAACTGGATTTATCGTTATCGCCCAAAATCAAATATTTTACTGAAACTATTGAAAACCATTCTCCGAAACATTCAGGCAAATACGATGCAGTGGTCGCATCCGAAGTTCTAGAACATGTATCGGAAAAAAATGTATTTCTAGAAAATTGCATCAGTTGTGTAAAACCGGGCGGTTCCATTTTTATCACCACTGTAAATAAAACTGTAGCTTCTTGGTTGGCAGGTATAATAGTTGCTGAAAATATTTTAAATCTCGTTCCACGCGGCACACACGATTGGGATAAGTTTATTCCCCCTCATGAAGTACAAAAGATTTTGGAAGATTGTAAGTATTATGTCGGGCTTACGTTAAGCGGACAAGACGAAAACAAACGATAAGAACTAAGTGTTTGTTTGTAATGAAATACCAACATTCGAAGTTCTCTTTTGTGTTAGGTATGGTTCATCCAGACCAGGACAAACACCTGATTGTAAACATCTGTTCGCCAATAGCGTTTCATAAACCAATCAGCAATTGGAAGGAACTCATCGATCGACAAATGTTTGTTTGGTCTGGGCGAACCATTATTGAACAGCTTATGTTTCCGGAATCGAATTTACTCTAATGCCAAGTCCAGCCTAAACGAACATGCTGTTTGCAAATAGCAGTAGCGATACAACAGTTTGTTTAATATGTGGATCTACCTTATTGCGAACAAAACACATAAAAATAAAACAGGAAGGTATTCGACTATTATTTTGATATCTATATCGTTATAATATTAAGAATTTTATTAAAATGGGCACTCTTTAAAGTTTAACGATGAACATACAATTAATGTTCGTAAAACTTCGATAACAGACTGAGTAATTCTAAAAATGCACAGAAAAATACAAGAAATCCATAAATTGTTCGAATTTGGTTCACAGACTGTCACAAACAGATCGAGTTTGTCTTTTGTTTTTGTTTGTCTGCTTATTGTAAACCCAAAATTAAATGTTAATGATTATTTTTTGTTTTAAAACTATCTATTATAGGGAACTGCAAGACTCGAATTATTCACGGTATGTGTTACAATTTTCTGACTAATAAATGGTCTTGGACTTCAGAAACGTCAATTAATTATGCTATACAGGCAGTTAAATTATAACAATCATAATTGTATTTGGTAAATATGTATTCTATAAGTTTAACATGAACATATATATATATATATATATATATATATATATATATATATATATATATATATATATATATATATATATATATATATATATATATATATATATATATACTATTAATTAAATAAAAAGAATTTGTATTACAAAAATTCAATACCTACTTGTAACTTAAACAATGTATTGGGTATATTTTTAACAAAATAAACGGTTTCAAAAATTCTACCCTGATATTGTTGTATGTATCTATCACTTTGCTTTTATCTAGGACTGTTCATGATAGGTAAATAGATAAGCAATACAAGTAATGAACTTAAGATATTTAAGGCTCAATTCAAAGTGAAACTCATTCTCACCTAATAGATGGGTAGGTACATATACCTAATAATTTTAAAACTGAATTTATTACCACGTTTCGCATCCATAGTTTTTACTCGTTGTCGACAATATTTACAAACAAAATAAAACTGTTTAACGATAAGTTCAGTATTAATTGAAAATGAGTTTCGTTTACGAATTTGAGTCTTAAATATGTTTGGCAACGTCATTCAATTCCATAAGAGGAATAATGAGTTATGGAACGGACTGTAAATTCGATCTTTACAAATAAGATTTAACTTTTACGATAGTAAAGTTGCATAACTTTCTACTACATTTCATTATCAACATTGTTGTAATTACGCTACGAAAGACTGCATCTTTATATGCAATAAAAGTGTAGTATGGGAGAAAAACAAAAGAGAGTTTTAGTTTTGTGTAGTTTTTGTTTTGTAAATACAGAATATTGAACTGTCAGAAAACGAACATTAAAACGGTTGTGTTAATTAATCTCTAACGAACCATACAACATTTGGCGACGAGGATAAAGAAAAACGTTATGGCAGAAAACAGAGAGGCGGTAAAGAATTTTCATTTTGAAAAATTTTCGACGGGGGTAGAAGAATGGAGCTACTACATACAACGGTTTGAGGTTGAATTAGCTATACACCATTTAAACACAGCGGAAACAGGTAGGGAACGAAGGAATCTGTTATTAACGAAAGTAGGTGCGGAAGCGTTCAAAATATTAGTAGATCATTTTAGGCCCGTCAACATAACAACGCAAACGTACGAGAAAATTGTGGAAGTGTTAAACAATTATTATGGAAAAAAAACATACGTGTTATCGGAACGAGTGACATTTGCAGCACGCACACGACGCGAAGATGAATCCATAACGAAATTTATAACAATCTTACGTGGTTTATCGGGGAACTGTGAATTCGGTGAAAGTTTAAATGAACGATTACGCGATCAATTGGTAATTGGAATCAATAATTTGAGTTGGCAACAAGAAATAATTCGAGAACACCCAACAAATGAAGCAACATTAGCAGAAGTACAGGCAACAGCAGTAAAATTAGAGCAAGCATGTATTCAGACAGAAAGAATATCTGCATATACGCAAAACATGAACCAGAACATAAACAGAGTAAAACAAACGAACAATCATTCGAGGAATCAACCAACAAGAACAAATAATAATAAATGGAGTAAAAACAGCGAGAAAAACGAACACACCAGAACAAAAACAACATGTTTATTTTGTGGGAACAAACTTCATGATAATCTAAAATATTGTCCAGCGCGGGGAAAGAAATGTCTAGCTTGTGGAAAATTAGGTCATTTCGCTGCAGTATGTATTACGTCCGGAAGAATGAAAATTAAGAAGGAGGTTAACAGCAACACTAGAAGAATCATAAATAACGAGGACAACGAAGAATCAGAAACATCCACGGATACGACTAGTATACACGTTATTGGAAATGCAAAAAAAGTAATGATTCCTGTGAACATTAACCAGAAAAACATTGAAATGTTATACGATCCAGGAGCAGCACATGCAATTGTGGGAAAGAAGTTGTGGAAACAAATCGGGAAACCAACTTTAGAACAAGCAAACGACCTGGTTGCGTATACGGACGTGAAAATAAAAACATTGGGTGTAGCACAAGTGAGAGTGAACGCATTTGAACAAACACAAAATCTGAATCTATACGTCATCGAAGAAAACGATATACCTCTTTTTGGACTTGATTGGTGTTTAGAATTTGGATTAGAAATGCCACGGGGCTCAAGAATATGTAATATAAAGTTACATCAACAAGAAAATCAACGAACGCACGTTGAACAAAACCAACAACTAGAGAAAATACTGACGGAAAACGCCAAAGTATTCGAACGACGAATTGGAACAATTAATGGGCATGCAGCAAACATCCATATTAAAGAGGGAACTATTCCAAAACATTTTAGACCTAGACCGGTACCCATTATGTTGAAAAGTCAGGTAGACGCTGAAATAGATAGGCTAGTGGCAGAACAAGTGTTGGAACCGGTAAATACAACAACCACTCCTATTCAGTGGGCCACTCCAGTAGTAATTGCAGTAAAATCAAACGGTAGTATACGTATTTGTGGAGATTTTCGAGTTACTTTAAATCCACATGTACAAACAAACAATTACCCTCTTCCCAGATTTGAAGAAATGGTAGCAAAACTAAACGGTGGGAAGGAGTTTTCAAAAATAGACCTGAAAGACGCTTATTTACAAGTACCTGTTAGTACGGAGTCGCAAAAATATTTAGTTATTGCAACACAAAAAGGTTATTATGCATATAAAAACTTCCTTTCGGAATTTCATTCGCGCCATCATTATTTCAACAAACTATGGATCAGATCTTAGCAGGAATAGAAGGAACTATATGCTATATCGATGATATATTAATAACCGCTCCAACTCGAGAATTACATTTAAACCGGCTGCAAATAGTACTACAACGATTAAAGGAAGCAGGAATTACAACGCAAAAATCAAAATGTGCCTGGCTTCAAAAGAAGATCACTTTTCTGGGACACAACATTGACGGTGAAGGTATTCACCCGACCGACAAACATATTCGTGCAATTAGAGAAATGCCAACACCAACAAACACAACAGAACTACGTGCATTTTTAGGAGCAATAAGTTATTATAGCAGATTTATACCGAACTTACACCAAAAATGTGTACCATTATACGAACATTTAAAGAAACAACAAAAATGGAAATGGACGACGGAAGATAATCAATTATATGAAGAATTAAAAAAATCGTTAACATCAAATGACACATTGGTTCATTACGATCAAAACTTACCACTCTATGTAACCAGCGATGCCTCAAACAAAGGGGTCGGAGCAGTTTTGTTTCATAAATATGAAGATGGAAGTATGAGGTCAGTAGCATACGCCTCACGTACTTTCAGTGAGACAGAATCAAGATATGCGACGATAGACAAGGAAGCATTAGCTATCATTTTTGCAGTAAAGAAATTTCAACAGTATTTATATGGACGGAAGTTTAAATTACTCACGGATCACAAGCCGCTAGAAAGAATTCTAAGCGATGACAGAAATACACCAAAGATAGCCAGTAACAGGTTGTTAAGATGGGCAATGATTTTAAGCACTTACGATTATGATATAAAATATCATCCGGCAAAAGAAAATGCTCCAGCCGATATATTATCAAGACTACCAATTGAAAACAACGAAATTTCAGAAGAAGAACAGGTAGGGCTGCCCAGCAGGGGACATTTATTATCACTACGGTTAAATCGGATACCAATAACTAAGAAAAAATTAAAAGAAGAAACGGAAAAGGATAAACATCTAAAACAAGTGGGAAAATTTATAAGTAGTTATTGGCCGGAAAAGAAAGAAGTGCCTGGAGAATTGACAGCATTCTATGAAAAAAGAGAGGAATTATCGAGAGAAGAGGGCATAGTGTTATGGAATGGAAGAATATGTATTCCAAAAACGTTACAAAAGGAAGTGTTAGAAATGTTACACGATGGTCATGCAGGAATAACAAGCATGCAATCAATTGCTAGAGTTCACGTATATTAGCCGAACATCGATGCAGAAATAAACAAATTTGTAACAAGATGTTATCCGTGTCAATCTTCTAGATCGGAAGAAACACGAGTACCGTTATATCCGTGGGCACCACCACCAGAACCGTGGTCGCGAATACATATAGACTTCGCAGGACCTTACAAAAATAAAATGTGGCTATTAGTAATCGATGCATATACTCGATGGTTAGAAGTTATACCGGTACACAATATAAAAACGTACACGACAGTAACACGATTACGGGAAATCTTTGCGAGGTTCGGACTTCCCAAGTTTATCGTTAGTGATAATGGACCATCACTAACGTCGGACGAATTTAAACTTTTTTGTGACGCGCACGGGATTACTCACATTAAGGTAACACCCTATCATCCAAAATCCAACGGGCTTGTAGAACGCGCGGTTCGTACTTTTAAACAAAGGCTAGATTCGATGGAACCTGAAAGTGACTTAAATTTTTGTTTACAACAATTTCTGATGAGTTACAGGAACACACCGCAACGATCGACAGGACGAACGCCAGCAGAGTTAATGTTCGGGAGAAGGACAAGAAATGTTTTCGATCAACTAAAGCCTGGCGTGCGGAGGAGTATGGAACTAGAAAGAATGAAGCAAAAAGAGTACCATGACCGTAAAAACGTAAAGGAAAAATTTTTTAGACAAAAACAGTTAGTCTGGGTAAACAAACCTTTAGGACCAGGATCGGTCCCCGGAGAGATAATACAGCAAACCGGACCCTACTCCTATAGTGTAGAGATAAATGGGGTGGAAAAGAGAAAACATGCCGAACAAATAAGACTGCGGACAGAACCAGAGGAACCAGCACCAGAGACACCGGGAGATAATCTGGAGCACCACTCGGAAAACAACGCTGCCGGAACGGCAACAGAGGAAGGGTCACCGACTGAAACCAACCAAGAGGAGAGACCACGGCGAAATCCCGCTAGATGGAGACAACCCCCAGCCCGACTGAAAGAATACATCACAAACTTTTAGTGGGGAGTAAAATGTAGTATGGGAGAAAAACAAAAGAGAGTTTTAGTTTTGTGTAGTTTTTGTTTTGTAAATACAGAATATTGAACTGTCAGAAAACGAACATTAAAACGGTTGTGTTAATTAATCTCTAACGAACCATACAACAAAAAGTAACTAATACTTCACGTTTTTAATGATTAATCCTCGAATGCCGACATTTTTAAAATACGACGCGTAAAATCGCATCTTTAAAACATATATCGCTGTCATAAATTAAATTTTTTTTTGTAAATTAATCGAATTATGGATGGCTATAAAGTGATATATTACGTTTATGCTGCAATCAATTTATTGGGCTAAAATCTGGGATTTTTAAAATATGAGTTGTTAAAGTCAGAGGTCAAAACATTCTACTGCATGCGCATATGTATAATTGTATGTAATCGTACAATTATCACATATTTAATTACAATGTGTGTACACATATTTTTTATTGCGCCTATTTAATCTATACAGGGTTTTAATCCACATTTTAAAATTTCTACTAATGATATATTTATTTTTGGCAAATTTTTTATTTTTATAACATTTTTTCAATTTAAATTTTATTTGCAAACGTTAATGTTATTAAAGCACATAAACTGTAGTAACTATGTGTATCACACTTTGTAATCACCGTTCAGAAAGATTATTTTACTGTTGCACATTTCTTAAGATATATAGCCCAGGCGTTTTAGAACAAAAAAGAGGCAAACTTAGAAATAAATAATGTAAATCTGAAAATTGGTATAAATGTACCGTCGAGTGTGCTGATTAACATACTAAAAGTCCTCTGCCGGCTCCATGTTTTTTTTTTCAAAATTTACTCGGCTCTATACGAAAAATATAGATTTATCACCTATTACAAAAATTATTTTATTTGAGATTATCTTTCAAATGATATTATATAAGATCGTTATGATACGATTAGTCTAGTCATCAAACAGCATGGGATTTCTTGGCCGAACATTTCCCTGCGTCAGGGTTGCCTTCGTAGGCAAAAAGCGATGACATGAACCGGAGCAACCTTGAAATGCTTTAAGTTACATTATAATTACTTTATACTAATTATTAGTAGGATAATTGATCATTTTTAAACAAATAAATCATCTTCGAGAATTTTCGGGATTTTTCAATTTCAATTTTAACAATGTTCTCGAAGTTTCCCGTTTATGAACTATATTATATTAGTAGAAGGACATTGCTTTGAAGTATGTAATACCATTAATTATCTTTTGTCCCCGGATTTATCTTTAGAGTAATTAATAAAAAACATGTTTCTCCCATATACTTCGATGTTATTTTAAGACCGAAAAACAATTACTTCCGGTCGAGCCACATAAATTTAGTTTTCATATTTGTAATCAATACCAAAAACAGTTTTAATGAACAGTTAAGTGAGCAATTTTCAATGTCCCGTGGACTATGCTCTTTATATTCAAATTTTGAAATATGTATATGTATTTTGAATTTGGAATTATGTATAGATTTGTATAAAGAATACAATTTTCTGAGAAATTTCAAATAAAAAAGTTTTTCATTTGTGTTCAAACTTTATGCCGGTCAATGTATAAAGTGAAAGTGAACATTTAAAGTGAACTATATTTCTTTAATACGATTAAATTTATTTAATTTGATTTAAATAAAACTTCAGTCAAACGTAAAACTCAAAATGTTATATGTGGAGATGTTACTAACTGATCTGAAATTCAAATATACATAATAGCAAACATAATAGTTAGGTAATAATATCTAATAAAATATAGTCACAATAATGTATCTATTATTCAATAATAATACTGTTTAGGTCTTTTTACTTACCATTAATATTTTGCAATAATAAATAATACAAAACTAAATTTTTTAGATGTTTACTTATATGTTTTTAATTTAATTATTTACAGCAAAAATATTTTGAATGAAAATGTTTTTCTTTAATGAAAATGTGACTATACTTCGTCCAAACCTATATGCAATCCACGTCATCAATGAAAGGTTACTAGATGATGACGTTTCACACAGTGCTGTCACCTCGTACCTCGTATTTTAACAATGTTAATAAATTGTAGTCTTTCTTTATGCCATCTAATATGTGCGCAGGTAAATCATCTATAGAATATGTCACTTTCCAAACTTTAAACCGAATTACAAATAAACAATCTAGTAACTTTTTTTTGATGACGTAAATTTCATATAGCTTTGGATAGGCCATAATCTTATAAATAATATTATAATAATAAAATATATTAAATAATCTAATTATTTAATTATTTTGCAATAATTATACGAATATAAATTTTGTAGTTGCTTATTTATTTTTAATTTAATTACTTAGATACCTACATCAAAAATATGGAATGTTTTTCTTTAAAAAAATGTAACTTGGAAACTCGTTTTGTTAAAATAAGCACATTTTCGTAACAATGTCGGGCATATTATTTTTTGACGTTGGGATAAATCGTACATCGCATATTTGATATTCAATGTCAAAAACAAAACCGAGTTTATAAAAACCGCTTGTTGTGATAATTTTAATTAATATAATTGACGTGAGTTTGGATAAAGGTTAAATTTATTATGAATAATATATATATACCTAATTGTATATACACATGATTAAATTGTATTATAAATATTTCTTGCTTTTAATGCATTATATCTACCTTTCTTAATAAAACTAATTAATCATAAAATTATATATGTACATATTTGAAATAAAAATAAGTCTTGAAATACTCGTATAATCGTAAACTTGTAATTCAATACAAAATTTGAAAAGTGACTTATTTTACCGATGCTTTACCTGCACACACATTACACGGCAAAGAAAAACAATTGCAAAGTGCTGTAAAAATACAACGTAGGAGTACCTAATCTTTTATTGATAACGTGCATTGAAATAAAATTTGAATGACCTTCAGTTTCCTTATTTCAAGTACCTATACATTTTAATAATTAAGTATGTACATATATTAATACTTATGTTATTATTTCAAATTGATGAGGTTTTTCTTTTAGAATAATAATATTCAATAATATGCATTCTTAAAATGTTATTTTTGTATGTAAAATTCAATTTGTAATCAACGCCGCAAAGCCTTGCAAACCAACGACGTTTTTAATATCATACTATAAACACATTTTCTATAAAAACGAAATATTCACTTTAAAAATACATACATATATATCTAGGTGCATATCTACATTGTATTTAAAGAAGATTCGGTAGGAAATCCTTAAACCAATAATTAAAATGTACCTACACTTGAAACAAAGAAATCATATTTATAAAAAAAATATATTTCAAGCACCTACCTATATGATCTTATTTTATTAAGAACACTGCATTAAAAACAAGAAATATTCAGCACTACCTACCTAATGAAATTATTAATTTAATTAGTAATTAACTAACGTATTTTAACTTAAAAATATTATTCTCAAGTTAAAACAACTTTTATTAACGTTAACATTAAGCTTTAAAAATTATGAACGAAAACAATGTTAAATTTTTATTGTATGGAATTTATAAAAACAACAATAATACGAAGGCAATAATAATAATCAAAAACAACCATAAATCAGAATTAAAAAACATACGTACACAGACGACCGATAATTTGAATAAACGTTACGAAATAAATATCATCGTATGCTTCTGATAATGTGATAATAGATTAACGACTTACGATGTTGATTATTTTCAATATTCGTATCTCTTTCTTTTATAACAATACATTGTAAATATTATAATATTATTCTTTAAAATTTTGGTAAAAAGTCAATATAAAACTTTGAACAATTATAAATCACCATATATTTCGATCCTGTTTGGGATTATCATCAGTGTTAAACAAATTAACAAATAGAAATTGACATTTTCAAAACTTCAAAAATATGACAAATATGGAAACAATTAACAATTACAAGGAAAATACAAACATTTAAAACATCAGACAATTAAAAAATTAAAACTTTAAAATATGACATAAAAAACAAAATTGAAAACATTGAAAAATAATTATTGTAAATCATTTAAAATTTGATTATAGTATTTGGGTAAATCCTTTAAATCCCTTTTTCATTACAAACACTTAATATTTGTCATAGTTTTGAAAATGTTAATTTCTATTTGTTAATTTGTTTACCACTGATTATCCCAAACAGGATCGAAATATATGGTGATTTATAATTGTTCAAAGTTTTATATTGACTTTTTACCACAATTTTAAAGAATAATATTAATATCGGCCATTTTTTTTATCTTTATTAGAAGTATAATATTATACAACGAGAAATTAACCTGATGGTCGTGGGCCTCTGGTGGTAAAATTTACGTTTCAGTTTGTTTTAAATGTCCTATTAAAAATAGTAAAATATTTTTTAAGTATTTAATAAAAAAATAGGGGTAACATTTAAGCATATTTTACATATTACGAAAAACGCCTTAAATTTTATATATCTAAATATCAAATAAGCAGTGAAAACGAATCGATTATACCGTATTCATTTTCACTGTGCAGTAGACATAAACAATCATTATGTACATACTATGTACATAATCCCTTAGTATATATTTACATTCGCGAATAGACACGACCCTGTCTAACATGTTATCGTAAAGCAACATCCTGATCATATACGTTCTCCATATGTATTTGTTTATTTGTACCCAACTGCATAGACTATATGGTAAATAAACTATAGTTTCATTTTAAAAATATTGTTAATCGCCAATTAATAACGAGAAGTGTTATTCCCATTGAGTTACAATGTTCCTTTTTCTATTTAAAATTAATTAACCAGCCAAATAAGACTAATATAACATATTCATTACAAAGCGATAAGCATGTCGATTTAAAAATTCACCTTGAACTTGAAGTTTGAAAATTGTTAAAAGCGAGACGACAGTACTACGTCACTTATGAGATAACTTGTTTATATTTTTCATTAACTTTACACATTTTTTTATATCAGGTAATTATTTTTATTAATTGCTTTTTTTCGATAATAACAATTTGACCTCATCATTCAAACATTAATTATCGAACTTTTACAAACTGTTCATGATAAAAAGGGCAAGATAAGTAATAAAGAAAATAACGTTATGCATTCTCTATTCTTACTTATGGAAACTGTGATTCATAATTTTGAAACTTCATGCCTATAAATGCTTATCCCTTGCTCTTATACGGAGTTGTGCGTTGTAGGTAGCTATTGTTTGAAATTTATTATTAATTAGATAAGATAAAGGGCTAGCCACTATAACAGAGTTTTGTCAAAACAGAATTAGCTGTAGATTGATATGCATATGTAATGTAGCAAACTGCAGTACCTCTATATTGTTATTGTCGATAACACACAATTTTTTTCCATTAAAGTCTTTTTCCAGTCCGTCTTCCGTACAAATTGTCTAAATTCTGAACTTTGGACTTTGTAACAAAATATTTTTTTTTGCAAATGACGGGAAACCGACCAACCACGGGACTCCGACCCTCCTTCTCCATTATTCCTCAGCAGGCGAAGTTAGCAATTGAAATATTGGCGAAAAATAAAAGGAGGGTGCGACGCCGCTTTTGAAGGAACGTAATATGACGAAAAAGCATCCACGTACCTTTTAACATTAATAATGTTGTGGATTCGGAGTATTCTTTTTGCATTTGTTAAATATGTTAGATCATGAAGTAGTGTTGAAGATATGTGAGAATTCTATTATTCAGTAAAAAAGGTTTTGCATTCATGGTGATAAGAAGCATCCATGCGCGTCCAAACATTGCAACGATCATTACACCACTTTACTTGACGTAACTTTTGTCTGAAATCCTCCTGCTCTTTGTTGGATAACTTATATCTGTGTTTAGACTATATAGTATAGATTGATGACATTTAAATTATATTTGGACAGTTTTGAGAGATAGAAATTATAGTCGACGCCTTACAAATATAACGACTTTTACGCTGGAATTTCTCTAAAACAAAACAAAAATAATATGTTAAAAAAATTATTTAGGATACCGTGGCCTTCCAATAGATATAATATTCATCTCGTACAGTACTGTACAAAGTTCTAGATTTTCCATTTTTAAATAATTCAAATATATAGGTACCCTAACTTGAATTTACCGAACAAAGCAAGATTTTGTAATGAATTATTAGTGTATACAAATTGTAAAATGTCTTATTGGTGTAGGATGAGACTTATTTCTATATACCTAGGTTGCTATCTGGATGGCACATTATTTGTAAGAAGAATTAAAATTATATATTTTGATGTATAATATAAACTTTTAAATAGAAAACAATGAAACAAAAAAGTTAACAAAGAAAAATTTTGCGTCTTGCGTTATTATTCATCACATTGCATCATTATTAAAGATAATACGTAGCGAAATTACGACGAATATTCTAAAAATATATTACAGTCGGGTGCAAAATTAATGTCGTCATCACGAACATTGGATGAACAACACACAGCATAATCGACAAATTTAGGAAAATTAGATATTTACAACGAGTGAGATTAATTACAAATACAAAGTTGAACTTTAAATATTCTGATTATATGTTGCGATCGGCGACATTAATTTTGCACCCGACTGTCCATATATGGCGCGGCGCAAATAATTAAATATTGTAGATACCTGACATTGTTATTGTATTTACAAGTGGTTTGATTATTTTTAACAATATTTGATGTTCAGAGCACGAGTATATGACGAAAATCTGCATGAGCGGAACGCGAGTGAACGTCAAATATAACAAAAAATATGATACTACGAGTTATATTTGGCAAGACAGTACAACGAAACAAACAATTGTTTTTAAAATGTCAACAAATTTACTAATGGTAAGTTTAATTTACCGTGAAGACGGTAAACGTTTGTCAACACACAACAATGAAAATACTTTTGACGTTAATGTTATCGCCGCGTCGCACATAAGAAAAATGTCAAGGTAAATGAAAGGCGGCTATTGGTTAACAGCACAAATATTGAAGTATTCGATTGGTACTTGATTTTGAGTTATATAACTTATATTTGTTAGATATCATTTTTTACTTGTTAATTTACAGCGGGCATCCAAAAGTCTCGATTGGCCGAGGAAAAATAAATGCATATCTTACAATTAACTTAAATCGTGTCGTAGTAATAAAATTACTTAAACCAAGACTTGTCTTTATCTTTTCACTGCCAACCAAGGCCGAAAGACTTTTGGACATCCATCAGTTTCAATATTCTAAATTGATCGATCTAAATGGACCGGTGAACATCTTCAATATTTTACATTTTTGCGTACAATAGGATGCAGTGTTCTGTTATGATCCTTACAAACCGTAAAAAAAATATTTAGAAGGTCGTATTTTGTGTATAACAGTTTCGATAACTTTTTTGTTTATTTACGTTTTTAATAAAAACTCGTATCTAGTAGTTCAAATTCCATTACGTAAACGTAAACAAGAACGTCACTAAAGACGATGCTAACTTTTGCTATATAAAGTGAACGAATTTGAGATGTAACTCATTCTATCTAAGTTTATCTATCATAAGCAACCGATCATTTTCTAAAGTCAAAATATACTTGTCAACTTGTTATATTTTATTACTTGAAATCCTTATAAAAGGTAAGTCTGTCTTACAATAAAATTAGTTGTTTCGTCGTTGCAAATATTTTGTATACCAGCATTTATAAATTGAGGAGTTTCATATGTAACAATATTTCATATGTAATAATATTTGTTTTAGAATCAAAAATGCCTGCCGAAGTTGCAGCTAAAACTACAGTTGACCCAGATGAGGTTAAGTATTTTAATGAACTCAGTACGCATTGGTGGGAAGAAATGGGAGCTATGAAAACTCTACATGCCATGAGTAAATTAATTGTTCCGTATCTTCGAGATGAAATAATAAAAGCAAACAACGTTAACGTCGTCGATAAATCCAAACCATTGAAAGGATTAAACATCCTAGAAGTTGGATGTGGAGGTAAAAAAAAATATATTAATCTGCTACTTTCTACATTATTCATATATGATATTTAATTTCAGGTGGTTTAATGACAGAACCTTTAGCAAGAACGGGCTGCTCCTTGGTCGCCATCGACATTACACCCGAGTTACTTAACGTAGCAATCCAACATTCCGCATTAAATCCGTCACTTTCAAACATTACATACAAACTAGAAGCAGTAGAAGATCATGCCAAAGAACACGAAGAACAGTACGATGTAGTAGTCGCTAATTTTGTATTGGAACACGTCAACGACCACGAATTATTTTTACAATCTTGTATGCGTTGCCTCAGGCCGGGTGGTTCATTTTACGTTAGCGCTATCGGTAAAACTTTGATGGGATGGATGGGAGCCATAGTAATTCCAGAAAAAATTCTTAAATTTATACCATGCGGAATGCATACGTATAATAAATTTATTACTGCAAAGGACACCAAACGTATTTTAGAAAAATGTAAGTTAAAGAAATTTCTTACTATCGTACGTCCAACTAATCACGTGTAATTTTAGATAAATGCAAATCCAAAATAACCCGAGGCATTTACTTCAACGTTGTGGCAAACAATTGGTTTTGGATTAATGGCGACTCTATGTTTTATACTATTTTTGGTGTTAAAGAATGATTTCATATTTATTATTTAACTTAAATTAAGTTGTATTATCTTTTATACCTATAGGTATTATGTTATAATTTTACCGCATTTTTGTAGCGGATAAACGTTTAAATATATAAGTATTTATTTATTTTCTATATTTTCTTTATCGTTCGATCTACAAAATACTTTACCTATAACATCTTTATTATCAACATTTAACCGAGAATTAAAACTTCGGTTAATGCTCAAGAGTACGTTTCTAAATTTTGAAACGCTAAAGGCCATTTTACTTAATATGAAATTAATAGAAGTGCAAATAAACAATCGGGAAATATTTATTAATTTTTTAGATAATTCAGTGAATATTATGAGATCTTCAACATTTTATAGATATTATCAAGGATCGATTGTCACTTTTTTTCGATCAAGGAAAAACGCTTATTAAGAAATAAGCGACAATCGTCGTTGCAGAAGGATTCGCAATATAAAAAAACACAAACATTCCCCAAATTTCAATAGTGTTTTAAGGACTATGGTCATTTTAATCTATTATTCAGACATTTTTTAATATTATTTTTTCTTTATTAGATTTTACATCATTTTTACCTCTTAATACCTTTATTTAAATGATATGTTTACATAAGAAGGTCAACCTCTAAGTAATATAAGTGTGGTATTAGACCTAATTGCCGTATTTGATCCTAAGTAAGTAAGATTTATGAGGATAAACTTTTAACTTTTGTTGATTACCAATTAAAATTTCGCGCGTAAACTGTTTTATGTTTAATTTTTTGTCAAATTGCGTTAAATACTTAAATAACATCATTTTTAATATACGTAAATTTTAAATGTATGTCTACATACTACAGATATATATATACACCGTGTCCAAGATAAGAATGCACAGCATGGGGATCTTGAAAACGGTAGAAGATACAGGGTGGCTTAAATTAGAAAAAAGTTGCGCTATTTAGAGTATGTTCACATGCTGGTCGCAAAAGTTCATTATTGTTTATCGTTTTCAAAATTCTCAAAAAAATGTGATTTTTTGGATTTTCGTTTCTTTTCATTTTTTTATTTATTTGAAATGATATTAAAAAACTACCGGCACTTTCTCATTGCCACTTTTTAAGCTCTACAAAATGGCGTGTTCAAATTTTTAATCCGACGTTTCGTATCCGAGAACCCATCATCAACTTAATTTTTTTATATGCCCACAAACAAAGAGACACCCTGTATTCGGTAGCACTATTCATTACAAATTCAACCATGTATCGCACATTATGGTTTTGAAGCCAAAAAAGGGGAAAAACGTGAGTTATAAGGTTTTTTATTTTTTAAATTAGTAGGCGCTGGTACAATAACAGAAACAAAATGTCAAAAAATTATAATAATTGCTCAAATAGGTTGCCATTATTTTCTAGACACAAGTATGCTCTGTCTACAGAAGAATTCAAAACATGGTCTAACATTTCTGGTGTGATTGTATTAACTGCTGCTAAAACCAATGCCAATAACTGTTCTTCAGTTTCAAAAGTGGCGTCATTCACTTGGTTTTTTAAATAACCCCACAGGAAAAAATCCAACGGAGTTAAGTCAGGTGATCGGGCTGGCCAGGCTACTTCACTGTGAGTTCCAATGCATTTTTCAGGAAACCTCTGGGACAAATATTCCCGCACAGTTCTTGAATTATGCGCTGGGACACCATCTTGCTGAAACCAGCAGTTGTTAACTATAAGTAATGGTAATTCATCCAAGGCATTCTCCAAATCAGTCTGCAATAGGTCGAGATATCGTTCGGAATTTAAATTGTTGTGATAAATAAATGGTCCTATTATTCTGCCACCCAAAATGCCTACCCACAGATTAAATCCAAATCGATGTTGATGCCTTGTTTCTTTTATTAAATGAAGATTGTCTGTTGCCCAATAATGTTTGTTACGCCGGTTGAAAATGCCATTGTTGGTTATCATTGTTGGTTATTGTTTTTCCCCTTTTTTGGCTTCAAAACCATAATGTGCGATACATCGTTGAATTTGTAATGAATAGTGCTACCGAATACAGGGTGTCTCTTTGTTTGTGGGCATATAAAAAAATTAAGTTGATGATGGGTTCTCGGATACGAAACGTCGGATTAAAAATTTGAACACGCCATTTTGTAGAGCTTAAAAAGTGGCAATGAGAAAGTGCCGGTAGTTTTTTAATATCATTTCAAATAAATAAAAAAATGAAAAGAAACGAAAATCCAAAAAATCACATTTTTTTGAGAATTTTGAAAACGATAAACAATAATGAACTTTTGCGACCAGCATGTGAACATACTCTAAATAGCGCAACTTTTTTCTAATTTAAGCCACCCTGTATCTTCTACCGTTTTCAAGATCCCCATGCTGTGCATTCTTATCTTGGACACGGTGTATACCACTAGGTATTTACAATAATTTAATTTTCAATTTTAATTTAGACTAAAAATAAAACAACGGTCCTAAGATATTTTGTGTTTAATTTTGCAACTAATTTTCACAAATTAATACTAAATGATATTTTTATAGTAAATATGTAAAGCAGTGGACTTTTTAAGCCGGAAAGTCGAGCTGTCGCGCGACTAGCGTGGCTATCCGAAACCCAGAATACCATCGATTGTATATTATGTTGCCTATCACCTTTCAACAGTATAGAATAGATGGAAGTTTCCTCGTTTGTTATACGATGCAGTCTTTTAGCTCAGTTAGGTGCACGGCGATTTTACATTTTGCCTAAACGAGGTGACCGAAGTTCGAATCTCCCTTCAAGTTTGTTTTTTTTTAAATACCTATTGAAAATTTTAATCGAAACCATATTCGGCATGAGAGATGAACATCAATGAATATGTTTACAATAGTCGTAATGTGTACGACATATCTAATAAATTACATCTACCGATAGTAAAACAAAAGTTAAAGAATAGATACTGGGAGTTTTAAAATCGATAATTCTACGAAAGTTGCATTACAGGATACCTTTTTCCACAATTTGTTTCGGTTTACCTGACCCTTACTCGTTGTTAGTGTTGGAGAATTTTAATCCCCATCTAACAGGAATCACCACGCGGTTAAAAGAAAACGAGTTTATTTTGGTATTTTGTAAAATGTAGTCGTTTATTATAGAACTTCTACTTATTTGAAGACGGCAACTTAACGTAATGCCAAATATATATACAGGGTGGTCCGGAAGTTCACCAACAAACTTCTAGGGATGAAACTACGTTGGCAATGGGAGAATCGGCAAGCAAGCAGCAGTATGTTACAGCCCATGCAGAAGAGGAAACATATGTGAAACAAATAACAGGGCGGGGCCCCCGTGAGTGCTCGCATAGCCTGTTACATTGGTGTGTTTTATTTTCTCTGATCTCCGCGACCTGCGGCTGTTTCAGTCCTTACTTCGTTTTCCGATTGAATAAATGTATTTCGACTCGAGGTTCCATTGCAAAAGTTTTTTGTCTTGACGTGTTCAACCACCCCTAGAAGTTTGTCGGTGGAGTCCCGGATCACCCTGTATATATTGTTTTATCTTTCATTCAAACGGTTAGCGAACGTAACATAGTATCTAGGCTACCTATACATTATTATTAATTATAATTATAAATATCTATTTATTATAAATATATTGGAAGATCCATTTTTTAATAGGTTTTGATTTAAGGACATTACTCCCGTTTTATCGAGATAGGGAAATTGCATGTATTTTTCGAACAGGAATATCTCAAAAAGCATTGGGTTTATCGAGATGATTTTTTTTTGGTTACAATCACCTGAGACTTTTATAAGAATACTATTACCAAACTTTCAAAAAATTTAATTAAAAATATGCTTTTTGAAATGTATGTAAATCTTTTAAAAACTGTCGATTTAATTAAAAATGGAACAGTGCCCTAAGATCTCGATAAGATATAACTGAATTTAAAAAAACAACAATTTTTTGGATTAACCATTTGATCACAATTTCTGTTCAAAAATAATTGGATTATAAAGCAAGCCTTCTCTATTGTTATTGTATACAAATAAATTGTTTTGAACAATACTTGAACATGTCAATGTTATTAGCAAAAGGGTCATTTACATTTACTTAACTGCAATCCCAATGTGAAAAATAATATCACCCTAAGCATTTAAAAGTTATTAATTTAATAAATTCATAATTAACATTTAAAAATATAGATTCCTAAATATTATTTATTTATAATTAAGTATACAAATATTTTTTTAAGTATAGGTAGTATACAGGTAAGTATACAGTTTAGTATTAGATATATGTATGTATTTTGAAAATTGCACATTTTATGATGCAGACCGCCTAAGATTTTGTCGTAAACTTGTAAAAATAAGTAAAGCAGGGAGTTAGTATTTATCCATTCAAAATTTGAATAGAATACCGAAACCTTCCCTAGCCCCTTGTCGGTTATCTTTCACATTCTATTTTAACTACGTAATAATAACACATAGAAAAAATTCTTTTGAAAATATGTGTCGTTGTTTGTCTCAGAAATTTGTTATGAAATTCTGAAGGTATACCTCCGCCCTTTTTGTACAAAACTGTTTCGTATTTGTTGTTTCCTTATTCTGTAACTAAATGACATACCTATGTAATTGTAAAAAATTGCGTATTTCTTTCACAGAAAATAACAGTTATAATTTGCTATAATAATATTAGAGTAAACCAGCACTTGAATTTCTGGACAGTCAATTTGAATGCATGATAATAAACATAATAATGCTATCCTCGGCGTCGTTAAAGGATTACTTACTGATCTGGTAGTTTAGATTAACTAATTCAAAATTCAATTTATGTTTAAGCACAACTAATAATTTCGCATAATTATTTTTTATACCGTAAACATATTCATTGATATTCATCTCTCATGCCGAATATAGTTTTGATTAAAATTTTCAATAGGTATTTAAAAAAAAAACAAACTTGAAGGGAGATTCGAACTTCATTCACCTCATTTAGGCAAAATGTAAAAACGCCGTGCATCTAACTGAGCTACAAGACTGCATCGTATAACAAACGAGGAAACTTCCATCTATTCTATACTGTTGAAAGGTAATAGGCAACATAATATACAATTGATGGTATTCTGGGTTTCGGATAGCCACGCTAGTCGCACGACAGCTCGGCTTTCCTGTTTAAAAAGTCCACTGCTTTATGTATATTAATCTAACGTCTACGACTAATAAATTAGGATTACGTATCTAATATAGATAAATACATGCATATATATTATATAATATGATTTATACGAATTTAATCCCTAAAAATAAGTATTAGTTGTTAGCGTTTACAATAAATATGTAAATACGTATACTAAAATCACGCAGTATATCGATAACACACGCCCAAGTTATGAGAAATATTCCTATAAATCCTATACGGTTTCACATCCTACACACTTCGCAAATGTAAAAAAATATTACATATACATAGATAATATAAATTATGAAGACCTTGATAAGTAGATACCTACCTAAGTAGTGACTTAGAGCCCTTTCTTATTGCGACACTAGTTGCGAACACGCGTGGCGGCCACTTGTGTTTGTAAAGTCATCGTATGAACCACCGATCGCTACCACTCATTCGTTCTAGTTTCTCGTTAGTTACAGTGAAATGCTACGATAAATGTTTATCTCTGTTTAAATTTCAGGTTTAAAATTTCAGGCCTTTTATTTGGAATATAGTTAAAATTGTATTGAATAATTACAAGAAAATAAACATTTTTATAAACAATCAATGCATACGTCAAATTCTATAAGTTAAAATAATATAATAGGACAACGATCAAATTTCCAAAATTATTTTTTGGCTGTAATCTTTAGCGAATGTTCCGTAAAACAAACGAATTTGAACCTTAAAGCGAGTTCTCCTAATAGGCCTTAACGTTGCTGGTCACACGAAAATTACGACATAAAAAAAGAAAGCAACCAAAATTGTGGATGCACCCTATAGTAAGCGAAAAGGGAGAGAAAGGGTTGTACGCAACGTTGTACCATCGTTGCTATAAGACGATGTGAATTTTTTCAATATTTTCAGATATTCACAAGAACTTTGGTGAATTAAAAGTGATTTTACAACAGCATCTCAAACATAAAACCACGTGCTTTCGTGAAGCAATTTCAGCAAAAGAACAGCTGAGTGTAACATCGAAGTAAATAGGACAATATTCCAGTTCGCTCATTCCTCTTAAATTGTATTAAGAAAATCTTCCGTATTAAATGCATTCATTGTGCCACCGCTACAAATCATTACGTAGGTACTTACTGTGTAAATACCTACAATTGCTAATATTGTATTCGAATAACACTTTCTGACGTGCCTCGGTGAGTAACGATCATATATTATAATTTTTTGCTCGAATTATTTTTTGATGGATTTATAGAGTTGTCGACCAGTTCTATCAATTCCTGTACTCAGAAGTACTAAAAACCAGACCCTTCTCATAGTAATTTATGTCTAAATATTGCAAATTCGATCAAAAGTAGACCTCCACCTGAAACAATTAATCGACCAAAACAAGACATGTATTACAAGCATATTAGCATTGCAGATACATGCGATATTAGGGTAAACCGGGCAAATACGCCCCACATTTTAAAAAATCTGTAATTAGCAAAAATGAAATTTATTACTAAAAGTTATTTTAAAATTTGAATAAGGTGATATTAATCTTTTATAAAACATATAAATGAACTATTAATTTAAACTATAATTTAAAAAAAAAACAAATTTTGAAATACTTGTATTGGGGCGTTTTTGCCAGTACATTGGTAAAAACGCCCCACCATATAATTACTTACCTAATTATGTTTTTGTTGTTTGGAACACTTGTTACAAATGTCGTTGTTGTTGGTGCATGTTTCATGAAGCCATCCAGAGCACTTAGCGCATTAAATTGGAATAATAACACTCGCAACATTCGATACAAAAATCTTCACTTTCATCCGACATTTCATTCGATAAGCTTAAAATGACATTCGAAGAACTACCAATCGAACTTGAAAGTTGTATCTTTCTCTCTTTAACAACTTCTTTCTTCTTCTTCAAACCAGTTTTGGCGTTTTCCTGATTTCTCTTTGAACAACGTTTTTTTTTCTCATTCATTCTATTGGCATTAGCTTGTTTGTTTTCAGAAAATACTCTGCGTTTTATACGATTTGCTGGAGACGTTAGTTCGAGAGCCGTTTGTTTTCGTTTAGAAACGCCAGTATTAGGGATTAGTGGAAGCGGTTGAATTTCTTTTAAATATTTTGAAGGTGTTTCCTTCTTATTTCAGGATTCTATAGGTGGTGCCGGTAAAGTGTGCTCCTGATTCGAGGGTCCAGGTTCTCCCAAAAAAGTTTGCTGTTGCGTAGTACGTTCCAGCTTTCGTTTTACCGTTGTAAGACCTGCTGAAAAAGTTGATGCTACAGATAAATTTATGTCTTGATTAGATATCTCGCGAGAAATTTTGGCTGCATTTTCTAATGATGCATCCGATATTGAAAAGAAGTGATCTGCAATTGCTTGGGGATTAAACGGATGCATTCCACATGCTCTAAATCCTGAGGCTTCATTTGCAACAGTTGCAGCTTTACCCCATGCGTTACCTATTAATCTAACGATTATCATTCTTGATAGCTTCCTATCCTTATTTTGAATCATCCAGCTTTTTGCTTCTTAAAAAAAATAAGTTTTCAGAGGCTTAAAGACTAAGACTTAGAGACATCTTGACTAAAACTAGCTCTAGTTGTTTTTCGTACATAAATTTTACCCATTTTCTGCAAATAAAATCGCATAATTTAGTGAGGCCTATTACCCCAAAAATTGCGAAGCGATTTTTCCAATCACGTGTGTAAAACGCCCCACTATCGTAACACATTTCATGGACACGGTTCAGAGTTGAAAACATGGCGAATTTTAGGTTAAGGAACTTAATATAATTCACCGTTTTCGAATTTACAATATCTAGCTACGTTTGCGAGAAATTCTTTTTAAAAGATACTTACTAATAAATTTTGTAGGTCTCAATTTACAGTTGACTGCAGTATTTATTTATTTTCACCAAACCAAACGACAACAAGTTTGTTAGATACATATGCACGATGCGCAATACATAAAAGATACTGGCTTTTGGTGCTCGCAACACTATCTCACCAAAGATAACTGTATTATTACAGATAGGGCGTTTTCCCTACTGAGGCGTATTTACCCGGTTTACCCTATACAAATAAACATATCCATATGATAGGTAACAATTTTCGGAAATTTCATGTGAACCATGATAGAAATTAGGCTCTATAGTGCGGCTTGTAAATATTAACATTTAACACAAACGCCTACAATATTACAACAATATTTTGTTTAACTTGTTTTCATCAAACCAATTTCTGCTGACGTGTAAAAGTATTTTTTTAACGTATCCACATCTTCGTGCGAAATTTTATGGAATGACACAATTGATGTAAAATATCCGAAATGTTCCTTAACAAGTTGAGAGCAACGCTGACGAGACTATCATGCCTAGTGATGACCCACTTAAGGATGTGATATAATTTTTAAGGTGATTAAAATTAGTTTCACTTAAGATTTTGTACTTACGTATTTAAGATAATAAAAAAGAATATCGAAGTATGTAGTTAAAAGCGGTTGTTAAGATAAAAATATATTTAATTACATTAATTTCTATACTTTACCGCACTTTTTAATAAGTAGTCAGATGGAGTTATAGTGTTACCTACATACAACATGAATTGTCACCAAATAGTGTTAGCGTTAATACTAATGCTTAAACTCTTCTGTAAGTACTTAATTATATTAAACTATTTATAAAATTTATTAAATAATATCTATAAATGAATTATTAATTAAAAAAATTAAGAAAAAATTAAATTTATTTTTATTACTTAACAAATTCTGGTAATTTCAATTTGAATTGTGATAGTTCAGCTATTTTACTAATTTACTATGTATTATTAAATGCATGTACTTACGTCTATCCATATAGGTAAGTTATTTTACTTACAATAAACATTCTGAACATGTTTGATCTACTACTTTGAAGTCTGACATATCAAGATAATCATACATATACCACAATCACATAAGTACATAAGTACGATAATGCATGTAACATAATACAAAATTGAAAAAAAATGTGTATAATCATTTATGTAAGTACATATGTAAATATGTATGTACACGTATTAATTGGAGACCTTAACGAAAAAAATTGTAAATGATACAACTCAAAATCTATTACCCGAATATGAAAACGCAAAATAGATATATACTAAATTATTGCTATTGAAATAATTATTAATAAATATAAGTAAGTAGGTAATATCTATAATTTTTTTCGAAATTATTTTTAAATAACTCCTCCAAAATTGCAAAATTAAATATAATAAATAATTGATTAAGTAATTGACGATTAAATCCATTAAATATTCACTTTGTTTATTTATAGGTTCTGCACTTCAAAACGATTGTATACCCAGAAGCTATGGACGTAGTAGTATTGTATGTGTTTGCAATGCAACATACTGTGACGTAATACCACAACCAGAGAAGTTACTAAAAGGACAATATTTATCATATACGTCAACGCAAAATGGTCTCAGATATAAAATGGAAAAAGGAGAATTTCGACCAGTCTCCGACGTTAAAGTAGATAACATCATTCATATAGATTCGACTACAAGATATCAAACTGTAATCGGATGGGGAGGATCATTTACTGATGCAACTGGAATAAATATTTATTCCTTAAATAACGCAACTTCTAATAATTTATTAAGGTATGTAGTTACATAATTTATTGGCGCTGTATTACTTCAAGTACATACTTATCTATAACGTTTTAATTTGTTAAGATCGTACTTTTCCAAAGACGGTCTCGAATATAATCTGTGCCGAGTTCCTATAGGCGGAACTGATTTTTCTACCCACGGTTATTCATATGATGATGGAAATGAAGATCCGGATCTTTTAAATTTTACGCTTGCCCCCGAAGATTATAAATATAAAGTGAGTATAATTTTTAATGCAGTAAAACTTCTCAACGCCGAATAACGTTCGCGGGATCAAAAAAAAATATTGTCCGTTGTAATTTATTAATTAGATACCGATAATAAAAACTGCTCAACAACTATCCAATGATAAAATAGAACTATTTGCATCGGCCTGGACTGCACCGAAATGGATGAAAAACAATGGCAAATACACGGGACCAGATTTTTTACGTACCAACATGTATCAATCGTGGGCTAATTATTTTCTTAAATTTCTGCAAGCGTACAAAAATGAGAGTATATCATTTTGGGGTATAACAACAGGTAATGAACCATCAATGGGACTATTACCTAGTAAAATTAATTCCGTTGGATGGTTACCACATCAAATGGTAAATAATAATTATAAAAGTACGAAAAATAACTTTCTTTAATAAATGAACAATTTTTTTTATAAAGCGTAAATGGATAGCCGAAAATTTAGGACCTACCATTCGCAATTCTGAATTTGCCTCATTAAAAATTCTAGCAGTCGATGACCAATCGTTCTTTTACAAATGGTTTATCGATATGGTAAAATTGCTCACAATAATTTTTATAAATTAAAACTTGCTAATAAAATCTTTAGTTATTTGAAAACAAAATGGTAAAAGAATATATAGATGGTTTTGGACTACACTGGTATTGGAACAACTTGTTTTCACAATCTCGATTAACAGAAACTCATAATGCATATCCCGACAAATTTATTTTAGCTACCGAAGCTTGCGAAGGTATGATTTAATAATGCTCTATAAACTCGATTAAATTCTAATATGTTTAGGAGCAGGCCTGTTGAAAAAAGCCGTACTTTTAGGTGAATGGTCTCGTGCAGAATCATATGCACTAGATATAATTAAGGTACCTATTGATAATATCATATTTTATTCTTTCTTATCGTGTAAAATAATTCTCTAGGATTTAAATAATTGGGTAACAGGCTGGATAGACTGGAATATGGTTCTTGACGAAACGGGGGGCCCGACTTACATAAACAATAATGTCGATTCTCCAATAATAGTGAACGCGACTTCTGGGGAATTTTATAAACAACCCATGTATTACGCTTTAGCTCATTTCACTAAACTTATTCCGAAAGGTTCGCAAAGAATTTTATCCGCGACATCGAACAACAAACTTGAATTAGTATCATTTATCAGACCGGATAATGGAACTGTTGTTGTTATTATGAACAGGTAAATAATTCAATAATTCACAAAAGAAAAATTAATATCTTACGCGTTTTAGGGATATTCGTAATGTAACGATTAAGATTAGAAATGAACGAAGTAATACTGAAATTATTAAGGCGATCCTCGCAAAATCGATTGTTACAATTTTGTATTAATAAATTATTATTAGTAAATTAATTCCCATATTATACATATATATGTACTATATACATACTTTTCTCTGAACAACATTTTGTCGCATTTCCTACAGAAGGCAATTTACTAGTGAGAAAAACAACTTTTCGTGTACAATATATTTCCTCTTGATTTCTCAAAGCTAAAGTCGTGATACAAATTACTTTCTATCCAAGCAGGACTGAATTCCACAAGATGAAATTTCAACTCAAAAATGTTTAGACACCAATAAACCAATAAATACAAATTTCGAACAATTAATATGTAATCAGAGTTGAAATATACGATGTTTGTTAAGAGCACGTAAATACATACACAGCGCTCCACGTTGCGTTGAGGGCACACATACTGAGCGCTTAACACGGCGTTTTCGGAACGTTAGCAGGTGCGATAAGTGACGTGTTCATCGGTTGCAAGTAGCAATTGTAAGAGCAGGTGCATGGACGTCGAGGACATAGCGTGTATATGGCTTCTCTATCGTCGATATAAAAGGCTACGACAGATGCAGAGATAATATTGGACGCATCCTATATATTACGAGATAAACTGACGAATGGGATGTTCGTAACATTATATCTAAAATTAAGACCACAGAATTTCCGTGTCGGGACACTTCTTGCTGATGGGAGGGCGTTGGTCATATTTTCGCTACATTATATTAAAATGCCTGTTGTTAAATAGTTAAATTACGTATCATAGATTTAAACCTGAAGCTGCAGAGAAGAAAAAGAAATCTGTATTATTGCAATTTTAAAACTCCGATAACACCGAACCGTTGACTACTTGCAATTTCAACTATTTATTATATTTTGCTACCTTAGAATTTCTATTTGCAAAATTATAGGAGTATTTAAAATAAGAATAAGAAAGTAAAAAATATGCAGATTTACTAATATAAAAATGGTTTTATCCGCTTAGATACACAAATTTACTATCAAGAGCTCTTAAAAATAAACAAACTGCACGATGCGAGTACCTATTTTTAGATCTGATTTAGCAGAACTCCGTTTGGTTTATGACTTAAAAAAAAACATTTAGGTCTCTGTACCTAATAATTATTAGTAATAACCCAAGTTTAGAACCAAACAACTATATTCCAATAGCTGAACAAAATTTAACGGTGAAATTCAATATTGACAAGTCGTGAGTGGTGCTAAATTTAAAAATACATTGCGCATATGGGGAAATCAAACTTCCTTTAAATCGTTTTTTCTGGAGGCTCAATGATAAATATTTTGACACGTAGTTATTGCTAAGGATGTCGTTAATAGCGTTTCGTATTATAAAATCCTGTAAATTCATCGCATTATTCATAATAAATTAGTATAATTATGGTATTTTTAAGACGTTTTTAGCAGGTGCTTTATTATAACTTAAATGACGAATTTCAACTTTTAAAATACGAGATGCTATAGGGGCATGTTTTAACTTTTATTTGCATCGAAATTCAACAATATATCTTCAATAATAACCAAGGTGTGGCAGTAGTTGTGAGACCCCGTTCGCAGCAGCAAAATTCCCTGCTGTTGACTGTCAACTACGAGATAACTCGTAGTTTGTTTACTTGCCGTACTTTTTGTTTACAGCTAGAGTTAAATTCGTAAATATGATAGATAGGAAGAGAACAAAAAATCAAAAAGGTCGAAACGTATCTGTGTACGAATTAACTCGTAGTTGGCTTTCGCGAACAGCTTTCTGTTACATAAGTCAACTACGAGATAATTCGTAAGATCTTTTTTTCAAAAAAACACATTCTATACGCTTTTTGATGATTACTATGTAATATAATTAAAGTTTTTAATAATATAATATGATTAAATAAAATTGGCTTTTTGCACCGGGATCCTAACCATGGTAGTTAACGTCGTGTTTAAGACAGTTTACGGCCGAAATCAAACAAATTGTATCAAAAGTTCTTGCTCCATTTTTAATCTTCAAATCGTATATCCATTGAAAGCGCGCATTCAACTGTACGATTCCATAAAGGCACGTATATTTTAAAGCGTCCGGCAAGCGCTTGTAAAACGCGCGCTTATACGGCTATGCCTTGCACCTAGTAATCGAAGCACCCAGTGTGGATTAGCCGTAATTGTTCGAAGTTTGTATTTATTGGCTTTCTACCATAATTTTTAAGGTATAATATATAAATATATACATATTTGTTAATAATAATGATAGTAGCTGCAGTAATTAATCGTCAATGTTATATAATGTTTTCACATACTTACGGAAATACAAATCGATTTTTCTGAAGAAAAAAATTGAAATGTTATTACCAGATTTTAATAGGTTGCCTTTACGTTAGAATTAGATGCATAAGATAGTCAGAATAACTCATTTTCGCAAAAAGTGTGGGTTAATACGTTCAACCAAAACTGCGTCGATATAAATTGCATAAATTTAAATTCAACTCCCCACGAGTAAACAGTTTTTCATGTTTTTTCTCAAAACTACTTTTTTTGGACATATTGGAGTTTGCATAAACGCTCGTCAATTATTCATCATTTAGAATGTAGGTTTTCAATTGTGAAATTGTAAAAAGACCAAAAAATAAAGTAAATGGATTAAGCATGTATTCACTTATTTGTATTTATTTATTACTTCTTTAAAAGTCCGGCAAAAGCTGAAAAAACTCATTACAGATTTCGAAATTCGTACCAAGTATTATACATACCTAAATTAATAGATAAAAGTGAAAGAAAATAAAAAATATCGAATTATATTAATCAATAAGTATAAACGGTTACAAATTTATTCTTAGACTAAATATAATTTAAAACTGATCAATTCTAGTGGACATCATCATACTTACAATTAAAAATTACTTATAAAATTTTAACAAATTAATAACATTGCATAGAATAAATACCTACATTAGTGCAACAAATTTTAAATTAGCATATTAAAAACGGGAAAAATTCAAAATTACGTGAAAAAGTTACAATTACAAATCACCAGGAATGTGAAAAATACAATTACTAGTTGAATAATTATTAAACTGGCATTAATTTATTGTTTTTGCAATTCACAATTTATTGTTTATTTGTAATTACATAATTTAATTCAGTCTTCATGTACACTGCTCCCTTAAAAAAAATTACTTAATTTGTGAATACTAATATTAACCATTGTACATAAAAATAAAAAGCAGACAATAATTATAAACGTTTAAAGGCCAAACAAAAATATAATAAAATATGCGTATAAAAAAAATTTGTGATAAACATCAAATTGTCATAAAACAGAACACGTCACATATATGAGGTTTACGTCTTCTGAAATATCAAAATATGTCGTCAATTCTAACTGAAAATTTCTATTAAAAAATAATCTCAAATTAATATAATAAAAATTTGTTAAATTGCAAATATAAAATAGTGGATTGTAATTTATTTTTTAAAAGAATACAAAATTTTCAACTCAATTCAGGCACAAAAATTTCAATGCTTTGTTTCATATTTTGCTTTTGTTCTCTCATCGCTTTTCTCCTTTCTTCAATCAATTGTTTTCGCTTTGCTTCACGTTCTTTTCTAACAGCTTCATTAACGGTATTTATTGATTTCATAGATTTATTTACAACTTTTCTAGGTTTATTGATACAAACACCATTTTTAGTCTCATCGATCTTAGGTTCGATCTGCAATAAAAGATTTACGATGTTTATCGGCAAAACATAAGTCCTACCTCTTCCAATTATTTGCTTTAAGTTCATCAATTTCTTTAAACAAGGCATCCACCTGTTCTACTTGTAATAAAACCATATCCCAAAACCCTTGTAGATCTTCGTTAGTTGTTGGAAAAACTTCACCTGATTTCTAAAAAGTAAGAAATTAATATTAAACGAATTATCAATTAAATAATATCTAACGACTAACTTGAGTAATGTTATTTGTACAAAGTCCTTTGAATTGCTGCATTTTCTGTGAAGTAAGTAGTCTAGCCTTTCCCGATGCAGATCTAAGTTTTCCTTTTATTTCTTCTGATAAATCCTCGGGTAACAAAAGTTCATTTTCTATATAATCAGCCATTTTAAGAAGTCGATTGGTCTCAATTTCGAGTATACGAAGGAAGTAGTGACCATCTTTCACTGATGCATGAAAATTAATAAAATTATTTAAATAAAATGTGTGAATGAAAATAAATTTGAGATAACAAATAATTTCAGATTTACATTTAATAAGAAATGTCGATAAATTTCGAAGTTTCATCTAAATAAATTATTAAATGATTTTAATTTAAAAAATGATATTTAAATGATTATCATTTTGATAGTAGGGTACTTGATTTAAAATTTTTGCAAAGGTAAATAAATTAATCTTTGATCGTAAAATGGAAATCTGATCTCCATCGATTTTGGTAAAATTTTCAACTTTCAATTTCAATTTTCATTTTTAAAGTGATATTTTTATTAATTAATAAGCAATTATTTGGACTAAAATCCCGTTAGGACGCTCCCATTTAATAGGTTTTCCCGCATAATACGCTATTTTTAATCGATTCCTTGAAAACTTTATCATCATAAAAGATGTAAAAACCCCGCTCAATACGCTCCCGTTTAATACATTTATCTACGCATGAATCTCTAAGACGCGTTTTTAAACAAATTTCATGAAAATTAATAAATTAATTTAAATTAATTAATTTAATGAAAATTTCATTAATAATTATCATTAAGAAGGTTTACTGTAAACCAACGCGATTTTCATTGTTCGAAATTGTTTAGTAATTTCTTAATTTTGTCAGTAGGTACCTAACAATATATCCGACTTGAGAAATAGGTAGGGTACCACCGCAATTTTTTCCCATTTACGAATTAACCAGGTTTTACTGTATATACTTACAAACATCATCGCCTGCTATCACATTGTTGATTCCATTTATTTGGTCTTTATTTATATTGGAATTTTCAGAATTGCCATTTATTTTAATTTCTTCTTTTAAAGATGGAACGGTAACGCTTTTTGGAATTAATGCATCATTGTTCTTTTTAGTAGTAATTATAGGTAACTGGGCTCTAAATTCTGGTCTAAGATGTCTTAATACGGGAAGCGTTGGGCTGCTGATACTTTGTTTTAAATTATTTTCTGATCTTTCTAGATTTGATTCCTTTTCAAGCGCAGATTTAGCATGATCGTTAACAAATTCATTATTTGTTGGTGAAATATTTTCCACTTCCGACTCAGATAACCGATTTTGTTGACGTTTACTAATAAAAAAACCATGTGCAAGAGCACCAGGACCATATAAACGTTCTACTCTTTGCTGTATAAATGACTTCTGTTGTACACCATTTGCAAATTCTTTATAAGTGTTTTTTGACATAACTTTACCAGTCCCATTTGTAACGTAACTTAAAGATTTATTTTCATAACTAACGCATCTTTAAAAAAAAACTTATAATTATAAACATATTTATATTAATTTAATTAGAAATAACCCACTTGCTTTGAATTCCACTTTGATGACCATTTTCGACGCAATCGTCAACAACATCGCTGGAAAACATGTTGGTAACATTTCGACTTTCTTTATTTATATAACTTCTAGTTCTCGTAGACGACGAATAAAATTCACGTCTCGTTATTACTTGCTCTTCCATAACTTGTTTATCTTTTGGAACCTTTTCCGTTATAACTGACATATATTTTTGGTGGGGTAAAGGAACAATGTTCGGAGGTGATAGAAGATTATTACGTACACTATAGAAAGGACTATTGCTTTGAAGGGAATTTAAATCATCGTTAATTCTATGAGGAGAAGCATCTCGAGATTTTGCTAATCTTTCAGGATCGTAATTAGTGGTTATGGAATAACCACTAACCGTACAGGCAAGACTAAGGTATGAAGGTTGATGCGGTTGTGGTTCGGGAGTTGGAAGGCTCAAACTACGCAAAGTGCCCACCGATGATTGTTCTGACCAATCTACAAAATAATATTCAAATTAAATTAGATATATTATTATAGATCCACTTTTTGCATTATATAAAAAAATTGGTGATATTGAATCTGTGCGGATTACAACATTTAGAGCTGATCTTCCTTCGAATCGTTTTAAATTACCACAAAAACGATCGTTTCAGAACAGCTTCCTGACAACAACATATAAGTTAAAGTTAATCTAACAATAAGAATGAGATAATAACCCGGGAAATGTTAATAAATAAAATCTACTGCCAGTATAAAAAAAAATCACGCATAAAAATTAAGAGGCGTCAATCAAATTATTTAACATGTAAAAGCTATGGAATTACTTATTCTTAAATGTTAGCATTTATAACAATATGAACAACAAGATATAATTCATAATAAAATAAATACCTTGCATATTTTTTAAGATAATTCACGCAAATTAAAATACCTATATGTACGAGGAACTTTTTGTAGAAAACTCAAAGCTCAAAACTAATTAATTTATGAAATATAAATACAGTGAAACTTCTTAATAGCGAACACTCGAGGGACCAACAAAAATTATGTTATTAAGAAGTGTCCGCTAATGAGAAATAACAGATTTCAAACAGTTTGAAAATTGCAGTAACTAAAATAACGTCTATTAAATAAAAATGAAACAAGCTCGTATTACTGCAAGATCGGTTCGTTAAGCAAGACAAAAATCACAACAAAAATCTGTTATTTTAGTTTGTTTTTTAATTACACTTGCAGAACGCTTTTCAAAGTGTTGCTGTAGGTCGGACACTATTAATCGGTTACGTTTTTGCGACATTATATAATGTAAAACAGAAAAATTATGAAAACTTTAGAAATTAAGAAATAAGAAAATTAAAAAAATATACTCCTATTAAATATCCATTAGCACAACCACCGAACAGTACAATTAAAATTCAATTGCCAAAATAATAAATTAATACAAAATGTTTATGTTAATGTTACGTAGACTAGTCTAAACAGCGTCAATACTTTTGCAAACATTGCTGTCGTCGTATTTGGTAATTAGTAAGTAAGCACCTATTTATCTACGCAATTCGTATGTATATATAAATCTGGTTTATCGAATTTTTAAACTGTCAGTTGTAAAGCAATTTTAGTGTCCGCGTCCGTTATTTTAAAAATCCGTTATTGACGGATCCGTACGTATTTGAACCATTACAGACTGGGACAGAAAAATGCTGGAACTTTTCAAAATGTCCGGTATTTTGAAGATTCCGTTATTTGAAGGTATCCGTTAAGGGAAGTTATGCAGCTTTTCAATTTATACAATTTATACACGAACACCTTTTAGTAGAGCTGTCGAAACAAACAAATCTTAACAGTTTGTTAAAGGAACAGTATTTGCTGTAGGCAAGCTATCGTATATTAACATTAAAAGCTTTAATAATAATATCTACTATACATATACTTCAAACTTCATACCTAATCATTAGACGAAAGTTTTAAAAGCGAAAACTTCTAAATTTTAAGAAAAATGTTAATGGCAACGAGTCTACATATCAGTTAATAAATAACTTAAAATTAGGTGCAGCTATTGTTTGGATCTTTTCAGTATCCGAAACAACAATTCGTGTAGTGCATTTCTAAATATCTACCCAACAACACTGAGATACCTGTAAGTTCAACAGAGGCTTCGGCATCCAACGAACAAGCACCTATGGAATCCACAGAGCGATCCATGACGGGAACGGGCGTCAAATCGGAGGATTTTACATTAAAATTACAAGGAGTAACATCGCCACTACTGGATGCACTACTGCATTGTTTATCGCTTTCGGAATTTGTATTAATATTCTCCAGATTTACCACATCGGTGTTAGTACTTAAATTCATAGGTGAATTTTGAAAATCAAATGCCACAAGTTTATTATTATCCGACTTTAAGATGCTAGGACAGTCCGATATCGCGCAAATGTAAATTTCCGAATGATTTTTACATGCACCGAATGGAATTCTACTGGAATTCGATGAACTACGTCGTGTCGTGTTATTTTTACGCGATTGGAAGGAGTTCTTTCGAGATTTATGTTGGATAATGGGATTATTTTGGGGAAAAGTGGCTTGAGATGGGATGTTAGGTAGGGGAAGAGAACACGGACGACGGATCGCCGTTGGAGACGTTGGTATTCTGGTAACTCCCAATAACAGCACTGTAGAGTGGTCGTCCGGAAGATCACTACACCCATTAAAGCAATAAAACAATTGTAAAATTTGAAGCAAAAACATCCATCAAACATGCTCTTTGCATAAACGTGCATTGCGAATAAAAGAAAACAAAAGTAATAGTCCAAACGATACACCAAAATATAATAAGCAGAAATAATAAAAGAACATATGATTAAAAATATACAAAAGATGTAAAATTTACAATTTATTCTAAAACGATGTTTGACGTTTTAACATAAGAAGTCGTATTTCTAACGTTAAGGATCCTATTACTTCGTGTTTATCAACGATCAGCTTGTGGTCAGATGTAAAGACAATCATCTACTAACAATAAGTGGAATGCTGCATCGAATTTTACTCTTTATAAACAGAAAATTACAACATTAAAAATATAAATAAGCTCCAAAGCAGAAATAATTTTGTTAGTAGTAGATACCTATTATACCGGGTGGTTCGACCAACCTATCCCAAGGTATTAACTCAACCGATTTTAGAGATACAAAGATGAATTTTTGTATAGGTAAATTTGGGTTAAAAATCTATTTTCTTCAGTTTTAAAAACCACGATGTCATTTCCGGTGAAACCGCAAATTGTATTGTCAATTTTATTATTTTAAATAGAACGAATAGAATATTTTTTACATTAATAAAAAGAGATTTTCTTTTTTCAACAATGTAAACATTGTCGTTTTTAGTTCATTACCTTTTTATAAAAATTAACGAAATCGGATAAATAATTGAATAATCAAATTACCTTGGTAAATTTAAGATGAAATCCAACAGGTGGCTTTTTCGTTTTGTTATGACAATTGTCAATAAACACTTCAATTACTTTGAAATTGATAAAACTACTTAATATATTGAAAATATTACTTACAGTATCGAAGACAAGCTACTTACGTTAGTTACGATACTGATATTATATCTATTTACATATTACAAAAGTTAAGTCAAAAATTAATTTTTTGAATTTAAACACTTATCGCGTTCAGTTTCATCTAAAATTAAAGCAAATGTATTTTCTTTAAATACAACGAAATATTTGTTAACTTATCAAATACAATTTTGTTTCTCTTTTTAGCAATATTTAAACATCATCATACTTTTTGTTATAACTGTACTTATAAAAATTAAATTTAAAACAAATACTGAATCTCTGACTATCTGTCATGGGAAAACAAGGACAAATATTGGGACAGATATTGTTGGATTTCATCTTTTTGCTTGGGTATTTGATTATTCAATTAGTTATCAAATTTTATTAGTTTTTATAAGAAGGCAATGAAATAAAAACAACAACGTCTATATCGTTGAAAAGAGAAAAAAATCTCTATTTAATAAGCTAAACAAATATGTAGCGTTCCATTTAAAATAATAAAATTGACTTGATTTCCGATGAAACCGGAAGTGATATAACGGTGTTTAAAATTGAAGAAAATAGATTTTTAACTCAAATTTATCTATGCAAAATTTCATCTTTGTATTTCTAAAATCTATCGAGTTATTATTAGCTTGGCACATGTTAGCTAAATCGCCCGGTATACCGATATTACTACATATCTTATGTTGTATCTCATTGTATTTACTAAGTACATTCAACGTTTCTAACATGTAAGTAGGTAGATATATCTACATAAATACAACTACTGATTTAACGAGTCCTAAAATAGTGAAATATCGCAATCAAAAATTAAAAACATGTTTAACATTTAGAATTACTTGATTTTTGTAGAAAAATCTATTGCTCAAAATATGATCAAATCTAATTCAAATCTTTATAACAGAGGTAGTTAGTGAGCATACTTGTAACGAAGTTATTAAAATGAGGCTGTTTAATACAGGTTTTGTACTCCAAATTCACCTTTTGCAGATCAAGTTTTTCTATAAAAATTTGCATGTATGTAATAATGAACGTAAAATAATTATTTAACGCCAGAAATATTTATTTACTTATAAATTCATTTATAACGGTTCTCCTACCGCTACTTGTGGTAATTTCATATAGATATATGTGTATAAAATTACATTTTATTATTTAATTTCAATACAGATTACTTTCATATTAATTTATTAAAAGTAAATAAGTATTTCTGGTATTAAATAAATATTTTATGTTTATTATTACATATAAGTGTGTACTTACATGCAATAAAATGTTTAATTTTAACAATAACTTTAATTGGATTTTATTTTTATTATAATAGCATAAGAAAATATTTTTGTAGAAAAAATGAAACTGCAAATTTGATTTGCAAAAAGGTGTATTTGAAGTGCAAATCCTATAAGATAAATAAGAAAAAATATATAAAGAATGTAGGATGGTATATATGTACTGGCGGTGGTGCGGTATGTTATTGTTTGTCATGTACAGAAAGCGCTCCAAAATTTCATAGAACTTCCAATAAACAAAAACAAACACGACCTTAAAGGCAACACTTTAGAGGAAAATTGCGAGCCTATGAAAATATTCTGAAAACCAATTTTTGCGCAAAAATCACGCCTCACAAAGGCACTCGATGCTAGATCCTTTCTAACAAGAAATCCGAAAGCGTTACGGTTACTGATGGGAGCTGTCCAGTTGACCAAAATACCACATAAATACAATGTACGATACGCACATTCCATCTTTTAAAGTTATTCGGATTCTTCGTCATCTTCCAATGATTTTAATTGACCTCCTTACCACCACGCACAACCAGTCCAATAATTCGACTTATGGACCAGAGAAGTTATTGAAACGTCGAAAAGTTACAACGCCGCAGCAACGTTTAAATGTAATCACAAAGCAAATCAGCAATCTGATGGTAAAAATATTTTAGAAAGTCTTATATTTTAGATGTAATGAGGTTCATAGGAAACGTATGGGCCGACATCATCGAAAAACGATCGATAAAATGCTTCGTCTATTTTCTTCAATGACAGCATTAACACAATTCCAGCAACTGATTCTATACTACTGATTGATTCATTGTCAGGCAACGGAGAAAGTGGATAATCTGTTGTTGAAAATTACGCATACAATAATCCTATAACTAAAAATTCTCAGACGACTGCCTTCTTGAAATTCCACACAAAACATTATTACGCTACTCAAAGAGAACGAGCCTCCTCATCGACACGAAAAATTATAAAAAAATGTGTAACATTAGAAAATTATAAAGCACAATATTTAAGTCATTTTTGTTCGTTTTTATCTAATAATACATGTGATAAAATTTTCAGAAAAATATTTCATTGTGAAAAAGAACGATGTTTTTATTTTTTAAAGGCATTAATACTGAATTTTGATATGATAGTTATACCTAATAAGTATTAGAATTCTTTTTTTTTTGGTGTAAAATACATACTTATCTAATACGTAGATGGAAAAAAAATAAAAAAATGCGTAATCTCTCGCCGCCGAAAAACTACAAGTATCATAATATTATTAAATCGCGTAGATAGCTTAAAATCACATTTAAGTAGGTAGGTACCACGCAAATGCAAAATTATTAAGTAAATCAATTTGAATTAATTTGCTTGTTACGACTGATGTTATGATTTTCGTATTTTAATGCTCTACTACACTCTATTTATTTTCTCTAACGTAATGTGAGGTTACCAGTGATCCGTAGAAATAAGCAGTGGGATTACCTATAATTATGCGTATTTTATTTAAATTTGGTTGAAATCTTTGCCTTTACGTTTCTCCTAAGTGAATAATTATTCTTTATGCATTGCATTGGTCGTTATCGGTCAACGTTAATAAAGTAACGGAATATTTGGTAAAAAAGTTTTCCGAAAAATAATGTTCCCTTGAATTACAAATACTTAAATATATAAAAAATAATAAAAATATACATATTCATTTAAGTCGTAGATAAATCCATTAATAAAAAAAATGGACATTTTTCATGTCCATTTTATTTTTGAAATAATTTCAAATTTTCAAAAATGTTTTGCTGTTTTATTTGAACGAATTCTGAACGTTTTTGTTGATCAATCCTATCGAAAAGGCGAACAGATTTGAAATCGGCCAAGTTCAATATTACTTCTATAATTTGAAGGTTAAGTTTCAAACTACTTCAATTGAAAACTTTATAGGTACATATTTTATGTAGGTACTTTATAATTAACGAACAAATCAATTTATATATATAAAAGAAAATGACATTTTTAATCTCGCGTTAATTTTAACCGTCTGTTTATTATAACTAAATTTATGGACAATTAAAAAAAAATTAGACATTTAACCCTTAACTGGTATGGTGGATCAAAAGCTCGTCCAACCGAATCTGTTTCTGTATTTTTTAAAAGGTTAAAATTTGCGTATTTCCAGTTGACCGAGTACCTACGTTGTCATTTTTCAGTTGTACGCACTTCTGGATCAAAATCGACCCACTTGACCCTTGAGTGTAATTATTATATTATTTTTAATAATGGAAAATATAATTCTTCTACCGAGGCTGAACTTGAACAAAGGCTTTTTAGATGCCTACTTATATTGTCGATTATTCGGACAGTGGAGACGAGTGAAAGAGACCATAACACTGACGCCGTTAATAAAGAAGTCGAAAGAATAAAAATTCTACAGTTTCTAAAAATGGCACAGATGAGTAAGAATTAGATACAAAATGCAGCATTTTTTTATAAAATGATTGTTAAGTATAAGTGGTCGAGCTTGTGGAAAAATTCTCGCCCAGAACAAAATAGGGTGCCTATGTGATAAGGGTATCTATTTGCAAGGTTTACAGTGTTAACGTCGTGAAATTTTCACGGTGTACACGGTTTAATACATCTAAAAAGACACAATTTTTTTAAGATTTTTTAGATAGATAGAAGATAGGTTTTTTAAGATTTTTTTTAATTGTGTAGGTAGCTGTTATTCGTTGTTATTCACGGGCATGTCTAAATATGGAGTAGGTGCACATGTATATGAAAGTAGTAGTTACATACGTGTATGTTTTCTTGTTCAGTATTGTTATTTAAAGCCTAAACGACAAGATAATAAGAACAAAAATTTTAATGTCTACTTATTCTAATATAGGTAGCTAATAATTCTAATAATTTTAATGTACCTACCTACAAACTAGTCAATTTTGAGCCAGCATACCTGGAGGTTAACGAAACCACCAAAACCGGTTAAGGGTTAAGATCAACCTTTAATTTTAATAAGTATTTTTTTTGGAAAAGAATTCTGTCGGATGTAGGTACATAATTGAATTTCCAGTTCTCGTTCACAAACGGTGAATCATTACAATACCTATGTATTACCCGTTAAATAGCGGATCGCTCCATTTCGAGTAAAGACAAATTTATTTTAGTTGGGAGTTAGTCATACTTATAAAGCAAACGTAAAACGACAAAATCAAAACAATCATTAATTTTTTTTCGTTTAGTCTGTTAATTAAAACCATCTACTTTCTCACAGATATGTATATTTAGTAGTAATTATTGCACTTAAAACACGACAACACCAACAAACCTTTTAATCCATTTGGTAATAAATCGATTAAGCCGCTTCTTTTTTCCCATCCCTCTATAAGTAAACGACGTTAAAATCAAAGATAAATAAAGAAATGAATTATAAGTAACAAAACTGACTCTACTCGGGCATATTTCGAAATTAAACTAACCAAATTAGAACATAGCTAGACTTTAGAAATTCCCCTCGGTTATTTATAGACAAGGTAAGGTGATGCACAGATTTACAACTCTTCTGATGCAGTTTATATAATTTTCAAACTTTCGCACTTTAATATTTTAATGAAAAAATATGTGTAATTAATACCGCCCACATTTCAATGTAAAACAATTATGCCAGTTACATATTTACATACGTCATCGACATTAGAAACGTTCTTTTGTATTTCCATAGGTATGACTGATCGAACAATTAATAATTATAATATATGGTAAACAAATAAATGAATGGTTAAAATGTTAATAAACAAATGGTTTATTATTTCATTGAAAGTATTCAGATCATTACTATGTAGGTACGGGGGGGCAATTTAAAGATTATAATAATTACCCTAATTAGATAAACTTACTTACAATTGACTATGTACCGTACATACCTATATATTATATGTATCTGAGCAAAGAAAATGTTCAATATCGAAACCTTAACATAACAATTAGAGTGCGATTTTTTTTAAAAATATATTGGCTATTGTACTGCAGTTTACTTAATTGTGCGAAGTAAATTTTTAAGATTTGGACAATTAATTAAATCGTTTGCCGACTCATATTCCACCGGAACATAACAATATAATATAACGTGCCCATTTAACATTTTTAATTACAATTTGCTGTTATCGGAGTAATTACGTTTATGCGCCTATTATTACCAGAAAATAAAGAAGGTAAAAAATACGGGTTTTACGAGTTTAGTCACTTATGTAAATTTAATTTAATAAAAAAAAACACTGAATGGGCAACATGCAAATTAAAAAAAGCGAAAATTAAAAACGTAACTTCCTCAATACAGTTAATCAAAAGCACGAAATATTAAATATAATAAAAAATAAACAATCAAAATAAAATTACCCAATAATATCAATAAAACTTATCAACCACACAAAAGATAAAAATTAAAAAGCACGATATCTGACAGTAATTGGCCGGGCGTTGACGTAAAAACTATGACTTACCTCTAAATTAACTAATGCTGCGATGAACAAATTGAAATTAACAATTTAGAAATTTATTGGCTAACGTGTGCCTTAAAATATGCCTAAATACATTACCGAACTAACTTCCCACACGTCAAAACCACAGCCATGTTGAATTTTATGAAGCGATTGAAATAACCCGCAGGTAAAAAAACATGAACGTTTGCAGTCGATAAAACAAAGAGCACTTTATAGTTATGAATGTGTACACTAGAGGTTGCTTTTGCTCGACAAGGGGGACAAGGTAAATAATAATATGTAAGTATACCTCGAGCAATTAGAAAGGTGACATATAGATGGAGCTTTGACTAACAAATATGGCGTTGCCAGAATTTTACAACGACTACGTTTACACACTCCTTCTAAATACAAAGTTGATAACTTCGAAGTTATAACTACTGACGTTAAGTGGTGCGTCAACGTTGTTTTACGCCTAGTTACTACGATCGACATACTAACGTAAATACATTACTGCAATAACTACTGCCGTTAAATCGCGTGTAAACGCTTACTACTGTAATTACTACAGGGTAACCGACTGAAGTATTTTTATATCACTTTTATGTGTGAGTTGTACTTTGTTTATTTTTAGTTAACATAAGTCGCAAAACGTTCGATTTTTAGTTAATTGGATAATCATATTATTAATATTAAAAAAAGACATCGTCGAGTACATAACCTCCATGGCTATATGCTTTGCACTTGTCAAATTTTATGGTGGTACTACTTCAAACTGTAGTTAAGGTTATCCCTCCTATTCCGTTTTACGACATAGAAATTGCGTGAATTTTGCGAACGGGAATATTTCAAAAAATATTGGGTTTATCGAGATGATTTTTTTTGTTAGAATTAGCTGACTTTTTTGTAGAGATACTGTTATCAAACTTTCCAAAATTTTAATTAAATCATGCTTTTTGAAATATAAATCTTTTGAAAAACATCAATTTAATTTAGAATGGAATAGTGTCCCAAGATCTCGATAAGATATAACCGAATTAAAACAAAAAGAAATTTTTGGACGAACTGTTTGCTCATAATTCCTATTCAAAAATAATTGAATTCAAAAGCAAGTCATCTCTCTTGCCGGAGTTCTTTTTCCCGTAAAACTATTTTCAATTTTTTTGGCAGATTTCTATTAGTATTACTCGTATATAAATGTCAGTGTTAAATTAAATAACAAAAGCGTACTGTAGTAAATAATGAAATTAAACTATTAATATTTTAATGTAAACATGTTCAAAAATAACATAAGTATTACAATACGTAAAACTAACGTAATGATTTTCAACAGCATGTATTTCGTTACTCAAACAATTCAAAATTCCCCTCGCTTAATTAGATCGCTGCTACCGACTACAAATGTTTTCAAGTGATTGAAAAATTTGAAACGCACAAACGTGTAAACACGTGTGTAGTTATAACGAAGTATATATGTAGTTAAATGGCGTATAAACGTAATCATTAATTACTTGACGTTGTATATATCTATCCATTTTAAAATACAAGGTGTTCGAAAAGTTTGGAACTAATGAAGATGAAAATACTCTTTAGATATTGAAATAATTCTTTTATGATAATAATGAAGAAGTATAGAACGTAACATTTTGGTAATTCCTTTAGTACGTCAGGTTTGCGTTGTAAAAATTGGAAATCACTGTCACCGACTCCGAAAAATAAACAAAAATGACGTTGTGATGCAATTTAGAGAAAACTAAGATTTCTATGAATAGGATATTACTATCGATATAAAAAGAAAAATCGTTATAAACCAATTGAAAAAATGAATGGAAAACATTTTCTACGTAGATAACCTACTATACTCTACTTTAAGATTTTTTTTGTATAACCTCAATGTATAATTTAACTTTTAAAACAATAGAACTACAATAATTCGAACGTATGGTAATCTGAACACATTAGGCCTACATGTTCGCTAACAAATTTGTAATTCCAATCCCAATTAGTTCGGATTATCGTGATTCTACTGTACATTTACCATTATCATTATAGGGGATCCACACGACTCAGACTTTTACTCAAACTTGCATCGTACAAACATCTGTGCAGACAAAAGTCTGTGCAATTTACATGTGTAGATGTGTATTTATCTTAAAGTTCCTGTAAATATTTATTTATAATAGATTAATAATAACAAAAATATACGTAGGCAGATACATTTTTACATTTAGATAAATCGATTTCTTCCTGCGTTTTTGCCTTAGATTCTTCCTTTAAGAATAGTTTGTATTGATCATTTCCTGCAATATGACCAAAGCATATCCTCTTTCATGATTAATGTCCTCTTTTAATTGATTCTTTCTATATGTTTGTGGCGTGTTCCAGAGAGGAAAAAAGAGGTGAAAAGTAATTCTTTTTTTGACAACTTCATCATGATTATTACTTTTATCGTGCTCTACCGAATTCCTTCTAAAAACTAAACGAACTTGTAAAAAACATCTAGAGAAATGGAAAAATAGTTCTTAATAATTTGGAATTACTTCAAAGAGGATACTTTAGTTTGACCTAAAAAAACGTTTTATATAGTAGGGTAATTAAAATACTTACAGTAAAATTAAAGCAATGCAAGAAAAAATTAGAAGGTTCTAAATTTTTCTTTATAATATATTTATTATAAGTACTTACATATATGTTATAGACCTTTATCTTTTTTAACATGTACACTCCCGTCAAAACGAATGTTGCGAGTTAACAGTAACAAGGTTTTACGCGCTCAAGGGAATAGGGTGGAAAATTAATATGCGCTCCTACCTTGAAACGTCCATCTTCTGTTGATTGTGAGCTTACAACGTTGCGTACGCCTTTACCAGTACCTCTTCCCTTTACCTTTACCGTTACCTTTACTTTTACACTTTAATAATCACTTTAAATGCGAATCCCCCCAGCGACAGGGGTTTCTTTTTAATCACGCTAGGAAACCGAACACGAAAAATGCGTAAACATGCTTCTAAAAGCCCTAACCTTTTCATAGTTTTAAAAAGATCGCACGTTTGTCATCAAATTACAAATTCAGAGAAAAGAACATTTTGTGATAGAATTGGTGTTAGTGTTAAGGCTGTGTATTTGTAACATTATACAAATACACGTTAAAGATTAGTAAAATGTTTGTAAGTACCTTTGATCGATGGCTGAAAGCTCACAGTCACGCATCCCTCGATGTGTGCTACAAATTACTTTATACACGGTGGAAATGGGGACTATAACGTTGTTACCGTTTTAAAATTGCTTTAAACATCTTTAGACATAATAACCACCGACATTCCACTGATCACCAGCACATACATATAATTATACCTATTTTATATTATTATCGGATGTGCAAAATTAACTCATTTTATTTTTGTCTAGTTAAAATTTATAGTTAAATAAAAATATTCAAAGATACTACTGGTTTTTAGGGAAATGTCGATGGGCGGGGCTTCTTTTGCGGTGTTTACAAATAATATTGAATTATTTCTAATTAACATTCCGTATTTAACATAGCCGTATTTAAGTTTCCTTCTCATGCGATACAATAAAATCACACAGATATCCAAATTATTAAATAAAATATTTTGCGTAATGTCGAAAAAGTTTTGGCGCCAATAAATTAAAATACTCGAAATTGAATGCTTTTTTAAAATATTAAAATATTTTATTGCTATTAGTTATATTCGACATTGTTGATGGCAACACAACGCATAATTTGAAAATCCTTAAAGTAACTTTAGTTTCGAGAATAAAACTGGTCCTTAATTTTAATTTAATCGAATTTGAATGGCTTAAATTAAAAATTGTTAAAAATAAATCTATTGAGAAAACCGAAAGCTGAATTTGTTTGAATTTATTTGCCTAAACAACGTAAACGTTAATAATTTTAAATAAAACGATAATTTATTATTATTAACAATTACCTACGTTAAGCTTTAATCCGCTAATTCTGCATGATTTTTATAAGTGCAAGTTAACCGGTGCTCTAATAACATAAAACCTATTTTAAGCGCTGATTTTAAAATCGAAAACCGTTTTTCTCTATCACGTACATTTTTTTGCAAATCGCATAAGTTGATATGAGCAGTTTTTTTTAATAATGTGTAAAAATTCATATTCAATTGGTGTGTTGGGAGATGGGTCTATTATATAAGACGTTGTAACATTATAATCAGCCAACACGGCATTAACGCCCTCTGCAGCGCCTTTCAAATTAAAGTTGAAAAATAAGATTTACACCAAAATTAATATCTCGAAAATTAATAGGCAGATTTCAATGGCGTTTACACTTTATCATGGTTTTTTAATAGGTCCAAAGTCATGACACCACGGGATCATTAAACTGTATTTTATTTTATTCAATCCATTTTAATTTATAATTTAACAAAATTTAATACTTCGTTAACAAACGAGAGAAGATTGATTTTTTATTTAATTTGTTATCTGTTTAAATTGTTTGATGTTTATCTGATTTTTATAACTTATACACGAATGAAAGATATGTAAATATAGGTACCTAATCTTTGTAACTATTCTGAACATTTTCATTTTCTTTCAAAAATCTTCAATCTGAGCTGATTTTCGAAGTCAGCAATAAAAAATGATACTTATAGTAATAAATACAGTGTAGTCTCTATAACGTAAACATCTCATAGTGTGAACATCCAAAAACGTGAACGACTGATTTGATATTTTACATATTTCAAAACATGAACGCAAAACTCTTTACATTTTAAAATATAAACAACGGAATAATACAAATTTAAAACTATGTATGTTGTTTTTAAAGTGAAATAGTGCTATTGAATTGCGGGTATTGATAAAGGATACAATCAAACTGAAAGTGTACCTAACGAAAAAATAAACAGTCAGCTATTGTATTCATTTCCAAGGAAGTTCAATAAGTGATTAATAATTGTTTAGACTTGTGAGTGTAATATTTAGTTCCCGTAATAAATATTGTCATATTTATTAAGCATCAACTTATTTAACTTTAGAAAACAAGACCAAACTTTTATCAGATGCGAAGAAATGAGTTTGAGTGACTTTTTTTATCAAACAAATATGGAGTTGTCAGGTCAACTGTAACGTGCCCTCAAAAAGAAACATTTTTCAGAAAACAAAAACGTGAACGCCTCTTGCAGTAATTAATTCACATTATCGAGACTGTACTGTAATTATAAACGTTTCGAAGAAAAATAAAATACGTGAAAACAATGAAATTTAGAATTATTTAAACATAATGTTTAATTTGTGTAAAAACTTGACGTGATAGATATATTATTTTGAAAGTATTTTTGAAATCTGCAGAAAAAAAATAAGAATTAAGAACAACTATTTTAAAAAATGCAGAGTGGTGTTTTTAATAATATTGAAAACTCACCGTTTATAGCCCCGCATTAAAATAGAAAAAATCCTACCTGTAATAAATAAAACAAATTAGTATAGGTATTCTACGTTATAATTATTGATTTAATACCTCAATTCTTCGACGTCCTCGAATAAAAATATCAGGAACTGCTAATCCCATTAATCGTTGTAGAACAGGCACTTCACAACTGAAACAATAAATTTAAAAATTAATATAGATTTATAATTTATATGCAATAGTTATATATTACATAATATTAATTATTCACACATTATGTATACTTTGAAATAATAATAATTATTATTAGACTGACAGTTTTCAAAACGATTTACAGGATTTCCCCATATAAAGGCACCCATTTTAACAACACTTCGATGCATTTTTCCAGTCTTTTTTTCAAAATTAAACAGATCTCCCCCTATTTCTTCGATTTGATCACGAATGATGTCTTTCAATTCCTTAATAGTCATGCCTTTTCCTTCAAATATCCCCATAGGAAACAATCGGGCGTGTAAAACGTAAAATAATTTATAAAGTAAATGATGAAAATATTGTAGGTTCATTCGGCATTACAAAAATTTTCTAGTGAAATTAGACTTTGGGGGTGAATACATCCCCCAAAGTTGAAAAATAGAAATCATTCTTTTAAAATACCTATACGATATTTTTCTTTGTCGTTGGAATTTAATAATTTTTGGTATACGTACGTAATAAATGAAAGACTTTAAAATGGTGTAATATGTTTTTTTAATATTTCTTTATTTCTTTTCTAAGCTCGAAACATTTCAGAAGTTTAAGTTTTGAAATTTTTAAGGATATTATCAGATTTCCAAGACACTTTAGGATAAAAAAGGTAATCTTGTTTATTTTCAATAAAATGAACCATATTCGAGAAAATCGTACATAAAGAAATAAGAGATGAAGCGTACTTAGGTATCCCAAATGTTAATTTTATTATTTTTGCCGTCATTATTTGTGTAAAAATACCAAAAAGCACAAAGTATCTTTTTACTATGATTTTTTCATTAGCTGTTATAACCTTTCGTAGGCCTTTAAAACGCTAATTAAATTTTCAGTACCTATCTCTTCTTCTTCTTCTTCTAAGTGCATTCTTCTAACGAAGATTAGCAATCATCATTGCTATCTGTACTTTCGAGACGGCTGCTCTGAAGAGATTCCCTGTCTTTTACCTGTACCATTCTCGGAGGTTCTGAAGCCACGAAGTCTTCCTTCTTTTTCCTTCGATTTTCCCTTGCATCACAAGTTGGAGGATTCTATACTTCACATGTGCAAAATATTGAAATTTTCGGATTTTAATCTTACGTAAGATCTCTGTTTGTTTCCCGATTCTTTCTAATACTTCGGTGTTTCTTACTCTTTCGGTCCATGATATTTTTATGATTCGTCTATATACCCACATTTCGAAGGTCTCCAACTTGCTACTTAGTTTCTTTGTCAGCGTCCATTCCTCTAGACCGTATAGGGAACACATAACATTGCGCCATTCGAACTCTAAGTTTAAAGTTTATGTTGCGGTTGCTTAGTACTGGTCTCATTTTGCAAAATGCACTACGAGCGGTCTCTATCCTTACTCTGATCTCTTGGGATATGTCCCATTTATCGTTTACCCAGCAACCAAGGTATTTATATTGATGCCCTTGTTCTATTGTTTCATTGTCAAGTTGAATTTGTAATTTGTTTATCGGTGGAGTTTTAGAAATGATCACGTATTTGGTCTTTGAAGTGTTCATGTTGAGAACAATTTCCTTGCTAGCGTTGTGTACTTTGGACAACAGAATTTGTAGGTTTTCTATAGTCAGTTAGCAAGGCGGTATCATCCGCATACCGTATGTTGTTGATTACTTCCCCGTTGATTAAGATGCCATCTTGGCTTTCATTCAGAGCTTCTGCTAATATTTCCTCTGAATAGAGGTTGAAGAGTATTGGTGAGAGCACACAATCCTGCCTTACTCCCCTTTTGATCTCCATATCGTCTGTGGTTTCACTTTCTACTCTGACGTTAGCTGTTTGATATCAGTATAGGTTTTCATAATCTTGATGTCTTTATCATCTAGTCCTACCTTCCTCAAAACATTTATTAGTTTTTGATGTTTTACTCGATCAAGCGCCTTTTCGTACTCAATATACGCTATATATACACATCTTTATTTATATCCATGCATCTTTGTACAAGGACCTGCATACATATTAAGGCGTTTCTAGTACCTAGACCATTTCTGAACCCGAACCGCGTTTCACTTATATACTCCTCGCATTTTCTGTAAATTCGCTTATGTAATATTTTTAAAAATAGTTTCAGTACGTTGCTCATTAAACTTATCGTCCGGTAATCCCTGCATAATTTGGCATTTAGCTTATTTGGTAGAGTCACGAATATTGACTTCAACAACTCCCTGGGTACATCTCTACCTATCTCTACAAATCACAAAATTACAAAAATAATTAAAATTATATTTGGGATGCTCTTCATTTCTTATTATTTATGTATGATTTTCTCGAAAATGGTTCATTTTATCCTATAATGTCTGATGGGAAATCCAAAAATATCTATAAAAATTTCAAACCTTAAATCGCTAAAACGTTTTGAGGTTCGAAAACTTAGAGGTAAGAAAGTGCACCCCTGGTTTCTCTAAGGTGATATAAAAAATTATTACGTACGTTTACCAAAAATTATTAAATTGCAACGACAAATAAAAATGTTAAAATAATTGCTTTTTAATTTTCAACTTTGGGAGCAAATATCTCAATAGGGGAGCGCTGTAGGAAAAAACTTTATAGGAACTTATGGCATTATTTTGATGTGGTTTATGCGTTCTCAAATGATTCTCCACCATTTCCCGTATTTTCGGATACTCTGTATGTTAGATATGATCAGTCACTCAATTATCTCAGGCCCTGTGAGGTCCTACATTTTTACTATATCCACTCAGGACTAAACAAGTATATGAAACAGCCAAATTTGGGTAAGCGAAATTACGACCATCTCCTCTTAAGGGGAGGGTATACTCTATTCCCGGCGACCATTAGAAGTTAATTATATTCTTTATTTTTAAATTCTACAAAATTCTCTCATTTGGAGATTTTTCGCCATCAAATTATCTACCATTTGAGTTTTTAAAATTTAATATAAAATTATTAATAACGAAATTAGAACTTTTGTACACAATTCAAAATCCAATTTAAATTGCGGCTTCAATTTTACAATGTATAATGTTCAATACAATATCTAGGAGATAACAAGTTTTGATGAAGATAGCTAAAGTAGAAGTAGATTTTTTATTGAAAAAATGTTGCGTATAAGTTTACTTTTATGAATAAAATTCAAAATTTCATATATGCGTCAACATATCAAGCTCATGTTTTGTCATTGCCTAGAGAACGTTTTTTTTTATATCATTTAAGATGTCGATCAAGTTTTCATCTTTAATAGAACATGATAATCGTACAAATGTTTTTATAAAATTTCACAATTAAACAAAGAGGGCTCGCAGAAAGAGAAAGAATGTGCAGACCTCTACAGATCGGCACGTGGTCTTGTTAGAAATATTTATTACCCAAATAATCCTGACAGATATATAAAGGTACCTATATACATTTCGAAACTGCGGGCAATTTTTAAATAGTTAGAAAGCGTCAGAAATTAGCTTTTTAAAAATAAAAACGTTATAGGTACCTACTCTGCTACTACATAATTTTTAATAATAATAATATGTGTAATAAAAAATAATGTAGTTTGTAATAAACAATATGAATTATAAATCGGCTATTCAAAATTTAAGTGTTATTATAAACAGAATGAAATGGTTGCAAATGTTATTAGATTTAAACATAATGTTAAAAATTTTGTTTTATTTTGTTTTAAATGGCATAGATACACGAAATGTCCACAAAGCCCGGCCCCGCACCATTTTTTCGGAAATTGTTGGGTACCTATATGGAAATATCGGCAAACACGCACTTACCTACCTATTCCATTATTTTTAGGGCACAATTTTTGATGGAAAATGTTTAGGTGTGTAACCTCCAGGAGTGGGAGGTGGAGGTCAACTAAAAAATTTCAAATGGAAACGCATTTCAAGTCGTATGTCATTTAAAAGCTTTTAATAAACAACGATGTTTAACGTTGGTCCAAGATCGATACACCAAACAAGTTATGAATGGCGAATACGAGTACCAAATAAAATTAACAAATAAGTTTAACAATAAAGAAAAAAGGAACGAGGGAAACGTTTGTACTTTGCGCGTACCTGCGCCACCCCGAAAGGACCAGTTTCGGTAATCCGCTTACTTGGGTGCGATAATAACTAGTAATTATCATAGATATGAATCGTTCTCGAAGTACGAAAAGCGAATTATCGAAACTGACCGTTTCGAGGTGGCGCAGGTACGCGCAAAGTAAAATGCATGTTATATTATTTTCAGTGCGGATAGAAGTAGTGTGTTTAATTATACGTTATTCAAGATAGGTTCCAATATACGTCATCAATAAAACCTCGTACCTATTTTTACATTAGGTACTAATAAATTGCAGTCTTTCTTTGTCATGTTATATGTGTGCAAGTAAATCATCGAATAGAATATGTCACGTTCAAAACTTTAAACTAAATATTACAAATATACAATTTAGTCACTTCTTATTGATGACGTGCATCGAAACCTATTTTGAATGTATAGATCGAGAATTCGAACTATACTAGGCAAATCCGTTCTCAGAAAGAACTTCTACCTGCCAAACCAAACGTTTGAGAAGTCGTAAATCGGTAGGTCATAAATAAATCGGGACCGATAATAAGTTTTTAAATTGTCTCTTCAAGGAACTAGTGTTAATATGGTTGTCTATGTATCAGAAATTTGCCATAGTACCATCTATTCAGACGTTTCGCTAAGTTCTAGACACACTCCTGCCCTTAAGGGTTCTATTACAGGGACTTCAGAATGATTGAAACCCATGTGGCCTTAGTGCATAGGCAACCAAACATACTCAGTTGGTAATAACCTAATAATTAATGTTTAATAATTTTTGTAAAACTTTTGCCATATAACTAAAGTGTAAAAATAATTGATAAAGTAACAAAAATAGGGGAAACTCCAATAAACGTACACTAGTAAAATCTCATTAATGAAGGCACTGTATAAATAGGTAGTTATAGGTATTAATCTGAATTTATCTACAAAATTCAATACTTATTAACATGTTCGATAGTTTACACCGAAAAATGTAAAGAAACGGAAATTACTATACTTACTACAAATATTAATAAGTATCACCATTATACAATTTTTAATTCTACGTGTTATAAGAAATTGCAAGAATTCATTTCAAGAATTAATAATAAACATCCTAAATCTAAAGAATTTTACAAACAGACGAATATGCCTATAATTTTTAAGTGTGCTTTTTAAAACTTTTGCTGAATTCGTAGAAATGGATGGGGAGACGTAAGAGTTACCTACATAACCAACAGCACATCATGGGCTCATCTGAATCATCTTAATTTAACCAAACTTTAAGAATTGTTTTTTAATTACCTATGCTACAAGAACGTTGATTCATATATATATACATTATTACAACAAACTTTTAGAAATACATAATACTATTACTTACGGTTTTAAAAATCTGCCCGTCCAATTTCAGAACTTACAAAACTTTAAGCAACGCCGGCGAATCAAACGATATTATTTTTAATTGCAAGTAAAGACGCGGTGATGTTATTATTTGTTGAGTTTTCACACAACACATTTTTGCTTTTAAACGTATTTAAAATTAATTTATTAAATGAAAACGTTATGTATTCAAAAATTCAAACCGAAGCAATCGCGTCATGTCGCCGAAGTGCCGAACACTACTAGCTTGTACTAAAGATGCATAGATGGATGTAGGGAATTTGTCCCACCACACGTTGCCAATTCTTAGAAAAGTCATAAAACGTTGCGGAGCTGTCGGTATTTGATAAAACTCACTTAAATCTATCATTTATATTATTTCCAACTTTATCTTAAAATATAATTTTTGAAACAGTATATAAATATACGTTAAATAATTCTGCAATAATTAAATTTGAATTAATTTAGTTCAAAAATAAATTACTTTTGCAGTAGTATTGGTATTATCTAATGTTATTAAAAAGTGAGATGAAACACAGCGTTTTCATTTAAAAACAAATTTATAATTTTAATGCCTCCTATTCGATATGATTGTATATTGTTTAAAACATTGAAAATTTATGTTATTAATTTGAATCATTTAAAATGTTAAGTATTTCTAAAATGAGCTATTCGTTCTTATTATGAATTAAAAATAAAATAAATAAAGTAAATACAATAGAATCACATTAATCCGACATCACATTATTCTACAACATTCATCTGTATAAATAATAATGTTATATTTAAGTTAAGTACTGTAAAGTCATCTATGAACGCAAAAAACAATTATACATTTTCCTATATTTTCAATGTGAAGTTGTCTACATTGGTTTATTTAGAATTTTTGGTTTTTATTTAATTTTTGAATCTAAACTATACCTATGCAATTTTAAAATGACCGAATTACAAACATTTCAAGATTTCATTATAAACGTTTATAAAGACACAGTTAGTTGGTAAGGAATCGGTGACAAATTACATATTTATTACCTAATCGTATGTTAATAATTTTACAGCTGCGAAGAATTAGAAAAAACGTTTCAAGTGGTGGCATCACCAACAAACCAAGCACATAAAATGCAACTTTTGGAAAATTGTTTTAGTAAAACTCGGGATATTTTAAATTTCGAGGACGAAATTAAAACAACATGTATTAATGCTTTCGATCAAGAATTTTATGATTCTTTAGTTCTTATTCAAAAGCAATTTATTCAAATAGCGCATAATTTACAAAAATCGACTCCAAACAATAGAAATATTGTGGATAATAATTCCCAAGATGATTTTCAAGATGTTATTAATAGTACTAAAGTCACGCCGAAAGTTAAAGGTTTTGAAGAAATTGCCGGCCTTAATGAAGTGAAAAAAATATTAATGAGTATAATTACATTGCCTATCTATCAGCCGCAGCTGTATATCGAAAATAAAATTACCAATTCAATTTTACTCTATGGTCCTCCAGGAACCGGAAAAACTTTACTTGTACATGGTATAGCTGCCGAAGCTTCGGCATCCTTATTTTTAGTTAATAATAGCGATATACTTTCTCGGTATGTGGGTAATAGTGAAAAGTAAGCAAATAATTTGTACATTTAACGACGATTTATTTATTAACATTTTTTTTTAGAATTCTACGTACTCTATTTCAAACTGTTAAATCGACAAACGGCCCTACTATTATGTTTTTGGATGAAATTGATGGCCTCTGTCGACACAGACAAGCAAATGATGATGAACACAGTCGACGGTATACTATTTTAAATATATAATTGTTATTTTATAAGTTAAACGATAAATTATTTTTTAGTTTAAAAACTGAATTAATGTGCCAATTATCGAACCTTGAAGACTGTCCTAAAACATATTTGGTGTGTGCGACAAATTGCCCTTGGGATCTAGATCAAGCTTTTCTAAGGCGTTTTCAAAGGCAAATCTATGTACCACTACCCCATAACAATGATCGCTTGGAAATATTAAAATTATTAACTAAAAGTACACCTTTGGAAGTAACATCTAATTCCTGGGGGATCATATTGGAAAAAACGGCTGGTTATTCAGGGTCGGACTTGAAGAATATTGTACGTACTGCTCTTAATATACCGATAACTGAATTAACTGACAACAATGTTTGGGAACAAATTGATGATAATCAATATAAATTGGCTAGAAAAACATCTCTTCAAAATATGAATAATTTAGTTTATTGTAAAATAAACGAACTACCTCGTGGCTCGATACAAGCTAGATCGGCAAAACTATCGGATTTAATTACAGCTCTTAATATTATTCAACCCACCGTTTCTAGTGTTAATACACAGAAATACAACCATTTTTTAAACAATAAATTTTAATTTAGTTTTTAAGATTAAAGCACATAATGTTCATTGTTTGCAAATTAACCACTGTAAGAACTGATAAGAAGTAAAATAATTTTGAAAGGTTAACATTTGTTTAGCTTTAAAGTTATTATAAATAATATAGGTAATTGTGGAAAAACGTTGGAACAAGATAATACATATATAATGTGTGAATTACTCCTACAATGTAAGAATAGATCTGTTCGTTATCATTACAACAGTGTACACTATAGTGCACACGTTTTTATACTTTTGCATTGTTTCTATTGTTATATAAATATAAAGAACACAAAAGTGTGCACAGACAGATAACAAACAGACCTAATATTACATTCTCATTTGTTTGTTTTTTTTTTCTTTATAAGGCACATATGACACTGATGACATTTGGAAAAAAATAAAGACTACATTTTGTGCAATAAGCCAAACATACTTAAGTAGATACATAAATTTAAAATTAAATAATTTTAACTTCATATTACTTGTAAAATATATATATTATATATACTGTTAAAAGATGTAACATAGCAGATTAAGTGACAAAGAAAATTAAAAATTAAAAAACAATAGTATAATATGGATGCGTTTTGACAATAAAGTTCAAACAGTTCAAATATATAATCATCAATTTTTATTATATGTATAGGTATATTCAGTTTATAAAATTAGAAGCAGTTTTCAAGCAGTATTTATTTATATACAACAAAATCGTACATATAAATGAAATAAAGCAATATTACAAAATTTCTCATAATTATAAAATTGAAAACGTAACAAAGTTTATCAACTTGATACAGGAATGTCAATTTAATAATGCTTTTTGCACAGCCAAAACATAAGTCATGAAAATAAAAACCTATACATCACAGAACGTTACATATTTATTTGGAAAGATACAAACTTCTTAATAATAAATTTTAAATATTAATTATGTTTAAACTTAATGTTTACTTTTTATGAATAAAATGTCATGTAACTGTTTCAATTTTTCAATATAATTACATATGTATATTCAGTCACAATTATAAATTAACACTTAATTAAAGCTACCTTAGGAAAGTTTATTTTAAATTGTTCATAAACACGAACATTTATTATCCTGTACTTACACATCAGATGTCTTTCTACTGCACTTACTAAGTAATATTGCAAAACTGTTAAAGATGTATAGGTATTATTAATAATACCTATTAATAATTACATTTTTCTTTGTATTCACGACAGCATATGTAAATGCTTTAAGGCAGTTTATCTAGACTTAGGGGTCATTCAATGATAAATATTATAATAAAATAATATCCACATTATTTCTCATAACTTTTTTACAATTTTATTTCTTAAAATTTAAAATTAGTAAATAAACGCCAATTTTAAATTCAATTAATATTTCGAATAGTATGATATAAAACACTCTAACAAAAAATTAATAAAAAAAATATTATTTCAACAATCGGTTCTCTTGCAATAATTTAGTAATTAACAGTAAAAACACAGTGAACAAAATAGTTCATAATCGAATGTATTCAGTCAATAAACAGAAAATTAGTGGAAGATTTTCCACAATTCCACTAAAAAATATATTTCATGAATTCAACATTTGTTAATATTAATTTCTTTTCTGTGAAATTGAGCTAGATTTTGCATTAGGTCACATTATTTATTGTCGAATGAATGCTCAACAACAATCGAGCAAAGAGAAGAACAAACATTATTGAAACTTTAGAAATGGAGTTTTACATACATCTTTATTTACTAAAAATATAAATTAATATGTTAAATGCAACATGTGCAGAGAAAGAAACACCTCGAGGTGTATTAAAGTGGGGTAGCTTCTGCTATAGTTTAAATTAGGCCAAATGGTCTACTTTAACTACTATTTAATTTTACCACCTTTTTTATCATCTAACAAAATAAATTAATTTTCTAATTTTAAAATTACATTAAGGATTAAAGTGTATTTTTAGTTATAAAAGTAAGTATATTTAAATAATTTTAATACATTTTTACTATTCAAAATTATAGAAACTCTTCTATTCCGCTAATTTAGTAAAATGATTGTATATTTAAAATATGTGGGTTATTTTAATGTTTGTTACCCACCTAATATCAAGCACTGTATTTTGGTATTACCATGACTTACAAAAAAAAACAGATATAATTAATGACAATTATGCTGTAATATTTTAACTAATTTTATAAATAAAAAGTGAAAAACCTCTTCATCCTCTGCAAAAATAATAGCAATACTAGTCATTTCAATGAGAAGAAAATAGTTGGTCCTCTTCTAGTAGTTATAACCACTATTTCAAATCACAACTTAGCCTGTAAGTTATAACTGAGCTTCTAAAACATAATTTGAATATAAAACCGTTTTTTTTTTTAATTTTCTAATAGTAATTTTTAATGTTTTTGGAGAACTGACACGAGATGAATAAGAAAATATGAAAATAGAGACATAAAAATTCAGATATATCTAGTTAAACAGAACCTGGATAATTGGTAATTATCATAACAAAACTACAACATTATCCTCTTAATTCAAAAATCTCTAAAATAGCAATAAAAAAAATGTTTTAACCTACTTATATAAAAAGATAATCTTGAATCGATTAATCCTACAAATTAAATTTTAGATTGAGATTTTTAGGCCATTCCAAAACTGGAAAAATTATATTACCTAAAACAATTATTTCCTTCTACAACTCTTAAAATGTAGGTATACAATGTTTAGTTTGTACATTTTTCCTTATTTATTTGGTATACAATATTTAATCCTATATGTATATGTTATATTCAACAAAAAATGCATTCCTTGGAATATTTGTAATTAATGTACGAAATACAAATTGGGTTGCACAAAACTAAATTTAATGAATGTGTAGTTAATTAACGAACGAGCACATTTACAAATATTTAATTTGTTGTTGAAATAAGGTAGCTCGTTGTTTATGAAAACATTGTTAATTTCAGTGAGTTAAAATTACTTGTATGGCAACTAACAGATTATTGAATTTACCATGATTTTAGAAATCTGCTATTATAATACTACAATAGCAATAGCATATTAATGAATAACTAAACTTTGTTCATCAAAATATATAGAAAAAAACTCATTGGTAAACAAGTCTTAAAATATTTATACAGCGAAACTTCCCTTAACGGAAACACCACCAAATAACAGATTTTTCCAAATACTGGACACTTTAAGCAATCCCCAGCATTTTTCTGTAGCATGTAGTGGTTAAAGTATTTTCCAATAACGCAAACAAACACTAAAATCGAACAATATTTTAGTGTAACATTGCACTACAATGCAGTTTAAAAAATTTAATAAACCAGATTTATACAGTATATAATGGTATCCGACCTACAAGAACACATTCTACAAGTGCAAATTAAAAACAAACTAAAATAATCTTTTTGTTTAAAAAAATATTTTTCTTTAATCGTTTGTGTATAATAAAATTAAGTTCGGTAATTGTAGCGTTAAAAAATAGTTAAAAAAATTTGTAGTTTAAATAATTTATTGTAATATTGCTGTGTGTGTATAAATAACTGGTTTTGGTATGTTTTTTCATTAATATTATTTTAGTTACTGCAATTTTCAAACTGTTTTATAATCTGTTACATCTCATTAGTAGACACTTCTTAATAACGGACATTTTTTTGGTCCCACGAGTGTCCGCTATCGAGAAATTTCACTGTATTTCAATTTCTTGTAAATGCATCAAGCACCACTTTCAAATCTAATCTTCACTTTCACTTATGCAATTATAAAAATAAAAAGGCCTTCAGTTTATAACATCTCAGTTTTACAATCTCGTGCCAACTTACCTCTGTGTAACTTAAAAACTACTGATACTTTCCCTATCTTGTAAATCGTGTTGAATAGGATTTACAAGTGGCACTTGAGGCTCCAAATCGGGGGCACTTCCCCACTGTCCCATACTCATCATGCGATCATCGTACAATGAAAATCTGGCAGAATCATTCGCGGCCTTGCCCCTCGTTCTCCTGACTGAAGGTGGAACATCGCCGGGTGTTTTAATTCGTACAGAAGGATCCTTTAATTTTGGGAGATCGGTTACTGATGAAAATACTTCGTTGAATTGTTCCAAGGAACGTTGTCGTGCAAGACTGTCTTTGCATTTTAAAAGTTGTGCTACTCCAGACATGTTGTTTTTAGAATTGTCCGTATTTTCAGCTTTTACTAAGGCAAGAGGTAGAGTGCTCGGTCGCTTTGTTTCTTTCGTTTCATTTTCGTGAATTAATGTTGTAGTTACTCCGTTTTGACCAAAACTATTAACTAATTTTCCAGGTACAATTTGAACCTTGGTATCCTTACGAAGACCAAAATCTGTTGTAAAACTTAACTGATCTTTTCGACCAGTAAAAATCCTCTTAAAATCTAACCACTTAAATTTTGACTTTTGAGGTACAATTATGTTACTATTGTATCTTTTTGGACTACCATGAACTGCATTTTGAACATATGGAATAGGCACGGCACGATAGTTCAGTTGGAAGCTCAGAAAATCATTTGTGATTAAATTTTGAGATTCTGAACTTGTACAATGTTTAGAAGATTTATCTATCAATAAACAATCGCTCGACCCAGACAATAAATTACGTTCCAAGCAAGGATTTCTACCTTGGTAGGGTTGCAAAGGTGTGACGCAAACAGCTAATTGATTAGAATTTTTACAATTTTCTTCGCTTGGCGAAAGTAAAGTTTCTATTGTACCTACAGAAACGTCAATTGTATGTTCGTGTAAATGGTTATTATTAATAAGAGGAGTAGGGCTTGCTGGTGGATGCATAGGATGTAGAACACGTCCACGAAGCGTTGGCAACTCCATCAGCCGTTCTTCGACACATAATGAAGTTAAACGAGCTTCTGCATCCTAACAATAAAAATTTTAGCAAGTTTTATAAATACGTCGTTTAACACATACTTGATCCCAACAATCTTCGGCAGTTTCACATAATAGACGAGCAGCAGTAGTATCTCTCCACGATACTGGCCATAAGGGACGTGCTTTTCGTCGACTAACAAGTGCTTGCATCTGTTCGAGGGTTGGATTTTCTCCTATTTCTTTATAAAATGGGGGAGCATAAGCTTGAGGTTCGGCTACTTGCATGTCAACACATCTACTACCAAGTTCCCACAAAACTAAACCCAATGAATACACGTCGATTTGTTTTAAAGCACTTTCGCAATCTCGGAGGTTTACTGCACCTTCCAATACCTCGGGTGCCATATACCTAAGGGTACCTAAAAAAATATGGTTTCGTTAAATTACTTTTTTAATTATTTGGTTAAGTTCCAATTTATTTGTTGTAATTATTTAATTATTTTTAATGTTTTTCACCAATCGAAAAAGATCTTATTTTTTTTACTCTAACAACATAATTATATTTTGATATTTTTCTAAGGCCTTCTTTGGTATTTTACAATATAAACTGATGTTAATGAGTTTATAAGAACTTATCAATAAATATTAAAGGCTGCAATTTTTAAAGGAAGAAATAACATAAAATAAGTGATTCTATTAACCCTTAAAATAATAATATTAAATTGAATATAATTATAACAAATCTTACCGGCTTCGCTTAAACAATGATTTTCGGTTTGTCTAGGAGCAACTGCAAGACCGAGGTCACAAATACAACACGACAGATCGCCCCTTACTAATACATTTCTAGTATTGATATCTCGATGAGCAATACATGGTTTACCCAAATCCGAGTGCAAATGTGCTAAACCTTTAGCAACGCCCAAACTCATTTTACACAAAGTGTTTAAATCGACAGTATGATTTTTTAAATATTCTTGAAGACACTCCTGTTCCAAACTAAAAATTAAAACGTAGTCTGGCAGCCCTCCGAGATTTTGACAATGATCGCCACCACCAAAACATTTTAATAAAGCAGAATTTTCAGCTGCTAACTTATATAATTCGTATTCGTTAAGAAAATAATTGCGATGGTGTGGTGGAAAGACTTTTACAGCAACTTCTCGCTCGTCGACTAAACCACGCCACACACTACCATAACGACCTTGCCCTAAAATAACAGTTACAATATAATTAAAACGTATTAAGTAATTAATAATCTACCTATAATGCTGCATAACTTCAGCTTATCTATATTATAATCTTCAGGTGGTGGAAGAGAACCTTGACCGACCTCTAGATTTCCCTTACTGGGTTTCAAGGGCCACCAAAAATAAACAAATACAAAAACACAAGTCATTACCACAAGAAACAGGACAACGGGAATAATCCATATCAGTGGACTTGGTTTTGCTTTTGGTTTTGCTTCTGTGGTTGCCGAAGGCATAAATAAAGATTCTTCTTCAGGAAAATAACCATCAGTAAAGTTACTATTACACATATCCCCTGCACAACAACAAAATTTTGTTGTATTCATCACTTTGGGGGGTCTCTTGTCTGAAATACATTGACTCCTACGACAGTCTTCAGGTTTACCGGAGCTTTCCCAACAACCTAGAAATAAAACAGATAATATTAAGATAAGTGCTAAATTATTTGAAATACTAGCATATTATAAAAGTGCATTTTTGAATTTTTTTTAATAACAAAATAAAATTACTTCTCATCTACAGAAAATTATGCAATATTTAGGTAGGTACCCCTATATTAATAAAATATTTAGTTATCAAGTTTAATTTTTATGAATAATTATTATAAAATGCTTTAATTTTTTGTATAATATACTACAATAAATTTTACCTACTTAATAATATTTCACACATAACACTAGTTTTTTATAGTATTTATTTTCATATCGTTAATAGATTAATACATAAATACTTATGATATACAATATTACAATTTGCCCAAAGTGAGAAGTCGAAGAACTTATGGTGCAGATGAATAATGTAATATGTTTTCAATTTAGATCACTTTAGATTTATGTAAAAAAAAATGAAAGATGCAAAAAGGATAGATGTCAGATTCTTATTCAATGCATTGTTTTAAATAAAATCAAGGAAAAATAGTAGTTTTGTGAATTGCACATTTTTAAGAAAATTATTAATAGATATATAGCTTATCCAAACTGTAGTCTTTCTTTACACCATTTAATATGTGCGCAAATAAATCATCAATAGAATATGTCACTTTCCAAACTTTAAACCGAATTACAAATAAACAATCTAGTAACTTTTTGTTGATGACGTAAACATCATATTGATTTGGATAAGCTGTAATAGTTGTAAATAAATTGTAGATATGACTTATTAATATTTGTAATGGTACTATGTAACTTAGTTATAGTTTTATTGACAATTTAATAACTTTCAATTGCTTTCATTCTTAGTACCTATATATCAAAAAAAATTTGACACCATCGTAAGCGTCATTTTCATCTTACATAAAATTTCAAGTTTATTATATGAATCACATAATTGTAAATTGCCTAAACAAGTTTTGAAAGTACGATTTAAATGATTTAAACCTTTTAGTTACAACACCAGATTGACTAGTGGTCGACCCTGCCAATTGTGATTGTCGAATTGAGATCATCAAATGCCCAATGATTCTATTTGGCTCCAATTTGACTGGCAATTGCTGGTCAGCTGGCCGGGCCAATCTGAGGTTGCTTAGTTAAAAATTAAAAGCTTCTGTTGTTACAAAGTAACAACATGTGGCATGTGTTTTAATAAAAAATGATAAAAACAAAGCTTGCTGTGTGTGAAAAACACTTAGGACTAATATGTGTCTGTATAAAATGAAACACATTGCCTATATTTGAACAAAATAGCATTTAATTGCTTTATTTTATTTGAAACGTCAAGTGAGTCAAATATAGTTCTTACTGTTAGAATTAAAAACATTTACAAAATTCAAAGTGCAATGCTTTTTAATTGATAATTTTATTATACAATTTTGATGTCCACCAAAACCTAAATACGTATTATTTCTAAATATAATTAATTACCTTGTCCCATAATAACAACACTGCCGTTATTAGGATCTTCTTGCCAAAAAGCATAACAGTGATTGGTTTTACATTTAATGAAGGGTTGTTCAGTAGTATTATCCACATCAGAATCTCCATTTTCAGACACACGTGCAATTGACCCCGACGTGCTTGCGCATGTTATTGTTTCCTCAAAACCATAAGAATCCGTGTCAAAAATGCCATTTACAAACAGCAGCAAGTCGATATAAATAAATAAAATTGTAGATAATGCTCTGGGCGACATTTTCGATTACACTGAATGCTAGGCTGTTTTTTTTATTTCATTTTATCTGAAAATATAAAATATTATTAAATAGGTATTTGAATTGTTTACAAATATTATTTTTATATCTAATAGTAATAAATAATTTCTAAAATTTTATATTATAAGTGAATTGCTTTATCAGTAGGTAGATTGCATTTCAGAAAGCAATAACTAAAATAAAAATATACCTTTTATTATTCAACAATTTATTATTACCTTATATTGATAATATCGATGACGTTTTGATAGAACGACTTAACTCTCACTTTTGCAAAAATGCATCTAAGGCAAAGACACCATCTGTTAAAATCTGATAACAATATTCCGATGTTTTCTGCTGGAAAAATCGTTTTGTATTTTCGTGAAACGTATCTGTTTATAGCTACGCAACAACACAAAATGTGCGCTCCTTTAAAATTTATTTTTGGTGGATTAAGTCGTTCTGCCAAAACGGCGTCGATATGTACCTACCTATATTATTTTACATAAAATATAAATTTTGATAGCATAACTAAATCAAGTTTGAATTAAAGAATAAATGAAGACCTAATGAAAAATTAATTAAGAATGAAGACCTGATATGGCAGCTTAATTTAAAATTACATGTATACAAAATTATTTATCAAATTTTATCAATATTATTATTTAGTTAATGTGTATATAAGATTTACTATAATTCATAATTAATGGGTAAAGTCCAAATTTATTAATTAATTATTTATTTTCGATATTTTGATACAGTTTGTGACTTTTTCGAGAAATCTTTCTGTCGACAATAAAACAACAATTACAAATTGTTACCAATTTGTTAATTTAACAATTGTTAATAAATACACAAAATGTAAAGGAATAAAAATCATCTCTAGAAATGTGTTTATATTCAACATTTAGGTAAAAATGTGAATTTTAAATTGGATATTCCAAATTTAAAGGCCATTCAAATTTTATTCCAATGCACGTCATCAATAAAAGGTTACTAGATGATGACGTTTCATACGGTGGTGTCACCTTGTACGTTGTATTTTACAGTACTAATAAATCGCAGTCTTATTTTGCTATGTAATATGTATGCAGGTAAATCGTCGGTAGAATATGTCACTTTTCAAACATTCTATTGAATTACAAATATACAATTTAGTCATTTTTTTATATTAACGATGTGTATCGAAATAAAATTTGAACAACCTATAAGTACTTATTATAATAATATTATAATTACTAGACTTTTACAATTAATAGATGAACCACATTACATAACGATAATAAATAAACTTATTTACCTAATCCATTAAATGTGTTTCTGGGATGTTTGAATTAATTTTACAATTTGTTAATCTTGATTTTGTCCTCGACAAAAATTGAATCCAAATTGTATAATAAATAAGTAAATAATTATAACGAATTGGTAAGACCCGTGTGCTACCCCTGAGCAATATACGAGCCCTTGTGCCCTACTATGCTATGTATCAGAAGGTTAAATTAATAACATTGAAACATTTTATAATATAATCAACATGTTCCTGAAATATTTAACTACCTGTATGTATTTAAAATTTCGAAAAATCACGAAAGCTTTTACACCGAAATAAAACTAAAGCAACTGAATCACAATTAAATCATAAACCACATTGATATTGCTATTTAAAGAGCAATCTAGATAATCATTTATTTAATTACAAATTTCAATTGGTTACTTGTAAACATGGTTTCCTATTGATTTGTAAAAGGTAGAATTAAGATTTTTATTGAGCATAAATTCATTAACCATTCATGTGTACAATTACCCATTTATATTTTACGATTTTGCAAGAACAAATTAGCATGCAAAAATTATACTGCAAATAACATTTTACAAACCAACATAATGATGCAGTTAAGACAACTGTAAGCCGTTACACCACTATAACAATGCACGTCGATAATCGAAGAACAATGTATATTTTATTAATTACATATTTATTTATAAGTGTTTCGTGGACACGGTTTTCAACTACAATATTTACTTCATTGCACTTTGAGGTTTTTTCGTGTTTTTTTTATCAAGCCATCGGTCTGTCGCCGCCTCTTATAGTCACGTGATGAAAACTGACAGATTGTAAATGTCCTTATGTTGGGTCACCGACTGCCTGGCGCCTGCTATTATATTAGGTTTTCAATTATATATTATTATGTACATATAATTATGAAATTATTTTTATATTTTTCGCTTTTAGGTAGAAAGCATTTTATAAATCAATGAGAATATTAATAAAATCTGTATTTCTGATGATAATGCTGGTGGATATACTGCTAGGTAATTGATAACACCTAATTTATATTACCTACATATATCGTTTTCCTATTTTTGTAATACTTATTTAGATGAGCAACATTTAGAAACTAAATACTTAGCATATTAACTATTATGTAATTTTATATCAAAGTGGTTATGGGAAATATGTGCTTGTGTTCATTGATTTACTGTAGTGCACTCCACCACAAGTGTTGAACTTTTATAAAATGAAAAAAGCCACGAAATTTCTTAAAGATTCAAATTACAACACATTACGTGAATTTTGGACTAGAAAAAAGTAAGTACAATATAATAAAAATAAATACCTACTGCCATATAAAGTACTTATCTGAAACATTTTTATTTTTAAAATTATATCTATTTCAGAAATTTAAAACAAAATAAAAACTGCATAGGTAGCTGTAGAATGTTTTAAAATTATTTCCAGAAATTCAGGTTTTTGTATGTAGAGATATTAAAAGAGGTAAAACCACAAGTATTAATTTTCTCTATTGAAAACTCTTTAATACCTCCTACAGCAGATTAATACAAGTCGTGTATGGTTTTTTTTTTTTACTATTTATATATGTAATTCACAATTATCTACCAATATTTCACTTATCTTTTTAAGAAATAATATATCATATGAATTAAACTATATTATTTGTAGGATTAATTTTGGTAACTACAGCATCGTAAAACCTGGAAACGTTTCTATAAAAAAGTTAATACCAAATCACATAGTTAAACCATCGCATTATGAAAATGGCATTCCCGATTCCTGGATAAATTTTCCAGAAATAAAAAGCCAAGATCAAATTTTAAAAATGCGCATTAGTTGTAAATTAGCTGCTAATATTTTAAAAGAAATAGAGCAACATGTAAAAGTAATAAGAAAAAAAAATCAACGATACTTATGTAAATTTATTAATTTTAAAACAATTGTACATAGGTTGGAATAACGACCGATGAAATTGATACAGTAGCTCACAATTTAATTATCCAGAACGATGCTTATCCTTCGCCTTTCAATTATAAGATGTTCCCAAAATCCATTTGTACATCTGTGAACAATGTCGCTTGTCATGGGATTCCAGATGACCGACCACTTGAGAACGGCGATATAATCAACATAGATATAACGGTGATTACTTTATATATGCTTTCAATTTTAATATTAGGCACTTACCTAGTACTGTAGTAATAATACAAATAATAAGTTTTATAAACGAGGAAACAGAAAAGTGTAATTAAATTTTTGCTAACTACAAATTTAAAGAACATCCATGTTCACAATTTTCATTCCGGACCCAATGACTATTTTTTTTGAAAAAATCATCATTACGTAGGTTTATAAAAATGGTTACCATGGAGACTGTTCAAAAACGTTTTTAGTAGGAGACGTCGATAGCTTGGGACATGATTTAGTAGAAGCAACTGAAAAATGTTTACACGAAGCAATTCCGATATGTGCACCTGAACAATGCTTTTCCTCAATTGGTAAAATAATACAAAAAGAAGCAAAAGCACTTGGTTTTGCAGTAGTCCCTGTTTTTGCTGGCCACGGTATTGGATCGTATTTTCACGGACCACCTGATATTTTCCATTTTGGTAGGTATCTAGAAACAGATACACATCATTTCATATTTTTGAAAATAAATTCATTTTAGCTAATAATTATCCTGGTGCAATGTCAACTGGAATGACGTTTACAATAGAACCAGTTTTGTCGCAAGGAAATAATAAAATAGAAATATTAGATGATGGGTGGACTGCTGTGACAATAGATAATTCGAGAACAGCTCAATGTGAACACACAGTATTGATAACTGAAAATGGTGTTGAAATTTTAACTTTACCTGATTAAATAAAATATAAAAAACCATCTTACTGTTGAAGTAGTTTACAGTGAAATAAACCTAAAATAAAACAACTTTTTTTGTAAGAATTTGTTTTCTTATAAATGATATTATTTACATGTACGATTTCTATGTTAAATCAATAAGTATAAATCTGTACATATTTATTCGTCCACATTTAAATATTCTGCTTATAAACATTTTAAATTAATTTTTACAAATTAAAGATGGACGAGGTGATTGTGAAAATAACCCCATTCGTAGATGCATACAACACACAAGTATTCTCTCATTCTTGTATTACACAGAAAATGTATTAATATAAAATGGAATGTAATTTTGAGGGTTATTTTCACATCGGAAATGATTATATACAAATTTTTAAATGCTGACATATCTTTGAAATACAACATATTTTTTTATATTCTATCAATATAAAAATATATTTTGTACTTTGAAATATACATTATAAATTTTTCAACAGACGCCCGAGTTTCAAAATATTGCAATTAGTAGTTGTATAATATATATGTAAACAACTAATTAAATAATATCGCAACAATATGTAACATGCTATCAGTTATTCGGCCGATTTGCTAAAAATTTGCCAATATTTAGCAAGAGGCATTATTGCTTATTTAAAATTTGTTTGTTATACAGAACAAATACAGAATATTTTATGGTGTACAAAGTAGGTAAATATTTAGTTATGAAACGGTGTCTGAAAATGGACCATTTATAAGCTACAATCTCGTGAACAAGTTGTCAAAAGTTTTTATTAGCGTCTTGTATTAATTTACGCATCTAACTTTGTAATATACATTCAGAATTGCTGTATATAGCAAACAACTGTCAAATAAGCAATAACGCTCCTTGCTAAATATCAACAAACTTTTAACGAATCAGGCTGATTAAGTATATGCCAACATTAAGAACAAAAGAATAAAAGGGTTCTGTTAATTTTAATTTAACAAAACAAAATAATGTTTAATCATAGCAGCAATAGTACAAAACATACCCTATTTGTACTTAAATAATTTAAAAACACATTCACAAAGTTCAACAAATATCTAATTAAATAATTGCACTGGACTTTATCTATATCAAATATATTAACTGAATTACTATCATACATTTTGTAATGAAAAATTTGTCGGTAGTTAAAATTTCAAATAAATGAAAAATGCTCAATTTTAATATTTCAAAGTTAAATTTGACAAACAATTATAATTATAAGTTTGTAAAGGAGCTGCATTATATTTTAAATAACTTAATTTTTAAATGTAACTAATATTAAGCAGAATTACTTAAAAAATAAATGATATGATAATAATTCAATATCCTATATTATATAACTGCCAGAGTAACAGATTTTAATCATATTAGTGTCAATGATGTCAATTCTATTAATTGTTAAATAACCACAGTTTGTTCAAAATAATGAAACTCCAAATAAAAGAACTAGTTTGGTTTCAACTTATAAATAATGGGTATCACGATGTTATTTTATGCACTTACTATTGGTTAAAGCACCTGGCTAGCAATAGCCATCAATTACAAATTAACAATGAACGTTCAGACACTAACTCTAGAAAACGAAAATTTGGAACAGTACACAACTAAGACACTAAAAAATATTAAAGCAAAATCGAAGACACAGCAAATAAACGAGATTACAGATGTAAAACCCAGAGATCGGCCAAAAAATTTAAATTTCAATAAATAACACGGTCGGAACAATTTAAAACACTTCATCTTTGATTGCTTTAAGAATTTCTCCCTGCACCAACTCACGTTAAATCTTCATTAAGTCTTTCCACACGGTAACGATTATATGGTGAATATGGTGAACGACTCAAATCGTTATTACTTACAACTCTTGTCCGATTAGGCACTACACCTTCACTACGTCCCATGAGCCAGTCTGTACACTGTTTATGTTGAGAATCACTCACATTTGTAGAAGTCCAACGTTTTAACCATGACCGAAAACGAATCCCAAGTCGTTTAGTTACTGATGGATGTGACTGAAAAATAAATACTTATTTAGTAACACGTCTATTGATAAGACTATATTTGCTATGAATAAAATATTAGAGCTTTTAAACTCTTGTTTAACTTATGATAAAAGTAGTTGTTACTATACCAAATTTGTAATATATTCTTTGAAAAATTAAAATATAAGAAAATAGTTAACTGCTTTGAAAATTTACAATTTCTTATTTGTGATTTTTACATAATTGTCTAACATTTTTACCTACTGTTTATTTAACACAGGTCTCTTACTTGCAAATGTCATTAACTTTTCTATCGTTCAAAGTATCCAACGTTATAAATTACAAAACTAAATACGAAGCACAGTTCACTTACAAGTAAATGACTGAAGCGACGTTTACGAATGTCTCTCTAGAACTTCTAATTAAATTACCTCAATTAGTACCGAATAAATTATACTCATTGTATTTAGTCCTTAATAGTTTTCTACAAATATAAATCAAATTGCTGTCGACTAAAGATATTACTATATGCAATATAATTTAAGTGTAACTGGCTGTTTACGTTGAACTAATTTGAGGTGAAGTAAAAATTAAGCTGTCAAATACATGACAACCGGTCGATTACCGTTATAAAAAATCAGTCCTAAATCTATTGAAACGAGATATTTACACAATTAAAAATAAACTCACCTTTCTTGCTTTTTTAAAGGCACAATGCTTGTACAGGTAACTATCTTTATTTACAGTAAACATCATTTTTGAGTCGGTAGAATTAAATTTGCACTGTGTGTCATCTGAAACATCATAACCAGGATGATCCGTTTGATTCCTTTGCGGAGGTGACCTTTCATTTAATTTTTTTTCTAGTTCTTCTAAAGGATTAGCAGTTTTCATGGCATGGTTGCTACTTCCAGCAGCTTCATCAGGACCATTTTGTTCTAAACTTCTACTATGATCGTCCTTTTTACTATCTTTATCGTTTTCGTTTTCATTAGTAGAATTAAAACTGAATTTCATTCGTAGATTTCTATTTAAATAAACAGGAGAACGTGGATTTTTTTCATCAGTACTTGTGCAATTGGCATATCTTTCTTTATAGGAACTCCATTTTTTAGTTTCTTCTATTTTTTTAGAATCTTCAGGTTCAGTGTCAAGTAGCTCTATCGTCATTTTACAATCTCTCTTATAAATAAATATCTTAAAACAATTTTCGTCTTGTACTGCACTTTCTCCTGCTCGCTGATATGCTAATTCCAGATGTAATCGTCTATGTGCCGTGATACAAGCTCCTCCGGCTGCCCACGTTTTTGTTCTTTTTGAAACAATTCCATACAGGCAATAGCAGTTCGTTCCGTAACACAATGTTGTAATTGTCTTACAGCGTACTGCACTACTTTATCGAAAGTGAAGGCTATGTAAGCATGTATACCAAACATTTCTCGCAATGTATCTTCGTAAGCATTGGAATCCATATTTCCGTCGAGTAAATTTTTAACCATATCGAGAAAAGCCGGGTAATAGTCTTCAATTTCGATTTGGGGTTTTGGTTTTAATCTTAAAGCAACTGCCGTACTTTCTTTGCGATTTATACGTTCTTTGACCTCTTCACTGGCCAAAATAAGTGCACGTTCATACATTCTCGCTAAACGATCGCATAAAATAGAATGGAGCCTCAAAAATATGTACCAGTTGTTATTTGACATAAATAACGTATATGCTTCTTCCTGCAAGAAAATTTTCATTAAGTTTTATAAATAAAGGAAATGCATTTTTTTAAAATAGCTCTAGTTATTTTTTGTTTGGAATAGTAAATTTTGTTATTAACGATTGTTACAAACGTCCATTTATGCAGAATTTGAACCTCTGACCGTTAATTGTCAAAGGAACATTAAACCTGCCCGGCCACAATGGCTCAAAAAAAAAATGTTTATAAGCTTGGAAGTTTAAAAGTTTATGTTAGTAAATCAAAATTAATTACAATTTAACATTTGAAAATTATACCTAAATTTATTTCTTACTTTTAATTTGGCACCTATGCTTATACAAACTCAATACATTGTACATGAGTTAGTTTAGATCAAAGTGCTTGTTATTTATTTCTATGTTATAAAAAAAAAGAACTTACCGCATCAGAAGTTTGTGCGTGCATTGGGACCTTAACATCTTCTTCTTTGATGTCTAGAGATTCCAAAAAGCATTTACTTTCTGAAGTTTCACCATCGGATACTATTCTGGCAGGAGATTTACCTGGACTTGAACCATCTACTTTCACTTTAACATCTGCAACACTGGAGTTACTATTAGGACTCTCATCGCCAGCTTCCTCTTTATCATCTAAAAATAATCAAATCGGAAAATTTGATCGAGTTCCAAATTAAAGACATTTTACCATCTTCTTCTCTTTCATCATCGCTAAGTTGCTGCCGAGGATGAAAAAATAAGTCAGGAACAAACTGCCTTAGTATATGCTTAATTCTTCTTTTTTCGCCTTTTTGAATTCCCGTTTGCCTTTTTACATGATGTATAAGTAAATTTGCTGCATCATCAAGTATAGTTCTATCCTTATACGGTATTACTAAATGAGGTCCAGTGATTGGTTCACAAGCACCTTCTTCATTTTGTTCGTGGCGCTAAAACACGCTTTTATAAAAAAAAAAACCTGTAACTGATCGTAGCTATCGCTCACCTCATCAAACAACGACTCAATTTCATTAAACAGACTTTTAGATCGTAAAGCTTTAATATCGTTCTGTTTAAAATTAATGCCTTGATGATCGAGACTTTTGAGGTAATATTTTTCATTTTGTTCTCTCCAAATTTTGTTAAACCCTTTTTGCGCCTCTCGCCACTCTTCTTCTTTGGCTTTAAGTCTCCTCAAAACAACAGAAACAGCAACTGCTGGACTTCTCTTTAAGCCATCAATTATATCTTGGGCTTTATCTCCATAAATCCGTTTGAGAGCTCTTTGATGTAAAACTGGCGAATTACCACCTAAACAATCATCCAATCGAAACCGTGAAATTTCGTCTGGACTCATTCTTCCTAATTTCTTTTGAACACCTTCAAGAACACGAATTGTAGATGCATTTGTTTCAATAACAACATCTAACTCGAACCGTTCATCTTCACAACGATACATATATTCTTCATATTGTGTCTTACGCGAACTAACAAACGTACTATCTTCTGACCATGTTGGAAAAGACACCCACTGGTCGTTTAATACTTCTTTACAAAGTTGAGTGCGTCCAGAACACTTCTGTAATTCCTAAAATATTATCTGTTGATTTGACTTTAAATTACAATTTAAAATGATACCTGTGTTGCAGGTATGATGCAATAACTAGCACCCAATCTTTTTGCTGTGGCAAGATCGATGTCGATAGCATGATCACCTTGTGGACGTTCAACCCGGGTAACATTATATGGCACTGGTTCATTTTCACATTGTCCTAGGAAATCACGAAAATATCTTAATAGTTCTGGAAACTTTGCCAAAAAAGGCGTAACCAACATTATCAAGTCAGCTTTAGATATTATCTCTTGATTAAAGAGGACTAAGCATCTTAAAAAATTATTATACACATCTGGCGATTTCAACGCTTTTCGTACTTTATCAAAAAATGCAAAGTCATTTAATGTACCATATTTTGTAGCTTCAGCTATAGTCACATCTCGACAAGATGACATTTTATGTTTCTTAGTTGGAGGGGCATCCCTGTGTATAAGATTTGGATAAGGCGGTGATCGTTTTATTTGGTTAGTTATGTGTCCTGGCTTATGTGAAATATGGCGTTCCAAAATGTGATCTCTATATGGTTGTTTGGTTGGTTGTTTTTTAGTAATACTAGGAACGTGCTCTGATAATGGTGGAGGAGAGGTATGATTGGTAGCATCAGGAAGAAACTGGCCAAATTCGGCTAAAAGATCACTTTGATTTTCAAAAAGTTTAGCTACTTGACTGTACACCTCTTGTTCTGTGAGATGTTTTCCAGCACCACCGCCAACTGACGACTCTTTTAGTGTACGTTGTTCCTTTTGGTAAGTGTGAAGTATTTCTAAAAAACGTTTGTATTTTTCTGGCTGCCCTTGAAAACGATTCTGAAATTCATAAAGAAATAGTTGAAACAAAATATCAATATTTAGGTAAAAAATAAACAATAATTATCAGTAGTGACATAAAGTAGGTAACATTAGAACACTAATGCTAGATTATAATACTTAAATGCCATTCAAATCTGAATCTGATGTACCTCATCAATAAAGTTATTAGATAATGAGGTTTCATACAGTGGTGGTATCACCTTGTACCTTGTATTTTTACTATTCCTTTGCTATGTAAATGTGCTCAGGTAAATCATCGGTAAAATACGTCAGTTTTCAAACTTACAATGACTTATATATATATATATTTTTTATTGAGGACGTGAATCGAAATAAACTTTGAAGGACCTATACATGTAAATACTTATTTTTATATTCTTTTAAAATGTTATACAAGCCACACTATATAAATTTGATAATAAAAAAAGAAAAAATTATACCAGATCAACAATATGCCATTTCAAAAAACAAAATGAGTTTTGTGTTTTAAAAGCAGATGGTCAGTTAAATGAAAAAAGAATGTTTTTTTTTTCATTATTGGGTATAAAACACTACTCCTTCATACTCATAGACAAGACATAAAATAAATGTTTAAAGTGAATACAATTTATAGTAATATAAAATTACTAGACTTTCTTGTAACACTGCAACTAAACCACATAGTTTTTCTATAAAATAAATCTCTGACTTAACACTTAGCTTTGCTAAGTCAAAAATCATTAATCAAAATAGTTAACCTATTCATTTTATTAATATAACCTTTTTTACAAGTTATTTATCTATAACCCATTTTGAAGCCAATTCATAAATTGTACGAATTATTCTATTATTTAATTACAGATATATAATACACTTGGGAGCTGGTATTATGATATCTAGATAAATATGAAAATAAAAGTTACTCTAGTTTATTAAAACTATAGATATACTATTTTTTATCTTTCACACATTGATAAGTTGCAGTATAACTAAAAGTTAATTAAGTTATCTTTTGCTTAGGAAACCGAGTAACCAGTTATGCTTAGAATTAATAGTCGGAGTTTTTAGAAATATCAGTTTTATAACTTTTTTACAATTTAATGTTCATTTGTATAAATGTTAGTATTTAAAAATTATAATATATATTTAACACATCGAGCACATCAGATCAGAAGGACATATATTATTATATTCGAATTATAGTATATCTATAAACATTCCAGATAAAAATTCACCTAAAATTTTATTCTTTTATTTCAATATTTCATAGAGCAATTTGTTTTATGGTTTTATTCTGTAATTTTATTACATTATTATATTATTCTTTCACTTGGAAGTGAGAAACATCTCCTTAGAATGTAGAACTATATTTTTAAAATTTTATTAACACATTGGCAAATGGCTGGCTACTGCATATTATGCAGTATTATCTGCAAATGCGGTAGTTGATTCTCATAATGGAAAAATAGACATTTTTTGTTCCGTTTAAATATGCTTTTAGCGTTTAATTGTAAGAGTTACCAACAGGCAATAACCTTTTAACAAAACACTAATTTTATTATTCAGAAAATTTTTCAAAAACGTAAATTTGCTTTTCCACATTTTTACTGTTAATAACTTCTTCAAAGAGATTTTTTATATAACTATAATAATTGTGTATAATTAACGTATTTGTAACGTTTTTATTACAGATTACAGCATAGTGTTTATAGAAATGCAAATTGAAAATTTAAATTTAAGAATTTCTAGTGAAATAATAAATTTCTAATTAAAAACAAAACATTTTGATTGAAACATCTATAAAATATATATAAAAGCTATATGCAGTTAACTGTACCTAGTAAAAAAAAAAAACAAAACGTCAATTTGTAACTCTCTACCAACCTGAAACGGTGGATATTAAAAGATAAATTTCAATATTACCTTAATTTTGTTAACATAGTTGATTGCATGGTTAAATTCCACTGGTTGATTCTGAGGAGCTTCTCCGTGTCCTTGCAGAGCTTGATTAACTGCAGCCTGTGCAGCAGAAAATGTAAGAGCGTTGTGAGCAGAATTATTATGAATCGGAGTTGCACTGCCATATCCTGACAAATGATGAAGTACAGTTGCAGGTGGCGGTGCTTGTGAAGAAATAGGAGATGGATGTGCTGTTAATGGCAAAGATGATGTTAAACCTGCCGGTGGCCCTTGAGCAGACATATTGCTATGAATAATAGTTCCAGTTCCGCTTAAAATAGTAGCAGCAGGCTTCTGTGGTTGCTGTGGATCGAGAGCTATTGTTCCTGTAGGGCTTGGCAAACTTACTGATACTTGAAAGGCATATCCCTGCTCATTTCGTTGCACTTCAATTTTATATCCCGGGGGTAGGAAAGTATTAAACCCCACTATTAAATCAGGAAAACCTCGAAATAAATTGGATACGTTGGATCACTCCAGGAGTATCAATCGATTGACTTTTAAATTCTTTCATAATGTCCAGAAAATCATTATACACTTGTGGCTGTGACCCAAACTTAAACTTAACTTGATCAAGGTAAGACAATGCATCTTCCACTTTCAATCGTTGAAAAGTGCTACTACCAGGAGACTGCTGCGGTTGTGGGCCTTGTAATTGTCCTGTAGGTGGTGAAGTGCCTTTAGTTCGTAATTGCGAATGAGAACTGACAGTCAGAGGCTGAACAGCTTGAGGTTTCACAGAATGTGGAGCTGCAGCTGATGGCATCGCTCCATAACTTACTGGTGGAGCTGATGAATATAAACTAGACTGCATGCCTTCCCCTACGACTTTTACGGTTCCCGAACTTGAATATGTAATCGTTGGAGTAGCATTAGGCAATGCTTGTCGATACAAACTACTTATCGGAACTCCACTTGTCTCCTTCACAGTCTCATCCACACGCAGGCGTTTCATTTCAATTCACATTGAGGCAGCTGAAACAATACAGATATTTATTGCAACGATAACATATAACCTCAATAATTATTATTATAACTTTCTACCTCGATTATAAACTTGAATGGGGATTACATTTTTACGAGAAACGTTAACAATAGACATCGTTTGACGTACGTTAAGTCATTTTTGTCACAGACGTCAAGGCGACGTTAAAACTTACTTTTGATAAAATGTGTTTCTCATTAGGAAATTTTGGGAGGATAAACTGTTAACAAATAACTGTCAATCAAGTAACGAGAGTTGATAACACTATTTTTTATCAAATTTTCGCAAGATACACAAAGTTTTTTTCCAAAAATAGTTACTGTCATTTTGAATTTGCAGCTGATCGACAAGCGACACGCCTACATGATTGTATTTCTGGAGTAAATAAACCGGTAACAACGGATGTAAGCTACGCGGCATGTCTAAATTACGTCACGCGCATTTCATCTACAAATAAAAACAAAATAACAACAATTCGACCTCAAAATTTGTAATCGCCGCGCCGATTTTCATAATTACGGACGAATTTTATAACAAAATAATCAAATTCTTTTTCTTTTATTTAATAAGTACGTTGGGTACGTGTGTGTTTGTGTGTGTGTGTACCTACTTTTACAACTCAAATTTTATCTAAATAAACAAGTAGTGTTTTCTTTTAATACGGAAAATATGTAAAGTTTGAATGTGTTATGCAAGTTGCTTTGATGGAAATAATTAATTATTTATTTACAATTTACAAATTCAAAACAAAATATTTAATTTCGTTTTAATTTCCGACATGATTTTATTAAGAAAAACAAGCGTTCATATTATTTTATCAATCGGTTGTAACGGAGCGAATACATACAACGCAATTTATAGAGAAGCCGACGTACTTTTCCAATTGACCTTGAAGCATATTTAATCGAAAATTACCATAGAAAGCCAAAAAATCTGTAGAAGACTCGTCCGATTCGTATTCCCATTTAACTAAATCCTCAAGTGCAAGTTAAGAGTCAAACTGGGATGCGATGCAAGTTTATTTTTAAAATTAAGCTGGGAGAGCAAGTTGTCCACGTATCCTATTTATGAAAAACAAAGGACTACACCTTCGACAGTCAAATCTGTTTTATAAGTGTCAGTAGGGCGTTAAATTGATGCGACTTATTGAGCGACATACCGAGGTTATATCCAGTCTTTTCGATCGGTGTATCATGTGTCCGGTAAATGGTAAAAAACGGTTTTAATTATAAAATCTTCTCGAAGACACAAAAATTGATTAACCGAACACAAACATACGGCCATCGTGTGGATGAACTGGGGCACAGATTGTACGTAACAAAGTGTTTTGTATCCGATTCGATTTGGCAACGTCGGCTGCCCACCAATTTCTGAACGGGGTTGCCAAATAAAACAATCACCGATCAAGCCCGCTTTCACCACAAAAGTATCGAGACAACGCTGCACAAAAACTACGCTCCCGCGATCTTAGCGGCGAGCTCGTCATTGGATACCGGGTTGATCGATTATAGCGCGGCAGGCAGGGGGTAGGACGCACCAGCGCAAGCAACGTTGCCAAGTAAACTTGTATTGCTCGTTCGTTACGATCTAAATTCGTGCACCTTCACTTGGTAAATAACACATAAATTTAAAGATAGAGGGTATTTCGTAATTATTTTGGAAATCTCGATATCGATATCGCGATACAAACTAAAACTGAAAAACGCTTTCTATAGATATATATAAAAAAAAACTCTAAACAATATAAATAGCGTAATCATTTATAACATGCTTCGCAAGGTTGCCAGGTCAAGAACTATCTGCAACGTTGGCGAGTACAACAAACACCACCAACTAAATTTGGTATTAGAGTTGTATGTGTAAATAAAATTAAAACTATAATATACGCCACTTACGAATTCGTACCTCCCAGTTTGTGAAAACAAAGTTAATTTTGGAACACTTAAAAATACACCAACATTGTTCGTTTCTCTTGTATTAATTATTTAAAAAAATTTAGTTTAAGGTCGAACTCGATAAATTATTATCGGCAACAAATATATTAACGACGCGACGAGAAATACATTCCAAAATATGTCACTCACCTTACAAAAACTTTTGCGGAGGAAATTTTTATCGAGTTCAACTTTCCCAGCAATTCACGTTTATGAATTAACAGTTCTGCACACTTTTCACGAGTAAAAATCACTTTTAAACAATAATTCAACAAAGTAAAACTATGATTCATTCTGTTAGCAACCTCACCTCTAAACAACCGATTGGCGACTGGCTGCTTGAAAATCTTGCAAGCTTGTTTGGGCGAGTTCATTGTAATGGCATGACCCACTGGGAGGATCAGGTATAAATTTTGCAAACGATATAAACATATTCCCGACTTTAAATTAATCGTTTTGCCATAAAAATATTTACAAAGTTTTATCAACTACTATTATCGCTCACAAATCTATGTTTACCAGTTTTAAAATATTTCATTGCATACCGACACCCCTTCTACTTATAAGTAGGATTGTCGTATGGTTTACAATAAACAAACCAGAGGCGCATTTGTGCAAGATTTAAAACTAAGCGCGAAATAAAATCAAACGTTTGTATTTAAAAAACATTAATAAAACAACAAGTAGGTAATTACATTTATATGATTTCTAGCACATTAATTTTAATGCGATAAGCAATTGTATTTGTTTTATTTAGGCAACATTCTTCTAAAACTTATTTTGAAAATTATCCTATCTATTTAATGTACATATTTTTTATTGTCTGTAGTAAATCGTCCATAAATACCGTTAATTATTGTTTAATAATTATCAAAATCAGTTTATGCAAACTATACAAATAAAATGTACGCATAATTATATAGATAACATTTTAAATTTTATATTTCAGATATAATTCTGATTGGTTAAGTTTTATAGCTCTCAACCAATGGTAAGCTTAAAACGTGTCTATAAGTACGCAAAGATCTAACATGTATAATGAAATATTCCATTTATAAATTGTACGTTCAACTAAAATGTATAAAATACTTTTAACGCTAATTTTTGGAGCTGCAATTAATAGTGCATATGCCAAAGTACATATAGATGTGAAAGAATTGCGTTGTTTAGGTAACATGATCAACATTTTTGTTAACTTACTTACCTACTACTAATTATTTGTTTAATTATAATCCATTTAAAAATTTCAGTATGTAAAACTGCTATAGATGAAGTAGATACTATGGTTAAGCAGATAGATCCAGCTCGTAAAGTAGATGTAGGCGGTTACAGAATCGATGCTAAAGGCAATATGAAACGAAAATCAGTTTCTGAAGCAAAATCAGAAGTACATCTTTCTGAATTAATGGATAAAGTGTGTAATAAAATGGACGATTATGTAAGAGCCACCTGGAAAGATACTGGCAAATTGACCATTTTACGACTAATAGATTCGAACGGACAGATGAATTTAGACATGAGTAAAGTTGATATTATTCAGGATGACGATTTGAATAAAAGTTTAAAATATTATGTAAGTGATTTATAAACATATCATCATTGTATAACAATGTTAACTTTTTAGTGTGACGGAATTGTGGATGAATTTGAAGATAGTATTATTCAACATTTTAAGAATGATTCTAATAATATCGATGTTAGGGTGTGTTCTGTAGAAGCTAATTTATGTTCAGAAACGTTATCTAAATCTGATCAACATACTACAGACGAATTATAATTGTCTGTGATAACTAATTTTTAAATCATTCCATTATGTATAATAATAATAATATTGTTTTTACCATTAACATATTATAGAACTGGCATTTGCTTAAATAAACTATTGAGATAATTATTTACATAAAAAGTTTTCTTCACTCGGCCCAATTATTCTGACTAAGAAATAAAGATTAAATTAAATCCTTATTTACATTTCTGATAGCCAAAACAGCTAATCGAAAATAAGGTTATAATATGAGGTTAAGTTGTCAATGATTTTATATAACATTTGCATGTACAATGGTAAATTTTGAAGCAAATAATTCCAATTATAGCACTATATCAATATTAGGACAATGCTGGGATGGAGTGGTGGTCGTACAATTAGCAAAACATTTACCATCAAATAAAATGGTAGCCATAAAACGTTTTAATATGGATAAAATGAAAGAAGCATCCAGTTTAGTACAAGTTATGAAACACAACTATTGTCCTCGCCATTTTAACAGTTTATTTTAATTTCAGCACGAAATAATAATGACTAAACAGTTACAACATCCGAATGTTATTACATATTATACTTCATTTGTAATCGGATGTGAAGTGTGTGTCGTCAGCCTCTAATGGCATTTGGATCATGTAAAGATTTATTAAATACACATTTTATTCAAGGTAACTAGCTTTGTTAACGTGAAAGTTGTAAGTGCAATATTCAGTACATATAGTAGTGCAAAATACCTCGTAGATTTCTACAGGAAAAAGTTTTCATCTAAAGCATACGATACAAGAATTACAGTATTGTTTACATAGACTTTACAATTTCTATAACTCAAAATCATTAAAGTAATATACAAATTTTTATTTTTAGGTTTACCAGAAAATGCTATTGCACTTGTTCTTAAAGAAATTTTAGATGGTTTGGATTATATTCACAAAAAGGGATTTATACATAGGTAATAAATATGTATAAGTGGCAATAATTTGTAAATTTTCTACTTGTATTTCTTCAAATGGCTATATTAGACCGACTGTAAATTTTATGAATGATAACAAAGGTACAATTGTATAGATTCTATTTATGGTGTTTTGGAAACTTTAGAAATAATAGTAGTAATACTGTCCTAATCAAAATTCGTTCTAACTCACAGTAGACATGGTTTATTTAATAATGTAGACTGCCCTTAAGGACCAAAATATGTCGAGTTTTAATAATGTTAAGTCCAAATATTCACTATTTTTCAAAATACTATTAAATATTCTTTTTTAGGGCAATCAGAGCTAGTCATATTTTAATTGCAGCAACAGGTCGAGTTTGTTTGTCTGGTTTAACATATTCTTGTCCTATAATCGAACATGGAAAATGGCAAAAGCAAATACATTCGTTTCCTGCAAATATTTCGAAAAATTTAAATTGGCTTAGTCCTGAAGTTTTAGAACAAAATTTGCAAGGTACATTTATTTGTCATTTTTTATTAAAAATTCTAATAGTCAATTAGTTTTTTTCTGAAAGGTTATAATGAAAAATCAGACATATACAGTATCGGAGTTGTATTGTGTGAACTTGCAAATGGTGCAGAACCATTTATGGGGATGCCAACAACGCTTATGCTTATAGAAAAAGTAAGAGGTGCAGCACCACAACTACTCGATTGTACCACAATTCCTCGAGATGAAAATAATGAAATACACGGTAAGAATTTTTAATATAATTAAATATTTGATAGGTAAATACAGAATCTTCGTAATAGTCAAATTTGGAGTGGATTTTGAAATGTCATTGCAGGTTTCTCTTATAATCAAGCAAATAGACGTTTTAGCGAAGGACTACATCAAGTAACAGCTTTGTGTTTGCAACGAGAATCTACATGTCGACCCACAGCGGCACAACTTTTATCTCATTCTTATTTAAAAGTTAATCGGAGAGGTTTATCTTTGCCAGATTTACTTAAACCAGCCATTCCTTTAAACGACAAAGTTGCACAAAATACAGGTAACATTTTCTATTTATTATTTAACATATTTACATTTTCTCATCATAATTTTGACTTATTTTTCATAAGGACAGGCATCATTTTTGAATATTTGTTTATTTATAGTTTTAGCGCTATTGTTGCAATAAAATAAATAGTTTTTAAAAATTATTACTTAAAGTAAAAAAATATATACCTACTAATTATTCTAATTTTACATTCTATGTAGGTGGATAATATAGTTTTAATTATTAATTAATTTGTATATTATATATAAATGATTTGTTTTCAGATGAATTAGCAAATTTAGATACAATACAGAAAATGTCTACGTTAGAGTTATATACATGTGAATGGGACTTTTAATGTTATTTGTCGTTGACTTAATTATATAATAATAATTTTACAATAATTTAGTTTGTTTTAATTAAAAGTTACCCTAATCAGAATAAAAATGTTCTTGTCAAAATTATGAAAAAACATCATCGGTCGACTAACCTTATGAATTAAATGGCTCAATTAATTAATTCTGAAATTAATTATTTAAAAACAATTCATTTACTTGCACTAATTATATCACAATTTAAAAATAAAATACAATGTAGAAATAATTACCATTTAATAATTAATCAGTAGTAACTATTTATACTATTTGAATTTTATATACATTTTATACAGTATCCGAACACATACACACACATTTACACGTGTCACTACATATTGAATAACAATTTTAAGTCTTGCAGAGATAATGAGCTTTGTTGAATTTTTGCACCTACTAAGACCTCTTCTGCCAGTTTCAGTTTCTTTTCTTGCAGTTGCATAATTCTTTCTTCTATAGTTTCAACAGTCATCAATCTAGAAAAAATTATATTTTATAATAATATAAAAAATCACTAGATTTCACACTTACTTATACATTTTAACTGGTTTGCTTTGACCAACCCTATAAACACGATCTTGTGCCTGAATTTCTAGTTGTGGGTTCCAGTGCAAATCCATTAATATTAAATGATTTGCACCTGTTAAGTTAAGACCAACTCCACCAGCACATAAGGATAAAAGTAGCACCTACATATTTGAAATAACAAAAGAAAACATTTAAGTTAAACTACCTAATTATTAGTTGTTTTTTTAATATTATTCGATATTTAGTAAATAATTATTGTAATTATTCATACAAATGATGTAAAAATTCAAAAATAAATATATTCGATGAAACCTGTCAGCTTTATTTTAAATATTCTGTTAAGTAAGGTCTGTAAATACTTACTTTAGTGGGGTTGTTTTGATTATTGAAGTTTTCCACGATCTCCATACGTTTATTTACAGCAATTTTACCATTTAACTGAAGGTGCAACACCTTCACATCATTCAGCTGTATTGCTAAAAGATCCAAGACTGAGGTCCATTGTGATACCACAATAATCTTGTCATCGGTGGCCAGGACATTTTTTATTATCTCGAGGACCACCTTCATCTGCAATGGAAGTTACATATTCTTTTTAATATGAATTTTCAGGTAAAGGAATTTTACCAAGTGATTTTTTAATGTTTTTTTTTAGAAAAAATTAATGTGACGAATTATTGATTATTAAATTTAACAAATGATCATGCTCTTTAAAGAGAAAACAAAACAATCTTAGAATGAAAGCTCGCATCTTTGAAATAAAATTAAAATTATTGAAAGTTTTATTTGCACAAAATTTTTATTTTTTTTAAATACATATTATTAATTGGTGTAAAATGGCATTAAATTGAAAATATTGTTTTTAAATTTACTATAAAATATATGTATAGTCGAGGGCACTCGGGAAGACAGTTGTGTCAGAGTGTTCGTTTGAGTTGAAACAGTTACTATTATGCAGTATGATGTTGCGATTTTAGCGAGTGTTGGTAATGGTAAACTAATTTCTTACAAAAATTATATGAAAATTTTGCTTCATATAAAAATTACGAATTTCGTATATCTATAAAAACTAGGTTTAATGGTGTATTGTTCTAGTTATTATACCAGCAGTACTTTCAATAAATTCAGCAGCTTAAAATTTTTATAAAGTTGTCCTTTACTGTTAGAATTTACCTATGTTGTTTCCTACATATTTATTGAATGCATTATTTAAAAACAGTTTTGCAATATTGAATATATTATTTTTAGTATATGTAATAAAAAATTTTAACTTTATACCTTACTACTTTTCCATTCTTTATTAAAAACAGGATTTGTGAGATTGAATAACTCCTTAGATGCTTCAGCCAAACGCACTTCAGGCTGTTCAGTTAGATTATTTTCTACATTGGCCTTTACATTTTCATCTTCCAGATTTAACTTATTGAAGTTGCTCTAGAAGATTAAATTCTTCTGACTCGTCATAATTGAATTCTACACCATCTTCTTTATTCAACATCTGCAATTAATTATTTAATTATACATAAGTATATGTTTTGTTTGTTTAAAAATACTCCGGCTATAGATAAAATGCTTTGTAGATAATAACAACTAGCAAAGCAGTATTTGAATTAGAAATTAGTGTTTTATTAAAATATTTCATTTTACATGAAAAAAAAAATAACCCGTGTAATTTAATTTTAACCAAAAATTACCGATGTATTTTTTAAAATGTACACTTACGTTGGTAATAAGGAAAGGATGGCAACAAATTTGTCTTAATCGCAGTAGTAATACCAAAATTTCATGTTGTTTAATTTTCTTCATTTTATTCATATTCACAAGATGTTTATGCATTTTGAAGTATTCCTGTTGATGGTCATCTAAAATAATTTCAAATATAATCATATTTAACAGGTCGATTATCAAGATGATGTGTGATAACTGTGAGATTTTACTTCTTCTACTTGTATAATTAATATTGAAAAACAATTAAAAATTATCCAGTACAACATGCCCTTAATGGCATGAAACAGTATATTTGATACCTCAAATTTGCAGACATAATCAAAATTTAAAACATACAAATGTAGTCTGCATAACAGATATGACCGCTGATAGACCCATTAACATATTTTCTGTCACTTCTGAAATGGGTGGCCAATCAAGGTGTTTCGAGTAATTACACATTTAGTAACAATCAAAGCCTAATTTATTAGTAGTTTCTTTTATCTCTAAAATTAAGTTGAAATAAGTTTTGTCAAAAAAACAATTTAAGTAAATTTATGGAACATTTGTAAAATAACATTTGTAATTTTATCTAAAGAAAAATTTCAAGGACAAGCTCTAATCTAGTTTCTTACTTATCGAGGTCGGAAGACTTTCACTAATCTTTTCGGCTCTTTGATATAAAAACTGAGCGAATAGTGTCCGAGAAAAAATTAACACTTTTTGGTAAATAGACAATTCTTTTTTATCCAAAGTAATAGTTATAAGAGTCCAAGTTTTTTCTGGCAGAGATTTGAGTTGATTCATCTCTTGTAATTGGAGTTTTGTACGTCGCAAAATAATTGACGACATCAATGCCCTTAAACGGTCTTGGCCACCACTTGATTTATATATCCATCTTTTCCATACCTACAATACAATTTTCAGTAAGATAAGACTTTATTATTGATTAATTGATTTTTAGAAAAGTTCATGCCATGAATTATCTATTTTTGCATATTTTGTGATTTAAATTAACAAATATGTATAGAATAATTCTATAGTGTTATATTTATATGAGTATTTAATATTTAAACATATTAGTAAGATGCGAAAGATCTAGGTACTACATATAAATCTGCAGGAAAATCATCTATCGTTAAAAGTAGTACATAGTAGAAATCGCCAAGTAGTAACACTTACTTGTAAATCATCAAAAGGTGAACATCTTAAAAATTTTAGTAGAGCATATAAATCAAGTTCTTTATTATGAATAGGTGTTCCTGTTAGTGTCCATCTTGATTTTGAAGATAAACTATAAATAGCTTTAAACGTTTTCGATTTATAATTTCTAATTTGATGTGCTTCATCTAAAATTACGCGGCGCCATTTTATTGCAAACAATGGGCCATTTCTCTCACTTTCGCTTAAAACTAAAGCATATGTTGTCATAACCATATCATACTTACTGAGCCTAAAAGTACAGTAATTAATCAGAAATATATATCTTATCCAACCAGCCTGGCAATTCACGTCATCAGTAAAAAGTTATTAGATTTTATTGGTTTATTGGTAATTTTGATTAAAGTTTGGAAAGTGACATATTCTATAGATGATTTATGTGCGCACATATTAGATGATATAGAGATTAGAATTTATTAGAACTGTAAAAATACGAGGTGACAATTCTGTGCGAAACGTCATCATCTAGTAACCTTTTATTGACGACATGAATTGCCAAGCTGCTTAAATAGGCCTTAAAAAATATACAGGCAAGAAAATCATATGAAATCAAATACGTCTTATGAATTACATAAGAATCCCTTGCCTTTTAGCCTTATTTTCCCGATTTTGTCCATGATGTACATATTTTGCTAGTGCATTTCTCTTAACATGTTTATTTATTTCTGTTTCCCATTGATAAATTAAACTAGCAGGGCAAACAACTAAAGTTCCACCTGGAATTTTTGATTTATTATGAATTAATGTAACTTCATCATCGCTGTCATTCTCATTTTCATCATCATTATTTCCATCCTGTATACTTTTCATCGTAAGTGATATCATTGTTAATGTTTTTCCTAATCCCATATCATCAGCTGTAAATATAATCTTTTATTTAATAAATCTAATGGGAAATTTTGTGTCTAGATTTTTACAATATACAAAACTTTTTGAAATAAAGTACATATTATTTTATTAACTTAAAAAAATTATTCACCTAATATACCACCAGATGGTTTTTGGCTTTCTCGCCACGTTAACCATGAAAGTGCATATTTTTGATGTGGTAAAAGTTCAACTTTGAGATTCGTGGGGTCATCGGCTAAACTATTCTCACTGGGGCAGTTTTTTAATGAAACATGTAGTTGCTCTAGTCTGTCTAATGTTAAAGCTTTTTGAACGTTGTGAGTTTCTATCCCTAAAAACAATAGAACATTATATTATCTGTGTCAACATAATGTTAAAAAAAATTACAAACCTTTTTTTCCAGAAGTACTGGGCTCTACATCATTTATACCTGCTCGTATTCTTTCCCAAACAGATTGTTGATCTTCTTCCATAACTGAAATAAATTTATTAATTGTTTAAACAAGAAAAACATTTAAAAAATGTGTTTTCTATACCTTTCAAAATAACCATTTGACTTAATGCTTTATTTTCTCGTTCAAATTCTTTAGTTAAATTATCTAATTTCCTTATAAAAGCTTCACCTTTATCTGGTAGACCATTCATATTTATTGCACGCATGATATTCTAAAAATGAAAATCCATTTAAAGCTTATTCGTCTAACAATATCAAATACATTTATTACTTTTGTCTTTAAAATTTCACTCTCTAAATTTTGTACTTGGTCCTTTTTCTTTTGATATTCTCTTGTTGATACTTCAATTTTAGAAGTCATTTGCTGTACTTCATTATGTTTAAAAATATTTTGCTCTTTTAGTATAGGTTTATATTTCAAATCTAACGAAATACTGGCTGATGCATCTACCTAAAAAATAATTCTTGGTGGGTTGAAATGATTAAGTAGAACATATTAATAAAAATAAAAATTGTATTACCAACCACTAAAATGAATACCAGAATTAAAAATATTATGTATGGATTATTGAAAATACAGGAGAACTTTCCACAAACAATTAATCACAATCATTATGTATAAATTTTACCTCTTCATCGCTGGTAATATCAATTATTTCAGCATCATGTTCTGGACTAGGACTTCTCGATTTAATATTCTGTAGAGATTCTCTGTACGCATTTTTTTGTATTTCTTTTATTTCTTTATTCTTATAAAGCAAACTATCTTCCAATGAGGAATTTTGTTTACTATTTGACAGTTGTGGTGTTTTTTCATCTTTACTTCTTTCTTCATTTTCTTCTTTTCTTTCTTCTTTCTCATTTTTGTTACATAAAGAATAATCCAATTCATATTCCTCTTCACTATTTGATTCACTGATATAACATGATTTTTTTTTTTTACCAATCACTACAATTTCAGAATAAAATATATTAAATAAATTAGTATATTTTTCATGAAGTTTTATTACAAATTTTAGTAATAATATAATTAACATATTATATAACATAATATAATTTTTGAGTTTGATTGTTTTTTGAAGATTTCATTAATTTATAAATAATTTGTTTTGAAACTAAAATTACAGGAAATTAATCTTTTTCTAAAGTTTCTCAAAGCATTTTGTATTTTTATAATTTAAATATATTCATAGAAACATCAGTAATTTGTTAAAATACATATTAGTGTACTTAATATAATTTAATTGCAGTAAACCCTTGATTATTCTGGGCCATGTTAATCAGACTAATAATTTACCGGGGCAGTAAAAATTTTATCAAAATATGTGTTAAGAATAGGTATAGATTATATCTAGTGCTTTATATATATATATATATATATATGGATCTTTATTTCCCTAGTATTCTGGATAAATGTGAGAGGCTACTCTGTACCTATAAATTTCATAAATTTTACAATTTATATAATTCTTTTAATAGTCTTACTGTATTTAAATTTACACTACAACAAATTTCGTTGATTTTACCAGTAGATCCACAATACAAACTAATTAAATATAATACTCACCATTGGAATCATCATGTATCATAGAAGATTCTATTACAAGATCTGATTCATTAGCTTCGATTGACATATCTAAAATTAGGTTAATTAGAAAACAAAATTTTTATTTGATAGAGATGATTTATGTAAAATATATTTTTATACATTCATTGCTTTATAACATATAATTATGCAAATACGTACATAATAATAATTCATACAATTCTAATAAAGCAACCGTCTCCAATGAAGTAAAACTAAGCTATAAAGAAGTATAAATGATTGCAAATTTATTTACCTTCGTTAGAAATTTCGGAAAAAGAACAGTCCATTTGAAATTATTATGTCTATTAATGTAGGTTATCGTATAAATGATAAACACTAATCAAAATCGAAAGAAAAAAGGAAAAGTGTTAAATCTCAACAATTTCAACTGAAACCAACGGTTAATCACATGATCGATAAGTTTTACTACCAATCTTTTATTTTCAAGAATTCAAAGTCCTAACGTTGGTTTTTAATATCTTTTGAACTACAATGAAACTAAAAATTAAATTTCGATATATTCATTATCGATCATTTGTCAATTAAATTATCAACTAAAGTTTAAATTTTAAACTTAATGTAGCTATAATCGAAAAATATTATGATTTATAAAATATAAAATTCCCCAATAAGTTCTCGTAAGATGGCGCAAATTCCTTTTGTTTACGATTACAAAAGTTAAAATTATTACACAATATAGTTAATTATACTTAATTTTGCGTGAATAGTTTATGCCAAGTAATTTTAGTCATACTATATGTAAATATTTTAATATTATTTATATTTGAAATAAGTTATGATATTGTTTAAATAGGCATACTCCATAAAAATTAAAATACTGTTTATTTATTTATAGATAGTATGATTAATTGTTGTGGGGTTTAAATTGTTTATTTATTTTTATTATCTGACAAAGAATCACTTTTTAATAGCTAAATAAATTTCATTTTTCCCGCCAGAAATAACCTATTTTAACATATGATTAATCACAATTTTTGTGTTCTTTTATAGGTATTATCTAAATCCACTTAATTGTAGTGCTTACGTGTAAATACAGTGCAAATTTAAAATGAAATCGAAACACTTATATAGATTTATATGATGGTCCAGGATCTAATTAATGAATGATGTGGATAAAATAGGTTATAAATTATAATTTATAACTAATAATTTTATTTAATAATATAATTATTCCTGTACAAAAAACGCCCAAAACATGGAAGTTTATTGTGATCATAATCATGATAGCGATTACGATGATGACAAATTGCTTCTCGATGATGAAAATACAATTAAAATAAAATCTTGTACGAAGTGCAGTAAACCAAAGTTTCTTAATGGATTTACAAATCCCATGCTTAATACTACAGTTGCAATTGGTAATAATAGTCATGAACAATCATCTAATAGTTTGGATTCACCCCTTTTAGAAACTGTATAAGTATTGCTGTTGAGTTGTTTGTAATCTTTATAAATTTTTTTATAGGGCCATTATAGTGATTTTGAAAACGCACATTTATATGACTTTCATTGTCACACAAATAATTCATCTAAAGAAGACAGCACAGCTTGGAAAAAATTAATATCTGTGTCATTGCTCTGTTTGTTCTTTATGGTAATTATATCGCATATTAATATCTATTATTTAAATTATTATTTTTAGATAACGGAGTTGATTGGTGGATATTTAGCAGGAAGTTTAGCCGTTATGACTGATGCGGCCCATTTATTTTCAGATCTTGTAGGATTTTTGGTATCGATTTCATCTATTTGGATAGGAAAAAAAAATTCAACACGCATAATGACATTTGGATATCAACGCGTTGAAGTCGTAGGCGCATTTATTAGGTATTTTTAATATTGCAAATTTTACTTATATAATAAATTGAACTTTATTTAGTATATTGGTTGTTTGGTTACTGGCTGGTATTTTCTGTGTTATTGCCATCGGGAGACTATTAAGAAAAGACTATCAAGTTGATTCTGATACAATGTTAATTGTTGCTTCAATTGGTGTTATTGTTAACATTTTGTAAGTAGGTAATAATTGAATGAACAGTTTACATATTTGATACTACGATTTTATTCTAAGAATGGGTGCAGTATTGCATGGAATATGTCATACACATTCGCATGGAATTGTAAATCATACTCGAACAGATAATATCAATGTTCGAGCTGCTGCTGCTCATGTTTTAGGAGATCTTCTACAAAGCGTAGGTGTGTTGATAGCAGCTATTATTATTAAAGTATTTCCTGGTGCTCAAATAGCCGATCCAATTTGTACTTTACTGTTTTCTGTTGTTGTTGTTTATACTACAATAAGAGTAGCATATGATGCCATTAAAATTTTATTACAAGCTAGTCCAAAACTCACAGTTGATTTTACAACATTATTTATGAAGATATCTGGTGTTAAACATGTACACGAAGTACATGTTTGGTCTCTTGCTCCCGGAAAAGATGTAGTTACTGTACATATAGCTGTAGGTAGGTATTCATTAATACAATGGTAGTTTTTTTATAAAATATTATACCAGTATTTATCTCGATACAAAATTAAGCATACAATTTTTTAACTTAATAAATAAGTACAAGTTGGTATTTTGAAAGGTAATATCGGATAGGTTTATCCGATGTCTACTAGTATAATTTTTGTAAATGCTTATTTTGTATATTGTACCTTTTAAAGAAATTTATATTTTAGATCAATACTGCGATAGAGATGTTATTCTCAAAAAAGCAACTTGCTTAATGAGGAATTACTTAAATGTTGTAAGCTGTACAATTCAAATAGAAAAATATAATGAAGAACTGATACAGGCATGTAGTGAATGTCAAAAGTATTGTTAACGTAAGACAATTGTTTTAAAATTAAATGATTTACTTATTTATTTGCCTATTATGTATTATATTGCCTATTATAATTTTGTAGTAGTTACCATTTATAATGTGTACTCTACAGTGGTTACAATATGTTTATTAAAATTGGAATGAGAGAAAGCATTTTTATTTTTTTTCGAGAACAATTTCTGTTAAAACTGATAGCACGTTTATATTACATTGTGTTTGTGTGTTAAGAGATGAGTATTAATCAGTAGAGTATTATTTGATGTTCGAGGTAGATATGCAGCCTTATGGATATGCAAATTTGTAACGTTTCTAATATCTGATAGTTTAGTAACGGGTATTTATTTGAGATACCCTTTGTATATTTGAAATAAATTTTAACAGAATTTAATGATTTCCACAAAACAACTTACATTAATAGAAATTATTGTTATTGTATTTCTGATTTTAATAGTAAAGTATTTATTTACAAGTATACTTTTATATTTTGTATGTACTCATATCCACTGGTTTATATTTATATTTCCATTAGAAGCCATTTATGAAAAATTTGTGAATTTTTAGCTTTTTCAATTGCATTTCTATTATATATTGAACATGTATGAAATAGGGCTGGTCATATCTGATTACTGGATTAGAGCTTTTTGAAGCTCAATTTTCACTAGTTTTAAAAATATCTAAATGTTATTTTGCGGTCTGTGAGTAACAAGACCATATACTTAATAAAAATAATAAATGGAAAAGGGTTCTACTTATTTATTTACATTAATTTTGAAGTTTTGTTTTGTACTTGCAACAAGGCTATTTTTGAGTCATTTTTGAATAGTTTTGAGTTTGAGAAGGTTTTTGTAGTGTAGTTCATTGTTCGATAAATAATGGCATTTGAGTGGCTAAATAAGACTGTATGTTGATGTATTAACATACGATTGGTTATTAACATTTTGGTAGTGGCATGAGAGGTAGCTTCTTTAGGTAGTTCAAGCTCTTAATAAGTTGCCTACCTCACAGGAGTACCGGCTACATTATTTTTATAATCAGGTAAATTAAGCAATCGCATAAACTATAGCGAAACACCGTGTCTTTATTATATTGGTTAAAAAAATGATTTTCTTATTGAGTTAATTTACAATTAGCCTTTTATTCCATAGGCTAACAAGCAAATGTGATAACTATATAATTATTTCAGGCATTTGCGGAGTCGTTATCCTTTGGTGTACCTACCTCCCTATATACCAATGATTATATATAAATGTGGATATATGTATCTATCATATAAATAAATACATTAAATACATATAAATTAATACAAATAAATACATTTATGATATGATACTTATAGTCTTCTTTACTTTAAATTTTCGTCTTTTCGATTAAAATTTGTTACCACCTTATTAGGAAATTAATTTCGTTAATATCCGGCTATCTTTGTATAAATCATTCTGAAAAGGATAGCAAAGACAACACGACAAGCGTGTCTAGTTTAAAATTTATTGTTTTTTGATTGGCGTAAACAAAGATAGGCGGATATTAACGAAATTAATTTCCTAAGGAGGTGGTAACAAATTTTAATTGGAAAGACGAAAATTTAAAGTAAAGGCGTGTTTTAACACCGCCAATTTCACTTTAATTTAGGATTCAACTTTAACATAAATTAACAATAAATTTAGGTACATTTTTCGTAAACGCGATATATGGAGGTATAATATAATTCTCCTACTTAATAATTATTAATAAGTATACATATTAATTTTTCTGTAATCATATTTTTACTTGAATTAATATGTAGCTGTTGTTACTTTTGTTAACTTTAAATTATAAAGTTGTATTACAAATTACACATCATGGGCCCATTTGGGATTTATTGCAACTTCACAAAGCTACAAAGTCACGTCACCAGTATTTTTAGGTTTTTTAAACAAGAAAAGTGCCGTGGGTCGAAATAATGGATCCGAATAAAATAATACTCGAGGTAGTAAACTCCTGATTTAAGAATCGGTTTTATTTTCGTGAAACACTTTGGAATTTGATTCTAATAGGGTTCATAAAATGGATTAAAATACATGTATATATAGTTGTTGAAATCGTAAATATTGCATTTTCGAATCAACAAATTTGAAATTGAGATGAAAGTACTACCTATAGATCTTTATAATCTTTAAGTTGATACTGTATTTACATAATTACGGATAATCACCACTTTTGTTGAAAATTAGATAGTAAGGTACTTTAAGGTATTTACTTAATTTTTTTTTTTTAATCATTTTCTTGAATTATACATTTCTAACGTATAATTGCAGTTCTAAATGTCTATTTCTAATTTACCGCTTTGAAGGAATTATAGCACATTTAGAGGGGCTGTTATATAAACTCACCCCCGAGTGACATAAATTAGTCAGGGAGTAAATTTCTGTGTCAAATTATGTAAATGTGACGGTTTGAGCGATCCTACTCAACTTATGTAGTGCTGTGCCGCCACAGATGTACAAAAAACCGTTTCACGTTTCATTTTATTATCTTACAAGAAAGAATTATAATATTATTACTAAATAACCATATCAATTGTTATAGTAATTATAATTTGTACGTAAATTGTTTATTTTAATCAAATTAAAATTAGGTAGGTAGTTAATTAATTTTATTTTAATGAGATTTTTTAATGCTTTAAAACTTCTTATTTTCATGGTATCATTATGTATATATATATATTTCTTAATTTATACGATCATTCTTGTATAATTTTATTTCATTTTTATTTACATTGCATGTAGGTATATTGAATATTTTTAAAGTACCGTAAATAACCATTACCGTATATAGCTAAAAGTAAAGTAACGTAATTAGTGATAATTATGTTTTAGGGTTTTGCTTTTGTAAGCAATATTTTATTAGTGACGAGTCTTTAATATAAAAGCTAGATTTTAATTACTTTTTCTGCTCTTAACTTATTGTCGCATTTATAACAAAAATAATAAAAATTCTGCTCGAAATAAAATAATTAAGCACTAATTATATGTTTCAAATTAAATTTTTCTTTATTCGTATGTATGTAGTTACAAACAGTTTTAGCCGCACTTTTTGTGATTGGCACAATTTCTCTTTTCATAAGTGTTTCTAATGTTAGGAAAACGTCTAATTTTGTTTTTGTTTTTTTTTCACTTTTATTTTACGGTACTGTGGTAGTAGATACATATGGGTCAAATTTTATTTCGATGTACACGTCATTAATAAAAGGTTACTAGATGACGACGTTTAACTCGATGATGTCAGTGATGTCACATCGTATATACCTCGTATTTTTACAGTACTATCTATTACTAAATTGTAGTCTTTCTTTGCCATATGTCATATGAGTACTGGTAAATTATCGGTAGAATATGTCATATTCTGTATTCAATTACAAATATATAATCTAGCAGTCATCATTATATTGATGGCGTGCATATGTATCGTTTTAGTTCTATAGGTATATATAATCGATAATCTATAAAACGTTTTCTAAGGGATGACAAAATAGGAAATGATAAACAACTTATCAGATCAGAGATTTTTCCTTTTATTATTCCTAGAGGCGCGGGCGCATCGCCCGAAGTACGTATAAATGCAATTAAGATGAGTACGTAGATTAAATTAAACTAAAATAAACTTCCAAGAAAAAAATATTGCAGATTGAGAGTTTCCTTTTTTAATCAAACAAGTTAAGTTGAACGGTGTGGTGTTGAGATAGTACGCGTGATAGTCATTAAGGTGGCAATTAAATATAATATAGGTAGAATATTGCTTTAGAAAATGAATAGAAAAAGATATATGGTATATTAGATGTAACAAATTGTCGAATAAATAGTTAATGCATATAAGTACGTATTACGTAATTCAATATATAAATTGAAAGATTATAGTCTTAAGAGGAGTTACATACATTAGATCATTAAATAACTAAATTGTTAGCAATTTCGTATTTGAAATAATAAACATTACTTTAATTCATAAAATAAAACCGATAACAAACGTAAAACAGAGCAATAAAATAACGATCATGTTGTAAAGGCTTAATTTTACTCTTTTTTCGAAATCAAGCTAGGACACTTCATTTCATAAAGTTTCTGATTGTATCTATAAATATGAAATATTTCCTATAAACAATTTTAGGATAAAGTAGGGTATTATATATTCTATAAAGTGATGTAGAACAGAGAATGCGCATATAGTTTATATTTCTATAACAATAAATAAAGACTTAAAAGCAGTTTTAGATAATCATCTATAAATTGAATACATACTTATTTATACAGTGTGATCATAAAGTTGGGAATATCAAATAAAAAAAATGAAAACGAACGAGGTTTAAAACAAATGTTTGGACACTTAAATTTTAATTCTTTGAGAGAATTGTCTCTCAATATCGCAAACACTTTTTCATTTAACTATTTTTGAATTAACTGCCTTTACAAATGATTAAAGTGGTTTATAGTAATACAAACTGTCCATTTTTATTTAATTCTATGAGAATAGGAGCAGGCGTTGATCATTTATGTCCCTCGGTGGCTGTCATGAATCATTTATTTCATTATTTGTTTGCGTTTATATCAAATTGCTTGAATTATCTTTAACTCAATCAAGTATTATTCGATATATATATATACTATATAAATTTGCATAATTCAGTTTGAATTATTTTTTTTAATACCTACATCGATGACAGCTTCTTAAAATAATAGATTTAATAAAAATGAATTAAAAAATTTAATGAAAAAGGTAAATATTTATTTACTTAATTAATAGTGTTTAAACAATTATATTTATATTACACTTATATTATACAATTTACAGCATATTTATTATTATACTTACAAGGAAGGTTAGGCAGGTGGAAATCTCAGAAAAATTTAAAAATTTGCAGGATTGTAGTACTAGTCCACCTTATTCAAGAGCCGTATTCTGTTCGTGCTCTTACGCGGTTTAAGAGGGTGAAATCCACCCTTGAAAATAGGAACTTTTTTCGATTTCGCTTATTATCTGTGAAACAACAAGAGCTATCGCCAACAAACTATATATTTTTATATATATTTTGTAAATGTTTTGTTTCTTGTTGTTCAAGACCTACATTGTGATACAAAAATTAGGGATGAAAATTCTAAGGGGTGTCATCCCTTCTAATTTTCATCCCTAATTTTGTCATACTTGGGTACATTTTTACATCGGCATATTTATGTAAAGAAAATGTAAATTAAAACTATAATTTGAAAAAAAACAACGCGATGTAGTTTTATAGAGTAGGTGACATATTGAAAATTTATTCATTTAGAGGGAGGACTGCCAAGCTGGCGAGGCAGACCACAATAATTTTAAATAATCGATATTTCTCTAAAGTCTATAATAAATTTTATCAAGTTTATCAAAAATGATTAAAACAAAAATTCAATTGTCTACCACCGGTTGGATATTTCCCACAATATTAACCCTTAAACACAGTAAGAAAATTTTAGTAGTGTTGTGACGTAGGTTTTTGTGCGATGGGAGCTTGGGCTATTACAGGGGTCGTAGTGGAGTTTGATAAAAACAAATTGGCAGATAATGACCGAAAGTTTTTAAAATTATGTATTTTTTATGCAGTAAAATTATTTGAATAATCACTACTGCCTTTATTCCGCAGAATTATAAATTTACTTTATTTTCAATTTAAAAACTATTCATGTGGCCTTAAGCATTGAAAATTTTCCTATTACAGATAAACCAGATAAAAATTGAATCACATTTTTATGTGGCCGATAAAATACAAAACAACCAATAAAACATGTGCTACTTTCATAGCTTATCGGTGTGCGAACAAAGAACTGAATGTTTTTAAAATAAAAGCGGGATTTCTTAGTACCCACATATAAACTCGAATACATTTATATATAGAATTCTGGCAAAACCGCGTTAGATTTTTCGCGTTAGTGCTTGTTTCGGTAGTTCGAATTTTAAATTACGGCGTCGTATGCGAGGAGTGTTCGTTCGATTAATAAGGCCTTTTTCTGTGTGAGTGCGCGAGTTTTGTGTGTGGTGCTGTGTTGTGTAGTCTAAAAAAATTAATACGAAGAGGAAAGGTAGGATATTTCTGTGTCGCCTAACTCTCCATGTATTTATAAAATGTAAATACATGGATCTTTAAGCTTTAACACAAATTCTCTGAAAATCGAGCTTGGTTAGGGCTCCCTTCTAATGTTCTACGGTCCAATTTCGCGAACGAAGTTTTACCTTACGTAGGTATAGGTATATAATAATACAAGTTACGAGAAAACGATAAGGAGAAAAAGGTAGGAAAAACAAAGAAAAATTTAGAAGTTTATAATTTTTTTTATAGTTTGTTACAGACAAGTGGCAGTCGCAGCGGCAGCATTGTTAAGCTAAACGACCACAAACGATGCATCGGACGCACAGTACCATCCCTTAAAATTTTCACCCCTAATTTTTGTATCATAATGTAGGTCTTGAACAGCCATTTACAAAAATATGTAGTTTGTTGGCGATAGCTCTTGTTGCTTCACAGATAATAATCAAAATCGAAAAAGTTAAAATTTTCAAGGGTGGATTTCACCCTCTTAAACTGGGTAAGAGCACGAACGGAATACGGCTCTGGATTAGGGTTGACTAGTATTACAATCCTGCAAAGTTTCAAATTTTTCTGAGATTTCCACTTGCCTAACCTTCCTTATTAGTTTCTATCTATAGTTTTTGGTGCCTATCCTTAATATATACACTGGTCCACATAACTATAGGTCCATCTTGAATTTTCATAAAAAATATACTTTTAGTATATTGTAAATGGACGACGATAGTGTATAAATACAAATATCAAATAAAATGAATAATGCCAGAAGAAAAATTTATTGTTTAACTAAATAAAGAAAATAACATTAAAAATGCGTATAGAGTCCTACATATAAATATAGGTCCACTGCGATTGCGTCACTAGAACAGTACTTAATGTATAATAATAGTATGTATTTTTGTGGTTTTCGTCATGCCACGTGGGGTAAACAATTATCTGAACGCGAAAAAGGTACGATAGAGGCATATTACACGTGCGGAAAAGGTGTTCGCGAAATTGCACGAGCCATTAATAATGTGCCTCATAATGTGGTTGGTTTGTTTTTGCGTAATTTGGCAGCGTATGGAACAGTAAGGCGTCCGGGACGTCCCCCAAAACTTTCTGCAAGGGATAAACGACGAATTCTTAAAAAAGCTTCTAATTCCATGGTCTCTACAAAAGACATAACGATAAGGTGCAACCTCAACGTCTCCTCAGAAACAGTTAGACGTGTTTTAAAGTCTTGCCCGTATATTGCACGTGCAAATCTGAAGACTGCACCGCTGTTAACATCTATGCATAAAGTTAAAAGACTGGAGTTCGCTCGAAAAAACATAAATACACCGTGGAGCAATGTAAGTTTCTTAAATGGTATACAAACAAATATTACACTGTTTTTCTCGCTTTCGTAATTCTCACTGTTAAAATATTTTATCGTAGATCGTCTTTAGTGATGAAAAGAAATTCTCGCTGGATGGTCCAGATGGCTTTGATTCGTATTGGCATGATCTGCGACAAGAACCAAAGTATTTTTCAAAGAGGGACTTCCGAGGTGACAATTGTATGGTTTAGGGGGCGTTCAGTTCATATGGAAAGGTTTCTTTGGTTTCACATCTTCACGAATGGATAGCACAGAATACCAAGATGTCCTTCAAAGAAATTTGTTGCCATATTTACGCCAGGTTCGACCTAATTCTCTAATTTACCAGCAAGACAACGCGTCTATTCATGTTAGTAGAAGCACAAAACAGTGGTTTTTACGTAATAACGTAGAAGTAATTGATTGGCCAGCGTGCTCCCCAGACTGTAATCCTGTGGAAAACATTTGGGGGCTCCTTGTTCGAGAAATCTATAAAAATAAGTTAAATTATGACACCATTAGAGAGTTAAAGCAAGCGATTCTTGCTGCTTGGAACAGCATACCGGATAGTACTCTCATAAACCTTGCAAACAGTATGAAAAATAGAATTTTTTACCTTATTCAGAACCATGGAGGCCCAATTAATTATTAATTTCTTTATATTACCATATTCTTTATCACAAGTATATTCTTTTGTACTTGGAGCTATATTTATGTGTAGGACTCTATACGCATTTTTGATGTTATTTTCTTTATTTAGTTAAACAATAAATTTTTCTTCTGGCATTATGCGTTTTATTTGACATTTGTACGAATACACTATCGTCGTCCATTTACAATATACTAAAAGTATGTTTTTTATGAAAATTCAAGGTGGACCTATACTTATGTGGACCAGTGTAGTATCGACGAATATAAAATGACCGATATTAAATATTGACTTAAAGAACTTTATTTAGAAAATTATTTACAAGTTACCTTATAATTTACTGTACCGTTGAGCAAAATATATTTTGTTTAGTTGGTTAAATTGTTATGACTTTTTTATATGGAACGACTATAAATAACGGGATGTCCGAACAAGATAACAGCAAAGATTAAGAAGAAGTAATAATAGAAACTTCCAAGTTGGCAGACTGCTTATGACAAATGGTTAAACACCGCCTCCAGATGATATACTATCTATTATGTGACAAAAACACATGTACTCGGAACCTCTGACCGATCTACGCCCCCGATGGCCATTATTTTCGAAAAAATGATAAAATATGTTTCAAAAAAGCGGTAGTTGTATTTTTGTCTAATAAATTGGAAAAATTATTTATATAATCGCACAAAATTGAACTGAATAGAGGTCGTTGAGTTATTAAAGCATTAAATAAAGAAAGACGAATTTTATATTACCTGGGTAATTATTATATTATTATTTAATATTATAATCGGTACCTATATAATTTCTATGGATATGCGATGTGCTAGATAGCTACGGGTTGATCTATTATTAATTTGATATTAAATTATGGTACGTTATTATATAGCAAAAGGAATTCTTGAATTTCTCTGATCGGACAATTATCGAGTAGTTTGCAGATGTTTGATTGCATCTCAAAAACAATTATTGAATAATGTATATGTAATTCTATACTTACCAATATTAATTTTAAAAACGTTCTACTGTTTTTTCTAACAAAATATCTGCATAAATATGCATTAATTAGAAGTTCAAACGAACTTCTAATTTCATAATTCTGGGAAAACCATTATCACTGAATGTAACTTGAAAGTTTCATTGACACTTAAAACGACGATGATTAAAACTTCATCGAGTAGGTATAGGTGCTCGCACGTACATAAAATAAGAATTATGACAGCTTTACGTGCAGATGACAAAATACCAAACAAAACCAATAAAACGACATTTGGCTTCTGGTGTCTGAGACGACATAGACATTATCGTGCAGTAATTTCAGTTTGTAGGGAGATGCCGCAGCGGAAGCGGCAACTTTGACGATTTCGGCCTCGTTAATATTCATACAAAGTCCCACCTACCTACAAGGGAATAACTGGTCACATACCTCTCGTGTAATTGAAATGAAATGAAATGAAGACTTCTTTGACATTAGTGCCGCCGGCCATCGCCATCCACCGCCCGAAATCATTATTTGGAAATTTCGACGTTGATTTTCAATTACTCGAAAATAACTTTCACGCACAGGTACACTACGTCTTATTTAACCCTTTCGTCATCGACGGACGATATTCACGAGTGCCATTTCTTTATAAATTAATTAAAAATACAAATAAATTATTATTATTGTTTTTGACTGTAAGTCATAACTGTAAGTATATTATTGTAGTTATAGGCATTTTTTTTAAATTTTAAGTAATAAAATAATTTAATTTATAAATGGAATTATGGATATGTTTTTCTTCATAATTTCAATACTTACAATATATAATATCTGTACAAATTCTTGAAAGTTGAAAAGGTGCAATTGAAGAAAACGATACAACAGTTAAAAATATTAATATAGCACTAAAAGGCAAAATTTCGAATACTTAAATAAAATGAAGTACCTAGTCTGAAAGTTCTTGTTTTTGAATTTTTATTTTAAAAATCAATATAATGGAATGTTTTCGTCATACTGAAATAAATTGCAAAATACAATTAAAGCATTTTAATTCATCTTGTAAATGCGACTAAATCAGATCAAGTAATGGGCGGAAGTTGGGGAACGATAGTGAAGTATTCGGGATGCTATGGCCTGATTGCGGTCGAGGGTGGTGTACACCCGCTGCGACGATAATTACTTAAGAGCTACGCCCTGGGCGCGCCGCGTGTCCGCATCTCATTACACTTGTTGACAAACGATTATTGTACATAGATATATCCAGCTTATAAATATTCTCTTCGAGATACTGAATCTTAAACAGATCACTTTTCATACAGAAAATACAGTCACTTGGTCAAAACTAATTTGTAGATGTTAACTATGATTATATTTTAATATTTCGGTATTTGAAGTCGAAATGAATACTGACTGCATAATATCGTGAGCAACAAATATTTAGATATAGATAGTAAATTAATGTAACAAGAAACAAACAAATAATAGACATTTTACTTTAATAGAAGTAAACAATTTTTATAGTAAGTATAGGTATAAAATAAAATTGTTAAGATAACGATCAATTAAATAAATTATCTTTTCTGTGGCATCATATAGATTTTTTAATAAAGTTGTAAAAGTACTGTTATTTTGAAGAAAAACATATCCATAATTCCATTTATAAATTAAATTATTTTATTACTTTAAATTAAAAAAAAATGCCTATAACTACAATAATATACTTACAGTTATGGCTAAATTATTATGGATTTCTTGAATCATTCAAGTTCTAGTTCAAACAAAAGTTGCATATTCTTGTTACATAGTATTATGTATCTGTAAATTTGATTACTTTGCAGAAATTAACACCTTTCTACTCGCATTAATTCAACCTCTGATTTTTAAAACAGTCCGTGCCTACTCTATGTGGCATATTTTCGATTAAAACGGCGACAATGCTTCTTGATTTCAAACCGCCGAAACTGTTTTTACTTTTTGCTTTTTTCTGATATTCTACGACTTGTACAATTTTCCACTGGGACTTTAAATAAGATCGGTGGCATAAATACAAAAAAAACTTGTTTTATTATTTAATTTTCACTGCCTTAAATTAGTGATTATTCAAATAAGGCACCGCCTGCTGTGACACAAATTTCAATTCGTACTTTAAACTCATCATAGTTCGTTCTTATTTATTTCAAGCTTAAGCTGATTACTTTGCTAATGTAATACGTTGTTTCAAAGCATTTACATCGTCCGAAATATGCGAAGCTGATACCTGATTCAAGATAAGTTCCAATGCTCGTCATAAGTAAAAAGTTTTTAAATTGTATATTTGCAATTCAGTTATGTTTGAAAAGTGTCATATTCTACCGATCATTTACCTGTACACATATTAGATGGTATGGGACAAGGCTACAAGTTAGTAGAACTGTAAAAATACGATGGTTTTATTGATGTCGTGTATTGGAACCTATCTTAGATATTTTTAACTAACTAAAGGTAAAACTAACGTGAAAAGTAAAAGCAGTTTCAAAGGTTCGAAATAAAGCAGGGAAAATTATGTAGTATAAAAATTTTTGAGAAATCAAAGATAAAATTAACAAAATCCATAATAATTTAGCCATGACTGTAAGTTGCTTTGTTTTATATTTTTATTACTAGCAGTATACTTAACTGTCTATAAGCATATCAGTAGATATTTGCAAAAATTTGAAACAAAATTATAACTAATTGCAAGCTTAATTTATTTGGTATATTTTACACATATATATGTGAACGAAATATCGTTTCTTCATAACCTGTTAAATATTCTATTACCGAAAAATGGTAATTAATCTATGAATATAAAACAAGGCAAGCCATTAAACATGAACAGATTATTCTTTTCATAACCAATTCAATTACTTAAATCGTTTTACGTTGGGTGCAGTGCTTGTTAAGAGATACTTACAGCTAATAGACTTAAGATGACTCGCACAATACGTATTCTCTTTATATATTAGTATCAAAAATGTTTCTGCTCGTCAAATGCTTAATTTTATTGATACACATGTAATATTTAAATTATAAACGTATAAGATTCATTTAATTCTATGAATGTTTATAAAGTTTATATATTACTAGATACCTAATTAAGGGATACAAATATCTAGGTTTTTAATTTTGAGTCTGATTTGTATATATTTGATAAAAGGATTAGGTGGTATTCCTCGATTTCAATAATTTACATCAGGACGTATAGATATATTTAAGTACTTGTAAAGTGTTGTTTAAATAGGCAAATTCCACAGTTCTGTATAAATACTGTGATTTTTAGTTTCTCAAATAATTAGTTTCTGATAGGCTTTTTATTCAGTTCTTCAAGAAAATCGACGTAAATTTAGTTAAACGTTTAGTAAGAAGTCTGGGATAACGCCGAAGAGCGTGATTTTATGATAATGGTTAGTCCCTTGGAGATCTGCAAAAGTACAAACCGCTTAGTCAGGGCCTGAAGTATCAGATCCGTAGTCAGTTTAATATTCGATATGTTCCCCGGTGCACTTATTTTTAAATGACGCATTTTTAAAGAATTTGAAATGTTAAATCGGGAGATTGGTCTTTTTATTTAGATATGAACATATTTATTCCTTTTAAACTACACTTTAAACTTTGAGAATTATTGTAGTTGAATTATTAAAAGTTCTGCTTTAAATATTTTCACATGTTAAATACGTTCATAAATTTATAAGTAATAGCCGGTTTCCAAAACTATATCGTTTTTTAAATTATTTTTAATGTTATACATATAGTTGTATGACATAGCATAGTTGTAGCAATGACATATAGCTATTATGTTTATCTAATTGTAATATAACATACTTACATACAAATAATATTTAACAATAAGTTAATAGGGATTAAAACACCAAAAAAGTACAGAAATTACACTTTGTATAAGTAATATAAAAATTAATGTAGGTAGATACTTAACTATAAAATGAATTTTGGTAAATAATAATGAATTATGATACGTTTAACGTTAATTTTTTTTTTAAATTATAACTGTTAACGACCCATTTTATAAGAATTAATTTTAATTTTCAGACAAATAATAATTAAGTTAAATTTTAAGTAGGTACATTTTAGCATTTTAAAGCTTATTAAATTCTCTTCAAAATAACCTATTACATTTTTTAATTTCGTCTATAGACTTTGGATAATTATCATATAAAATAAAATCGTTATATCATAACAGGGAACTTATTATTTTCTCAAAAAAGCTAAGGGCGTAAAAGTTATCGAATATAAAAATAAGGATTAATATATATAAATATAATATGCTTTACCTACCTGCACATGACTCTAAAAAAATTAATTAATTTTTTAAATCTTGTTAGTTCTAATCTGAAACAAAACCAACCCTTGAATATGAAATATAACTTTATTCGGAAGGTACGAGAGACGAAATGTTTTTTAAAAGAAAATCTCTACAACCTGTATCTCGGAAAGTAAATACGTTTTGAAAAAACATTTTAAAACGAACGACACTTAATTTTCTCTGATGGTTTATCGATTTCTGGAGATTCGGTATTTAAAGTTAAATCACCTGGATAGTTTATGCTAAGTTATTTCCTACAATGTTAATCTAATGATCTGAAATTTAGATACGTAGGAGAGTTTGTAACATTATGTTGTTATCATACATAATCATTGATTTATATTTAGGTACTTGAGTTAAATCTACACCATTTGTTACATAAAGAACGAAAAACTAATATTAAAAAGGTTTAAAATTTATTGTTTAATCTATCATACTTATGTCCAGTAGCTGAAGCTACATAAAAAGAGCTTTCCTCACACATCATTTACAATTTTTAAGTTTATTAGATAAATATGGTTTTCTTAAAAAAATAGACGAAATTGTGATCAATATAATTATCGTAAATTAATATAAACATATTATGTATAATATATTTATAAAATAGAAAACTAATATTTATATTTATAGTTGTTATTACTTAGTCTGTACTTAAATGATTATTTGAAAATATAAAATAATGTATTTCATTTAGTGTTTAATTAAATGCGTAATTGTAGTGGTACATAAAAATGTTTTAATTTATACGTTTAATCAGAAAACATCGTGAAGCTCCAAACTAAATTTTTTGTTCTTTAATAAAATAGTAATCCTGGCGTCGGTCCTGCGTCTGCTTCCTGCTGGTCGTCGGTGTAGAGGCGTGTCCATCGCAAATTGCAGCAGTGCGATCGTCTTCCATATCAGCTTTTGCTCCACTTTTTACGACCCTCCAATTTGAGTGGAAAAACGGTCTGTGTAATGTCGACAATTTTTCCTTCGCCCACGTTATGTCCGTTGTCCATAAATAATAATTTTGTACATTTTATATAATTTTATACCAAAAAAGGAAACAAAAAACTGATTTTTTTTCTTAATTACGTATAGTAGCACACAACCGTATAGGTATGTTAAACGTATGAAATTAGATTTAGTCGTATTTATCGTTCGTTCATACATAATTTCTAAACATCAGTAAATTCTATTAAAGTTATCGGTTAATCAAATAAACTTCATGAATAATCAATGAGAAGGACCTATCGATGATCGCGGTGGCTTTGGAAACAATTGTTAACTCATATACCGCGTCATGCACGGATGGATTTCGAAGAGAAACGTTTCGTGATTGAATTTTATTTTTCAAATATTGTGGGGAGTAAGTACTCGGTAAAAACTGTATAAGTATTTTTTTTCGATTTCGTTGGATAACGTTATCGAAATCGAATCATCATTTTTAACTAGGTAGCTACGTACTCCCAAATAATTTTAGAAGCATTAACGCTTTCATTGTTCGAAGGCAGTTAATTAATATTTACTTAAATATCTCCATACGTGTGACGATTTTTAATAGATTTAATTTTATTAGTTAGTTCCTAGTATTGCTGTTTATAACACCAGACATTTTGGCATTTTTAAAAGCGGACATTTATTTCGTTTTACATTTTGTAAAGGCATAGGTATATTGCTATAATAAGGATTGTATATAGTATCTGTATTAGTTTAATCTAAAAAATATTTCATAAAAATCACAGCGAAACCGATTTGCAGGTGAAAACTAACTGAATATAAGTACAACAAAAACATATTTGCGTCGCAAACAAAAAATTTAATGCGGTAGATAAATTTTTTGTTCTGGTTAAAAAAAATATTTGCTGGGAGATTTTTACTAACAGAACAATTATTGTATTTTAGTGGGTGTGCCCAGCTAATTGTTTTTTAGGGTGTTGAAATGTGCAATAAAATGGGCATATTAATTGATGGATTTTAGCAATTCAATCTAATGTGCTAATTTAAAGATCCATTTTGAAATTGAAATGACTATCTTCTTCAAAGTTTCGAAATTAGCAAGTTATGGGTAGTTTATTCCCAGTTTTCATTTCTGATTTGTTATCAAAGCGTATATTAAACTTGAATAAACTTTATATTATCCAAAAATTATCCAAATTCAACAAGAAATGAACATGTTAAATAGGTAAGTAGGTAGGAATAGGTACCCAAATAAATAAAAAATTCATATTTTTACAATTTAATTCGAACAAGGACGAATATTAGATCAGGAGCAGTGTTATATACAAGGAAATCTAATAGGTACATATGTATGTACATATGTATTAACTTATGCGTATTACCTATATACAAAAATTTCACATATAAAACTAGAATTTAATTGCTTACCTACGTAATTTTCAGATACATTTACGAGCATCAGGATTAAAATGTTCTTAAATTTTAAATTATTTTGGAGATAATGTTACTATGTACTTATCTATAGGTATCTGATAATAAAAGTACGAACAGAAATGTATTTTAGTTTTTTGGTGATATGATTTATAATGCGGTTTCGCTTGTTTTCTTTACATTAAATTCACTCTCGTGCAGTTAAACGTTTTAATTTCTTTTTAAAACTATTGTGTACATATACTTACTTTTATATTTATTATTACGTACATATAACTTACATATAATTTGTAACAAACATTTATATAGAATTCATATAACTTTGAGTACCGTTCATTTATTATATCCAACCATCCCCTGATAATTCAGTTTGACCATGTTAAAAATGATATAATTTTATTATTAGTTTCTCTTTGCTTATAATTTGTTTATTACTAATATTTTATTTTGTTTATGTGTCATTAATTGCCACTGCCACTGCCATTATGCCACTGGGTTTATTGCACAGTTGACAGCATTTTCAAATTTTTTAGCTTGTTTTGTAAAAATAAGACCGTTTGCACTCTGATCGTGCGACGTATGGTTTTAGACATAAACGACAAAATCCGATTTCATATGCGTTTGTAAGCGTGCGTTAATGAAAAAATTTGTTTCATAATACCGCTTTTAAAATTCGGAAAGTATTAGTAAACATTAAAGTAGGAAAAAATAAACTCATATAGACTTCAAAGTTCGAAAATCCTTCGTTTCCGAGATACGGGATTTTTTTGAGACAATAAGAAAAACGTTATTTTTCAAATTTTTAACACCCTGTATCTCAAAAACTAAGCGTTTCCGGACATTACTTTATTACAAAAGAAGTATTTAATTACACGTCCTTCATCACATCTGAAAATTTGGAATAGCTATTCTAAAACACACCCTATAGATATATTTTTATTAAAAATATTTTAGATTTCTTTATGATGTTGATTATCTATATAAGTAAAAGCAGTTTCTTTACCTATTTTGATGAAATTTTGTTTTTCACTGAATGCAATGTCCCTACCTACTAATTAAAAATTACTTTTGTTTTATTTTTTCAATATGTAAATGAAAATTTTAAAGTAATTATCACAAGTGAGACTAAAAACTTTAAATAGTAGTTTAGCTTCTGCTTATATTGTTTTCAAAAATATAGGTATAGGTAAACAACGGGATAAATATTTAGTTCGTTCATTCTTTTGTAAAGTTTCGGTAAGCTGTTTTCTCTGTTATGTAATACTCCTTCTGTCCGAAAATATGGTATACATTTTAAAGAAAATCTTAGATTATCTAGAGTTTCGAAATCAACTAGTAATACTCATTATATTGGTATTGTTTACATTGATAGCTAAATAATCTGACATATTTGATAGGCGTTGCTTTTGAGTTAAGTTGGAATTTGAAGACCAAAAATTAGTTTTTTTAAGAAAAATAAAATAGTCAATTTCAAAATGAAAAATTTTAACCCAAATAACGTGAATTTACAAAGAAGAGATGCCAAATCAAAGCAATTGACTAATGAACAACGTCATGGTATCTTGCAACAGCTATTACAGTATATGAAGAACAAAGAAAAATTAGAACACGGTGCTATTAATAAAGTTTCAGCTGTATTCCACGTATCCCGTCTGACCGTAAGTAGAATCTGGCATACAGCACAAGCTCAATACAGAGAAGGTAAAATTTGTGCCGATGTTTCTTCAAAAAAGAAGGAAAAATGCGGAAGAAAACGAAAAGATTATTCTGTCAATTTGGCTGAAATAAAAAATATACCATTAAATCGTCGAGGATCGATTCGTAGTTTTTATTTCGCAATTGATATTCCAAAATCAACACTGTTTGATATCTTTAAACAGCGAAAGTATTTTAAGCGAATATCTTCTACAGTTAAACCTACTTTAACAGGTAAAAACAAATTGGAAAGATTACAGTTTTGCTCGTCAAAGGTAAATCATACCAGTAATGGAGCTTTTTTTTTGATGATTTATATGATTACGTTCATATTGATGAGAAATGGTTTTATCTTACTAAAATTAAACGCTCCTATTACATAATGTTAGACGAAGAAGAACCCCATAGAAACTGCAAAAGCAAACGGTTTATCACTAAAGTGATGTTTATGGCTGCAGTGGCTCGACACATCGAAAGCATTTTTTTGACGGTAAAATTGGAATATGGCCCTTTGTATATCAAGAACCGGCTCAAAGAAATTCCAAGAATAGAACTAAAGGAACATTAATAACGAAAAATGTGGAATCCGTTACAGCAAATTAAATCAAAATTTTCTCAAAAGTATAAAAACAAAACAAATTACGTACAGCAAGATAATGCAAAACCACATTCCTTTGATAACGATACAGATATTGTTACTGCAGGTTCTACTGAGGGTTGGAATATTCAGTTTAAGTCACAACCACCAAACAGTCCCGATTTAAACGTTCTCGATTTGGGTTTTTTTTAACTCTATTCAATCACTACAACATGAAGCTTCGCCAAACACAATTGAATGTGTTCAAGATGCATTTAATAAATTAGAGAGAAATACTCTTGATAACGTTTTTATAACATTACAAACGTGTATGGAATCAATTATGTTGACAGGAGGGGGAAATTCCTATAAAACTCCTCATTTAAATAAGGTAAAACTTCGTCGCGAGGGTCGATTAGCTGAAAAGTATATATGTTCAGAAGAAGCGTTCAACAAGGCTAAATCTCACTTTAACTAAATTTGGATTATACTAAAATGATTTGTATTTCGTTATATTGTGACAATAAAATGAATTTAAGTTTTTTTTATATTTAATTTTAGTTTTATTGATTTTTTCGCAAATGTATACCATATTTTCGGACAGAGGGAGTATAAGAGATACCTAAATGAATGGGATGTTTTATGTTATAGATGTCTAATTTCTTTGTTGTAGGTATGAAACTAAGAATCAAGAATATATTATATTACGAGTAACAATTAAGGGTAGCAGCTGGGCAACACCAAGTGTAGCACCTGGTTGTAACAGGGGTGACAAATCAGAGTTCCACGCCCACTTGATTCTTTACGCCGTGACTTTTCAAGTCGTGTCGGATTTAGTGCGATGTGTGCAAATAATAACGACTATTAGGATAACCCCCTCAAAGTGGAAGTAAAACACTAAAATACCTACATAATATTTTGCAATTACAGTGAAACCTAATTATATTTCACAATTGAATTTATATTATAAATAGGTAGGTAGGTACATACTTTTCTACTCAAAAAATGTGTTCTTATTAAATCTCGATGCAATATTCGAATAAAAATAAAAATACATAATATTCAAAAATTGCGAATGACGTTTTACTCCAAACAATGAATAATGAATAAAATGAGTATGTACATACATAAACACAAAGAATCGGTAGAGTAATATCGCATAAGCCAGATCGTGGGACAATAAGGGTGATATACGAGCGGGACCTCCTACCGAACAATTTGCCAACATTATAGACGGACTAATGGTGTCATTGTGGTCCCCGCTTAGAAAAACTCGCTTAGTTGTTCAAAATCCTAATCGTGTACGGAAAGGCACATCATAAAAGGGACGCCATAAACTTCTATATAATGCAACGACAGCGGATTATCTTGTAGATTTGAAAAATCTTTAAACTTCAAGATAAAATTAAACGACCTAATTTTACGGTTTTTCCGATTTTCAATTGAATGCTGATTTAAAAACGTGAAGACGTGAAGTAATCGGGGAAAATGTGATATGTTTAAAATATATAATTGGTACCTACATATATTTGCAACAAATCACTCGCATTACAACTCATTCTAAAGAAAAATATTAAATTAACATAGGTTTTATTATTTGTCTTAAGATTAGTTAAATATTTTATAATCATAAAAACGTCGGTACAATAATAACGAACAAGAAAATATTACGTTAATTGTTACTACGTCAATCTGTGAGATAATAAATGATCATTTAAGCGTATTATTTAAATTTGTTGTGTGCCTACTACCCTTTTTAATTTCGTTGACAATGTAGCAATTAACATAATTTATAATGTATGGTGTCGGTACGGCGCAACGCGACACCGACGATGCGTCGCGTCGTGACGCACCATCGCACACCGAAAAAACGTCAATGAATAATATCAATAAACGATGCCAATGAATGTAATGAGTGTCCAAAAAGTCTTGGTTTAAGTAATTGTATTACTATGACATGACAAGATAAATAATAATTTATGACCGAAAAACCGAAAAACTTTTTGGACGTCCGTCATATGTTTTAATATACTATCTTAAATAATGAAAATTTTCGTTGTATGTATGAAAGAGGTTATTGGATAAAAAAATTTAAACGATTCGTAATACAATGACCGTTTTAAGTATAATTGCGTATTTACCGGCTTAATTCCGATTCCGACTATTTACCGATCTATAATTAATTGATTAAACGAAAACTTCTGAAACAAATACCTACCTATACATTGGTATTGGAGTCTCAATGGCCTGGTCATCAAAATCCTAAATTTAAATCCGACAGATTTTGATTAATTGGTGGTATAAAGTAACTAGTATACTTACCTACCAATTTGAAACTAAATAATACCTACATATATATTACATTCGACTAAAGTAATGACCGTCTTGTGTTTGTTATGTTAGTGACACTGTACCGTGAAATTAGAAAAATATTTGGATTTTTTACAATTTTAGTGAAAATCTTATAAGTAATTAACGAGTTTATATATGCTCTCGCGTACCTATAACGGTGTTAATATCATACTTGAGCAGTATGTAAGAGTAATAAGTATTTATTCAAGTATTGGATGCTCTGTTAGTAAATTAATACAAAAGTTACGGAAATAATAATCGACAATTGTCAGTCTCTCGGTGCAATTTTTCGGGTCGGTTGTGTCCCATTATGGGGGTATAATCGCTCTTTTCACTGTTTATTTTATTTTCAGTAAGTATTAATGTTTGTTAGACTGTTTTGTTATATTCAAATGTATATGAAAGTAAAGATCACTGTGATCACTGTGCACCCGCTACCCTTAATACCTATTATTTGTAGAATTATGTACTTGATTATAGGAAAAAATAAAATATATAGGAAAATACGATTTATCGAGTCGTTTAAAAGAATCCTCGACTCGTCGTTGAAAAATCATGGAATTAATTCTAAATTTTGAAGAAAAAAAAATTAGATATTAATTTAAGTAAGTTTACCAATTAAAAAGTTAACTTTGATGATCATTGATTCTATTTACCATATCATATCAGTTATTTATTATTTTTAAATTGTCGTCCACCTAGGTAGAAGAAATTATTATTTATAATAACTATTAAAACTCTAATATTTTCTTTCAATATAGGTACGTACCTATTAGAACTAGATACAATACTTTCCGCCTATAGAAAGCGACTAGATATAATTAATAAATTATTTCTTATAAAATATTTTTACTTATAAAAATAACGTAACAATAATTAACTTTGATAAAACATACAAATGGTAACGATTCTCCTAATTTTTTTTTAACAAAATATTTTTATTAAATTGGAATTAAACTAACCACTGAATGTTTCATAATAAGCGAGTCATTTCTATTGTGTGATAAAAATTATCGATTTGAAATGAAGTTTTCAAAGGTTTTAAGTTGATAAATTATTACTTTTGTATTGAACCGTTGGAATTTAAAATATTTCCTTTTAGTTCAATTGTCCGCATGTAAAAAAGTTTGGTATTGTCATTGAATTTAGAACCGCACCGGCTACAATTGCACTTATTATCACAAATTTATTTAGAAAGAAATTTTGGCCCTTAGCTCATGTCAAACATTTTAAAAAACGAAATTGCTACATTCATATTACACTCCTACAATTTATTTTAGAAAATCACAGGATTTTGTGACTGAGGCAATCGAAAAATGTGAGACATCAAGAGCAACAATTAAGAAATATTTCACACTTGGATATCATTTAACTTCTCAATTTTAATGTAATAAAAGCAACAACTATTTTAAAAAATTTTACAATGTTAATTATAGTTAGGTTCTCGTTTCGTCTTATTTAGAATAAAAATTAATATCATTTTTTTAATCGTTCATCATTTGTCAATTTTTTTTTAATGTTGTTGAATTGATTTATAGGTTCGTTATATTTATCAGGCTTTCAACGAAAGATAATTTTTATTAAAAATTTAATCCTTGTAATAATGTTAAACTAATAATTTTATTTTAATATTATGATTATGATTATGATTTTGATTTGAATTATTATTTTTTTAATTTTAAGGCTGCATCACAAGCGAGAATGAAATACGTATAAAAATTGAAACTATACTCTATTCACCGAATCCATGCAGTAGCCATAAACAAATGCATGCAGAGAATGCGTGATTAAAGTGTTACCTTTGCGATAACAACATATTACACAGAGTTGGATCTCAAATTTTGCATTACCATGCAAAAATATAAAATGTAAATGCATTACACATTATTGTCTAGTGCATAGGGAAAATGAATAAGGCATAGAATAATCAACGCAATATTATACTCCTAGAATTTATTTTATTTTCATACTGATGTTAAAATAACTCATCAGGATTACGGCATCTATCTACTAATATTATAAATAATAAATAAAAAGCAATATCTTTGATAAATGGCATTTTATTGACTTTTGACAGTTTTTTACTTTAACTGCTACTAACAGTCAGTTTTTTTTTAAATAATGGTATTAAATTGCACAACTTCGTAAAATAAAATATTCTAAATTTCGTAAATTGTCGTCGTTGTAATTAATAACACGCCTTGTACCATATCTGCATTAGAAAATATACATATTATGTACTTATAGATAATGGTACCTATTTGCGTTATATATTATATACTTATGTATGTTTATTTCTAAACTTCCACTGTCACAATCAATGACTGACGAATTTGTTCTGGATTTAGACCGTAGCATCGTCAAGATAAAGATCAAAGTTTTATTAACCATCCATAAAACGTAGATGGAATATTTTCAAAATTTTTCTTTCTTTTATTTATTCTGAAAGTTTCGTTTTTAGCTGGTTAACATATTGAATTAGTGTTCTCGAGGACTTCTCTAGTTTTATAATTCAAACGGCGAAATTTACATCAACAGTGATACGGATAAAGTTCGGTAATCACTCTTTAGTGAGTAATCACTCTCATTATTATTGCATAGGACAGAGAATCGTATTTATTCTGTTAAATAACGGACACTCGTACCTGTCAATAAATATTTAACATTAATAACATCAGAATTATTATTGCATTTTTATAACCCACTAATCCACTTATTTTGCACAAGCACACCATTAATCGTGTGTCTATGTATGCTCGAAAAAGGTACAGTTTAATGTGTTCACAAAACCGTGGGCATTTGAAAGTTAAGTTTGTCACTATATTTCGTAACTTGTAGTACACTAGAATTGAAGAAGAATTCAAGTTCATGTCAATGTGGCGAATGAGGAGGATAAGCTGGAATTTCGAGACCTGCACGTAGAGCAGCTTGACTTGCAAATACTCTACCTGCAAGGTCTCCGAGCGCTCTTTCTAATTGTTGGTGTTGACTTCTCACTGCAAATCTGTTGACGTGTACGGGAATGGGAACTACTAATTTGCTCTTATGCTGCTGGCCCGTTTTCGACTGATGCGGACCGGCAGCTAAACCAGCTTTCACTCTTTTCCATTTTGCCCTTCGATTTTGAAACCATATTTTTACTTGGACTTCGCTAAGACGCAACGCCGACGCTATTTGGCTACGTTCCGTTAAAGAGAGATATTTTTTTGCATGAAATTCACGTTCCAATTCTAGAAGTTGTTCACTTGTAAACGCTGTACGACGACGACGAGTTTTTGTCGAACCAGGTCCCTCGTTTGGAGTATCTAATTGATGCGAATCTTCGGTATCTTCTTCCACGTCCGAACCTGCAATATAAGGTTAAGAACAGTATTAATCATTATTCCTAGGGTAGAAACCTAAATATTATATATTGCCTGAAGGTGTTTAAAAATGCATCGATAGATTACCTATTTTATGGGGAAAATCAATTTTTTTAAGATTTTCTTCAATTTTCCATTGAACGCTTAGTCGGCTATCAAAATGTAGTAATTGGGTATATTCGGACACAGGTTCACTTAACATTGTATTTTTTGTGGTTAAATTAATTTCATATATTTACTAGTTTAGTAATACGTGATTTCTGATATTGTCGACGTCTTGGCAAAACCCAACATAAGGATTAGAGATCGGCAGGTAGTTAGGTAATTATCGAACAGTAGGTGTTCCAATAAGAAATTCCAATAAGCGTTGGTGCAACGTTCTCTGTTTGTAAATTTCAGAAACGGACTTTAAATCCACCTTAAAAACACAACGATTTTAGTTAATTCTTAACTACAGTCTTGCGGCATCTCTTGTAAATGTGTAATGCGACGTCTTGTAAATACGTAAGTGTTTATTAAGAATCGGATGTATATTTGTAATAAACCTGTTTTCCTGACGTTCATGTTTTTATAATTAATTCTGTTTTATATTTAAATGACCCTACGTACGGTCCATCATGTTTGTTGTGCTTACAAGGATTAAATGTTATTAGTTAACTGCTAAATTGAGACAAAGTTAAATAATAATCTGCAAACACCTATTGTTCAATAATCGTCTGCCTGCCTGTTCTTCAGCCGAATGTTAGGTTTTGCCAGGACGTCGACTATACCTATTAGGTAGGTATCTACTTATTATTAGATATCATATCAGGAATAAAGATTAAATTTATATTTAAAACTCTAACTTCTATTAGGTATTCATTTTTAAAGTTTAGGTAGATAATCGAGCGATCAAATTCTTTTTTTATAGTCATTTGAAATCGACCGGTACAATTTTTAAATAGTTTTAAACGAACCATGTTATTGCTTAATTATTGTTTGTGTAATGCAGCTGTCACTGGTCATCAGTTGTTAGTTTTCTTTGAAAATTTTAAATAATACAAAACCTCACGTTTGTTGTTTTTGGAATTTATTCAACACTTTATAAATTAATGGAGGTTATATCCTCTTGATAATTTTATAATTAGGCGATAGGCGCGCGTTCGTTTGTACATTTTCGTTTACTCAAATCGTCGATATATATTTTTGTGCACAACACGTGGAAAACATTTTATATTTTTTTATGCTTATGCAAATTAAAATGATCATATAATCCCAACGAGTAGCGGAAATGGAAAATTACAGAACGTAACACGCTATAAATTATAATTCTGAACCACCCACGAACTGCGTATACTTATTATTGCTTTCTGCATTTTAAGCCCCATAAGAAGGGCACCCTTGTAAATTAAGGGTGAATATATCGTAAGTAAACTTAACTGTTTATTTATCAAAAGAATTATTAATCGGATTTTAGAATTCTGTACAAGTATTTTTCGAAAATAGACTTTTTAGCAAATAAATAAATTAATTATGTATTAAAAATACCTTTTAATAAATTTCGGAAGTGTTTTATGTTCGAGACCATCAATCGATGTTTCAAGCTATAAAGTTTTTCATTTGTCCGTTTAACAATTAAATGAACTGCAGTCCAAATTTTGACTATTTCAAAACTACATATTCATACATATTTATATTTATTATTGCGTTATAACAAGCACTATAGTAATACCTATTAAAAATTTATTTAGCTTACAATCAATAATTTTTTAATTTAGTATTTTAATGTTCTATTCTTATTCTTTCAATTATTGCAGTTTGAATATTTGTTAGTAAATTAGTGGTCGTGATTATGCAGTTCTCTAATAAATTTTGGAAATGTATTTAACATAAACGTATACTTACCTACATACAATTTTTCAATTGTCTCAAAACTAAATGTTAAATGTCAATATAAACGTGATATTTGAATAAATACCTATACAATAACGCAATCGGTTTAAACTTACCATCTCTTTGACTATTTCTTGATAGGTCTTGAGCTAAATCTAAATCAACACTTCCTTCAGAATCCGTGTCTCTACTAATTTGAATATGTTGCTGATGGATAAAATTTTGAGTGCCATACCACGACGGTACTGTGGACACTTTCTTCGGTACTGTGTCACTTATCAAAGCTTCTATGGAAAACGGTTTTGGCACCGGTTTTATTAGAGCTTCGCTCGATTGCACTTGCCTTATTAACGTGTTACTAGACGGTACTTCCATTTTCTTAAATTTACATAGGTATCAGTCTTTGTTTTTACGTGGTTTACGACTACGATCTATTATTATTTAGCACGTGTAAGATGGTCATTTCAAATGCTTTGTCCAAGTATAGTAAATCTGAAATTAAACATTAACGATATAATAAACACATTTTTATAATAGAGGTAAATTTAAATAAGTAGGTAAATATTTATATTTTTATGTAAGTACTCCTATATATCGAAATGTTATATTATGTCCCATATGTTTTTTCTGCAAACCGGCGTAGTTTTGGAAATATTTTAAAGGTAAATTTATTTCATACTTAAAACACCCAAAAATCAGTTTTGGGACGTAACATCCCCAGGCAAGTTAAAACCGCGACAGATGACGAATTGGATAGATGAGTAACGATTTGTATAACATAAAACCTCGTTGATATGGAAAAGCGTATTAAGCGGAAGTGGGATTTTTACATAGACAATTATTACGAAAGTATTCAATAAAATAATAATAATTATTATTAGGTAGATATATTTTAAATAATTATTTTTAGTGTTAACGATTTATTATTTAATCTTACTTTGTTATTCAGTTAAAAACAATTCTACGCACACGTACCTATAATTCTAACCACGAAGTTAGAATTAACTAATAGCTAATGGCGAGAAGACTTTAGTGGCGCAACCCACGATTTTTCACACAACAATCTTACTTCATGCTTATTGTCTTTGTCCGCTGTTCGTACACATATAAGCAGAAATCATATCTCGTTTCCTATAAGTACATTCATATAAAATTTGTGTAATTTGGTTAACTTAAATTCTTGACACGTTAGTACATTTCGAAGTATGTATTTGAAGTCCGTTTGATGCTTGTAAATGAGTAGAATATTCGCGCCACGAAGTAAAATATGCCCAACAGTACCAAATTTATTATTTTTTATTATTTTTGAAATTAGTTCAAATCATTTTTGTCATAGAATAGTTATGCCTTAGATCTGGAACAAAAATTTTTGAAAATGCTCCAAAGCTATTCGAAAAACGTTTATCTGAAAAAGTTCCTGGAGATGAATTGGATTGCATTTTATTTATTAAAATTAATTGTAAAAACGATTAAAAATTTACTCTACAATTATTTGGATTGCAGTTTAACTACACATGTGTATACAGGGTGTCAAGGAAATTGTGTAAAATCTTTCGGCCGCGTATAAACCACGACAAAATAATGCCACAAGTTCCTATAATTTTTTTTTCATCAGCGCTTCCTTGTTGAGATATTCACCCTCAAAGTTGAAAAATAAAAATAAATTTTTTTTAAGCAACATTTTTATTTTTAGTTGGTATTTAATAATTTTTGATCTCAACCTGCGTAATAATGAAAATGTTTTAAATGGTGTTATAAGTTTTTCGATATCACCTCAAACGAGCCAGGGGTGCACTACCCCTAACCTTTCTAACCTCGAAATTTTTTAACGATTTAAGTTTTTTAAGTTTTAAGGACATTTTAGGATTCAACTCTTGTTGAATTTCGATAAAATAAAGTATATTCTAGAAAATCACACTTAAATAATAAGACACAGAGTATCCCAGATAATTATTTTCTCGGATAAAGGACTTTAGAATTCGTATCAATATAATATTTAACATGTAAAAGATATTTTTCTGAAACTGCAACTACCGCAGACCTCAGAAACTTTCATTAATAAGATAGCCAAAACAAAAATGATTTACATATTCTAAGCTTTCGAATTAACTAACCGATCTTCGTCGCACAAGGCTGATTGCTATTTATTTACAATGGTCAACGTTCAGTAATAATTAATTGGACGTGTGAATTTATGTAGTCGTTGGAAAAAATAATTAAAATAATATCTGTAATACTTGCCTGCGCCTCTTATTCTTTTCGATTTTTTCGAATATCGTTCATTGCATAGAAATTAAACAAAAGTGCCTGTTTTATATTAAAATGTTTGGGAAATCCGAAAATGACCTTAAAAATTTAAAAACTTAAACCTCTAAAAACGTTTGAGGTTAGAGAGGTTAGGGGTAGTGCACCACTGGTTCCCCTGAGGTAATATCAAAACATCTATTGTACCATTTTAAAGACCTTCATTTATTACGTGAATGTACACCAAAAATTACTAAATTCCAACGAAAACTAAAAATGTTATTTGAAAAAATTAATTTTTATTTTTTAACTTTGGAGGTAAATATCTCAACAGGGGAGCGCCGTAAAAAAAACATTTATAGGAACTTGTAGCACTATTTTGACGTGGTTTATACGTTCTCGAGAGATTTTACACCATTTCCTAGACACTCTGTTTATACGATGTCATTACTCCTGAAGGAATTTAAAAATCTTTTATTATCGTACTCAGCATAGAGCTGTGTCGTGAGCTTGATTAGCAAATTGCGTTAACTTTATAGGATCTCCAAGTATAAATTATATTTTATAAGTTCCATATACTTTCTAAATAAATGTTCATAAATTTTAGGTAGGCATCTATAAGTAGTTTTACAACACCTGTTATTCATAAAAATGTATAGGTAATATAATAAAGCGAGAACGTTTATTTTGATGAGCTTAATCACTGTCAAAGTGATTTTTAATGCTTTAAGCAGATATCAATCGACGATAAGTATCGTGACTTTATACCTCACTTTTAAACTAAACATTTAACTAAACTCTATTATAAAATAACTGTATAGGCATACCTATATACATTGCGTTTTAAAAATAAACGCCTATTTGTTACTGATAATATATATTTAATACAAAAAAATTAAACATCAACAAATAAATTGATTTTATATTTGTTATTATGGCATTGTTATGTACCGACGCCGACGTTCATCGTTGTAAAAAATTTAAATAGCAAAGAGACTTCACGGACAACTTACTGAAAGGCCTTTATATTCTACGTACGATGATTTAATTATTTTAATATTTAATTGTATCAAATTAGGTGAATACAGTTTTTTTAATAAGTACCTATAAATCAAGTTCAGTCATTGTAATTTGATTTTCATTTTCGATGCATGCAAGGATTGTAAAACCGTTTCGGTTCTTTCAAATTTAAATTAAATTATATAGATATAAGTTGGTAGGTAAATATAATTTGGTTTTTGTGTAAAACACATTATATATCGACTGCGTTTTGGCAAAACATCTTATGCGACAAGAAGCTAATTTCGCAGGAGCGCATATTTTTGTTGTAACGCAACCATTAGCAAATACCTACTATACGGAAATACAAATCAATTTTTTTGGTGGAAAAAATCGAAATGTTGCTACCAAATTTTAACGGATTATACTTTTGCCTTAGAGCATAAGATAGTCAGAAAAATTCATTTTCGGAAAAAGTGGCGCTTAAGATGTTCTGCCAAAACGCCATCGATTATGTATAGGTATACATAATATTTATAGGTAAAAACTTATATAAGTATCTAAATACATGTGTATATAGGTAATCAAGAAGTATTGCTATATAGAATACCTAAACTATATAACTTTGGCCAACTTCATCAACCTATTCTATAATATACTGATCAAAAGTAATGAAAAGTTTATAGGTATTATGAGTGCATGTATATACCTACATATACATTTTATATTAACGTGCTTTTTAATTAGCAGTTAGCAGATGCTTACCATAATTTTCCAATTAATATGGAAGTGTTCAATAAAACTTATTCCTTCAAGATAACACTTTACTATTAGGTATACTTTGGCACTAGTGCCTATACTATTCTTTAATTATTTTTTAGTAAAAATACATTAGTTCAAAACCCATACACTCCACTAACTTTTTAATAGGTATTTTAATTTTCTTCATTAGGCCGATTATTTTAATTACTCATTTGCTTATTACTTATAATTTTTTATTAATAGACTTTAAACACAAATATTGTTGAATATTTATCGTTCTTAGTTCAATCATTTTTGTTATAAAATAACAATTAAATCCGCATATTTTTTTATTTATTAATCGCATTTAAAGTTCACTCTACACTAACTATTAAATTAATATGGATTTTCCGGCTGGCTACCTTTAATCGAGAAAGGATATCTTGATATGCTTGCACCCATATAAAAGTCAGATTCTAACTGATAGCTTTGCGGGTCTTCCACTTCGTAGTTGACGTGTTTGTATATTATTCTCTTATATAAAAGGAAAGAGAAACCAGAGGCGTGATTTTGAAGGAAAACAGCCGCCCCTGCGAGATCGTTGGCTCTAGTTCCGCCAACCACAACTCCGCAGTTAATTTTCCAACCGATCCTGTTACTAATATTAATTAGTGAATGTAACGGTTCTGTTTACAAAACTAATTTAAAAATCACAGTTTATGTAGATTTCTAGTGCTGGACTTAAAATTTAATTATTTAGATGGTTAGGTAATCACTTTATTTCCTGAAATAAAATTTACTAATTTTAGCTAAAACATTTTTCAAATCTGAGAATTTTGTAAGTTTTTGCATGTTTATTCCAATCATTCTATACAAAATTTATTATCGACAAATGATCTACACATTTATTTACGGAGATGCAGTACAGTAAAACCTCGTGTATCCGGACCGAACGGAACCTGAAAGTAAATCGGATAAATAAAAACCAGGATAATTTGAATTAATAATATGCCTATAGATATCTATACGAACGGAAATCCAGACGAGCAAAATTCGAATAAACGTGATTTTACTGTAGGAATTTTACTTTATATACCTAATAGATACTTATAATATCAAAATAGGTTGTAATTAATTACCTATCTAGTTCTTTTTATTTACGTTTTTAAAAATAATTTACAAAAAGACCATCTATATTACCTATTTAAGTTTTTGTATAATAGTTACTGAAACTGCATTACTAAAACAAGTACGCATCTATAAGTAAGTAAGTAGATAATTTAAATTTGGATATTAACAGTAAAATTTATTAAAATTCAGTGGGTAGTATTTAAATGTTTTTGAAAAAAATCGTTACCAAAATCGAAAATGATTTTTGTTCTTTATTTCAATACGTAACTTATTACCTTCATTACCAAATAACAAGCTGTGTGATAACCAAAGTTATAAAAAGTATAATCGCAAGAGGGAAATAATAATAAAAGGGATGGCCATTTGGGATACATATTTAAGGGGTAAGTAAAGTTCGGGGTTTGCAGTCAGTTAATTGCGGATACAATAGCTGTTGACGAGTACACAGAAAATCGCTTAGCCATAAATACTTGGTATCCAAGGCCGCCCCAGATGTGTTTTATGCAAAAACTAAAAATCATAAACTCCGTTTACATGACAAAAGACCTTAGATCCGCTTAATGATTACGTTTTCTATAACCGCTTTACTCCGAGACTGTTTATTTTGCCTTTTATTTTAATATTTCAGTTCGAAAATGACAGTTTAAAAAATTAAACAATTATAAAAAAAGTTTTATGGAACTTTTTTAACATTAACTTACAATTTAAAGTATGTACCTAAGTACTATAAGCAGGATGAAAATTACCAACTTTGTAGTGTAAATACATAATTTATTTGTCAAACTAATTTAATGTTTGTACAATAAATGAGTCGACAATTAATGAAATAATTAGTGGTTTAGCTATTGTAAATTGATGACATAGCGTGCGCCGTTTAGCATTAAATATTTATGATAATTATTGTGTATTTCTATCGAATTAGGGTTTAGTTAAGGCAGGTAGTTACTTGGTAATTAGAAAGCTATCTTTTTATTTGCTTGTTATAGTCATACCTACTCGGTATTAATAAACAATTATGTGTTTAATATTTCCAAGTTTTATAGAGTTTTCATTGGATTTGTATTTCACAAACCCGTAATTATCGTCGTTACTAAGAAACGGTGAATTAATCACGTAATTGATATTCCTTACTTAACAACTACAACCTAATACATTTTTTAATCGTCCATGGAATGCCAAATGATGCAGTCTCGCTTAAAAGTTTTATAACGATTATTTATCTATCTATTTTTAAACTTTTAGTTAACAAATAAGTTGGTATAGGTATATACCTACCTACGCATTTTATAATAAATCTTTTTAAATAGGAAGGTACCTACATTAAATTCAAATTCCTAAATGTCGACATCTTCATTTTGATTCGTTTTCCGTATTTGTGACTTGCGAGTATTTTTTTTTAGTTTACCTACTATATTATTGTTTGTACGCATGCACAAGGCTCGATCATTTTAATACCTACATGAATAAAATATTTATTATAAGCATTATAGGTATATTCAAAAAAACAAATATTTCATTGAATTAAATGAGGTAATTTTTTGGGATTTAATAATAGTTTCTTTTTAATTTTTTAAATATTATTCAAATGTCACGCATCAATTTCAATAATTTGAATTCGGTTTTTCTAACTTCTCAGTTGATTCTTGACGATTTACAAAAATGTCGTACTTTTATAGATGCCCCAAAAGAAGAAATCGAGGACAAGGGGGTCGTCAAGTAGGGGTTTTCTAAAATAGTGGTAAATCTTCAATTCGGGAAATTAAACGGACATTTAAACATTGTACGTCCAGAATGTTCAATATAAAAAATTTGTTTCCTTAAATAACAAAGTTTTTATTCGAGCAGTAAAATAAGTACTTAGGTAGCGTAATATGGAAAATCCGTTACCTACTTATTACCTACATCCATTTTACTTCTACAAAATAATTTTACGGTTTGTTTTTAAATTACTCGTATTATTTTATATGATGTAGATAAGTACTTAGGTATCTACTATTATACCTACTTTTTTTAAATCTAAACACTTATAGAAGTTGCGAATTTTATTAGATTTCGAATTCGAGGAATCTGGAATGAGATACTTCTCGAATCGTCTTCGATTGTGTCTGTAACTTTAAGCATGAGTACCGCGTAGAGCCTAAATAAAAAAAAAGAAATTGTGGTGGTAAACTCATTATTAAACAATTTCTTTATTTTATAGTTGTTTAGTAATTTTAATTGTCATTTCAAATTGTCTGAATAGTGTTCTTTTGAAAATTTTAGTGCAGCCAGATTTCTTTTACATGTCCGAATTTCTATGAATAAGAATTAGGCGCCTAATTAGAATAATATATACCTACATGGGTACTTCACATATAAAATCGATTAAGTTAGATTAATAAATCGCTTAAACAATATTTTAAATTTTATTAAAACTGTTAAAACAACTCTCTAATTAAATTTGGTTTTAAAACAATTTTTTCAGACAAAAAGTCGTAATTAATTTATGTTAAAATTAAACAAAAACCTATATTTATAGCATAGGCTTTTAACTCGAAGTAAAATACTATTGAATAGATGATTATTTATAGGTAGTAGGTGCATAAAATCATGCAAAATAATTTATTTTTAAAACCAGTACAATACAATAAATTTATGTCAAAGAAAAATTTGTGTATTATTATGGGATATTAATATTTGTCCGAAGAGAAACTTCCCACTCCTAAAGCCGTCATTAATTTTAAGTTATTATAGGTTAATTTTACATTTAAGATATTGGTGTAATTTCTTAAATTAAAAAAAAAACTTTTAAAATTTATATATAGCACATACCAACACAATTGTAAGTAGATATCAAAATAATTTTATTTAAAAATAGGCCCATCTGTTTAATTATTATTTAGTTAATCATTATTTGGTAAATTAAAATATCGTTTTAGTATCTGGTTCAAAATCTATTTATTTTGCGATGAAAATGGTTCGTTAATTTAGACGTAAATTATATTGGAACTGAGCCAAACAGACATGCCACTTACTAATTTGACATTTACTTTTAATGCTAACACTAGTAATGAAGCATGAATTTCCATTGACATCAAAGTTAAGGGTCTTATAAGTTGTCATTAAAATAGAACGGAATTAACTGCCTAATAGAGTAAATTAAGGCTTAAGAATTTGTGCCTTATCGCTTAATTTAATATACCAAATAACTTTTTTTTTGTAAATGTTAGAGCGGTTTAATTTTATTTATTTATAAATTATACGGGGTTTCGTATACGAAAGTACCCGTTGCAGTATTCGAATAAAACCATTACAAATTAAGTAAAGAATATACAATATATTTGTATTGCACTAAATTATAACTAGTACTTTGGAGTACTAAAAGCATGCCCTCCAAATGACCGTCATTCACTTCGATGAATTTTTGAAGACTGTTTTCAAAATTTTGCATCACCCGGCCAAGCGATTTGATCACAAATGTTGTCATCAATCATTATTGGACGTCTTGCGTAAATCCTTTCCTTCAAATATCCCCATAAGGAGAAATCGGGCGTAGTTAGGACGGGGGATCTGGGGGCCACGGTAAATTTCAAAATCGACAAATAATACGACCGTTAAAAACCTCTAATAAAATTCTAATTGATGTGCGTTCTACAGCAGTTTGGGCTGTTGCTCTATCTTGTTGTGTAAGAGTAAGTCATTATTAAAAGTAATCGTCGTTTATTTAATTCCGGAATTATTTCTCGATTTGGAAATTTACTGCGGCCCCTCAAATATACCCCGAGCTAACTAGGCTCGAATTCTTCTCGTGAGTATATTTGAAAGAAATAAAGATTTACGCAAGACATCCAACAACCGTTGAGGATATAGTTAAAAGACATTATTCGTGATCAAATCTCAAAAATAGGGAGAGACGTGTTTAGGTGGGCGATGCATGATTTTGATAAAAAATCGAAGTGGATGGCGATCATTTCCAGGAAATGATTTTAAAAGTTGAACAAAAATTGTAGTTTACCATAAACGCCAAACTACTAACTGTAATTTGGTGTTTAAGTATAATAGAAATATTCTTTTCTCGATTTGATGGGAAAATGGGACACCCTTCGAGTTTTATTATTAACTATTACCTATATTATCTACTAAAAAATTCTATCTCAAAGTTTTATTAATACCTATGCATATACACACTATATCTACAAATGTTAAAAAATATTTAATAGTTTGTAAATTTAATCGACATACATATTGTGTAAAAGATTAGAAGTCGACCGAACATATTATCTATATATTTAATAAATAATAAAAACGAATCACCTTTTTAAGAGAAAAGCTGGTTTAAAAACAAACAAAAATTGTTACGACTGTGCGCCGAGAAGCTGATTACCGACTTCACTGTTTTATTTACAGTAAAAGGCGTGGTCAAACCTTCATCGAGTCGCTACTAAGTATTTACAATTTTGTGTCTAATTTTGAAACTATCGATTGATGCGGAGATAATTAGGTGCCAAATTTCTTTTAAAAATCTATCGATATGTATATATATATAGTTAGTGTTACGGTTAGCGTGATTTTTCCTACAACGTAAACATTAAATAAATCGGGTTATTAAAATTACGTATAAGTATTAGGGTAATAAAATAAAATTGAATAAAAATATCATAATGAGTTTGGTGCTGTTACATCGGTGTGGGTATCAAAGATGCTTCCGTAATGTAATAACTGCCGGTCTGATGGCGACATTAGCACGGGCATTGTTGAACTGTCATTCTGTCAAGCCATTGTTGGGCTGTCAATCATTGCATTATATGCTTTCTAGACCGATTATGTGGCTACAAAAGCAGCAAAAAACGAGCAGCCATGTACTAATCTGCGATTACCGTATACGAGTATAACAAAGCGTGAAGGGTTGTTTTAACTTTTGATATGTACGATATATTTGGAAGAAAATTTAATTGCTCGATTTTTAAACTATACAGGGTGTCCCCGTTTTTTGTAGCAGGACTTTCTCAACTTGTAGTAAAATTCATTTTGAAAACAAAAGTTCATATAAACATATATGTATGGAGGCCTCGTTTTCGATTTACAGGGTGTCGAAATTTAAAAAAAAATTGGATGTTTTATTTGTAAAACAAAATTCCCTTTTTTGATTTTGTCGAAACTTGGCAGTTTTGTTTGTAATAATAATACACATTTTTTCACATCATTGAATTTGCCCTACTTCTTCCAGTGCCGCCACAACAGGGGACCAGCTTGATAAAAATAGAAAAAAATATGGTACGCCCCTGCTTTTTTGTAAGTTTGAAATTTTTTTCAGATTCAGCAATCAAAACTAAAACTTATTTTTTTACAGAATTTATTGTTTGATAATAATTTGTATGTCAAAAATCAACCACACGGTATGAAAGGAAACTTATTCAATAAACAGAGACATAAAATCAAAGGAGCTGTTCAAAATGCCTGCCATTTTGTTCAACACATAAATTACAACGACGTATTAAAGACTGCCGAACGTTTTCCAAATGATCTGGAGTTATTCTCTAAGAGCAGCATTTCGGATTCGTCGTTCAAGTTCCTCTTGTGAATTGACAGGCGTAGAGTAAACTGCTTCCTTAATAAATCCCCAAACAAAAAAATCCAAGGGTGTTAGATCAGGCGATCGAGGAGGCCACCCTACTGGTCCTCCACGACCCACCCATCTTTGCGGATATGCTGCATTCAGCCAGTTCCGCACCACCAAAGCATAATGGGCAGGGCATCCATCTTACTGAAAAAACGAGTCTATTCTTTGTTGGATTGGAACATCCTCCATTTAAAAATTCCAAAAATAATTGACCGTTTAATCTATTGGGCAGGATGTAGGGTCCCAACAAAAAATCGCCAAACACTCCCATCCAAACGTTTACACTAAATTCTTGTTGGAATCTCATTGGCCGAATTAGATGCGGATTTTCATTATCCCAGACATGAAGGTTATGGAAGTTTACAACACCACGTCTTGTAAAACAAGACTCATCCGTCTAAATAATTTTATCAAGGAACTCGGGATTTTCTCTTGCTTGATTTAATAACCAATTATAAAAATCTAAACAACGTTCAGCATCACCGGGTTGTAATCCTTGTACTGGCTGTAAACGGTACGGATACATACCATTCCGTTTTAAAGTTTTTCATATCTTGTTTTTAGATACATTTAATTGTCTAGAAGCTTGCCGCGTACTTAATTGTCGGTTTCTTGCAAAAGTATTTAAAATTCGTTGTTCTTCCCTCCCACGCCTTTGCCGAATCTGTTCACCTGCTGCTGCTTGAAGCGACTTTAAACCGTGACTTCTAAACTGTTGGTGTATTTTTACAAAAACGCTTGGATGTGATTGTCGTCTATTGGGAAATCTTTTTCTGTACTCTCGAGCAGCACCAGCAGAGTTTCCATTACAAAATCCATACAAATAATGCATGTCTACATATTCTTCATTTCGGAATCGAAAAAGCATTTTTATGAGAAATAATAATGTGTCTAATACCTACACACTTGGAACTTGAAATCGAAAACGTCTATTAAACACGTCAACAAACAACAAAACATTTGCTGTAGTGCCTTGGCAACTCGCAAAACGGACAAATAACAATCGTCCTAAGCCTACTTGGGGCAGCAAGTGGTAACAAGCATAAATAAACAACTTAAGCAAATCTCGAACTTTTTGTGAAAATGTTTTATTTCTCTCTAGTTTTATTTTTTAAGTTAGTATTTTTTTAGTTTTTAAGTTTTATTTTTGATTGCTGAATCTGAAAAAAATTTCAAACTTACAAAAAAGCAGGGGCGTACCATATTTTTTTCTATTTTTATCAAGCTGGTCCCCTGTTGTGGCGACACTGGAAGAAGTAGGGCAAATTCAATGATGTGAAAAAATGTGTATTATTATTACAAACAAAACTGCCAAGTTTCAACAAAATCAAAAAAGGGAATTTTGTTTTACAAATAAAACATCCAATTTTTTTTTAAATTTCGACACCCTGTAAATCGAAAACGAGGCCTCCATACATATATGTTTATATGAACTTTTGTTTTCAAAATGAATTTTACTACAAGTTGTGAAAGTCCTGTTACAAAAAACGGGGACACCCTGTATACTGCATCATGTTTACCACGTATTATGTATTTTGTTTTTAATACCTAAACTCAATTTCTAAATACGAATTGGTGTATTTGCGAACATATGTAGGTATCTATAATCATAAGGACATGATGCAAAGTAAAATTTAAAGAGTTGTAAACGATGTAGATATTTTGAGACACGTTATTCATAAATTGTATCATTCGCGGTGAGTACTAGGGAATGCAGACTTATAAATCAGAATTGTTAGCATCGGATATGAGACAAGGTTTGAACACATGTGAAGAGCGTTAATATTGTCACGGATGAGAAGAAAACGTTCACTTTGAGCGGCTGCTTGTGTCAACTCACGCGAAAAACTGACAAATTTTTATGTACCCATAAAAATAAAGGGCGTTAAACCATATCAAGTTTATGTTAATTTTACAAACACCTATTAGTTCTTTTAATGAAACAGCTATTTATATTTTACGTACAATCCAAGATGAAAATTTCGCTGGGTTTTTTTGCAGACGCGTCACTCCCTTGATGGACATGCACTGGCGAGATAAAATATTCAGGGCGTAGCGTACGTATACCTATATAAGGGAAACAAACTATAATTTAGATTCGTGCGTTCAATCAATTTGCATTAGATATTAGCAGAGTAATATGTCATTATACAAACTAAAGGTTCGAGCAAAATGTAGCATCAAATTTGCAGTTTTCCGTACAATTAATTATGCAACAATTTCATCATTATATTACTCAAATAAATATTGTATGTGCAAAAAAACCGAAATAAACTAGGCCAACGAATGTACATACGTTAAGTGTTTTTCTTTAAAAATATATTATTATCCTCAGTTCATTCAATAGTTCACTATTTGAACGAAAATTTTCTTTGTAAGTAGGTATACGTCTGAAAGAAGTTATTGGGTAAACAAATAGGAACATTTTTATAAATTCGTGTCCTTTTAATTATGTACCATTTTTTAGTATCTAATTACCCATATTTTTTAATTGAGATTTGGTTTCAATTATTGTATATACAGTGAGTCCTCGGATAGAATTGATACGAGGAAAAAATCTTTATTATCGATTTTACGTCGAAAAGTTATTCCTAATAAAAAAATTGCTTGTCGAAAAAATGAGTTAATCGTGAAAAAATTTGACTTGAGATCAGCTGTACAGGATGTTAATAAATTAAAGAAAACATGAAAATGCTTCAGGAGAGAAGTACCATTATTTATTATTTTAGACAAAAGTGTTAATATAAAAAGTTGCTTATCAAACAAAAAATAATACAAAAAATCATACAGAAAGCCAGGATACAAAATTTGAAATCTAAATTTTGCATTCTATGTTTTTATTTTCATTTTTCTAAATTGATTTTATGAAAATTCAAAATAAAAATCTGAGAATGTCGATCACAGTAATCTTTCACAATCGTGGAAATTCTTATTTCATTTTTATTATTTGGTTAAAAATAAGATTACGTTATGTTTGAATAAAAGCGTGAGCTAGTACATAATTTTGAGATAAAATTAAAAATTAAAATTGAGACTTAAAATTTTGTATTGGATCCTTTTTTATAATTTCAAGCAACTTTTTCTAATAACAGTTTTGTCTAAAATAAAAAATAATGGTATATTTATCTGTTAAAGCGTTTTCATGTTTTCTGAATTTATTAACACCGTGGTCGTACTATACCATGAGTGGTATACACCCTTGAAAATAGGAACTTTTTTCGATTTTGCTTATTATCTGTGAAACAACAAAAGCTATCGCCAACAAACTACATATTTTTGTAAATGGCTGTTCAAGACCTACATTATGATACAAAAATTAGGGGTGAAAATTTTAAGGGATGATATTATGCGTCCGATGCGGACTAGTGGACGCTTAGCTTAACACTGCTGCCGCTGCGACTGCCACTTGTCTGTAACAGACTATAAAAAAAATTAGAAACTTCTAAATTTTTCTTTGTATTTCCTACCTTTTTCTCCTTATCGTTTTCCCTCTATGGTCAATTTACAGCGTAGATTCTTCCGTTGACTGCGAACTTGTATTATTACATACCTATACCTACGTAAGGTAAAATTTCCTTGGCGAAATTGGTCCGTTGAATGTTTGAGGGGAACCCTAACCAAGCTCGATTTTCAGGGAATTTGTGTTAAAGCTTAAAGGTCCATGTATTTACATTTTATAAATACATGGAGAGTTAGGCGACACAGAAATATCCTATCTTTCCTCTTCGTATTAATTCTTTTAGAGTACACAATGCAGCACAACACACAAAACTCGCGCAGAAAAAGGCCTTATTAATCGAACGAACACTCCTCGCATACAACGCCGTAATTTAAAATTCGAACTACCGAAACAAGCACTACCGTTCTGTACTATTAACGCGAAAAATCTAACGCGGTTTTGCCAGAATTCTATATATAAATGTATTCGAGTTTATATGTGGGTACTGAGAAATCTCGTTTTATTTTAAAAACATCCAGTTCTTTGTTCGCACAGCGATAAGCTATGAAAGTAGCACATGTTTTATTGGTTGCTTTGTATTTTATCGGCCACATAAAAATGTGATTCAACTTTTATCTGGTTTATGGTTTATAATAGGAAAATTTTCAATGCTTAAGGCCACACGAATAGTTTTTAAATTAAAAATAGAGCAAATTTATAATTCTGCAGAATAAAGGCAGTAGATATAGTGATTATTCAAATAATTTTACTGCATAAAAAATACATAATTTTAGAATAAATTTCCTAAAAAATACATATTTTAAAAATTTTCGGTCATTATCTGCTAATTTTTTTTATCAAACCTACGTCACAACGCTACTAAACTTTTCTTAGTGGGTTTAAGAGTTAATATGGTGGGAAATATCCAACCGGTGGCAGACAATTGAATTTTTGTTTTACTGATTTTTGATAAACTTGATACTTGATACTACCTGTAAGTTGCAGGTTCGCTCATATACTCATGAAAAATTTTACCTAAATAAACTTTTTAAGAAATGTTGTTTTAATTTTATTTCTTAAAATATGTACTAGATTTCAAGCATAAATTAAGTGTTAACAATAATTTTAAAGTTTTATACTTTTCCTATAATAACAAAAATCTAGATTTCTTTTGTTAGAACATTTAGAAATGAAAAGCATCAAACATTTTAATTAAGTATTTTAAATAAAAAGTTAATAAATTGAATCAATAAATTCTCTGTTTTTAGGCATTTGATTTGACGATTAACGACTAGATTCGTAGATAAATAATTAAATAAGTCGTTATTAAACCATTTATATTTCTATTGTTGCGACAATCGTTTCTAAAAAAATAAACATAGTTTAATAACGACAAAATTTTATTTTGTCTACTAATATTGCCCTAATTTAATTAAAGAGTAATTTTTTCCAGTTTCTTTCCACAGATTATTAACTACGAATAAATATTTTATTTCTTACCTTCCCTCATAAATCAAAAAATACTGTGGGTATTTGACAAAATTGATTTTATTACAGGAAATTATTAGACAGTTACCATGTTAACGTATTAAATATTATAGTAAATTTCACATTTTGGAACAAATTGTGACAGTTAGGGCGAGTTTCTCGTTTAATCAATTCTAGTTTAAACTACGATTAAAATTATTAAACTGTTCGTTTCCATATAGTAGTAACAGCAATGGTACCCAACCAAGGAAAACTTATGGTTTAAACCACGATCAAAACTTAAACGTGTATTGAGAAACTCACCCTTAAACTTATAAAGTATTATACTTTTATTACAAAGTGCATTTTTTGTAATACTTACAATATAATCATTTAAAAAATTTAATGTATAATTCAAAAATCATTATAACAGTTGATATGTAATCCTAGATATAATATCTTAGTAGGTAAACTGAGTAAATTTTCTAAATATAAAATCAAATGCACTTTTAAAAAGTCATTTCTTTTACGTTATATTTAACTTCTTAAATCGATCTTCTAAGTACGTCCCATTTTGTTGCAAACAATTTTCGTATACGTATTTATTAGTTGCCACTAAAATATGTTAAGATCCCTCGTAGATTTGTACCGAAAAATTTCTGAGTGTTCCTTGTAAATTAAGTTTTTCAATATGGTTACTTATTTGAGGTTAAATTTTGTTTTGTATTGCTTTTTTTTATGAAAACATTTACCGTATATTGTGCCACTGTTTTCATTTAAAATGACTTCAAGAAACAGGTAACGTATTAAATCGTAAAGTTTCACAAATGTAAAGAATCGATTACAGTATAAAGGTAATGCCCGGATCAATTGTGTGCGAGGAATCTAAACTTCGAGGAGAGATAACTGTAGGTGCAAATAGTATTATTCATCCTAGTGCTACAATTATTGCCGAAGCGGGCCCAATTATCTTAGGGGAATGTTGTTTAATTGAAGAACAAGCAAAAATTATTCACAGGTATAATTTATTAACTGACATATTATGTTATAAATTAACACAAAACTTGTATTTTACCTAGATTACCTTTCGATCAATCTGACAAAGAGAATACACCTGTGTTAATAATAGGATCCCATAACGTATTTGAAGTTGATTGTACTGTGGAAGCATCAAAGATTGGAGACAATAACGTTTTCGAGTCTAAATGTTTTGTTGGTAATAAAGTTACAGTTACAAATGGTTGCATTATAGGAGCTGGATGTAGAATAACTGAAGAGCAAACACTGAGAGAAAATACCATAGTATATGGAAACAATTGTTTTCAACGCGAAGGTCTCGATCGACCTGTTGTAAGTAATTTCTTGTTCTATCTGTTTATTTAACTAATAAAAATGTTTTAGCCACAAACGTTACAGATGGACACGCTTTCAAAAATGCTACCAAATTATCATCACATCAGGAAACCTACAAAAAAGAATTGAAATGTAGCAATGTATAATTAATTACGTATTTATTTTGGCACATAAAAACATGATTTATTAAAAATTGTATTCTCTTGTTACAAGAATGAAAAACAAAGGAATATTTTATATACAGTAGGCGCTGCTTATTAGAATCATATTGGTACACAGTTTTTGAACCATTTAAGCAAAAAAAAATTATCTTGAATAATAATATAGATTTGGTTTTCATACTTTGGGTTATAAGCGGCTGATTTAATTAAGTAGCGATTCAAATAATCAAAATTCACTGTATTTTTTAAAGTATTTTTGTCAATGTAATTGATTCCCAATTTATTTTCAATGAAATTTAAAATATATTTCACTGATTGATGGTAAAACTATAATCAAATTTGTATAAGTATAGTATATAACTTGGAGAAGAAGGATTGTATTACTTATAGATATATTTATTATTTTAACTTATAATAATTGCTTTAAATGATGAATGTTTTATATGGATATTTTGTATTAGGTAATTTATTAAATAGCTTAAAAAGAAACAAAAACCTGATAATTTTAATTATAACCATATTAAATAATATAATATAAAATATTATTGTAAGTAGGTATAAATTTTGTTTCATTTCAGAAAATTATGAATTAAAAACTATAGCAAAAGACGGTAATTTGATTTATTCTATTATCAAAATGTAGTAATTTCTATTGGAATATATAGTTATAGATTTTTTATTTATTTATAAATCTAAAACTACATTTAAAATGTTGAAGAAAACATAGAACATATTTGTGTAGGTATATTCAATTAGCATAATTAAAATGGTGCACAATATTTTCATCTTAGGATGAATTTATCTGATAGATATTTGTCAGGTAAAAGGCAGTTTATAAAGTTAACATATTTATCTGGTTTCATATAGATAGGGTATTAGAAAAGGGTATTAAATGGTGTGAATTTTTAATAAGCTGTTGCTGATTCTGAACAATTTTTTTGAAAATTCAGTGTTTTTGGATTAGGTAACTACACAAATTTCATTTCATATGACAAGAACCCTAACAAACCTTGTTACCAATATCTCATTAAATAAATTAAACTACTAATTGCAAGTAATAGTTTTTATTTTTTTTGTTAAGTATCTACAATAAAAATTATTTTTTCAATAAAATGAAGTTATGAGAAATGAGGAAATCGAGTTGGTTTTTTGTAGATATAGGTACCTAACCATAATGAACTAGTTTCCTTGTTACCTATTAAAATTAATTTAAAGTAAAGTTGATGTCGGTATACAAAGAAAATGTTTCAAGTACCTATTCTAAAATATGAAGAATTTGAACACTATTAATTTAATTTATATTTTTTAGAAATTTTTATCATAAATCAATTGGACACGCCATCTTTATTTCTTATTAACCCGTATATATGGCTTTATTTATTTATTTTATATTACCTATCTTACTGTATAGGAACATAATTATTTATTACTATATATTTCATAAAATAATGTAATGAAAATCATAGATGTTGCTAATGCGTATCTAGTAATAGATGTCATTAGAACACCGGAGTTTTTAAAGTATATATATTAATAGTATAATAGTTATATATATATATATATATATATATATATATATATGTTTTATTTAAAAAAAAATTTATAGGTACATATAGGGATTGTTTTTATATAATTACATACATTTTAATAGTAGAAATTAAAGGATTACATACAATTTATTAAAATTGTGCCTGTTGTTTAAAACGTTAGTATAATTAAACATTACACGTCATTCACGATAGGTTCCAATACACGTCATCGATGAAACCTCGTATGTTTACAGTACTAATAAATTGTAGTCTTTCTTTGCTTTGTAATATGTGTACAGGTAAATTATCGGTAGAATAAACCACATTCAAAACTTTAAACTAAATACATATTACAAATATACAATTTAGTAACTCTTTATGGATGACGTGCATTGGAACCTATCTTGAATAACGCATAGTTGTCAGCACTCATGATTACTTAAAGATCTGTGTCGAAAAATTTTTGTAGTAGGTATCCTGAAAAGCTTAAAAGAATACGATTTTTAATGGAAAATAATTCTCCAACCGTTTAAGTTAAATAAAAAATAAAAACAAGTATATAAATAGTTATTCAAATAACTTATTTACTTACTTACTTACTTAATTATTATAGAAATAAAGCACACGTTATTCACTTTATGTACTTTATGTATTATCTAATTCTTGTCTTCTGGTTATTTTTCTTTGTATTTCTATGAAACTACAGTCCTGCACTTTTTTATTTTAATAAATTTTAGTGATCTTTCGTGGAATAGTGTGAGGTCGCTATTTCCAATCCAATTTGGAAAGTGTTTCTAAGAAATAATCGCAAACTACTTGTGAATTATAGACTATTAGTGGATTATCACGACGAAAATAGATTAAATTTTGTAGTTAATACAACGTTTATTTACTTTGTAACTTATTTAATTTTTATTTAAGATCGATTTTTTAATGTTAGGTTTTAGAGTAATATTTTTTTTGGAACATTAAGTAGATAAGTAGGTATTTAAAATTTAAACCACGAAATAAAAACAATTAACTAATTGAATATGTTACTTGAATGTTGCCGTTCCCAACATGTGGAGGTCTGAAATGGCATTAGGGCTTAAAATTTTCAAGTTTCGGCTACAGTATATTTTAAATAATATTGTAAAAATATGTAGTATCATCAAAATTTTATTCAATGAATTGTACTTAGCTACATACTTTACAAAACTTCACTAATTGTAAGACGTTTTCATAGAAAATTAACAATTTGTGGAATTTCCTAAAATAGTTCGTTGCTTATCATTTTCTTTCACCTTACCTACTTACTAACGCAATTATCTATTTTTCGACGTTATATGATAAGTTTTAAATTAAATTTTGTTATGAAACAACCAAAAACCTATTTTTAACATTCCAACCTTAAACGGGAACATTTCTTAAGAAGGGATTTTTTAATAATTATGTTTGAAGGATATAGGATACTTAATAATTTTTATTTCGTTCTGTTGGACTAAATTATTTCCACTAGAACTTCTTATAAATACGGTGTATTTTAAAATAATAACAGAACAGATAAAAAATTATTACGATTTTCTATTCCCCACTATAAAGGTGTTAATGATAAGAAATGACGTCATATTCAGTAGGTACTTATGTTGGCGCGGACGACGTGTCAGGTGCAAGTTCGACGCCCACATCCTAGGTGTTCCGTGGTGTTCAGAACTTAGAAGGGAAAGATTTTTCAGGATAAGGTAAGATTAGACTATTGCTAGTCGCAGGGAATAGATTGTTTAAGGAAAAAAAATTACCGTTTGTACTATATTTTAAGATCATTATAGTTAAGGGAAAAGTTATAAATACGTTTGTAATTATGTAGGTATTTGTCAGAAAATGGAATAAATTTTGTCATAAATTTTTAGTATCATTCCTGCTTATCGGCATTGCTGCAAGTTTAGAAGTAGAAATATGTAGGACATTTTCAATACCACGTTTGTTACTTGCCATTAAAATGTGACTTCGTTTTCGTACTTATTTGAAATCAATTTATTGTTAGAGTGTCGGTACCACAAGTGTTACGCTATTGTTTAACATTTTTATAATCATTTGTTAAATTTATTGTTCATAACTTGCTTGGTGAATACAACTTATACCACAAAGATGTCCTTAAAACATTTTACGATTAACTTTACAAAATAACTTACTGTTTGAAATAACATTATTTAAAAAAAATTAAATGCGGGCTTTATTACACTTTGAAAACAGATTTTTTTATATTTGTAACGGACAGTTTTTGTACATTCAAGTAGTACAGAAATAATTATCTTGTATTAATTACTTACGTTATCCCATTTTAATTAAGTTAAATTTTAAAATTCTAGATTCTAGAATATTCATTTTTTACTTTTTTCAAACTAGTTTGTATACTATTTAAATTGATAAATATGATTTAACTGTTATATTTATGAGGTTGTATAAGTTTGTTTAAGTGTAAGTGATCAATTTCGTTAAAAGATTCAATATCGAGAATTAAAAATAACTGCTGAATGTATAACAATTTTATGACATCTAAAAGTTTATAATGATGCAATTTCATCTTATTGTTAGTAATTGATTTAAATAAATGTAAACGACGCAGACGTCGACGTCAACAAAATTAAATACATTTAAAATAATAAATTACATACCTACCTACTTATTTATTTAGAATTTGGAATGCTCAATTTTTCAACACATTTCACTCTCATTTTTTTAAATATTTTATTATTTTCTGATTCTATTTGTCAGGATATTTTATATTGTGAAACTCGAATAAGCGAGTTTTAAAAATAATTAGATAATTATGAGTTGTGTTAATTAAATTATAAATAGAAATAAATCAATCAATAAAAATGAATAAATTATAAATTAAACTTGTTGTGTATTCGTATTTTTTATATTTTAAATTACTTCTTTCATCAGTATCTTTTCATCAAAATTACTTTTTGCTTAACTTAAAGTTTTGCTTTATCTACACAGTTTATAGTATGTTTGTTACTTGTTTAGTTGTTACTTGTTTGTCTTTGTTAGTTGTTATTACTTCTTTCGTATCTTTTCATCAAAATTACTTTTTGTTATTTTATCCAATCGGATACAAATGTCGTCAAAATAATGTCAGCTTAAGAAAATTAAGTGTTTATAGAATACTATTATCAATGTTTTACTTTATTTTTTGTGTTAGAAAAGATTATATGTATATGTAGGTAGTTTAAAATAACGAGAAAATCATTTCAGTTGATTGCATTTGAAGCTCCATAAAAACTGATTGCTTTTCATAATTTTGGAGTTTCTCTTATAATATTGGTATCTCAATTAAGTAGATAAATAATAAAAGCGTAGATTTGTGAAAGAAATATCTACTAATTTGTAAGTTACTAATACATCGGAAATAGTAAACCTAAATTTTTACATTTTTCTATTTTATAAGTAGGAAATTTAATCTCTTTAAGGTGAACTTTAAGCAAAGTTTTGCTTTATCTACACAGTTTATAGTGTTTGTTATCAAATTACGTTTTGATATTTATTATTTACGTAATTATTGATTGTTTAAATCGATATATACATAAAAAATTAACGATCTCAATATTTTTCGAAAATTGTAGTTAACTGTTTTAGAATACCTCATTAAAATAATGATAAGTAGATACCTACGTTTTAAATGTTTATTAAAAAAGAAACGAGTGAGGACGTGTCATAATTATTATAACTAGACATATTTTCTTCTTGTTTTAGTGATTTAGAGTATGTCTTGTATTTTAATACAACAATACAAATAATTATACGTTAAATTAATTGTGTTTGCTCTCTAAAGCGATTTAATAAAATTCTTGATACAGTTAAATGTATGTATTTCTTGATAAGCCATATCATCATACGTTCGTTATCAGGTTTCTATTTGCTCGTAACGATAACGTTTGTATATTCGTACCTTTCCAATTGTTTTTCAGAAAAATATACCTACTTGTATTTATTTTTGTAACGTTATTAAAACGTAAAGTTAAACATTTGTACTCGTGTAACATTTTAGAAGAAGTTGCTAAAACGTATCGTTTCTCCTAAATGTTGAATGTCATGTATATTGTGTTCAAAATAAAATTAAACAATTTACTTTTAATTCATCATCATAAGGTAGATATAAACAGAATGTGTAAGGTGTGTGAGAAATTTAGATAAGCGATTAATAAACCATATTAAGCAACAAATTGTATACGAATATAAGTACCTACACACACACACACACACACACAGATATATATATATATATATATATATATATATATATATATATATATATATATATATATATATATATATATCAATTTACATCAATACACATTAATATACATCATTACAATTTTTACAGTTACATATTAAGAACAATATTACTTATAACGTAGGTAATTTGCATAAATAGATTTACTATAGGCATCTCAGATTCGATTGGATAATATTATGTTTGTAGGTACTCATAATTTTACACAGTTTTAAGGGTTGAAAAGATAGTAAATTAAAAGATTTAGTAGATTAAAAGTAAAAGAAAAGATAAAAAGTTTTAGTACTTATACATAAAACCTCACTAATTTGAAAAGTATAATAAAGCTTGTGGAATTATTTTATTTCTTTATTGGCTTTAAATTTATTAATTATGAATTAAGTAGTTATATAGAATTATTTGTGTATTTTTCATTTTACCTGTCTAATAAATCTCTAGTTTTTATTAAATACGGTGACCGGACACTTCGCTACCCTGATATTTTGTTACCGATCACATCACTACTAGAACTTTTCGTTAGGTACTAAAACTATAGGACACAGGTACTAATTGTAAGCAAGTTAAGCGCATTAGTGTTTTCATGCGGAATTATTCTAAATTGCGAGTAAAATAAAAAGAGAATTATTTGGATGTATGGAATGAAAATACTTTGATTATATTTTTATAAAATACATTTTGCATCCCATATAGGTATGGTAGCGAAAAGTCCTAGTAACGAAATTTACTTGTAGCACCGTGACCGATAACAAAGTACATATACGGTAGTAAAGTGTCCGGTAACGAAGTGTCCTAGAGCCATTAAATGCATAATAATATTGTTATTCATTGAGGTTAGCCGAAATCGTAGAATTATAAACAATGAAATTAAAAAATTAGTCTTTACGAAACCTCTTAGGTACGTCAGTTAACGTATAATACTAATTTACATCGATTTGTTTTAGAATAACGGCTATTTTTAAACATTATTTTTATAAAGAAGAAAAATTAGAGTTTTTGAACAATACCTAGTAGCGTAAACATTTTGTTAAAGATTCGAAATAGGTAACTATGTATTATTCGTAGTTAATAGTTTTAATGGAGTTTTCATTTTATATCGGTCACTACGTTATCACGGTAGCTTTTAACAATCATGAAAAATTGCAAGTAATCGAAATTAGTAAACATTCTAAACTATTGTGTATATTTTAATTTTAAATTGTTAAATTTTTTTATGTGTACTGATAATAAAGCATTGATTATTATACGACGTATCGAACCTTTTTAATAATTGTTTTCAACTAGGTATGTAGTAAAAATACCTCATAAAATATAATTAAATTAATTTACATTTTCGTATTAGGAAATATTTTATAACTAAAATTTTAGTTACTTAGATTCCGTAGTTTTTTGTTTTTTTTTTAGTTCAGGACAAATTATTAAATATGTACTTACAGATTAATACAAGGGCAATTGGCCGGGTTATTAAATAAATTACACTATTTTTTGCCGGATCAATAATTTCGCACCTTTTGAATTTCGATCATAGTGATCATTAACTTTACTTATATTTGTTAATAAATCAATAATTATTATTAGTTTCTGGTTCCAACACCCCTTCACAGTGAAAAATGGGTTTTCGTCTTCTATGTGACTTTCGAAAACTGTCACTGTATGACCTTCATTCACATATATATCTACGTGCCCATATTTTTATAAGTTGTATTAAAAATAAAAATAATCTTCATTAACAAAATATCGATCACTTTTATTTTTCAGTATTTGTTTCATTTTTTTCATTATCGAATCATTTTTTAGCGAATTTTCATAGAAAATATAGCTATTGCGGTTTGTCTGATGACAGCACCCAGATGTGCCGTTTTGGATTTTCTCCTATCTCGACCCTTAGATCACAAGAATATAGGTCGTTCATTTAGGGTCGGTCATATAGTATACAGTATATAGTATAATATAGTATATAGTATACTTACATATCTTGTGGATACGATTCCGATGGCAATTTTTATCGTAGAAGACTGTCGTATTGTCTTTTCGAGATAATCGGGAAAAAATAATAAAAATTATTTTTAATATAAAAATTGTCTTGAGAATATTTCTCTAGTAAACGTAATTTTTCAAAAGATAAATAAATGAATAGTTCACACCACCGCACCGTAATTAAAAGTTCCTAAATCGGTTGTGCAATTGTCATTTCGAGAGTAAACTACAAAAGTTTTCAACTGTAGCCTAATAATTTGTAAATTAAAATAAACTCAAGTATTATTATTTGCAATTTGGTATAAAAGACAATCAACATGAAAATTGTGGTTTCCAACCTATTAAAGCACTTGAAATTGACGATGTAGGTAAACGAATCCATAATCGTCTTTTGGTTTAATACCTACAAATATGTACCTATTCCGATATCTGAACAAGATAAAATAAATGGCAAAGTTTTAAAAACAATTACGGTTTCTCTTCTGAAAAAATTTAGCATCTCATTTTTACCATTTTGTTTAAATTTGCATTTCAAAATTGTCATATTCCCGTTGTATTTATTTTTTAATTTACACTTTACTTCACAGCTTGTCCTAAATTATTTTAAATATTTTTATTAACTTATTTTTTTTATATAAAATATTTTTCTCGTTTACCTACTATGTGATTTTATACCTATAACTATACCATAAAAAATTCAAATGATTTAAAAGAAACGTTGCTTCGAATTTTTCAATTATATCGTATTAAGTAACTTAAATACAGCATAAAATGTAACTGACGGAAAATGTAAATTTACTTTTAAAAAATGAAAAATAAGTCAAGGTTTTTGTATTAAAATTAACTGCTCTTTCATTATCTCGTTTGTTTTTCAATGTAACAACGGTTTAAGTATTTTAAACACTAATTACTTTATTATACTACTGTTTGTTGTCTTAATAATGCGTCCTAAATTATTATGAATAATTATATTTGATTAGTCAGATAAAATAAGCGAGGTGTAAACAAAGTCTACGTGTAAAATTTTCCAGTTCGTAAATAGAGCAATTAATTCTTTATCGAACTCTTCATACAATTCGCTATTCTAGAATTTTTCACAATTTGTTTTATTATAAAATTTTCAACGTCGTGTGTTATAATTTTAACTTTATTTTTTAGTCTATTACAAATTAACGATAAGTGCCAAACGAAGATATAGGTACCAGTTTAACAAATAGTGTAAATATATTAGGAAACAGGAGAAATCGTGATAATTATACAGGTATAACTAGTACGAGTTTAAAATCTTCAAACTGAATTATTCACAGCTTACTTCAATATTATGTAATTTATTTTTGTATTAGGCAGATACATTTTTATAAGTATTATTATTTTATTAGTTATATTCAATTTTTATGTTAAGTATCTATGTATTTATAAAATAGTTGTACGATGTTGCAAGTTTATTTTCAAGCGCAAGCTAATTTTTGTGTTTTTTTTTATGTATTACAGAATGGCCGCCATAGAAAAGCGAGAACGCGGAAGGAAATTTATAACTTGAAAATAAAGAGAGCTATCCGTCGACAGTACAGTTTTTTTACACTGTCATGGAGTTGCTCTCTTTATGGACAAGTTGCTTATCGTCAAAATAGCAACAAGATATGAAAATTCAATAAGCAGCCCTGAATCATTGCATTACTTGTAAATTTTATATCTTTATTAGAAACATTGAAAATGCATTAAAAAATGTCCAATTTAGTTTTATTTATTTTATTAATATTTAATACAACTAGAACGAATTAATACCAGTAAGTGCAAGTGTTTATTTTATTTAAAGTAGGATATGGAATTTGACGCATCCATTTCAAGTCAACCATTTCAACATCAGGCCATTTCGACGCAAGATCGTTTAATCATGACCGATAGATTCTAAATAAAGACATTTAGACGCTGAAATATCTATCAACAAAACAATATAGCAGATACAATTTTAATTATAGAAATTAATAATCTTTTAATTTAACTCATTAGTGTCTATTTGTTGAACTTTTAATTTGTTATTAATCAATTTTGTAATACATTACGTATTTTATACTTTTAAATCTACTTATTTACACACTTCAAGCCAAATAATCCTTATCTTTCTAATAGAAACTCATGTGACAATGCGCAAAAACATTGTTAGTTGAATTCTTATACTATCTTTAATTTATTTTTATAGACAACAACATTTTCTCAGATTTGAACATATATTTTTTTTAAACCTTAGGTTATTTCTGTTCCGCGAAAATCATGAAATTAGTGTAACAATACAAATATGCCATATAAACTGCTATCAATAGTAATTCGTTTATTTACTCGCTCATATTACGTTACAAAGTAAATACTGGCAAGATGTTGTAATATCTCGTGAACTACATACAGTTTCGTATGGTAGATATAATTTTACAATTTTTTTTTCTTTTTAATCTACAAAAATGAATACCTACATTAGCATTGGCATTAATATAGGGGAACACAAAACAACAATGTAGCAACATTTAAAATCAGAGGACATAATAAGTGAGGTTTATTTAACGCCATACTGTCTACTACATATAAGAAAATAATAAATAATCATAAAATAAATAATCATTCCTCTTTATACTTTTAAGTGTATTGCGATGAGAAAAACATGTTAAAAAAATGTCACTTTGCCCCATACACGGGGCAAAGGTTTGCATATCGAGCAAAGTGAAACTAGGGGCCACAACCGATCGCCGATCACCGCTTAACCTCTATCGATTGCCATGTAAACAATTATTGTTTATATAATCATTTCTATGGTGATTGATCGACGATCAGGCATCAGGGGGAGTTATTTTTGACCATTCGCTTTCAAAACGTTCAATGCTAAAATGATTTCACAACAAATAGATTTCTATTGAAACCTATTGAATGGTCAAATATGGCCTCCGAACTGTTTTGCAACTGACCCCAGATGTTTCTTTAACGATGTTGATATTTCTTTATAATATATTTATATTTTGGTTACTTAAATATCATTTTATTGTGTCATACAGATGAGTAGTGATATATCATTTCACCAATTTCACTTTGCTCCTGTCACATTGTCTCGCATCACGTGCAGCATGAAGTAATCGCTATGGCAGTAATAAAAGCTTACTCTGAACGAACCCATACTTGCATAGTAACACATAGGTACACACATGCTTAATAAATGATAATGCGAGCTACGGTTTAAGTCACATCGTCTCTTCTTAAAAGTAAAACATCTTACCTAACAAAGTTACAAATCGACCACAGGAAATCGAAAAATCTTTATGAAAATTTTTAATTTCCATGTGGTTATTAACGTGTAAACAAAATAGATGTTGTGTCGAACTATGTATTGGCGAGCACATTTCACATTAATCCGCCATTTCACTTTGCCCCATTGTCCCATACCAACTAGGTCTGTGCTATACCACCGAATGGCAATATCAAGGTGCATCTTATTTATTTTACATGAAATAATTTGCTACAGTAAAGTGTGTTGCCTATAGACAAAAATCGCTTACTTTTATTCCTATTATCCTTTATATCACATATGGGCAACTCCCGGCCCACTACTTCTTTTAATCCGGCCCTTATTCATCTCAAAAAATAAATTCAGTATTTATTTAGTGCATATATTTTTAATTAATTAAAACTTAAAAATATATCATACAATAATTCAATTCAAAAATATAGTAATAATAGCATTTAAATTAACAATTTCTAATTTTCATAAAATTGTAAAAATAAGACGCGAAATTAAGCGTAGAAATTTTATGTCACCAATAATCAGGACTTTAGCAAAGCATTTAAGGCACCTGCCAACGTAGAACTTTATACCAGGACATTATATTATAAATAAATGAAATAAGAAGTAGCAACTTGTTTTAATTCATTTGATGTTCATTTATTTTACTTAATAATTTGGTCCGGCCCTCGACTCGAAAACAGAACGATAATTTGGTCTTAGAACTAGGGAAGGTTGCCCATGCTTGCTTTATATAATCACAACTTTCTAGAACAAAGCGTTCCTTTCACAAACTACTAGCAAAACAAATTTTGACCGTATAGGCTGCATTTTAATTGTGTTATAATAATTTGATCTAGGTGATCTTGAGAAGAGATTTTGAACGTCATTGAAGATCTGACAGTCCACAACGAATACGACAATGATTTTCCATGATATTTGTGTGGTTATCGGATAATAATATTCTTTAGGCTTCGTTCACACAAATATATTTTTTAAGTACATCGTTTTCGACGTCTCTAGTGGTCTAATGAGCGAGATAATTGAAATAAATCTTGGGCCTGCTTTCGGTTTACAATGATCGTTGGGAACTGAGACAATGAACGCAAGAACTTACAGCTTGCACTGAAACATTATACATTCTTTTTATATCAAAGAGGTAATGATTGGAGGTATAAGTACCTAATATCTCGGTAACGATCAGTTTTACTTCTTTTACTTCTTTATTCTTAGAAGTTTAACGTAGTTAATTACATGAATAATTACAACAACCTGTTGGAGTTTCGTATTTACGGGGGTTCATGTAGTCTTTTTTGAGCATGACAATATGCAAAGTATCTACAATAAATTAATTGTTACACTATACTTCAATGGCCTGTACGGTTGCTTTTATTTTGTCACCAACTGAACATACGCGTGATATAATATATTCATAAATGAGTAATTTTCCCCATCCCCTTGACAACCTTTAGATAAAGTATCCTGATTTTTATTAAAAAAAATATTTCTAAAGAAAAGATTGAAGAGAATGGCACCTAAATTGATTTCCATTTCTCAACGAATGTATAGATACTGTTAATCGAATTTGGTAGGTATAGGTACTGTAATTTCTATTAAAATCGCTGACTTTCCATTTTATTAAAGATAACAATATGTATGTTGGGTGTTTTATGAGTATGGGTCAAAATCATTTTGTCCCAATATAATTTATAGTTAGTATTATTTCTAAACAATTTTCGGGACGAAAAAGATAATAATAAAGGTTTTCAATTTTCTAACAGTTTAAACTGTACCGCAAAATTAATATGTGCAGTGTTTGCTATAGAATCATTATTAATTAAATTTTTATGAGTAATATAGATAATATAGACCTTCCTCGTTTACCTTTATGGTGTAGAGAGTGTGTTTTTTTTTTAAATGAATAAAAGCCGGCTTATTTTTGACATAAAATTTTAAATTCACCCAAACAAATTAATTACTTAGGTAGTATTTATAAATTATTAATTTTGCAGCTATAGCTTTATTTAAATTATTATGAATTTTGTATGTAAACAATTCCTATAATGTAATTATTAGACTTCAAGTCTCATACTTGCGATTTTCGTACAATATTTTGGAGTAAGTATACTTTTCTTTTACATTAATTGGGAGACCGAACTTATGCATATCAATGTTTTATTGTTCATTTTAAATATTGGCATATTTCGCGATTGACTTACAAAATATAGACTTCTCGATTAAAATTTTGTCTCACGATTTAAATTCAATGTGATATAATATACTATATACTATACAGTATAGTATACTAACAATTTAATTTCAATTTGTAATAATTATTATGTTTAAAAGAATCTCAATGTTAAAAATGTAACGTTAGATCAGTTCAAGTGCATCGCATCTGCACAATAGTTAGGTAGTTATTTACTATCAAGCACCTGTGGGCTGTGACGTCGACTCGAATAAAACTGATGTCTGCAGGCAGTCACTTGTGGACAGTCGGTCGCCGAAAACGGTGCGTCTTTACGCCGTTTATTCGAATATAGATAATTTAAAACAAAGAATTTGTTTAAAAAGATACATTATTGCGATACGGGAGTGTTTTAATTCAGTGCCGTTCGATAATAATTAAAGACTTATTTTCTAAACATTTTTAAATTTGCGTGATTCCTCAGATGGTAATGGAAAATTTAGTCTACTTTAACAGTACGTAAGTTACCCTATTTTTTTGTGTAATTTGGTAATATTTGGAATATTAGGTGATTAAAACTGATAGGTGATTTAAGACGAAAATTTAAAATTTGAAGGAAGGGGTGGAATAAAGTTAAATTTAGAATTTACATAATAATATACATATAGATTTACATTTATAGATATACGTATTGACCGATTTGAAATGCTGTTAGAAAAACAACCAATTTATATTTGCACCTAAGCACATTAAGCACATTAAGCACTTCGGATAAAGCTACAATAATCTATTTAATACTGAAAAAAGTAGTAATTTTATATGTGCAGTAATTAAAATTTTTGCAACATTTTGAAGTCCATTTATTAATATAGGGTGCCCGTTTTTCGTGTGAATGCATGGGGACCTCGGTTATCTTAAAAGATAGGAAGTCGGTTAAATTGGGACAAAGTTGCGCATTTTTTTTACATAATTTAATTTAACGTAACAATTGAAGGGTTAAATTTTTCGTTTATCGGACTCCGATTTTGCTTAGTGCCGTTAGGACAGGACGAATTACCGTTAAATTACGCAAGGAACTATCGCAACGACAAACGCGAGCGTCCCACAAATGCGATTATTGTATCGGCAAGCTTTCGGGCCATCGGAAGCATATTGCTCCGATATAAAATTGGTGATTTTTTCAAGCTAGCCTCGTCGAATTTCGATAAAATTATTCGACTCGCGTCTTTTGATATCAACGTATTGTTGTTCGTTAGTGTAAAAATGAAAATTTAAGATTTAAAGTGTATTTCATATGAAGCCCGATAACATGTTCGGTGTCTATGCGGATGATCTGTTCGAAGTGATGTGCATGTTGTAAATCCTACTTTTGCTCACTTATAAATATCGTAAATTACACGACGTTGCTGTGTAATACAAATTAGAACGGATGGGGCTCTATTTGTCTGAAATATACCAAGCATTACCTTTAACGATACATATTTTGTAAATAAATAGCTAGTGGACTTGAAATGATTATGTCTTCTCTATCGGTAATAAATCGGAATAAATAAGTCGGAATAAATTATAGCGTTAATTTTATTAATAAATTATGTGTCGTTTATAAGAGTTTAATTATATATGTTCCCATGTTGCTGTGGTAAAATTTGAAAATTATAGAAACAATATATATGAAAGTTTGGGTGTGTGGTGACGTTTTTGCTGAGTTTTTTCTATCGGAAATGTTTATACTATTTCTTGATAGTCAAATTAGATCATTTTCAGAGTTCAAAGTTCGTTTCTGAAGAACATTTTTTCCGCACGTCAGTTTTTTTTAGATGAACGTCCCCGTCAAATGGTTTGCGGTGGTCTTCCGAGAGGGCGCTTCCGGAATTTTTGAAATATACAATGTGTTTCGTAAAGTTTTACACGAAATCGTTATTTATCGCCAGATTTTGACGGTAATTGATATGCGGCACCACGACACTCGCCGGCAATCTTTGGTGGAGAAAATAATTCGAAATATACAGTATGTTTCGAAAATTTCCATCCAAAATCGTTATTTATAAAACCAATCAATTTAGCCATTTCTAACTCAAACATTATTGAGGCACTTTTTAACGCGTAATTTAAAAATTATATTACATTTTTACTAGCACTTAGAGAAATCAAGCAACGACAGTTAACCTTCGTTTTTCATATGGAGGCCATATTACATTTATTTTTGTTTGAATACAGATTTTTCTTCTGATTCCAAAAATGCATAATACTTAATGTTTTAATAGTCAATTTAGCAAAATAATTTGCTTTTCGTGATTTTTCTAAAATTGCCATGAAAACGAAAGAACATCGTAATAGGTATTTTGTCAGTATATGTTTCTAGTGTATTTTTAGATAAGTTTTAGATAAGTTCTTAGATGAAAATGTACCTGTAAATCAGTTAAATATGTTTTGGTTTCAACTCCGTTTCATAATGCTAGAATAATAACGGACTGCCTTTCGGAAATGTTTCGCAATCGGGTCGTTTCAATTAATGGAAACGTTCGTTGTCCGGCTCGGTCCGTTAGATTATATTTTATGGGGAACGATAAAAGAGACAATTTTTACAAGACAACCAGAATATATTAATGAACGTCGATTAAATATTATTAATACTTTAAGAAATGAAATAAGTCATAAGAGTATTCGATAGACCATTTTGATTTTACGCAAACGAGCTGAGTTATGTTTGGAGGAAAGGGATGGATTATTTGAACATTTATTATAAAGTACATATTTATTGTATTAAATTAAATTTCTTTTAACTTTTTTGTTATTGTACTTAATAAATATTTCTTTTTGTTTACATGGCAATCTTAGAATAATCGTAAAAACCAAAATATTTTGATAAATTGGTTATTAAACAATTAACATTAAACATTATTAACATTAAACTGGTTATTAACTATTACTGGTTATTAAACATTAAACGGTATTATACTATAATACCGTTTTACAGCGTAACCGTTATGGCGCTAATAGCTCTAATTTTTTTTCGCTAGCCATTGTACATTTAGCGCAAAACGCCTTTTCTTAAATTTTTAAGTGGGGGGGGGAGCAAGTTAACGTACCTCCGTCTCGCATCTAATCGAACCCGAACGGGGTTAAAAATGCGGAATCCCCAATTTCTTCCGTTCGTCAGTTTCGCGTCTTTCCGGGAAATATTATTTTTTCGCAAAGACGAAACCACCGACGAAAACGTCTTTGTACGGAATCGAAAACCAGATAAACGTCCGTTCTTTCGCCGCGGTCGCCGAATCGACATCGTTCTCGAGGGCGCAGGAAAACGATCTCAAACTCGAAAAACGTCTCCGTTTTGTGCAAAGGGCGATACCGCGGCCGCGCCGCCGTCAAAGGTCCAGTATAAAAATCGGTTTTATGCGGGAAAATAACCGGGGAATGCGAAGGCGTAGTCGTCATCTTCGTTTTCGTGCCCGAAAAAAAATTCCAAAAGTTAAACGCCGAAAAACGCGAACTTTGAAACCACCGCCTCCAGGCGCAGACTTCCGCTTTTGATCGCAAAAGACGCGCCTCGCCGAGGTCCACACTACGTACTCGGTCCTCTTCTCCGCGCCCCCGGATCCTAAAAGTTATTCCTCAAAATTGGGGAAAAAATCGACAATTTTTGTGAAAATCGACGTCGCGAAGTCGCGCATCCGCAACTTACGGTCTATAAAATTTTCGATTTTGGAAGGCGAAAAAAATTCGAAGCGGTGCCGTCGCGACGTCGGCGTCGGATACGGGTCGGTAGTTGAAAGTAGTAGTAGTTGGTAGTTGGCCAGGCAAACTTGGTTACCTATTATTCTAAAACTTATTTGTTGACCCTCTATCCAAAATGTCGTACAAAAATTAAATCTCGCAAAGAAATGTTTTTAACGTCAAAAATGAAAATGACCCTAATTAGTAGAGTGTTCGAAGCTCTGAAAAATGATTTTCGTGGGGCTGTTGGGGTTACAAGATGAAACCTCGACAGTCGAAAGAGCGCATTTTTTAAAGTATTCAAAAAAAAACGTTTCCTCGCGTTTTACGTTTCCTTCTATACTTACGCTGAATAACTCTTTCGGCGAAGATAGTGCCCTTTAACACTGGCTTTTGGATTTTTAAATACTCTAAAAAAATGCTCTCTTTCAATACAGCCCCCACGAAAGTCATTTTAAGTGTTTTTCCCCAATTTACAGTTGCGCAGCTTTTATCAGGCGAACGAATCCGAACGAACGTCGGCCGTGGCTCGACTCCGTTTCGGACAGGTATTTACCTGCAGTAAGGCGAGTAGTTGCGACGCGGTAGCACGTTCGCTCTGTGTTAAAATTTTTGTAGGAAAGTAATAATTTTCAACTGATAATTGATCGATCTTACTAAATACATTTAAAATTGAGTGTGTCGTGTAGCATCATCCGCGTTTTATAATATAATAATAAATGCCGAGTCTTCCGCGTACGTGGCGTCGTTTAACGGTCTGGAAATTTCCATTCACCGATCTTAAAAAATGTAAGTACCTACTTGTTACTGCTTTTAAAATTTCGTTGTAATATAACGTAATTCGTCGTTTTCCTTGTAATATATTTAAATCGACATTGCTGAGGTGTAAATTAGAACAAGTATTTATCGAAATTTGGTTGGTCAGATGTACAATTACGTCTATGGTACTCTATGCGTGGGCGCGGCGCGGCCGGACTACTGCGCACGTCGTGTTTATGTGGATTCGGGCTTTTTCTAAGTAAAGACATAAATGAAATATATCGTAAAATTCACCATCGAGTATTATATTTGGTTGGTATTCGCGTAACAACATTCGTCCGTGCGTCTTATTGATTGATTGCCGTCGTTAACGTTACGTGACGCGTTTACGCAGCTACTATGTCCCAGACGGCACACTGACGTCATAATGTCGTCGTCAATTATTGATAATTGTTCGTCGTCGACGTCGTGGATCCAATAAGTGACGTACGCACGACGACACTTTCACAACGAACATTTGACGTCATTAAAGAACGTCGTTGAGACGTCTTTGTTTAGTCTTTCCAAAGTCCTGAATCCTTACTGGAAAAACTGAAGTTTTCATGTTACGTTAATTGAATTTGAGAAAATAAAGACATTTTGAAGCGTTAATTTAAAGCGTAAATTACTCGTAATTTTTTCTAACATGTTTATGTTTTAAACCAAAAGGACCTTACGGGTTTTTATAAGGAGCTGGGCCCAACTGAAAATAGCAATGAACCATATACCGTTTGAAAGCTCTCAACGAGTACTACAACGTAGGTCCAAGCATAAGTCACGAAAACTGACTACAACATTTTTACGAGCATTCAAATGTTTTATATCGGTTTTGTAACTAAAGACATTTATCGATAGAATTCATGAACAAGTACTCATGTGTTATATACCATTGGAAAGTACGCTTCGAGATCTTTACGATGGTGTCAAATTCAACGTCCTAACTGGTGGTACAAGGGTACTTTCAATGCTTTAAATGAATTTCTATGCGGGCTCAGCAACATGTAACCAGTTTAAGACACGCATACGTCGACGGACCCTCATGAGCCATATTTCGCTGGAAAGCGCGCTTCGAGACCTGTACGATGGAGACAAATTCAATGTCCTAACTGGTGGTACAAGGGCACTTTTAATGCTTTAAATGAATTTCTATGCGGGCCCAGCAACATGTAACCAGTCTAGGAGACGCATACGTCGACGGACCCTCACGAGCCATATACCATCGGAAAGTGCGCTTCGAGATCTACACGATGGTGACAAATTCAACGTCCTAACTGGTGGTACAAGGGTACTTTCAATGCTTTAAATGGATTTTTGTTTGGGGCCAGCAGCGTGTACCCCGTCTAAGACACGCATTCGTCGACGGACCCTCATGAGCCATATTTCGCTGGAAAGCGCGCTTCGAGACCTTTACGATGGTGATAAATTCAACGTCCTAACTGGTGGTACAAGGGCACTTTTAATGCTTTAAATGAATTTCTATGCGGGCCCAGCAACATGTAACCAGTCTAGGAGACGCATACGTCGACGGACCCTCACGAGCCATATACCATCGGAAAGGGCACTTCGAAATCTACACGATGGTGACAAATTCAACGTCCTAACTGGTGGTACAAGGGTACTTTCAATGCTTTAAATGGATTTTTGTTTGGGGCCAGCAGCGTGTACCCCGTCTAAGACACGCATTCGTCGACGGACCCTCATGAGCCATATTTCGCTGGAAAGCGCGCTTCGAGACCTTTACGATGGTGATAAATTCAACGTCCTAACTGGTGGTACAAGGGCACTTTTAATGCTTTAAATGAATTTCTATGCGGGCCCAGCAACATGTAACCAGTCTAGGAGACGCATACGTCGACGGACCCTCACGAGCCATATACCATCGGAAAGGGCGCTTCGAGATCTACACGATGGTGACAAATTCAACGTCCTAACTGGTGGTACAAGGGTACTTTCAATGCTTTAAATGGATTTTTGTTTGGGGCCAGCAGCGTGTACCCCGTCTAAGACACGCATTCGTCGACGGACCCTCATGAGCCATATTTCACTGGAAAGCGCGCTTCGAGACCTTTACGATGGTGATAAATTCAACGATCTAACTGGAGGTACAAAGGCACTTTCAAGGCTTTAAATGAATTTTTATGCGGGCCCAGCAACTTGTAACCAGTCTAGGACACGCATACGTCGACGGACCCTCACCAGCCAAACACCATTGGAAAGTGCGCTTCGAGATCTTTACGATAGTGTCAAATTCAACGTTCTAACTGGTGGTACAAAGGCACTTTCAAGGCTTTAAATGAATTTTTATGCGGGCCCAGCAACTTGTAACCAGTTTAAGACACGCATACGTCGGCAGACCCTCATGAGCCATATACCATTGGAAAGTGCGCTTCGAGAGCTTTACGATGGTATCAAATTCAACGACCTAGCTGCTGGTACAAGTACACTTTTAATGCTTTAAATGGATTTTTCCCCGGGCCCAGCAACGTATATTCCGTCAAAGACACGCATACGTCGACGGACCCTCACGAGCCATATAACACTGGAAAGCGCGCATCGAGATTTTTACGATGGTGGTAAATTCAACGACCTAACTGGTGGTACAAGTACACTTTGAGTGCTTTAAATGGATTATTTATATTATAGAATAATATAACATATTGCATAAGTCTAGACGAAAGAAATAATTGTAAACCAAAAAAGTACTTGATGCGATAGATATTACACGCTTAGGTTAACATAACATTAACTTAAATTAACTGATTAGTGATGTTTATTGCTGGTGATGCATACGAATTGGTCGGTAAAGCATGCGAAAAGGTTCTCTACTTGGTTACCTTCTATCAGGAAGTTTTTCTAAATACAAACGTTTCGCTCTTTTAATGGCACAATTTGATTTACCAATTACAAAAATCATGTCTACTAATATGTCATTTTTCTATAAACAAACGTAGCAATATTATTTCAGTTTCCACATATAAACAAAATGTGAAAACTATGGTCTATCCAAACTTATATGCAATCACGTCATCAAAAAATAGTTAATAGATTGTTTATTTGTAATTCGGTTTAAAGTTTGGAAAGTGACATATTCTATAGATGATTTACTTGCGCACATATTAGATGGTATATAGATGCAATTCATTAGAACTGTCAAAATACGAGGTACGAGGTGACAGCACTGTGTGAAACGTCATCGTCTAGTAACCTTTTATTGATGACGTAGATTACTTATAAGTTTGGACGAAGTGTATGTATAAAACGTGATCCGTTTTTTTTTTTAAATTCAAATTCAATTTCGGCATAAGAGGAGTTGGCTGGCGTAGATTTTCAATTATTGAGGGCGATCGTTTAGAAACGTGTTAGTAGAAAAATATCAACATAAATAAAAAGTCATATTTTTAATTTTCCAATATATATACTCCGTTAATCTAAATTCATTTTTCCTAGTTTGTGTTTCGGTTATCGCTTTAGAACGGAAACGAATAAGAATAACGGCCAGGGTGTTGAGGACCCACCGACGTAGTCGGATTAAATAAAATATATATATTGCAACATCTTTGAAATACTAGGACCTCCGTACCCTCCGTAGGAGGTCCTAGATTTGGTTTACATTTTTCTACTTTGGATTATCTTTTCTCTTTTTGGATTTCGTTTTTTTGGTTTTGTTCAAAATTATATCTGCTGTTTTTGGATTGGACTTGTTATTGGGTTAGACTTGAATTTTTGTTACCGGAGGTTGACTTGGAAGATCGATTTTGGTTACTACGGGTAGAAAGCTAAGTCAATTGTTCGGAATAATTTATATTTTTGTTATTGTTTATATTAATTATTGTTAACGAAGTGTTTCTCGAGAAGCATTAACGTATTTAAATTGTTCATATTAACTTTAGGACTTCATTTAGGCCAGATATCAAAATTACTTCTTGTATTGTACGTTTCTTGATAATTTACCGGCATTTACCTATTGTAACTATTTAACATCGTATACTTTTAGTAATTTTCCATTTTTTTTTAAATAATAGTTATTACTGTAAGGAAAAATTACTTGGCGCCCCTTTGTTTGTTTGTTAACCCGGTCGAACTCCACTGTTCAAAAGCTAGCCGACAGGCCTCTAAATTTTGTTAAGTGCTATTTTAAGTTTTCTTATTATTAAATTTTTTTTTTCTCGATCAAAATTTATTTTATTTTTATCATTGAATTTTTTTTGCACGTAACAAAAGTATTAAATGACTACTATTTCATGACTACTAGATGACATTGCGAAATAGGACACTCTTCAACTTTAATCGAATTTAACAGTGTAATTTTGTCATCTAGCCCCACAATATTTTTATAACACTGTATAGAGAAAAGATTGTTCTTTCAAAAAAAATGCATAAAATATACAGGATGTCGTTTAAAAATAAAAAGTTGCATATTACTGCTCAAATCTTATTAGGCCTTGAAATAAAAAATATATACAATAATATATTGCATATAATTCTGAACATCTTTTGTTAAGAAAATATTTTTCTAATATGAATATTCAATGAACTAATAGGGGAGTGTTACTATCTTTATTCACCCTGTATTGGTATTAGGTAATCATTATTCCATTTTACTAATTAAAAATAATTTTGTGTTGAAAAACTAAACTTGGACGGGTGATTTTCGGATATTAATACACAAGAGGTTGATTTTTTACCGGGTAAATGTTTTTTGACGAAAACGTATTTTCCATGAAAATTATTGCTTAGTTAAGGATATGTCCCTTAATTTGCGAATAATTTTCTTATGGAAAATAGGTTTGAGACGGTAAAAATGTACTAGAACTCAATAATAAACAATAACTACGTTTAAAAGTTCAGACGAATTACGTACCTGTATTAGCAGTCAATTAAATCTTCTGATTATAAATTTTTTACTTTTTCTACGAAGATAATATTTATGTTTTTGCGGATTGTTTTTCTGACCGTATGCGTAAATAGCAGATAAACGTCTAAATTTTCGTATCATAAACTACTTTTCGCGAGTAGGATGAAAAATTGTTCATCAAAAAATAATTTTTTGTAACATTTAATGTATTAATACAATTATTTTCTTTTATAAGCGTTTAAATTATCATCTGCCAAACATCTAATGGATTGATTAGCGGGTGATAATTTAAAAGTTTATAAAAGAAAGGACTTAAAATAATAAATAAAAATACTGAAAAAAATATTAACAAAGTAGATACTTATCGTTTATTGATATTTTGAAACATAACACTGCAAAAAATTAATAGGTATTTAAAATAATGCCCATCTTGGATATACTCCACCTGTTACTCTTTAAGTGCAATTTTCTCGAATATGATTTAATTAATTGAAATTAGAAGAGTGCCGTTTTTATCGTAAAATGTTTGGAGAAACCAAAAATATCATTAAACATGTAAAACTTCGATCCTCGAAAAAAAAATTGTGATTAGAAATATTAGGGGTAGTGCACTCTCAGCCTCCCCTGGAGTGATATCGAAAAATCTATTACATTCGTTTAAAAAGGTACTTTCGCTTACTACGAATCTACTTATACCGAAAATTATTAATTTCCAATAAAAAACAAAAATTTTATTGAAAAAGTTTATTATTTGTATTTGTCAACTTTTTGGGAGTGAATCTCAGCAGAGGTACGTCGTAGGGAAAAATTTTATAGGAACTTTGTGAACTTGTGTTATAAAATGTTAACGTGTTCTACCACCACTGGTGGGTTTTTCAAGAATTTTTTAACGTATTGCATATACCAAAGTACGTGTATAAGTTATACTTATACAAAAAAGAAACTGCTTCCTATAAAACTTGTTGGGTTGCCAGATGTCTACCCAAGATTTTATTCTTCTTTTATATATGCCCTAAAAGATCTGAAGAAAAGTTCGTCCACCTCAAAATTAAAAAGGGCGTTATGACCAGGGCAGATATTAAATAACTTAGTATACATTACTTAATTTTGGGAAGCTGCTTAAAATTCATTATGCAAAACATTATCTGCCTGCTATGTATTTCAGAAAATACATCAATTCAACAGTTTGGAGATGTCTTAAACATGTAATTACTTACTTAATTACAATTAAATCTCTCTAACGAATTTTTTCATTGACTACAACAGCTTATGTTTTTATTTAAACTTCTCGTGAAATTTGACTTTTATTTTCAAACATATTTTATTGCAAAAACTCTACCTAGTTTATGGAATACTTACGTCAAATTAAATTTTTCTTAGAAAGTAAAAAAATACCAAATAGAAACTAAACTATTTACTTTCAAATAATTTTTTTAATAATATTGTTTTGAACAGATGGTTGAAAATTAAAATTAAATTTTATATTGATAAACATGTGTTAATCGCGATAGCCAGGCATCATCATCGTCGGCGTCGTGAGCGGAGCCACACGTGCACTTTATCTATCCCTTTATAGGTATTTATGTAGGTAACACGGCGACTTGACCAGTCACGAAAAATTCTTATGCATCCAGTGTAATTTCTAATTTTAAAATGGACGGTAGATTTTCGCTCATTCTTATTACGTTATAAATTAATTTTTCGTATTTATCGCGTATTATGTGCGTGCCTGTGTTTCGGTTTACCTACATGTAATAACTTTTTGTGCAAATAGACGTTTAGGTAAATTGTGAACTTTCGTAGTACTTGCGAGGAATTTTTATTCAACAAAAATTTGGAAAAGGTACTTAATATTTGATCTAGCTAACTTTTAACTTATTTGAATAAATTTTAGTAATATACTAATATAGGTAGATATAGCTTATCCAAACCTATACGATATTCACGTCATCAATAGAATGTTACTAGATGATGATGTTTCACACAGTGTTGTCACCTCGTATTTTGACATCATACATCTTTTACAAAACAAATATTTCTATTTTACTTGTACATTGTTAATAACGAACAGCTAAATAAACAAAAGGTTGAAATTAGATATTATTTTACGTAATGTTTTAAATAACTAAATATAGCTCAACAAATTTATTAAGTTAAGGGTTTTAAATATTTTCTTGAAATATTATCTACTTTTATTGTTCCGCATTTATCGATATAAGAACTATCTACACGTGCAGACGAATTGTCATATAACTCATCTTCGCCTTCGTTTTATCAGTTTGTTTTGCACGACTAATTTTGAACTAAAAATTGTTTTATTACAGGAAGTTTATAAATTATTTACTTATTATTGATCAAGGGATATGGGAAAAATCGCGAAACAAGGTGGAGCTTTACTTTCGAATAATTTTCATGATAAATAGGTTTTCGAACAAAAAAAATTACCCGGTAAAAAATTAACCTTTTGTGTACTAAAACCCGAAAACAGTCTTTGAAATTTTTAATGGAAGTTATAAGAGTAAACCAGTACTTACTTATTTTTAATATGTATTAAAACAATAGTTGTTCTTTTCTCATGTTTATTTCGATTTTTAATTGTAAAACCACACATTTCTTAAATATTTTAAAATAGAGTTTAACTTGATTTTTATTTAAATAAACAAAGTGATAAAAATATATTTTTCTAATTATTAACATTCACATATAATACATAAATAATTATTGTATGTATAGGTACCTACTAATTTATAAATTTATTATTGCAGTTGTGAAGGACCTGTTCCGTAGCAATTAATGGTTGACGGTTCCTGAAATTTTATTAGTGGACGTCGAAGAGTTTAAGGTACGCATTTAAATAATTATAACGTAGAATACGTAAACTAATTTGTTTTATTCATTACAGGTAGGATTTTTCTGTTTTAATGCGGAGCTACTAACGGTGAGTTTTTAATTACAAAATTTATATATGTATTAAAAATTATTGAATTAAAATCAAAAAGCTTAACTTTGAATAATACTTAATTAATTGCTTTTTTAATTAAACTATTATATTGGATTCAATTAAAATTAATTTTAATTTCAAACAATATCCGCGGCCTTTTTAACACTTTGAGTAAGTTAGGGTTTTCAGGGCGTTTGCGCATTTAAATGTGCGGTCTTTTTAAAATTTTGAGTCAGTTAGGATTTTCAGGGCGTTTGCGCATTTAAATGTCTGTATATAAAATTGCAAGTATTATTCAGAAATGAGGTAATTAAGTATTGTCTATGATTACCGCAAAAAAGCCCCGCCCACTAGCATTTCCCTCATAACCAGCAATATCTTTAAAAATTTGCAATTAAATTTTTAATCAACCGTATTCTAATTCATTCTTATTAAAATAAACATCGTTAACTGCAGAATGTTAACATTAAATTTAACGGCATACTTTTAATAGCTATTTTAAACGCTTCGTTATTAGTGTAGTAAAAAGTCATACTTGTTAATTGTTAATCTGTTGTATAGCTTATACAAACCTATATGATGTTTACGTCATCGACATAAAGTTGCTAGATTATTTATTTGTAATTCGGTTTAAAGTTTGGAAAGTGACAGTCTATAGATGACTTACTTGCGCACATATTAGATGGTATAAAGAAAGACTACAATTTATTAGAACTGTCAAAATACGAGGTACCAGGTGACGGCACTGTGTGAATCGTCATCATCTAGTAACCTTGTATTGATGACATAAACATCATATAGGTTTGGATAAGCTATACATTATATATATATATATATATATATATATATATATATATATATATATAGTAACTTTATTATTCTAAATACACCGTTGCTAACAGTAAGATGTTAACTATACCGGTAAAGTTAACGAGTCATAAACGTGACAACATCGCAAATTATCAGCTGTTATACAAATTTAACAATTCGAAAAATTATTGTTCAAGGAAATATTGTTGCTTTTTTACTCGAATATTATATCTTGTAAGTAGATACTAAATTCTTAGAAACATCAAAAAAATGTATAGGTGTATTCTTAAATTTTTACGGCCTCTTCTATTTCATCTAATTTTGCTAAATTCGGATTCGTGTCACCAGCACCCTCGCAACTTCGAAATCAAATTCGAACTATCACAATCGATTGAGCTACGTTTGAATCGGATTGAACCGTAAAAATTTATGTTTGAGCTATTACCGAAAGCTAAAAATTCATATATTAAGAAGGGATGCTGCTGACACAACAGCACCCTCGCAACTTCGAAATCAAACTCGAATTATAGTAATGAATTGAGCTGCGTTGAGCTGGTTTGAGCCGTAAAAATGTTTGTTTGAGCTGTTACCTGAAGTTAAAACATTGTCCGTGAACACATTTAATCCCATGCGATCCTTAAGTAAAAGGAGCGTGCGTGTGGTTAAAATCTTCGTAAAAGTCGATAGATTACGAATTTCGATGGTGTCATCTTCTTAATTTTGTCAGAAAATTATTATGACGTAAAGATGATGGTGCCGAACTCTGAAGTTTGAAAATTCATTTTCTTCGGAAGTATCGATCCGATTTCAAACGTTAAAACGCCAAATTATAGGCTTATTTAGCTAACAATGTCGTGTTGTCCATAAAAAAGATATCGAAAATCAAAGGAATTGTTCTTGTGGTACATACCAGTAAAACGTTTAAGTGGTAGGGGTCAACTTTATGACTTCATAGCGCTTATCAGCGGAGGAATTTTTTACTTGAAAATGTACATTTTAGGTACGTCTAACGATGTACAAATTTTCATAATAGTATCAAAAAGTACAGCGTCATTTTCCTATTCTGTAGAACTTTCGTCAATTTACATTGTAGAGTAAACGTTATGAAGATGGCACGTCGAAACTATGGACTTTAAAGAAAAATGATAAGAACATATAGGAAATTTCCCCTAGTTTATTTTTCTATATAGATATTTTTGACATAAAATGAACCTGAAAGGAGATTCTGTTTTGACAACAATTTTCCCAAGATGGCTGCTCGAGATTAACAGATTAAGTTGATTAAATAGTACGTTAAAATATTAATATGTATGGCCTATCCAAACCTATATGCAATCACGTCATTAAAAAAAAGTTACTAGATTGTTTATTTGTAATTCGGTTTAAAATTTGAAAAATGACATATTCTATCGATGATTTACCTGCGCACATATTAGATGGCATAAAGAAAAACTAGAATTTATTAGAACTGTCAAAATACGAGGTACGACGTAACAGCACTGTGCGAAACGTCATCATCTAGTAACCTTTTATTGATGACGTAGATTGCTTATAGGTTTGGACGAAGTGTATGTATAAAACGTATTAAATGACTACTATTTCATGACTGAATGATTGACTCATGATTGATGTAATTTTAACGATTCAATGTATTTTGCGATTTGTAGCTCCTTAACTACCATTAATTTAGTAAAATATAACGTTACGACAACATTTTTAACTAAATAAATTTCAAACAATTTGGCGTTTTAAAATTGGAAATCGGACAATAGTTCCCGAGAAAATAAATTTTAAAACTTCAGTGTTCGGCGCCATCTTCTTGACGACATAAAAATTTTCTGACGGGTGAGTGGATGACACCATCAAAATTCGTAATTTACAGACTTTTACGAAGAATTTAAGCCCAAACACACACTCTTTTACCTTAGGAGCACACGAGATTACATATACTCAGATTATTTTCACGATTTTTTAACTTCAGATAACAGTTCAAACAAAAAATTTTACGGCTCAATCCAGCTCAATCGATTGCGTAGTTCGAATTTGCAGGTATGCTGGTGACATGGACCCGCTAAATTCACTATAAAATTCATTGCCTTTATTTTTCTGCACAATATCATAAATTATTTACAATTTAAAGCACATACGGTATCGCGCTAAAATGTTAAATACACCAATATACTTGTCTTTAAAATACCGTGATTAGCGATAATTTTTACGGACACATCGACTTTTTTTTATGGCGTTAAGGTTTTACCCTCAGCCAGATCATAGTATTGGGGATGGGATTTTATTAGGGAATTTTACAGGGACACACACTTCACACCCATGGGTCCTTATGGGCGCCTTTAAACACATTGACTTTAGAATTGCATTTAAACTAGTTAACGATGTAATGTCAGTATAAAGGCACGTTAATTTTTAGCGATGTGCTTGAGAATAGGGATAAATAAGCTTTAACTATAGATACAAATAAAACGAGTTAATTTTGCATACCCGTTAATAATATAAAATAGGTATTTAATCACTATGCTGGTTGATCAGTGAAATGCTAGTGGTTTTGTAGTTTTAAGACGGTAACAACGATAGTCCCCATTCCCACCGCGTTTAGGGTGTTTTGTGACCCACGGCGAGGGATGCGTGACTGTGAGCTTTCAGCCAACGATCAAAGGTTGGTTCCTTCAGTATTTTATTAATCTTTAACGTGTATTTGCATACTGTTGCAAACACACGACCATTATAGCACTAACACCAAATCTCTCTTACAAAATCTCTCTGAATTTTTAATTTAATGCTGAATATGCGGTCTTTTTAGAACTTCGAGAAAGTTTTAGGCGTCTGCCTATTTTTCGCGTTCGGTTTCGTAATAGAATTAAAAAAAATATAGGTATCTATCTATATTAAAAAAATGAAATATTGTATCTAACTCTTATGCTCTTTTGAATTAGTGTTGGATAAAAATGTGTATATATATATATATATATATATATATATATATATATATATATATACAGGTGTAATTCTTTAAAAGTCGTTGAGGTGTTCGTAGGATGGATTGTACCTGACGCAAAATACAGTTTCGAGTACCAAGTGACGACGATGTAGGTATTCATTTACAGAGTTAGGGCTGTATTCTAAAAGAGTGATTAAGGGCGATTCCGTAGAAAACGATTTTGATAAGTGAAGTATAGTTTTCCCCAAATAATTGCAATTTAGTGTAGATTTATTGATAATGATGCATAGTTCTCAGATATAGGTAACGGTAGGATAAGGGTTCAACTATTTTTGTTTTGCATGTTCGATATCTAAATTAATAGTGACACTTTCATATTTGATATTTACGATAAGATCCACACACGTATCAAAAAAGTGTGAAAAGTTTTATATCTAGGTGCATTTTATGAATAAAAGTTAAAAATTTTATTTCAAGTTCAGATTATGACGAGGATTAATACAATAATAATACTTAATTTTTAATTTTCCATTTAAAAATAAAAGGTGTCATCCACGTAACAAAATCTGCGTTACGTATGCGACTTCAAGAAAGAAGCGATTTTTGTTGAAAATTTAATAACATTAGGTACTATCGGTTAACAATAACAAATTATAGATTATTTTAAACTGTTACTCTATTTATTGGTAGTATTAAACGTTCAAAGCAAGTAAACGACAATGGCATAAGTGTTTAGATAAAAAATAGCAATAATAATTCAAATGTTATATTTAAGTTATATTAGTTATATTTATTTTAAATGGAGTGTAATCATTGATTAGTTATAAAAAAACACAATAATCATATAAGTATCACACCTGTTGTATGATGAAGTCGGGAAATTAGTGAAAATGGCCTGCGAAGTCTGACATTCTTGATTATGCCACCATAGAAGACATAAAATTGAAACTTTCAGCCCCTCAAGTAGAGGACATTTTAAATTTAATATAAATTTTACTGGTGACTACATTTGTGAGTGAACTTTTTATAAACTACAAAAACAGTTCCAATTTTTTAAATATAAGTACTCCTATTTATTATTCAATTACTTATTTAGTTCACAAAAGGCTTCTTTATTAGTTTTATAGTCGAATGTAAGTTAGTTAGTAAGTTTATCTGAAAATACATGAATTTTCTACTGTTATGCGAATTTTGTTCCTTTGGTCACACACGTAACACGTTCTCAAAAATTTTTGATACCCTTATTCTTATAGATAGGTAATTGGACATAGTTTTAATATAAATGTACAGTGGATCATACTTGATAAGAAAAAAAAATAGATTCAATTTTTGTAATTCCATAAATCACTCAAAAATTACTTTAATTTACAAAGGTAACGTTTCTCCAAATTTTTGAGTCACACACGTAACGAAAAGTTAAACAAACATAATATTTTTTATAATAATGATAAAAACTTAAATTTTAATATATCGCTTAAGAGAAAAAGATTCAAATTAACTTCCCCAAGTAATTTTAGTAAAAAAAATATTTAGTTGTAAAATTAGTAAAGTGTTTCTGTGTCTGAAAGTTACACACATACGTTGAAACCGCTTTTAAACGTAGTCTTTAGATTAAACTATACCTATCTCCTGAGAAACGAAACGATTTGTTTCTTAGGAGTAAAGCATGGTTTAACTCATGACTGAATAATTATTGTTTTTGAGTACGACCCCATCTATTGTTGACGACTACTTACTTATAAAAGTGATGTGTAATTGCATCGGCTGCAATGCAACCAACGTACATCGCAACCACTTGTAAAGAATTACAACTTAAGTATATATCCTTAGTACGTGTGCGCTTGCACACCAGGGATTAAAGTGATTATTGGAGTGTAAAGGTAAAGGTAAAAGGTAAAAGCGTATGGAATGTTGTAAGCTCACAGTCAACAGAAGATGGACATCTCAAGGTACGATTAGATATTTCCCACCCCCCCATGAGTGCGCGGCGTGAAAATCGTTGTTACCGATAACTTGATTATCGAAATTACCGTTGTTAATCGTCAACTCGCAATATTTGCTTTAACGGGGTGTACGTGTTAAAAAGAGAAAAATAAATCACAAAGAAAAATTTATGAGTTTTCTAATTTTTTCTTTTAACGTTCAAATACATTTCAGTTACTACATAATTATTTTTTTTTAGGTTCAACTAAAGCACCTACATCTATTAAAATTAATTTCAAATCATTAAGGCCATTTCGTTGGATATTTTTACCAATTGGATAAGTTTTCAAACGAAACTCAGAACCACAGTAAAGTTAAATCGTAACGAAGTTTTCAAAACTTTGAATTTTGGAATTAATATTTTATAAAACTTTAGGCCAACGTCAATTATTTCAACAAATAAAAATGAAATTGTTGTAAGTATCTATTTATAGTAAAATAGGTTACTTGTTTCGTGTAAGTAAAAGGCAAAATTGTCAATAATGTTAATTTTCAATTTATTATTTAATTTATTTTTAATGATTAAAAATATAGGATTTTGCTATTTGTATATAAAAAATAAAGACATTTACGTATAATAAAAACTATAAGTTAAAATCTACCTGTAGGTATACATAATTCATGATAGGTTCCAATGCATGTCATGCATAAAAAGTCACTAAAATTGTATATTTGTAATATTCAGTTTAAAGTTTTGCACATGACATATTCTAGAAACGATTTACCGGCACACATATGACATGACAAAGAAAGACAATCTATTAGTAAGTAGTTTAAAAATACAAGGTTTTATTGAAGACATGGATTGGAACCTATCGTGAGTGACATATAGATTGTTACGTGCAAAAAAAAATTCAATGATAAAATAAAATAAAATTTGATCAAAAAAAATAATTATTTAATAATAAGAAAACTTCAAATAGCACTTAACAAAATTTAGAGGCCTGTCGGCTAGCCTTTAGGCAGTGGAGTGCGGCCGGGTTCAAATAAAATAAAAAAATAAAGGGCGCCAAGTAATTTTCCTTTCACTAATAACTATTTTAGGGGAAAATTACTAAAATTATAAGATGTTAGATATTTACAATATGGATATGTAGGTAAGTTATTAAGGAACGTAAAATACAATATTTAATTTTCGTATGAGGCTTAAATGAATTCAAAATTTATTACTAACAAATTTATATAGGTATGTAAATACGTTAACAATAATTAATATAAACAATAACCAAAAATATAAATTATTCCGAACGACAATTGATTAAACTTAGCTGCCTCCACGTGGTAATTAAAATCGATCTTTCAAGTCAACCTCCGGCAACAAAATCCAAGTCCAACCATTAACAAGTAAATCCAAACAGTAAATTCAATCCAAAAAAAAAACAGTAACAAAAATAAATCCAAAAAAAAGAGAAAATCCAAAATAGAAAAAGGTAACCCAAATCTAGGACTGTGGGTACGGAGGTCCTATTATTTCCACGATGTTACGATATATATATATATATTTTAGATGATCCGACTACGTCGGTGGGTCTTAAACACCCTGGCCGTTATTCTTTTTATTGTCCGCTCTAAAGCGATAAATATAACTCAAACTATAAAAAAATGAACGAAGATTAACGGAATATCTATATCGGAAATTAAAGATGTGACTTTTCTATTTTTCTTGTTATTCTCTTACTAACCCGTTTCTAAACGACCGCCCTTAATAATCGATTAATAAATAATAAATTAACATAATAAAATTATGCCGAAATTGAATTTGAATTTAGAAAAAAAAACGTATCAAGATAATAACTTAAAATTGAATAAATTATTTTTTTAACTATTTGGAATTACTCACAAGTAGGCAACTTAGTCGTAAGTTACGAAAACAGCTGTTTTAATGAATGTTAATGTACATCATTTTATAATTACAGAAACGACATTGTCGTTTTGATTGATATATATCTTTTTATAATTTCATTTCCGACATTGTTTATTAATTTTTTTATTATTTTTAATATAATATTTTATAATTTCATTTATTTCCTCTTACGGATTTATTTTAATCGTTACATGAAACAGTCGTTTTAATAAGAACTATAAATTCTTCATTTTATAATTACATAAACAAGATTTTGTTATTAGGAATATTTCTGTTTTTTAATGCACGCTGTTATTATTAAAATAAAATCATATCTATATGTATAGGGTAGGATATATGCCAATAAGGGCGTTAAAATATGTTTTTTTAATTCTGTCTATCAAACAGATACGTTGCAGTGTTATGTTTGTTTCCATTTTATGAAATTCATTAGAAGTTGAAAGTTATCTAGGTTCTTAATAAACGGCCGTAGTTAAGTTTGATTCCATTTCATCAAGTTTGTAATGTAAACGATTACACAACATAAGTACCTACTAATTGTGAAACAAAAATAAAAGCAACTTCTTTAATCGTTTCAATTTTTTATTTTTTTTTATAAATTACATACTGTTGATCTCTGCCTAGTTTAATAATAAAAAGATCACTACAATAGAGAATTCATAATGATAATTTGTAGACTAAGAACTAACCTTGAGCTTGTCAAAAAAGGAAAAACAAAATGCGTCAAAGAAATCTTATTTGTGTGATTAGAGTGTTAAGAGCACATAGTGCTGCTGTGCCCTTTGAGCAGAATTAATAAAAAGACCATTTAACTAGAAAAGTATAATCTACAGCATCGATACCTCTAAATATATACATATTTCAAAATTTCAAGCATATCAAAACAATAGAAATACGAATTGGACTACATAGGTATAATTCTTTTGTATTTAACCTATGTTAATAGACCTCATTTAGCCGTGGTTCCATTCGTTGAACCACGTTTCAAGTTTTCATTGAAACTTGAAATTTTTATTTCACTGGCTTAATTATTTAAATAGTTATGCAGGAATTAGTTTGTACGTTATTAAATGTCAATTAAGAACGTGTTTATTTGAATTATTAAGGGTTTCGTTTCGAAATTATTCGTACATCGAGATTTTGACAAGTTTTCATTGAAACTTTCCTTCTTTCTAATCCCATTTTGAATGTTTAATCGGTTGTGTAATATAATAGTAGTACAGTAATTTGTTTATGTATTTTTAAATGTTTTATAAACTTGCTTTTATTTAAATAATTAGCAGTTACCTATATAAAGTACTCATATTCGGAATCTCCAGGCCCTTTATATTCAAATTTATAAAGTTTTATAAAATAATTACAATATAACTAGATTATTTTCTACTGCCAAAAAAGCAGAAAAGGTGGCAATTGTTTGGAAAAGTAGATATATCTACACTTCGTCCAAACCTATATGCAATTCACGTCATCAATGAAAAGTTACTAGATGATGACGTTTCACACAGTGCTATCACCTCGTATCTTGTATTTTGACAGTTCTAATAAATTGTAATCTTTATACCATCTAATATGTGCGCAAGTAAATCATCTATAGAATATGCCACTTTCCAAACTTTAAACCGAATTACAAATAAACAATCTAGTAACTTTTTTTTAATGACGTGTTGCCTGTAGGTTTGGATCGGCTGTAGTATGGAAAAAATCACTTTTCCTTAGGTACTTGTTTTATAAATGTTATTATCCAAAAATAGTTGAAAATAAACAACTGTTGACCTACTTGAATGTTTAAGTTTACCTTTAAGTATGTATAGCTTATCCAAACCTATATGATGTTTACGTCATCAACAAAAAGTTACTAGATTGTTTATTTGTAATTCGGTTTAAAATTTGGAAAATGATATATTCTATAGATGATTTACTTGTGCACATATTAGATGGTATAAAGAAAGACTACAATTTATTAGAGCTGTCAAAATATGAGGTGACAACACTGTGTGAACATCATCATCTAGTAACCTTGTATTGATAACGTGAACATCATATAAGTTTGGATAAGCTATATTTATAGGTACTGATTTCTTGCAACATTTTGACCAGAGATCATACTGCATCATACTGATTAAACATTCTGCATTATTATTAACGATTGTCTATTTATTGTTAAATTTTATTTACAAAAAATAAAACTGTGAACTTGAAAATTTATTGGTTTATTTAGCAATTCAACTTTTTTTTAAATTTATTTTTGAAAATTATTAAAGTTTAATTTTAAGTAGATATATGTACCTATCAAATTAAATTTAGTAAAAAAAATAGTAGCGTACAGACACAGAAAATGTATAGTTATTTATATTTTGAAGCTATAATATTAATATATTAACAAATTCAAATTTTACATTAGAATCCTATAATTTTGAGTTATTTAAAAGAAAGTATAGATTTCTGTTTCGTTTGTTTAAAAGAAAACTACATGTTAAATGTCACTACCTTGTTGCATTAGACGTGATCTGTAGTTGAGGATTTTTGTCCTTAGATGGTACAAGCACATCATTTTTCATATTAATTCTTATTTATATGATCGTGACGAAAAGCGGAATTTGTTGTTTTTTTATTAGTATTTGAAACTCTATTTTTACATTAGGATTATATAAATTTAAAAGGTGTATTTATTTAGATTAATTTGGACTATTTGGTACTGTTCAATACAATAAAGTACTATCAGAATTCAAAACAATTTATTTTTAAGCAATATGGTAGGTACTCTATAACATTATAAATTAATTATGATATATATATATATAGGATGTTTAATTCACACCACACATTAAGTAAAAAAAATGCAAAACACCTGGTAGATAAGTAAAAAATATGGTAGGTAGAACCAAAATAAACAAACTATGGGTGGTCGATCCTTCCATCTTGTGATAAATTTATCTAACAGATATTTACCATAGAAACATTTGTTCGAACAATTGTTTCCATGGTAAATATTTGTCAGATTAATTTATCGGGAGATGGAAAGATTGGCCCTTAATCATTCAAAAGTAACAGCTATTTAAAAATTGTGTTTATGGTATTTCATGTCAACTGACAGCATAAATGCATTTTAATTAAAATTTCAACTAAATAAGATATTAACATATTTCAACACAAATTGTCATTAACATAAATATTTTTAATAAAAATCTTACTTTTTTGAAATTAAATTTGTTATTGTACGAACAACTAACAATTCAGTAATCACATTTATTTATTACTTAACAATACGTTATTGTATCAAAATGCATAAAGGCACCTATTGCAATAAATAAGAAATGAAAACGATTAATTTTATCACAAATTCAAATTATATTTTATAACAAAGCTAATTATATAGGCAGTTAGTGACTTTTGTACAATTTACTATATATGCATAAGCTAAATTATTTTCGAATCTAACAAAAAGCAACAAGTAATTATAAAATATTCCAGTGTTGCTCATTTCAAAATCTACTCATTTTCATGATGAAAATATACATCAATTACTACAGTTAATTTTCATTAACGATCACTACAAAGTGTAATCGATTCAATTTTATTCATTTACCATTTCGTATTCCTTTATGCTTATGCTAACTGTAATAAAGTTCAATAATATGTAAATATGTATAAGCAGAGATTAAATTGACACAAGCAGGAAACAAACCTATATTTTAATTTTCAAGTTTAAAATAAGGTGTTCTAGTTGGAATACATGTAAAATTGATAGTTATCATATCCAAATTTAATTTAAAAAAATTGGAACGACAATATTTTAAATAAATAAGCGTTTAATCAGTCTTTTAGGTCTTCAATTTCAGTTTCTTCTTTATTTTCATGACCATCTTCTACTACATCTTTTAATTCTATAGTTTTATCTGTATCACTAATTGCTTCTATTTTAGTTTCAATTTCATTATCGATATCAGTCGATGTTAATTCTTCTTGCGAATTTTCTTCAGATTCAGAATTTAAAGGAATTTCAGGTACATGGTTAGTTTTTTCTTGAGGCTGAATAGGCAGAAGAGTTTTATTCTCGTTATCTGTATCACTGGATGAGCATTTTTCAGAGTCCGATGTATCATCAGATCCACTAGTACTATGAAATGGCTGCAACATCAAGTTGGGAGCAATGGGATGCTTCTTACGTGCAGGATTCAGGGTGTAACAGTAGCAGCAACGAAAAGAAATGTATTCAAATTCCTCTTTAAATGCCATACCTAAATTGAAATGCAGTATAGAGTGTGTTCTAAAATGGAATAACACATACTTACCATTATGACCGAAACAACTATTACAAATTAAAGCGTAACGATTTGAAGGACCATCGCCAATTAAGTAATCGACCATTTTATCAAACACAGAACGTTCCTTTGGTAATATTGCTCTTGGCATTTGTAGTGAAATACCAGTTACGATTGCAGGCGTCTGTAACTGAGTATTGCGAGGTTTCAGAGTTATAGTAGTTCCAACCACAGAATGAATTGGTCGAACTGGCGTTAGAGCTAAATTTGATTGTTGATTTACAGTAGGTAAAATTCTCTGCCGAAGACTCCCAGTAGCTGTGGTAGTAGTCGTATTATTTATAGTTGTGTTTGCAGGCGTGATTAATCCCACATTTGATGGCATTGACTTACGAATAGGAGTTTCTGAAGCAAATTTATCTAAAATTGTTTTTGCAACTTTATAAGTTTCCGTTTCCATAACCTTTTCTAATATTTTTCGCTTTTCTTCTCTGAGGTCAATTAATTTTTTTTGCTTATTTGTTATTTTCCGTTTGTAATACCACGTTAAAGTAAATTTTACAAAAAATATTGCAATGGGAACAATTATGAATGGTATTAAACACAGTAAACGATGGTATAAAGTATGAGGAAAGTAACAGAAATAGTATAAAACTGCTGTAAGTAAATATGCCCCAACAGATAAAATAATAAATTTGCCTATGATCTTTTGTTGCTTTTGTTCTGTAGTTCTACGAATATCTTCGATACATTTTATCTGTTTATCTAGATTTTCTAAGATTTCATAGGAAGTCTTCTTTCTCTAAAATTCTAAAAATAATACCACCTAAATAAATATAAATTTTTTAACTTACCCTTAATTTTCCTATAATAATTCCCATTTTATTAGTAAAAGTAATGCTTTTCTTTTCACAGATTGTAGAGAAATGAACGGTTAAAAAGAAAAAATTAAACTTTCACGACATAACCTAGAAAACGTCAGAATAGCTATGGTTTCACACGTAAAAGGCAAGAGTCATACCGGATTAATGTATAGTATACATTAGAATTTTAACAGCCTAATTAGAAATGAACTAACGAATGTATTGCGCGAACAACTTGTGTTGTTCCATCATCAATTTTATGACGAACGTGAATTTTAATATAGAATTTTATAACCCTTTAAAAATATTTTTAGGCACAGAGTCTATGCCATATACCATTAAACGCAACCCTACAATGTCCTTGAACTTGTATTAAGTTGTTGATATTCATCATCGGTGGTTTATTTCTATTGGTTAGTAATAAGCTAATAGTAACTAATTTTAAACTAATTATATTTAAACGCTCAACCATACAACGTGTTGAAAAGTTGAATTTAAAATAAAATTTCAAATAACCCCTGTATACTGTTGTATTCTAATAACAGGATGTCCCGAAAGGTATAGTCATAAATGTAATGTCTTATGGTTTTGTGAGCTATAACCTATTCTCGATTCTCAACTGTTACTGATAAGTTATCGATCGTTTTGTGTATTTTTTTTACTACTACTTTAAATGTTCAAAATGTCCATCCATCTAATATACTATAATTATACATAGTACAGCCAGCCAATTTAGAAATGACCCCCCAAGCAACAGGCCATCGTTTCATACTATCCCCTTTAAGAAAATTTCTTTCAATCTAATTTTTTTTAAGTAAAGTGAGATTCGCACTTGTGCAATTTTAACTCGCTGCCACTAATCGATATGTATTGGTACTTCACGGTGCCGTTTGTAAGTTGCTGCAACAAAATTGCACAAGTGTGAATCCCACTTTACGAAACAACGAATTCCGCATTTGGTTTTCAAGAATGCCATCTTAAGTTTTGTGTTTACTAATTGTAGGTTCGGTGCACCGAACTAAATACAAAAATTTACGTAGGTATAAAAAACATCGGGGTCTATTTTTTTCGCATTTCAACATATTTAATAAAAAACCACCCGAGACGATCAGACTACCTGAAATGACCAACAACGGTCGATTTGACCGCCTCCAGACGTTCTAACATTAACAGTTCCAAAATTAGACCTTTTAAAGAGAATAGACGAAACGCGGGTCATTTCCAGATCGACTGACTGTACAGAATGTTATATAACAATATAGTAAGTATAATTTTGATAAAAGTAATTAGCTTTAAAAATGGACCATTTTACTAAACAATGTTGTGTAAGTCTTATAAAATTTCAGCATCTTAAATACAAAACAAATTTATTTTATAAATGAACAGTTGAATTACGGATGGAATTACGAAATAAACACATCAGTTAGTGATGGTTTTACATCACATACATTAAATGACGAAATGTAATCAACTGCCTTAAAATGCAACTAAAAACATTAACGGATGCTGTGCTTCCTCATTAGCAACAATTTTTAAACGCTATTAGCTACCAACTCTATTATAATTTTATAGTCATAAGACTGTGCGCATCGATATTAATTTGCAATTTTGTTCAATATCAATTTATATGTTATTTTAATAGCATCAATTAGACGTCATTCAAGTGCTTTAAACAGATTTAAAAATTGCTCTGCAACAGTAACAACATTTCATAAACAACTTATCACTTGCAACTTATAAATTATTTCGAAAGGGAAAAAACTAACCATTTTATCACATAGGTCAAACAAATTAGCAATAAATATTAGGCAGATAAATTGAAGAAAATTATAATAGTTTAATTATAATATATATAATTAAATATAAGTTAATTTGTTTCAATGAAGTTTATGCGAGTATACGCCAATGTAATTTAACAAATTTAAGTTTCACGATATATTAAAATATATTATAAATAAACACCATAGAAGAAAATAAAAACATTGAATATATAGATATTTTACTTAATCAAAATATAGTTTATAATTAAATTTATTGACGATAGTAGAATAAATTAAAATAATAATCTTAAAATATATTTTCTTACTTAAAATTATAAAAAACATAGATAACTGGTTTATAAAATTTCAAAGCAAGAAACATACTCAAATAAAATTAGTTACTTATTCAAAATGTATTAAAATTACTTAGTTTGACCCTGTAGAAATTTGTAAACTGCGGAGAAATCTTTGTTAGCGTACCCATAGGCAGCCATCGTTCTATACATTTGATGTGCTGCTGATCCCAATGGAATAGGTGCTCCACAGCTAACGGCGACGTTTGCAGCAAGAGCTAAATCTTTTGCAATCAATTTAGTTTGAAAACCTCCGTTATAATCGTCGGATGCTGGAACGTTTGGCGTAATTCCTGGAACTGGATTGTATGTATCGGACGACCAACAACGTCCAGTAGAAGTGTTTACCACTTGGGTCAAGATTTTCAGATCAAGTCCCATCTTACCACCCAAATTCATACCTTCTGCGATACCAATCATACTGATGCCCAGTATTAAATTATTGCATAGTTTTGCAATTTGGCCAGCCCCTGGACCACCGCAAAGCATCATTCTACCCCCCATTTGTAACAAATACGGTTCTGCTTTCTTAGCAATGTTTGCATCTCCACCTACCATAAAAGTTAGCGATGCAGCACTTGCTCCAGTCACGCCACCTGATACAGGTGCATCAATAAACTGAATTCCCGCATCCTCTGCGATTTTATGAATTTCTTGTGCAGTTAACGGATTAATAGTAGAACTATCTACTAAAAGGGCGTCTTTACTTATTCCTTTCAAAATACCATCACTGGCGGTGAGTACACTCTTCACTACATCGCCATCAGGTAACATCGTTATGACAAACTTTACGCCTGTAGCAGCTTCCTGGGGACTTGAACATACTTGGGCACCTTTTACACTTTGTGCTGCACTTTTGGAAGTATCATAAACTTTAACGGTGCGTCCTTTTTTCATCAAGTTAGTGGCCATTCGAGTGCCCATGTTCCCAATACCAATAAATCCGACATCGCTATTATTGCGTACTAAAATAAATAAAACGTATTATTTTTAAATGCAAGAAATGTATCATTTCATTTATAATATACTTTGATGTGACTGTTGTAGTACAGTTTTCAGTAAGAAAACGCAACGTTTTTGCAGCATTTTAATTAATCTTCACACAATCACAAGATTATTTAAACTGAAAAGATATCGTCTATCATCAACTTTATAATATTCCAATTAAGTTGTTTGTACGGCAACTGGCATATTTTTAGCTCCAATCTTACACGTGTTAGTTAACCTCGAATTAATTTTGTAGTAACGTAAAAGTTGTTGCCTAAGTGGATACACAAAAATGATTACGTATGGTTACACAAAATGAATTTAGTAATATTCGAATCTATTTGTTAATGGGAATTTGGAATTTAATGAATATTTTTAAAATTGTCACTTTAAATTTTACATTAAAATTTTGTTTCGTTTTCCATGATGAGAAATAATTAATATTAAAAAAACACTGCCTACTAAAAGGAAAATAAAATACAATAGCTACTATATAATTACAAAACTACAAAATTCTTTGATAAAAACTAAATGGAAAAGCGATTATATCGTTTAATAATGATGAAATGCATCGATATTTGTTTAACGAATGGTATGGCAAATTAGTAAATGCCATATAACCATGCCAGTAAAACAAGAAAATAAAGGCTATTTTTATTAATGGTCGTAGGACGTCAGTGCCGAAGTTTATATTTATTTTGATGTTTACAAATAATTTATTGAATGAATTTATTACGTGCATTAGATATTATTTACTTGTTTAAACTGAATTTAAATTAAAATAACCATAAGTCCCACGTAAGAATAACCTCACATTTTTTTGAGGTAGTAACAGAACAGTGATCCATCTAGATTGTACATATCTAAATAAAAATTGCTATAAAAATGGTCATTGTAAACTATCCCATTTGGAAACACGTTTATTGTTTTTAATCAATTCTTTATTTTTAGTACTTACTGTAGGTAAATAATCTAGTAATAATTTTGTGCCGGGTGGTTGTGTTTGCAACATTGAATAACAATCGAAAGCGAAAGTTTAAAAATGGAAGCTCGTTAAAGTCGACGTATTACAAATTGTTTGTAATTGTTTGGAATTTACGGTTGCAGTACAACAAGAATCTCAAATGAGGCACTTTTACGACAATTAAGGTCTGCAATATTTATTTATCACGTTTTTTATTCGAAAACGAGACCTCTGGATCTGAAAAAATGGAAATATCCGACACATCTAATTCTAGTCAAAGTTACGAAAACACTAGTCAAGTGTTGCGGCTTTCTCATGCTATAAACGAACAAATTGTAGATAATGGGAGTTTAGATAATTATTCCTCTGGAGGACACGGTAAAAATCTCTTTCCCCAAAATGCTACTAATTCTCATCCCTTAATGCATTCTCCGACGTCGCCTATATCGCCCGATTATCCAGATTTAATTCCTGAAAAACCGAAAAATAAAAGTGGGCTTTCGAACTACGAGAAACCCAATTTTAAACCCAAAGCTCATAGTTCAAAAATCGATCTTGAAAACTGTACAGGAAATTTTGATGTTTGCATTGAAAAGCACGCAGCCCTGGATCTACCTATTTTAGATACATATAACGAGATCTTACCGGGTATTATGCCAGGTAGAAGATAAATTAAATTTTTATATGAATTTTGATTATAGATTTTCCTGAAAGTCCATCGGTCATGAAGAGATCGCTTATGTTTGATATGCCTTTAGAATTTACACAGTCAGAATTAAGCGATAATGAAAACGATAAATCTATATACGAAGCACATCTTAGTTCGAATTTGGAAAACGTTTCCCTTACTATGAACGAAAAGGAAGGCAAGTAATTAATATTATAAATTGTCTAGATTAAATCATGTATTACAGGTAATTTAAATTTTTTGGCACGCAATCGCCGCAGTAATAAACTTCGACATGTTAAAGTAGTACATACTGAAGTAAGTCCCGATAGTGACGTCTCAAGTTTAGATAGTGTTTCTGTAAGTTTAAAATCTGAAGATGTATTTACGGGTAACGGTGATACGAACGAAGAGGAACAAAAGGATACTAGTCTTGGTGAGACACTGTAGTTTTTTAACTATACAATCACGTTTCAATTTTGTTTTTAGAAAGCGATGTGCCCATTGAACCGATCGAACCGTTAAGTGCAGATGAAGAGAGAAGACATGCTCGACATTGGCAGCGAATGGTTTTACCCGGAGGAGAACAACGAACAATCGATATGCGTGTTATTGAACCATACAAACGTGTGTTATCGCACGGTGGTTATTTAAGAGCAGGTGGTCATACAGCTATTGTGGTATTCTCGGCTTGTTTCTTACCCGATCGATCCCGGGTCGATTATGATTACGTTATGGATAATTTATTTTTGTAAGTAAATTAATAATTATGCAATGTAGATTTTAATTTTTCCAACGAAGGTATGTCTTGTGGACATTGGAACGTTTGGTGACAGATGATTATGTGTTAGTATATCTTCACGGTGGAGCTACTCGCTTACCATCATTTGGATGGTTAAAACGTTGCTATCATATGGTTGGTAGACGATTACGTAAAAATCTAAGTCATATGTATCTAGTACATCCAACATTATGGATCAAGACAATGCTGTTTATGGCTAAACCTTTTATCAGGTATATTCAAGTGTTGACGCATAAATTTGTGTGTATGGTAAACAAATGTTTTAGTTCAAAATTTTACCGGAAGATTACGTACGTAAACAATTTAAAAGAGCTGTGTACTCGTGTACCATTGGAAACCAATGCGATACCAGATAAAGTAAAAGCATTCGATAACTTTCATTATGGATCATAGTAAATTGTTCCTTTATCCAGCAGTATTAGACAAATAACATTCCATAAATTAAGCAAATCTTGGTTAAAGAAAATGGTAGTACATCGAATTATTTGTAAATTTATTCGTATATTATTTTAAAATAGGTGTTGTAAATAGATTATTTTATAATGGTGTTCCTGATTTTCACAAAAGTATTTATTGAAAGATGTAATTTATTGTATTAGGTGTTTTGTTAGAATCTATTATTGGCAATTATATAGGTATACAGTAATATATTTTAGTATTGCCTGGTGGTATTTGTGTAAAAATTTTAAAATTGTAATGATATTGTGCATAGTAAAATAAATATTTTGTTGCAAAATCTGGATATATATGTATATATAAATATATAATACGTTACTTATGTAAAATAACGTATTTCATCTTCATTAGAAAGTGAAGTTAAAACTGGCATTGAGAAAATTTTGTTCATTTTTACGACTCGTATTTCTAGGTTTAGAGAATCGAAAAAAAAAATTATACTGTATGTGTGTATGCCTGTGCAAAAATTAATTGACAGATCTATCTTATATTTCTATACAAAATTTATGCATTAAAAAACATTACAATTCACAGAAGTAAAATATAAATCAATAGCAGCAAATATGAAAAAAGTGTGTCTATGCAGATTATTGGAAGTGTGTTGTATTTTGATTTACTAATCCTAAGTTGTTACTACAATGTTTCCTGCAATCTGATTGTTCCACTTCCTTTAATACAATACTTTCAGTCATCGTTTGTGTTGATTCATGTCAGTTGGCATAATATCGGGTCTATGCAATCGATTCAAAATTACAACTCTAAAGGCGCTTCCATCGGGAACTAATTTATTATTTATGGTTTAGAGCTTTGTTATTTGCTAAAAATTTTATTGAAATTAAAAAAATTAAGTTCTCTTTCGCTTTATATTCATTAAAAATACAATTAATTAATGCATTAAATATATATAATAATGTTATTAATGGGAGAAACGATGTATTTTTATTCATTTACATACCATTATGTACACAATAATGTTTTATTTTCATATTTAATTGTTATAACTTAACAGTTCATCAACAAACAATTCCACACTTTAAATTAAAAGCTTAGTTGTAAATATATATTACAGTTACCGTTAGTTCTTGACGCGAGCGACATCTGCTATTTTTTTAAGGTTGTCAGGTTGTTTTATGCGTTTGCACAGACCTGATATAATGTCAACTGACATGAATCAACGCAAATGACGCTTTTAGTATACATATGTCAAATTTTAAGGATATCTACTGTCAAGTAAAATATAACGTAGAATAACCTATTAATTTTTAATTAATTGATTAATTTTTTATGTTTATTTGATTGTAAAAATACACTACTTTTTTTATTAAAACTTTTGCGTTGTTCTTGAACAACGCATTAAATATTTAAAATACTGTAATTTGAAAAAGAATAAAAGTCGAATTACAACTATTGGATTTGACGCACCTTGTGTATTATATGTTTATCATTTCTTTTTTTTTAGTTTTCAACCATTTTTAATTAATATTAACTAAACAATCAATCTATTATATAATTTTCCACAAGAAGGGATATTTTGAATTAAATTAGAAGAGAATAGATGGTATATAATTTTTGCTTTTTAAATAAATTTAAAATTAAACAGTATAAAAAAAATAAAAAATGCGATTGAAGTAATATATTTTATTCTTTTTAGGAAAAATTACATTATGAGAACAATCAATTAATTAATAACCAAAAGGGACTACTTAAAAAAATAAAATAATTTTAAATATCCAGATTTTCCTGTATTTTTCCAATGGGAATGTATTTAAACCGCGCAACTTATCTTTGCGCATGCTTAGTTTATTAAACAAATCGAGGGTGTGCATATTGCTTTTTATCGTTTAGAAGTGCGTTTAATACGGGTCAGCAGTTTAACTTTAATTTTTACTTCGATATTGATACACAGTCAAGTGCCTTAATGAACGATAATTTAGTATAAAGTGTACCTACAGTACTATAGAATAAAGTAGTTCTGTAAAAATGAATAAAAAGTGTGCAAGATGTGAAAAAACCGTATATCCTACGGAGGAACTAAAGTGTCTAGACAAGGTAATAATTTTCTTTCTAAAATCGTGTTTGTAATAACATTATTATCACCTACTTTTAATATATTTATAGTAACGCAGTAATAGAAATTGTTAAACAAAATTGAGGTTTTTCGTCTTGACCGACAAAAAAAAACAACAGAAATATTAACTTTGCTGCATATGTCTACTGCAGAAAATGTTTTCTAAGCCAAGGTTATGATCTAATTTAACGTTAACAAATTTAAAATGTGACTCACATAATCGTGAATATTCAGAATATGGAAAATACATTTGTTATCAATTCTTGTAGATGTGATAGTGGTTAGTATGACATCTTTTAACAGGGACATTTTCTTTAGATCGTACATCATAATGTATTAATTAACTTACATTCTAACTATTTAATATATTATGTTGTCGGTTATTGAACCACCGTTTAATTAGACTAGAATTATTATGACTAAACATTTTCTTTGTAACCGATCAAGAAGTTTTTCAAAGATAAAAATTACAATTTTCATATTCTGCAATTGTACATTCCCTCATTTTGTTTTTGTTTTTAAGTTTAATAGTTTATTTGTATAATAAGTTTTAAGTCGATTTACGTTTATTAATTACTTAGATCATTTTTTATGGGCGGTTAATCAATAAAATATATGAATATTAAAAAAAAGTACCTGCCTATTCAAAATTTTAATGAAATATTCGAAATACCAAAAATCTAATTTACTCACAACTAATAATTAATTTCTTGTAGGTAGGTATACCCTTAAAAAAGCTTATACTCAAAGTTAACTTAACTTAACTTAATTAATTAACTTAATTTGGGAATAAAGTGAAAATAAAATCAATTGTTTCCTGTTAATGTTAAAAATATAGGGGGGTTTTGTAAGTACCTACTTTATTCGGTGATGCCCAATATATTAAGTAGGTTGTACAAATTTAATTTTTGTAAAATGATTTTCAAAGAACATAGGTATGTACATACTACTATATCATTTATTTTTTAATTTTATATTCTACGTAGATATGTACCACCTATATCACAACCTTTCTAAGTGTAATTGAAAATTTAGAAAATGTAAATAAATATTCTACTTATCATTATCATTCGCTGGATTTCAACATTTTAAAAAAAAGGTACATAATCAGATTATTGTCATCTTGTAAAAATAACTCTGTAGCAATTTTTCTTTGACATACCTACCTACAACAATTTTCTTTTTCTCATCAAAATAGACCATATTCGATAAACCTGTTATTTTTAGATTCTTGTTTGTCTTTTTTTAACATTTTGATATTACATACTTGTTTATTAGTCATTGTGGTTTGTTGTTAGTATGGTAATATTATATTATATAAGACAAAAACATGGTTTACATGACATTTTTTTTAGTAACCGCCTTTTCTTTACTTTGCACATATTCAAATTTATAATTACCTAAATTTATATGAAAGCGTTTAAAAGTGAAAGTATGAGTTTTTTAAAAAATAACACTAGAACGGTCATCAGTGAACCATCACATCTAACCATGTACACTTTACAATAAAAATTATTAAGTAACAAACTGTTTACTAAAGGTTCAAAATTGTAATTTGCCAATAGATATTAATTTTGTTATTTTTACTGAGTAAATAAATGTATTCCCAGCTAACAATTTTTAAATTTCGCGGCGAATTTCTGTTGGTACTACTCGTATATAAACGTCAATATCAGGTTAAATAACAACGGCAGTGACGTACTGTAGTAAATGATTAAATTAAACTAATAATATTTTAACGTAAACATGTTCAAAAATAACATAAGTGGTAAAATACGTGAAACTGGACGTAATTATTTATATATGTAACAGCAGGTATAATATTTCGTTACTCAAACAATTCAAAATTCCTTTTGCCTAATTTATCACCGCTACTGACTGCAAATGTTTTCATGTGATACCAATAGAAATCCGCCGCGAAATTTAAAAATTGTTAGTTGGGTTGGTTTACTATTTAAAATTAAGTTCTAAATTTTCATGTAAGCATTATTATAAGTTACGTAGGTACTTATTTAAATAAAATAATTAATTAATTAATCCAAATACATATATAAGTGATTTAATTCAAAGGAGTTTCAGAGGCTACAGTTGCATAAAATACATTTTTGATAGAATCTTAATCTTATTTAACATTACAGTTTTCATTTTGGGTAGCGAGTAAGTACACACTAGCACAGGAGAAATCATGTCCAAATCCTGAGCCTATAATAATCAATCTTTTCTATATAATGTCCAAATCAAATCGCTAACATGTCCATCAAACAATGGCCGAGTTTGTTTGTTCGTTCAATAGTATCATTTTACAACATGCACAACACAATTGCACTATCTCACTTCAGGAACAACTCAAAGTGCACCGAACAAATAAACTAATTCTGCTAATGTAAGAAAGTCAAACATAATGGCCCAGAGGCCCAACAAGCAAACAAACAGAGGCCCACGTCCAATAATGGACAAGCGGACTATGAAGAACCAGTTTTATTTTTTCTGAAAAATCTTGCGTTGTACTTTTTTTTTTTTTTCACTTTTGTTGATTTATTTCTGCTCTCACAATATTAATTTCAAAAAATAGGTTTTTTTAAATAATGACTGAAATCTTTTATATTTATTATTTATTTAATAATGTTCTTTTTTAGACATGGCACAAACCATGTTTCAAGTGCAAAGAATGTGGTATGGCCCTAACTATGCGAAATTACAAAGGATTTAATAAAGAGCCGTATTGTGAGGCGTAAGTATTTTATCTATTTTCAGTGTGAGTGAAATTACATTTATGATAGGACCATGACAAATGTATTATAAATGTCGTTTGATACAATTAGGGGGATTTATTGCCGAACGGTTTTTTGTTGATTTATAAATCATTAAATTTTAAAATGTAAAATTTTGATCACAGTGAAATAATATCGAATATAAGTATCCAATTAGGAAGGAAATAAATTAAAAATAAGGGAAGTTATATTTTATAATGTGCGTCATACTTATGCATGCCTATACATATGTAGGATAAATAAGATTTGGAAATAATTATGATAATAATAAGCAACCCCATGTTGCTATATTCATTATGAATTTATTAATTTCTTACGATTTATGTTTCACTTGTAAAATTAAAATTGTTAACAAATTTGTTTTCGGAAACAAAACAGAATGTTTTATCAGAATTTGAATGAAATTAATTTAAATTTAATTTTTAGACATATACCGAAAGCTAAAGCTACAACAATGGCAGAAACACCCGAATTAAAACGTATTGCTGAAAACACAAAACTGCAGTCTAACGTTAAATATCACGAAGACTTTGAAAAAAGTAAAGGCAAATTTACGCAAGTAGCGGATGATCCAGAAACGTTGCGAATCAAACAGAATAGTAAAATAATCAGCAACGTGGCCTACCATGGGGAACTTCAAAAAAAAGCTGAAATGGAACAAAGACGCACTACTAACGTAAATGGATTTAAAACAACTGCAATAGATGAAGCCAATGCTAATGCCAATGCCAATCCTGTAGCTCTTCCCGTTGTAAACACAAGCGTGCCTACTACACCGACACCTCCTATTGGTAATCCTAGTAATATTGGCAAAATAGCGGATTACGATCCGCAAGTGGGTGTAAGTCCTTATACAGCAGGCAGAAATACTCAAACTTTGATTTATACATCCGATCAAGGTGCCGTAAGTAATCCACCTCAAAGACACATAGGTTCTGTTCACGATATAGATCCGGTAAATCATAATTATGGTTCTTTGGGTAGAGTATATAAGGCAATATACGATTATGATGCTCAGGATCATGACGAGGTTAGTTTTTTCGATGGAGATTTAATAATTAACGCTAGTGACATCGACGGAGGGTGGATGACGGGTGAGGTTCAACGTACTGGACAAATCGGAATGCTTCCTGCAAATTATGTACAATCTGCTAATATTTAAATGCAAAATTAATTTATCCGTTATGATACCCTTTACACAATCAAAAAATTGTGCAGTGGAACCTCCATTAATTTATTAATAGCAGTTTCGGTGTTTAATCTTTTTCGTTTTATATCATCTTCAATTTTCTACTTTGACCTCTAATTTTAATCATTAAATAAATACTAACGTGTTTTTAAATCTTATTTTAGTTAATTGATTTTTATCTGAACATAGTTAAAAAGAAAATATAATATTTTAATTTACAGTTGTAAATTATTTGAGTCAGTTATACCATTTTTATGTTTTAATAGAGGTTCTAGTGCATGCATGTTGCGATAGCTTTAAGAGAATTTTTATTTTTTTTAAACAGAAAATTTATGAGATGCAGTATATTGCGACTTCAAACATCTGTTTAAAATAAGAGAAGTTTTTTTATTTAATTGTTATTGTTTCTGATGGTGGTAATTAGATATTATTATTAGTAGTATATAATATTCTTTGAAATGTTAATTTTTTCTATATTTAACATAAATCTTATCAAAATTAAGATTTTAGTGATTTTATATTGCGATTTTATATAACTGTGACTAGTGATACTCATGTCAAACTTTACACAACAGCAAAATGTCTGTGAAGGGTACACGAGTAATAAAAACAACAGTTTTAAAACAGACATAAAATGATCGCAAAAACAAACCAATATACTGAATACCACGTTAACTTATGTTACACGAAATACATACGATTATGACTAGCTCATCACATGACATGACTTTCACAGCGCCTTCATCGGTAGTCAAAATCGCGAATTCGAATAAATTGTAGTATTCGACAAAATTGTTAATGTCAGTTTTTAATAATAAACAGTACTACAAATATTTAGTGATATCAAAAATAGTTGATTTTCAACTATATTTGCATTTTAAATGGGTTTTGAAGTCGTGGTTTTCTGTACGGAAAACTTGTTTTTATATTTTTTTAAAAATATTTTTCTTACATTACTTATCTATACAAATTTTATATGGTTTAAAAAAAAAACTACCTAATATAAATATGGAAATTCAATTTAGTGTAGGTCTTTTCGTCTCCCGATAAATTTACTTGACAAATTTTTACCATAGAAACAATTGTTTGAACAAACGTTTCTATAGTAAATATGTGTCAATTAAATTAAATGGAGATGAAAAGATTGGCCCTAAAGCTATTAAAAAAATTATAATTGCATTTCATGTACCAAAATGTAGCTGATAATTTATTGAAACTACAGTAAAACCTTGTTTATTTGGTCCCGTTCATTCGAATTTCTGGATTAACTTTTTTAACTTTACTTATGTGCGCCTACTCTTTTTTCTTAATAATGAGAAATTCAAGTTTTTTTTTTAATTTAAAAAATTTATGTTACATCAAATTTAATAACATTTCGGAATAAATTACTGGTAATTTAATTTTCTCAAAAATGATTTTTTCCATGACAGTTGCCATATAAGATAGTATATCAAGCAAAAAAAAAATTTTTTTACTTTTGCCACTTATCTATAAAATTCATACAATATCTTATCTTTAATCTGTAACTCATTCTTTAGTTATTGTTAGATTTGGTTAATTAATTCGAATTTATACTCCGATCAAAGTTTAAACAGTTCATCTACATATAATAATAACAATAGTAATTAAAAGTAAATTGTATGTTTTAAACTACAATCTGCAGTAAATACCTACACTGTGAAACTGAACCAAAATGATTTATATTTGTGATTATAGTTATATAATTCTTATTATGTTCGTTGTATAATGTTAATACTTTCTTTGATGTGAAGAATAGGATTTTCTAAAAATCCAAATTTTAAATCTAGTGTGAATTTTAATATATTTTTCTATATTTAAAACACAAATTTTGTTCCAAATCAACTTAATAAATTGTTGAGATAGATAACAAATTATTGAATATTGTAGATCAAATAAATAATCAGCTACAATATAAATTAAATACATTATTCGAGATATTCGTAATTAAATAAGTAGCATTGCTATGAAGTAGATTTAATGATATGCATTCCTTGCAATTTTAAAATTATGTAAGTGCATTGGCACAGTTTAAACTTTTGGATCATCTAGTTTTTCCCATCTATTTAATTTAGATATTTTAATTCCTGTATAGTTTAATGTTGTTACATTGGGCATATTTTGACTAAAATATATTTCAATTATATGTCTGCGAACTGACTTAATAATAATTATAATGTTTTATTTTAAAAATGTGTTGATTTTTATATTGTATTAAAAATGAAGTAATCAATTAGACAGTAATAAATTTAGTTGTGTATATATAGTACCGAACTATATAAAATTTGTTATATTCTTTTAATGTCTTATTAAATTTTTTAAAGCATCCCGATATATTTAAATACAATTCATTTTAAAAGTACATATTATAAATAAACAGCAGTTAAGTTAGACTTTCTAAGAATTTTAAAAATTTAACGCACAACTTATACATTGTGTTAACGAATTAAATTTATAAATTTGTTTTTAAAAGATTTCACAGTAATTTTCTTCACAATACAATTTTAATATAGCATGGGCGATTTGCCAAGTTTTAATTTTATATTGTACTTTTATTATTTTTTTAAAAGATAATATTAGAAAGTTGTACATGGTTTAATTCTAGTTATAAAAATTAATTTGACCCATCACAAAAGAACACAACACTAAAGACTGAGTATTTCAGTTCTGGTTTAATTTTCGATAAAAGTTTAAACTGTTCATTTTTGTAGTAACAGAAGTGTAACTAAAAAAAAATTATGGTGTAACCCACAATTCATAGGTAAACCTGTACTGAAATGCATAGCGCAATATTGAGTTTTTCTGTTGATAGTGTTCTAATTATCCTATTTTTATGATTATTTGTCTTTCTAAGGGCCGGTCTCTTCATTTTCAGTTAACTTTTAGTCACCCTAATATAATTTAAGTTTACCTTATTGGAACAATTTTATCGATTAGATAAAAAATAATCAAAGCGTAGAAAGATTTAGATTTAATTTATTAAATGAAATTCTTGTGTTTCCATTAAAAACAAAACTCAACTTTTAAGCTTGGTTTAACATTATAATTATATATGGATAATATACTGAAATAGAAGTGTTTTGGTTTTTGTGGTGGTACTGTATAAATAACCGTGGCATTTATATTATATCGACGATAATGTGATTGTAATAGTGGCCTTAACATAAATACCTGTCACTAAATAATGTACCTATTTTATTAGTAGATGTAGCTTTACGTGACATTTTACAGAATTTGTAATTTTTATATAAATGTACATATTATATAATCTTTTCTAATATATTTACAAGTGCCTTTATTACCAATACAATTTTAAAATTAAGCATTCCAACTTATTAGAGATTTGCATTTACTATTTTATATACCAGTAGAAAAACAATTAAACTTGCTTCTATATTTGAAAGAAGATATTTAATATAAAATTGGGCAATGTTCTTCCAGTAACTATATAGATTCTATGTAAGGTATTAAGGGCCAATTTTATTGTACTGTCGGTTTAACTGTTCGTTTCCATAGTAACAACTACGAACATGTATGGTTTAAACTGCGAGTTATAGTTAAGCCTGCATTTGTACACTGGTCCCTTAAATATGCATAGACTATCTTATGTTTTTTCAATCGTTAATGAATTTTGTACCAAATATAATCTTTTAACTGTAGATATTTGTTCAGATAACTATTTCTTTTAACTGTAAAATATAATAGGTATTAAGTAAATTGTATAAATTTACAATAATTTTTATGCACAAAAGAGTTATGCCAATATCTGGTGCTATTAAACTTTACTAATAAATATGTAAATTTATTCAGTATGATTTTATTTATTTTAGTAAATACAGGGCTCGTTATATTATTCTGCATAATTTTGAAATGCATTAAAAATTTTAAACACGTTGGGACCACTAAATTTTGCTTACACTTAATACACATAATATCGTGGTTTTGTTTAATATATTAAAATCGTAGATTTTTAAATTAATGATCGCTTGAATGTAAATTATAATTAGTTATGTATACCTATACATATGTTAAATAAAATATCATAAAACATTACTTTTATTTATATTCTTTAGAAAAAATATGTTTTAGTATGTATGATTTTTATTTTTCGACATTACAATTTTCACATTTTCTCGTAAAATATGCAGAATTGGACAATATTTTATTAAACTCATCAATATCTGTTTTATGTTCTTGTCGTTCAACATGCAGTCGTGTTTCCAATGCTTTAATTGTTTCTTCGGCTAATTGTAATTTATCTTGTAAGGTGACATTATCCTTGGATCGTAAACTACATGAACTATAAGAACTGCAACTGTCTATTTGATGATCTAATTGTAAACGAGCAACTTTAGTTTCTAACTTTGCACCCTTTTGTCGTTCGATTCTTAATTTACTTTGAGTATCACCGTGAGCTATTCTTTCGGCTTCTAGTCTTTCATTTCCGATCTTTGTTAGTTCCAGTAATCGTAAACGTTCAACTTCCAATTGACTAACTGTAGCTGAATCTACCTGTAATTATTTTTATTTATTGTTTGAAATAAAACTGAAATTATTAAATATTTTACAATTGTTGAACTACTCGGAGTAAATAACTGTTGATTTTTATTTTTGTTTCGTAAATTTTCAGTCTCCTTTCTTTGTTCATCCAATTGCATAGTAAGATTTTCAATTTTACATTTACTTTTGGCAATTTCTAAATTTAGATTTAGATTTTCTTGCTTCAGCTTTGTTGTGATCATTTGCTTCTGACGCATTCCCTCATTTTGCATGTCTTGCGCATGTGACATTTTAGCCTAATAATAATATTAATGTTTATTAAAATATGTTATATAACACTTACGGTTAATGATGTGATTATTTCGTGATCCCGTTCATTTTGTTCCATAACAACGCCAATTTTTGCTTTTAATGTTATTCCATCTGATTCTAAAACTTTATTTCTAGCTTTTAGTGCTTCGAATTTTTTTTTAAATTCTTGGGTATTATTCTTCAAGTCTTCATTTTCTTTAGTCAAAATTTCAAAGCGCTTATCTGTTTTTGTTATTTGTAATGGACAGTTAGCAATATTACCTATATTAACTTTAATTAGCAATTTTAAATGACTTCTAATAAACATAATATCTGCACCTTTTTCTTTATCTTGATAGAATTTTAACTTTTCTCGTAGATCATTATTTTTTTGTAGTAAATCAGAAATTGTTTGAGCTCGTCCCCTCCAGTTTGAGTTTGTTATACCTTGCAAATTATCAAAATGGTCACCTACTTCTTGCTTTAATAGTTTATTGGCTAATTTTAAGTCGTTCTTTAATTGTATATTGGAATTTCGAGTTTCGCATAATTTTAAATTTGTGCTTGATAATTTTTCGTATAATGTTTTTGTTTGTTCTTCCGTTTCGTTTATTAGTTGTTTTGGTGGTACTAAAAGTGATTGAATAATTAAAAGAAATTAAACCTTTCTGTCGGTGTATCAGGCAGAATCCAACATCTTTTTGGGCATTTTATTTATATTACACTGCACCGTGTCTGACATAATTACATTGAATGTTTAAGCCTGATTCTAATTTATGCACGTGCATGCTGCATTTTTTTGAAGTAGGTAGCTTCTTGTTACATAATTTAAAACAAAGACCTTAAGAAACGAGCATAGTGTGAAAAGTGTGAAACATGGAAATGCAGAAATGAATATCCAGCTTTAGCTTAAAAAGTCTGAAGTATATTTACCAATTTCTTTTTCTTTTTTATTTTTATCTTTTTCTATTTCGAAAATATACTGTTGAAGTTTGGAACATTTACTTTTGTAGATTTCTATTTCAGAATTACGTTCTCGTAGTTTTTTACTAAGTTCTACTATCTTGCTGCTCGCTAAATTACTTGTACTACAACTTATGAAATTATTTTTTGGGCTTATTGTTTGATGTTCATCTAATTGCGATGTCAGTGTTGATATTTTTGTAGTGCTCTGTTGGAGTTGTAATTCTACATCCGATAAGTTCTTGTAAAGCATTCCATTTTCATGAGTCAAGTACTAATTTTTAAAAAGTGTTTCGTAATTTGCGTTAACACGATTATTCTTACCTGAACTTGATCGTGTAGATATCTATTTAACTCGTCTGGAAAAATATTTTTTGAGATTTCCAATGCAGGTATGTTTGTTAAGTTTAAGTCATCTGAAATGTTTAAGGTGTTATTTCGTTTTTTCTTCTCATTCTGCATATTATTTCATAAGTTTTATAACATTGCCCAATAAATTTGACAATCTCTCAGAATAGTTGACAACTTCAAACTAAATTATAGATTATTTATAGGCACCTATTTCTAGAGGTTTTTCCACATTAATTTAATATGAACTCTTAAGACAGTAAACAATCGCTAATTCGGGGTCTGCAGGACCAGATTAGGTCTGGCCTTATCTGGAGGAAATTTAATACTTCAATACTTGGAACACTTTTCTTTTTTTTGAACTACTGTGAATAAGCAAGATGTATAGGACAACATTATAAGTACATTTTATAGGTGTAGATGATTACTGCAGTTATATACAGTTTTTTGAGTCAATTTACAATTTTTTTATTTATTCTGTATAGAACGAAAGAATGAAATTTTTACAAGTGCATTTTGAGTTTTACAAGATGCAGAAACTTCGTCGAGAGTAAAATGTTTTTAACGTGCTATAATTTTTTTTCCATTTGGCCAAATTTCTTTTGGACACTGTATAATATATTTTTAAACATCCCGTATTATAAAAGTACAATAACCTCGTTTTCTTACATTTTTAGTTTGTCACTAAAAATTAAAAATTTCCTAGATATGTTTATAATGTAATATCAACAAACTGTAAGTATGCGGTTGTCAAAATAATTTAAATATTTGCGCGTGTTAATAATAAAACATTATTCTTCGTTAATAAAAGTGATAAAGCATGGTTGATTTAACTGGTGGTCAAGATGGTCCTATCGAACATGGATTTTCGAATTCGGTGTTTATTATACCTGCCATCGTTTTTGTAACTCTTTCTGGTAAGTTTTATTGAAAGCAAATCATTATTATATAATACAGAGAATAAAAAATACATTTTGCAATTCTGTGAACGTTAATAAACCAATTTTAATGTGTAATCTACGGGATATAATTATTAAATATTACTTATATGAAAGACATGGAAATATTTTTCTTGACTTTTATATTTAAAATTATAGGTATTTCTGGTTACTGTAATAGTTCAGTTCTGATATATAAAACTGCTGACAATTTGGAAATGTTACTGTAACAATTTAAACATTTGTAAAAGATTATTTTATCGTTTAAATACCTCTACTTATTATTTATAGGTAGGTGTACATATTTACTTATAGTATGTACGTATAAAATTACTTATACGCACAGTTTGTAGAGTAGATTACATCAGAAATTCACATTTAACGATTATATTGTGCAATAATAAAATTTGAAGTTAAATTGTAACTGTTTTTTTTTGTATAAAAACGTTACAGATAAAATATAAGCATTTACATGATCTATACAGGGTTATTGGTAATTCGACATACTCCTTTACATATGTGACAGTAAAGGTAATTTGTTTTCACTTATATGTACAATACCCAAAAGTCAATAGTTTTTGAGATACCGAAACTGTCGTGATTTTTGTAAAAACGAGGTATTTTCGAGAATAATAAAAAAATTGGACAATTTTCTAAGAATATTTTTATTTTAATGTTGTCTTAATAGAATAAGTAACGATACCAAACCAAAATATCCTCAAGAAACATTAAGAACGAAAGGTATAACCAATTTGTCAAGTGCGTGGTGATTTTTGCATTAATTAAAGTGTTTGGTTTTTCTTTGCGTTCTTAATGTGTTTCTTGAGGATATGTGGTTTGGTACCATTATTTATTATAAAATAACAATAAGATTACAATAAAAACATTCTGCGAAAATTGCTCATTTTTTATTCTCGAAAATATCTCGCTTTTACAAAGATCACGAAAGTTTCGGTATCTGAAAAACTATCGACTTTTGGGTATTGTACATATATGTGAAAACAAATTACTCCTACTTTCACGTGTTTAAAGGAACACGTCGAATTACCAATAACCCTTAATATATATCTACAATAATGTGAAGAACAACGACATGAACGGTTACATTTAAAACTCCCTAAATTAGAAATTCTAGTAAGGGATTTAATGTCGTTTTCACCCTTTAACGGTCGGTATTTTTTTTTTACTATTCCACTCACCCCAGGATTTATGGAAAGGTTACGTTCTATACTGAAAAATAATTGTATTTTTTATTGCTTACACAAATAAGCAACATCAACAACAACCAAAATTATAAGATAACTTGTGAAAAAAAACACAAAATTATGAAGAACCTATAAAATTACAAAAAATGTAGAAGACAAAAAAGTAAACGTTAAGTCGTTTATTAACGACCCCGACAGTTTTAATATAGGTACAACAGATAAATTGGTAACAGATAAGGATTAAATTATTGAGAGAAATAAATATTTTTGAAGACTTACAGTCAGAATCAGTTTCTGTTACAATTCCAATCAATAGTCAATCACTATATAAAAATTGATTATTTAATTAAAAACAATTGTTTTTATAGTAATAACTGACTGGTTGTTAGAGTTAGGTAATTGGCAATAGAAAAACTGGCCCTAAATCTTCAATTAATTCTAACCATCAGTTAATCTCCATTGTATAAATAATTGTTTCAACAATCATTTTTATAGAAATTGCCCAACGGAATAATTATTGAAAAACCAAAACAAAAAGCACCACATCCTAAATAAAAGAAATTGTAATAAGTAGGGAATAATTTTAGTTCCTTTGAAAATTCTATAAAACAAATATTCATGAACATAAAAAAATATGATTCATTTTAGAAACTATATTTTGAATGATTGATTTTATTACGTTATTATCAGTGCAGTATAGGTATATCTCTTCTACTTATACTGGACCAAGTTTTGCGTTCGTTTTTCAAGTTAATTCGTCAAAATTTGACCACCAACGTCATTTTGAACAAATTTTATTTTCTTTCTGTTTCGATTATCTTTTAGTATTGTTTTTAGTTTTTACCACAACCGATTATTTTACTTGTTACTTTATTTTTAGTATATTCAAACAGTTTATCATTTACTTTATCATTAATGCATATATGTATCGTTTATCATTAATTTTGGGAATATTGTGGTCTAACAGTCTAACAAGACTGGTCGTCGCGTTATTGTGTCTTTAGATATATTTTTTAGATTTTGCTAGATTTATACAGATCGTGAGTTTTTGAGTAAAAAAAATCAAAAAAAATATTACGCAGTTTATCAGAAAAGTGTGCCATGTTTACTTGTATATGAGCTTTGACATGAAATCAAGACAAATCGTGGACTCCACGCACAGTTTTGTTTGTGCAGAGGACCCAAAAAACTGCTTCAAAAATAAAAAGAATCATGTAGATTGATATTCTAATAATTCCTATGGAGGGAACCAAAAGATCACAGTGCTGATTGCCATTTTTATTCTTATACATAATGTTAAAGATTGAATTGATTATAACAATAATAGGTACTTATATTTTGTATTGAAATGACACGTCAGCTCAACCATCTGGGACCTAATGAAAATAAACTGAGATCATATTTTGGTCCAACACCACAAAAAAACTATGATTTCGGCAAAAATTTCAAAAAAAAGTTCAATTTCTTCAATGTCTCTCAATTTGTCATTTTTTTCTAAACGATTATAATTTTCTTGTTTTACAGGTTATAATTTTATGGGAGTTCCGATTAGGTTTTACTACTTAGATACTTACTATATTATTTTATTTTATTAATGATTGATTGCTTAACAATTATTTTTGTCAACGTTTTAACATTGAAAATTTATAGGTACATAATTTAACATACTTATAACAGTTATATAATATCATAATCGCAACTATACGTGACATTCGATAACCTATAACAATGTATGTATATAAAAATACATCACATTTAAACCTACCGATAATTCTGTCGCTAGCAATAATTTGATGAGCTGGCCGATTATTATTCTTTTATATCGACGTGAATAAGTGAAACGACGTCTTTTTAAAGTAGTGCGACTTAAATATACAAACGTCGAAGGAATGGACGTGTTACCAGAATTAAAAGATGTGGAGAAAGAAATTCCGTTATCTCCTGAAGATTTTGCTTCTCGTGGTATCGAAAAAATGCTAGAGGCACTGGAAAAACTCGAACTTTCAGATGCCGACAAAGAAAGTCTTAAGAAAACCTTATTATCGGATAATCAAATGGGCGATAATATAATGGAAAGCCTTCTTAAGCCTGGTTTTGAAATTCTGCCTGGTAGCAACCCTTTAATGACAATCGTTCTTATTTTGGCTTTTGTTGTAATTCTTCCTATGTTTGGTAAGAATTAATTTTTATCAATTTATTTTCAGACAGTATTCAAGTGTAAAAATTACTGACGTAACATTAAATTATTACAAAATTAGTAGAAAACGTATTTAATTTTATAGAAGTGTCGAATCGGCTACTTTTAATATTGTTTGTAAATTTATGGTCATTTACTTCGTCTGCTGTATTTCTTTGATTTATTTACAGCTAATAACAAAATTTCTCGTAAATCTATAAATACATAGTATAGTTGATAGTTAATTTGTTATGATAACGTAATCAGTAGTAAAATGCATCTTAAAAAGTGAGACGATTCTAACGTGCCAACTTCTGCAATTTTAATATTTTCTTTTCAAAAACGAAACTGAAATTGAAAATAACAGTTTCTTCTTCTAGCTTTCTTAGTTTTGCGGTAGAGATTTGGTGCTGTTAATTTTTCCCGTCACAAGTATAATTGTAACAAAAAATTCAAATAGGTTATTAATCTAACAATACGCTATTTCATTATCAATTATCTTAGGATTTCTTTTAAATTTGGATATTGGTATAGTTTTTTTTAAAAACTTTTTCGAATATTTTCGCCACGTTTGCGTGGAAACGTTCGATACGATATTGATAAAAACACTCACGATAATTAATTTAAGATACCTATTATTTATTGAAATCAGCTGAGAAACAGTAAAGTAATCACTCGCACCAGCATCGATTGTTTTTTCTAAATAAATGCTGAACCTCGTGAACGAATTACTGATGAAGGGTATTTAAGAGGTATCCTACTGTGCTCGCTCGCCTATTTTCGTTTATAGCACTTTATGGTACACCACCTGGAAATAGAAGCCACTTTAAATAGTAGATACTTTTTAAGTCACTTTAATCACTTTCGTGATTCCAACGTGATAATATTATTTAATTCTGTCTGTGTAATATTCGCCAAGTAGGTAAATTGAGTAAATTAAATAAAATAAAATCTATAGACTTTTATTATACTTATGTATTTATATTTTCCTTGAAATAAAAATTAAATAAAATTACCTAAATAACTACTTTAAAACGGGGTGAATAGGGGTGTTTGTTGAGATTTAGAAGTAGGTAGTGAATAGGGATTTTTTTCTCATCGATTTATTGGTGCAAACGTTCTATGGCACCTTCTACTTTCCAGATGAAACGGAATTTCATATTTGAAATTTTTTTTCCTATATATTTTTGCCAATGGGGCGAATAGGAACACAAGTGCTATTTGAAATGAATGTTCCTTTTTAAACCAACATATAACTGACTAGGAATAGTTAAGTAGAATAGTACTTTAAGAACAGAAAAAATAGGATAATAAATATTTGTTAAAATGTGTTATACTGATTTTTAAATAAAACAGCAAAAAAAGATATTAATATGTCAACTTTAATTGTTAAAATGTAAAAACAAAAAATATTTTTTTACAATATACCTATAAATAAAAAAATAAACATTCATCACTCTAGCTGTATGACAGTCAACATCAAGGTAATAGTTACCTAAATATTTTCAAAGGTTTTTGTGTTAGTTAATGTTGAAATCACATAAACCTCGACTTTCTTCGACACAGGTCAATTGTTTTATTTTTTGGTCAGTTTAGTTGAAATTCCGTAATTTTAGGGACATTTGGAAAATAGTAATGGTAATAAAAGTGGTCGATGTTATTCTTATTACTCTCATTTTGTCGGTAGAAAATGCTATGTACAAAATGTGAAATTGAATATTACAAATATACAATTTACTAACTTTTTATGCACGACGTGCATTGGAACTTGTGAATAACGTATATGTATCTATACGACACGTCTTCGTTTTTTATTGCTTATACAGAGCACTGATCATGCTTCTTTTAATCTTGCGCCCCCGAGGGATATATTTTTGCAGCATATTTGTTGGCTGTCGTTCCTATTCACATGCCACTACTTAAAATGATGCACCATTAATTAGATGATTCAGTTAATCAGCTTTTGCAAAATATATTTTAATTCTAATAAGTTCAAAATTACTTTTTCGACAGACCGATGCCCTATTTACTAAAGTATTAGTTGCCAGTTGTTTAGACGTATATTTTACTACATGTTTTTTGCCCACTTTTAATAGCTAATAATGAAAAAGTTACAACCAGATAAATGCTTATATGAAGTTTTGTTCCTATTCGGTTGCTACAATTCCTATTCACCCCATTCTACGGTACCTATATAATATTTTATTTTTTTAATCTTTTTAAAAATAGATTAACGAATAGGTATTTCCAAAAATGTATTAATGTATTACCAGATTGGCAGGATGTATTTTATTATTATTATTAAAATAATTTTATAATATTTTATTCAAGTACCTTCATTTTTGATAACGGATAACTGTTATCGTAACGTATCTACTTGAATTTAAGATAATTAATAGATTTTACTGTATCTATATATAGGTATGTAATAGTAAGTGTGATTATAAAATTTAATAAGTATTTCGTTAGTGACTGAAGTAATATGGATGATATAGAGGAAAGTATCGAAAAACTTTCAAAACTTGATTCGGAGATAGAACCCGATCAATTGTCTTCGCAATATGAAGAAGCGGCTAAAAGGGTTCAAATGTTGGCCGAACAATTTCGAAATATGCCAAAAGAGAAACAAGAGGAATTTTTTAGAAAAATGGGTGTTAGCGAAAATGGTGACACTAACGTGAACCACGTGGAATATTCGTTTATTTATTCCTATGGCCTATTTTTAATATGTTTCTTGATTATTCTCGCATTAATTGGTATGGTTTTTATTCGATTTTTTTAGATTGTATTAAAAACGATATTGTTAAGTTACATATTTGATCTAATTATTATTAGGCGTATGTTGGCAATCGGAGTATAAGTTAATGATCGAGCCGTTTTAAAAGTACAGTTAACTCGAAGTTGACAAGTGAAAATAAATTTAAAATTAAAATGAAATTTAAAAGCTATTGAAATACTGTGAGTAAGTACGTATTCGTACATCCTTCACACACACGAACCGGAATTTTATTTACTTATTTTTTTTATAACATGTTGATAACATTATCTATTAAATAACTATATTAAGGGTCGGTTTTTTCACCTCCCAATAAATTTACTTGACAAACTTTTACCACGGAAACAATTGCCCGAACAAACGTTTCTATGGTAAATATGTGTCAATTAAATTAAATGGAAGATGAAAAGATCGGCCCTAATATGAATGTAATTTTTAGAAACATCAAAATTCCAACACGTTATTAAAATTGTCGATTGAGATATTTTTACTTAAATTAATCATTAGGTTTAATATTAACAACAATTTTTTTTCCAGTGTTCTTCGGATATAAGTTATACAGATCTCTTACCGAAAAAGAAAGGAAAAGAGACGAAAAAAGGAAACAAAAGCAACTGAAAAAGAAAAAATGAAGTACCTACTTAACGAGAAATTATTTGTCACCAACGAGCTCTTAAAACCGTAATTTCCAAATATTCTTCTTTTTTTGTAATTTTTTTGTTATCTATTCATCTATATTTTATTGCAATATAGTCATATTTTCCATTAGAAACTTTTTATTAGGTACCTTTGGTAGGTAGCTCTTAAAATTAGTACATATTAGCAAAACTTCCGATGTACCCATTATTTTAATTCTTTAAACATTCCATGGTTTATAATATAGACTGTAAGCTTACAATGTACCTAAATGATTTTTTATGTGAACTTATTAAATAATTTTTATTATAGTTTAAAGTAAAGGTTTTCTTTTTCCTTTTAAATGTCATTCATTACAAAATGACATGGACATAAACTGGCTACTAATTAAATATTTAATAAGAAGTTGTGTAACAAAAACATTCTTATACTTACAATTAGTTTTACTTACATAGTTTTAGGGAATTTTTAGTCGGCAGATTTTTCGTTTTTTCGTTTGGACTTGGAATTACCGTTGCCGGATCTGTCCGATACGAACTCCCTTATTTACGGAATAGGTATTTTTCTAATTAATCACATCATTTGGTTGTTTAGTTGCCCTAATGCCTTCTGTTGTCGGCATACGATTTAAATTATTTTAATGCCGAACGGCAGTTGTTCAAAAATGCGCACAGTGGTCGGAAGACAAAATTATTAAATTAGAAATTATTTCAAATGATGCTTATTAGCTTCTTAGAGGATTAAGCTAATTAGCACAATAAAAATATGTTTTAAAAATGCAATTATTTTTACATAGTTATTGCTCAAAAGTCATTTTAATATTAAGTTGGTTTACGATGTTTTACTAGAAACATCATTTTTGTGCTATTACGTTTTTTCTCAAATGCGCGAGAATATATTATGTTTGTATATTCCGACCGAAGGTATTTACTGTCAAATTAAACTTGAAAAGAAAAAGAAAAATCGCGAACTCTTACTATTATTTGTAATTGAAGAATTGATCTTTAAAGAAAGATTCTTAGGAATTCTAACTAACAAAATCTGAGACGTTGAAAAACAATTTACACAAATTAAATAAAAGGTTTTCGGCATTTGCTGATAGATATAGATACCTGATCCTTTTCAGAATGTTGTCCTCCCAAATATTGCTTTCCGACCAGTATACGGCGCGGCGTAAAGAAAAAAAATGATGAAAATAGTTACTTATAATAACCAATAGTAAGCTGAATTTATTAAAATTACATAATTTAATAAAAAGCTTTCGTTCTTGCAAAAGATAATTTTGTATGCGTCCCGGCGTAACGAACGTTTCTAGCCCTTGTTTATATAAATTTCGGGTTAGAACGCCTTGCATTCTTTACGCCCTTGATTCATAAATAATTGTTGCCACTCGCATGTTGGAACAGCTACTTTTGCTGAATTTTTGCTTGTTGAAATGATTCGGCCATGCGAAAAATAAGCTTTCAGTTCAAAAACGTTCATTTTACTCCCCCGTTACAGAAATAATTATGTTTAGGTATTATAATTAAATTATGGCGTTAAGTTTCGCAAGTTTTATTAAGTTCCGTCATGAAATAATAGATCGTATTAGGTAACAGCTTTTCTACGAAAATTTCGTAATAAATTGCAACTAAAATATTTATTGTTAACGTAAATTATATCTATATTAATAGTTATTCATAGAAAAGTAAGGCTACAAGCAGGCAGGTTTAACATAGTAATATTTTTATCGATAGCTAGGGGAATCTTCAATATTTTCGTCTTCTTGTAGTTTACGTAATTCATCAGAAGCTGAAATAAAAAAGGCTATTATTTTAATTTATGAAAATTCGCGGATTTTTATTTTTAAAATTAGGTATTTCTTATGCAAGTAATTTTCGGTTTTGGCACGTAACGGTAATTAATCAAGTTCATTGCCAGTTTGTGAGCTTTAACATTCACGGTGTTATTCCTGATGAATGGAATATTTTCCCACAACTTTTACGTATAAAATGTACCTAGTTACCTCACATGTGCTAGCAATATAAGGACCAGCTTGTTAATCGCCAGGTAATCAATCCCATTTCTCACCAGTCAATCGCTACGGAATTATTGTCGAAACAATTGCTTCTATTGCGATTGATCGATGGTCAAAGTTAATTAGCGATTGAAAAACTAGAAGGACTAGTTTCTAGCCAATTATTAAACGATTGTTTTCATAATGATCGAAAAACTAATTCGAGCAATTGGTAATACTCTTACCGAAACTGCAGACAAAGGGTTGTTTCCACGAACACAAGGTGCCATAGTACAAAGCTGTTACATGATTTTCTCGATCCATATTGAGACAAATATTGTGGTCATCTATTGGTTTCTGGTACGAGTCGTTCTTAATCAAATTAAATCCACTCCTATTCTCAATTATTTTATTATCACTAATCCACTTCCAGGTTTTTGCAGTTTTGTCATATTTTCCTCCTAACCACATATGTTGAACGGCAGTTTTATTTTCTCCCATAGTATATAATAAATGATGCACTTGTTCTGGGTTACGTATTTCTACTAATCTTGCATTATATCTTCCGTAGAAATCTCGACAATAATTTTCTGCTTGTTCCCAACTGAGTTGATTATAATGTACTCGGTAACCAAAAGGTTCAATAAATAGATCGGTGAAGCTATCAAGTGTATTATTTATTAGTGGTTTGTAACAAATATATGAACGTAATCGTTCACAGCGAGCTTCTACAAACAGGGAAGCATTCGCTATATGCCTGTCAAGTAATACGCAACCTCCCGCTTTTTGTATTATTCCGTTTCTCCAAGGTGGATAACCCTTGTTATCGGTTATGTTAGGTAAAGTTCGAAATTCTTGTTCATAATAATACTGATTTTGTTTATTGTCGTACTTAGCTCCGATCCAAGCATTTTCTAAACTGGGCCTGCCTACTAAAAGGTATTTGCCCAAAATTTGAGCGTGACTAAAATGCGTTATTACAGCTAAATTGGAATCGATGTCGTTTTTCAAACATTCGTTAGAAGCTTGTTCCCAAGTTAATCGAGAATAAAATATTTTATACTGTCTCCTACCTAACTTGATCCAATGAGAATGTGTCGAGTTGTTGTCTATTATTCCGCCAACTATTAAAAAAGAGACAATATATCTACTAAATTATTAAAAAGATTATTTCGACTAACTTGGTCGTTGACATATAATACTTCTTCTAGCGTGGCAGTGTAATGGTCGAAATTGCGGAATTTGATTAAACGATTTTCCAAAGCCAAGACATTGTCGTGATACTTCGTCTACATCGCCATTTATTGACATGAGATTTATAATTTCCGAAGCCATTGTTTCAATGTAATCGTCGATTTTCCAATACCAACTCCAAACGCCAGTTTGAGTTATATTTACTCCTGCGGTCCATAAAGTATCCATATCTAAATCCGTTTCCGAAAGGGCTTCGGCAAGAAAATTAGCCGTCTCGACATCTTTAATTATTGCTATATGCGCTTTATAATTGTCCTGGCATATTCTATTGACTTGTTTATGGGCGAATGTAGCTTTCACAAATAAATATTCTACGTCATCTTTTACAAATTTATCGACTAAGTTCGATATTATTTCGGGAGCTGCAAATTGAAAAACGTGTTAGGTTCGTAACATTTTAACCCTTAGCTATCGAAGCTAATGAAGCTTGGGTAAATACCGAACTGGGATAACTTACGTCACCCAGAGTTTTCTTTGAAATTTAGTGTCGTAAATGTTCTTAAAACGTTTCAAACAGTTCAAATAATGATATTTAAAACTTTTATTGTCATAACTATTATAAAAGCAAATACTGAGATTAATTATGGATTTGAATCGAAGAAATCCTCTGAATCATATTACGAAACATATTTTCTGAATCATTTGTACAAGTTTCACTTATGATAAAAGTAATTTATTTTTTATTTGACTTATTTTTTTAAATAAATTAAAAAATACAATTTTATGTTAATCCCAGAGTGGGATACTTCAGGAGTTCACTTATCAAATTTCTAAATAATTCGAGTAAGTGCAACATTACAACAAAGAAACTGACTAATTGTGAGACATATCAATTTATACAGGGCTGCGAATTTGATCGAAACACAAATTAGCAGCAAAAAATCACACGTGGGGGACCTTAGTTGCCCCTCTTAGATATGTAACGGCTAAACTGACGATGCGATGTTTACTTAAATTTTAATTTGAAATTATAAATAGTTTTATTGCGTGTTTTACTAATTTTATAAATTCGAAAAACGTTATTCGAAAGTATTAAAAATTAATGAAGTAGAAGAAATTGCATCGTTTTCTTCTAATTATATACTTCATTAATATATCCAAAACCAGCTATTTTTTAAATTATTAAAAATTAAAATTGAAAAAAATTTTGTAAAACGAAAATTATTCGTAGGTAAATATCTCCAAAAATTGCAAATTCATAGATTGATTCGTTTATATTCAAATAATATTTTACCTATATGCAGTTAATAAATTATCCTTCAAGTTTTATTTTTAATTTTAACCTATTAGTACACGTTATCCAAACCTATAAGCAATTCACGTTATCAATGAAAGGTTACTAGATGATGACGTTTCACACAGTGCACAGTGCACAGTCACCTCGTACCTTGTATTTTTACAGTTCTAATAAATTGTAGTCTTTCTTTATACCATTTAATATGTGCGCAGTAAATCATCTATAGAAACCGAATTACAAATAAATAATCTTGTAACTTTTTATTGATGACGTAAATTGCTTATAGGTTTGAATGTAGGTACTTATATGACCGTTATTAAAAGAACTACTCCACACTAATCTTTTAAAATGTTTTTATCGTTAGTTTGAACGAATGATTATTAAATTATTTTGTGTTTTTATTTGATAGAACAATATGCACAGAAAAATTAGATATTCTTTGAAATCTTTTAATTTTTGTAATTAAGTATAGGTAAATAAACAATTGTTTTTTGTTTTAGACGTAGGTATTTAATATTGTAAACCGACTAAATTACAATTTTTTTACACGTTTAACTGTCTATAGCTTATCCAAACCTATATGATGTTCACGTCATCAAAAAAAAGTTACTAGATTGTGTACTTGTAATTCGGTTGAAAGTTTGGAAAGTGACATATTCTATGGATGATTTACTTGCGCACATATTAGATGGTATAAAGAAAGACTACTGTCAAAATACGAGGTACGAGGTGACAGCACTGTATGAAACGTCATCATCTAGTAACCTTTCATTGATGACGAGAATTGCATATAAGTTTGGATAAGCTATATTTAATGTCATGATCAAAAAATTGTCAGCGCTTAATATCGAATTATTCTAAAAGATGTAGTATTCTAATTTTTATTAATATTTAAAAAAAGGGGAAGGCGGAGAGCGGTTACAAAATAAATATATTTATATATTTAGATATCGAATTTGTTTTATATATTTTTATATCGTACCATACCATAAAATCATACCATATTATGTACCTATCTTATTATAATTTTAAAGTAAGGACCAAGTGCAACTTAATTGAAAAATATAATAAATAATTTTACTTAAATACTTACCCAAAAACTTCGTTTCTGAATTAGATTTTATGGGATTTAAATTTCGTAGATTAAGTTCATCTTGTTGATTATCAATTTCAGATACTCTGAGTGTAATTTCCATGTTATTTAGTTCGTTATTCGAATCCTCTTTATCAGTTGTAATTTTATTGTCAACCATCTTTTCTACTGTCGGCGTATTAGTTTCGACGTAAAATTCATTTTTTTCGGTCACTTCCAGCACTTCTGAATTTTCCGTAAATTCTGAGAAAGCTATACTTATTAACACTAATACAGCGAATAACTTGTATATTCTAGCAGAGGTCATCTTAAGCCACATTAGACTCATTTGTAACGAACCTACTTTTATATTAATACTTATTTTTAGAAGTAACGTCTAAAACACGTATAGGGTTGTACTAGCCGGTATTTTTTTTGTAAATACCGTTCAATTAGTGCTACTTGAAACCATTGTACAATATTGCAAAATAATTGTTAGATCGGTATCAGCACGAGTTGAAGTTGTTCGTAACAATATCATTTCAAAATAGAGTATCATAAATTTTTCTAGGTATTATGCAAGATCAAAAATAAAAATTATTATATACATAATATTACATTCATTTTTTAACTTAAGTAACAAATAACGACTATTTAGTTGTTATTTGCAAGTGCAGTTGTCTCAAATTATTTCTCCAATATCAATTCATAGGTACTTAGCAATTTTTCGTTGTTGTATAATTAAAGAAAAACATGCGGTCGTATTATTAACTTTATTCATTGTACATTATAATTTAATTATAAATATAAGCATTATCGTTTTTATTAGCATAATAATAAGATATACGTTCATCCGAAGTGGCCATATCCGCATTTACGTGAATTGGATTGTTTAAATCGATATCAAAATTTACAGATCTCGAATAATCGTCGTAATTAATTTTTCCTAAAAAATACAAGTATCTTATCGTCTAAAATATTTGTTATAAATACGTTTCTGAACCTTAAAAAGTTGTATATTACACAAGCAAAGTATTGATTTAATTAGAAGGCATATTATCTCGTTAAGCCAGACTAATTAGGGAGAAAGACGGTCTGAATGAAAGAAAATTCAAATTAACCGAAGTAATTTGATAGATCGGTGCAGAATGTGCCGAAAATATATTTTTAGTGTCATTTTTTTCAGTATTTCATAAGAAGGCCGTTTTGAAAAAGCGTTATAATAGCAATTTATTTTTTCATTAATTTTTATTTTAATAAAATTTAAAAGATATTCTACAAATTAATAAGTAGATATACTTACCTATCTCTTGTTTTTTTGTTCGAATTAAGCAAAATCGGAATTGTTGGCGTCAATATTAACGAGGTGCTACTGTATTATTAGTAATTCTATTTATATACAGCGTTCTACAGACGATAGGGTAGAAAATGGCGTTCATAAAGGAAAATATTATGTTAAGACAAATAACAGGATAATCGATAAATTATTGATAGGCAGCTGTAAGTTAGGTAAATCTGTATAAATATATATATATATATATATATATATATATATATATATATATATACAGGGTGTCCCCGTTTTTTGTAGCAGGACTTTCACAACTTGTAGTAAAATTCATTTTGAAAACAAAAGTTCATATAAACATATATGTATGGAGGCCTCGTTTTCGATTTACAGGGCGTCGAAATTTAAAAAAAAATTGGATGTTTTATTTGTAAAACAAAATTCCCTTTTTTGATTTTGTTGAAACTTGGCAGTTTTGTTTGTAATAATAATACACATTTTTTCACATCATTGAATTTGCCCTACTTCTTCCAGTGCCGCCACAACAGGGGACCAGCTTGATAAAAATAGAAAAAAATATGGTACGCCCCTGCTTTTTTCTAAGTTTGAAATTTTTTTCAGATTCAGCAATCTGAAATCAATCAAATTCAGCAATCAAAATGGCAGGCATTTTGAACAGCTCCTTTGATTTTATGTCTCTGTTTATTGAATAAGTTTCCTTTCATACCGTGTGGTTGATTTTTGACATACAAATTATTATCAAACAATAAATTCTGTAAAAAAATAAGTTTTATTTCTCTCTAAACGAAGCGAGATAGGAAAAAAGTTGCGTAATAGAAAAAGTTTTATTTTTGATTGCTGAATCTGAAAAAAATTTCAAACTTACAAAAAAGCAGGGGCGTACCATATTTTTTTCTATTTTTATCAAGCTGGTCCCCTGTTGTGGCGGCACTGGAAGAAGTAGGGCAAATTCAATGATGTGAAAAAATGTGTATTATTATTACAAACAAAACTGCCAAGTTTCAACAAAATCAAAAAAGGGAATTTTGTTTTACAAATAAAACATCCAATTTTTTTTTAAATTTCGACGCCCTGTAAATCGAAAACGAGGCCTCCATACATATATGTTTATATGAACTTTTGTTTTCAAAATGAATTTTACTACAAGTTGTGAAAGTCCTGCTACAAAAAACGGGGACACCCTGTATATATATATATATATATATATATATATATATATATTATATATATATAAATCTGTAGAGTGTCTACTTATTTTATTAAATATTTTGTAGTTTTTTTGTTTAATTTCTCAATCGGTCAACGTTAGATGTTAGTTTGTGTAAACAATCGTTTCTATGGTGATTGATTAAGAATCAGCGGTAACCGGTGATTGGGAAACTCGACTTTAATTGTTAAATAACGCCGTCTTGACCGTTGTAGAAATCCCGGTACATATTGGAAATTTATTGATTTATCATATACGTAGGAAATTAATGCAAGTATATCATCTTTCTAAGGTTGAGATACGCACTTCTAATGAACATTTATACCCACCTAAAAGCGTCCTATTAAATCTTGTAATAATGTCCTCCAATTCTCTTTGATTCAATACTGCAGTCACCCTAGTACCGTTATTGTACAAAGATCGTCGCGAACGCGACAGAAGAGGAAGTGTAAATTCACTTTCCGAAAGTGGAGTGTCATCTATTCCAAATTCCTAAAGAATATTAATAATACAGGCAAAGTTTGACAATTTTAAAAATTTACGCTCGTACCAAACATTTTCCACTAATGCAATAAGCCCTTTTATTTGGTATTCCTTTAGAACAATCAGTACCAAAGGGAAACCACCCGTCTTCGCCATTTACTAAATAAAAACGATGAGGAATATTTTCATCCTGGCAAGCTATTCTGCATGGTCTATCTGGATCCTCTTTAAATCGATAATCTAAGCTACTTAAAATAGGAGCGTAAACAATTACTTACCTAATGCTGCAGATATTTGCATTCCAAACCCTGACAGCCGTCGCACTCGTTCTTTATATTTATTACATACGCGCGAAGCCAGCTGATATGGGCTTTTTATACGTCCACAACTCTAAAATACTGAGAATATAAAAAAAAACTACTAAAAAATATTTAGAAACGCAATACTAACAAATTGATCTGGACTACACAATTGTATACTTGAATGTGTTCGTTGAGTTTTACTAACGACAAGTCGAATTCCTTTTCCTGGAGATATGCAGTTAAAATGACATCCGCTCGCGCTACTCCAGTGTTCTCTACTATCTCGACGTCGTAAATTAGTTGACCAAGTAATGTCATTATCTTCTCTATCGATAGGACACATTTCTGGCAACTGAGTAAACGGAGATTCGTCGTACGGATCACAGACAAATTCCTATAATATGAAAATTTATTGTTTTGCTCGTAATTGTATTTTCGATGAGTACTTCACAGCGTCCATTAATACAATAACTTGGTTTACCATATCTACTTCTACGAATTTGGCAAGCGGTACCATCAGGAAATGTCCATCCTCTACTTTTGTTGCCTCCATTACGTTTTTGACACCATACCGTACAAGCTTCCTCGGCTGTAAAATAACGAAAACTCATTACAAATACGCGTGTTACGCGTTAAATTGCTTACGATCAGAACTTAATCTTTGAAATCCGGAACCTGTAAGGTCTTTATCTACATCCTTGGCTCGACCACAAATCTGTTCGGCAAACTCTCTCACAGTAAGTCTCGGAACATTGATACACTGTTTAGCATTGCACGCTTGATACTTTTTATCGGGACCTTCGCATCTAGAACCTCCTCCCTGTGGACTAACGAAAATCAACTTAATTTTACATTTCCGGAGAGCAATCCTACCGTGGATTATTACAAATTCTGGTGGCAACCATTATTCCCGTACTTCCGCTTCTTAAGCGACCTTCTTCTCCGAACAGACAGCCAGAAGCGCAGTCGCTGAAAGATCTCCAAGAACTCCAACCACCGTTAATTACTTCTCGTAATGGAGCTCCGGCAGACATAATATATGCTGCATTTGCGCTCAAACTTTTGATAACACATTTTCCACCCCTGCACCACTACAATTCATATTTTACAATTGAAGCTAATAAAAAAATTAAATATATTACTAAATTGTGGCCGCACAAAGTTCCTTCGAGTGCAGGATGAGATGTCCAAGTGTAACGTTCACGTTCACAGTGTAAATCTCTACAAACGTCATCTAATGGCTGTTGAGAAGAATGTCTACTACCTCTTCCGTACTTAAGTATACCTATTTAGTTTTGATTAAACAAAAATTAGTTGTACCTAAAAGAGTTGAGGTCTTACATTGCTGATCCGCGTCGAAACGTTCGCCCGGAAGAGCACCTTCGGCACTGTGGTCGAGTTGTCCGGCCGAACTTCCGTGATCCAAAAGACAACTGGATTGAGGTGTTCTATAAGTAAGTATACTAGTATTACTGTAATATCCGTACACGCATTTAAGACTAACAAGAAACATACTCTAAAAATTGTTGTAGATATCTGCGACTACAAGCAGACCATGTAATTTTCCCACTACCTAACGTCGGTGACATTATATAACTACTAGGATCACAGTCATTATCAGCAAGAGGACCGTCGTGCCTCATTCCTAAACTACAAGACGAATAAATAACAGGAAAAAAAATACGCCCCCTTTCAACTTACTTATGTCCAATTTCATGAGCTACAACATAGACACTTTCGAAATGTCTGCCCTCGTTTACGGTACAACTGCTAGTAGCAGTACACATGCCTGCGACCGGGGCTAATCCTAAAAGTTCCCGAGATAATTTACGAAATTTCAAATAAACTGTATTTACCAACAACTTGACTGGAAACCTTTCCGTGTTTACTGCGAACATATAAATCGAGACCAGTTAAAATCAGAGCGTGATCCCAATGTTGCGGTTCTCTATCGCCTACCGGATTTTTTGTTCTTTGCCAATTACAAAAGCTAGACAGAAACCTATCGATGTCCGACGGTCGCGATAAACCTGGAGATTCTTCTTTCAAAATTTCTAAACGTTTTAGGACAAAATTGACCGATCGACCTAAACTTGGATCGTGATAAAGTAATTGCACCTAAAATATTTTCGTAATTTTACAAATTTAAGAGGACGTAATTTATCTCGTTAAATTCTTACGGCATTTATCATGGCTAATACGAATCGAATTAATTCTCTTTCGGTATCAATTGGAAAATTCGATTTCATATGATCGAAAAGGTCCCGATCTACGAAAACTGCCGTTTCGACGAAAATTGGCCCATCTAATGGAAACGTTTCCCTCTTTGTTCGAATTTTTCCGATGTCGTTTACAATTATTTTGGTATATGGTTCTTTGGTACCGTTATCGATATGTAGCACGTTATTCTTGTAGTTGTATGTATAAAAAAAAATTGGCTTCCTAAGGTAAGACTTCTGTATCGGTTTTTTTCTACGTCGATCGAATATCGAATTATGAGCATGAGCGCAGTTCTCTTCGATATTATCTTTAAAAATTCGTGAAGATAAAATATGTGATTTTCGTAGTAGTACGTGGGGGGTTTTATCGTCTCTAGTGAATCTAGTTGGCAGTGGATTTATGAGGTAATGATTGTTGTTATCGAAATGTACAATCCCACGCTGTAAAAATTACACACAGTTTGTTAAATTTATGATAATATTAAATACATCTACAATTTTATTAGAACTTTATGGTATTTTTCAAAGGAATGAAAGCTACCTCGGTACCTATTTGTTTATTTAAATATAAACTGTTATATATATAGATATATATATATATATATATATATATATATATATATATATATATATATATATTAGGTGTACAAAAAAGTTCTGAGCTTTAGATTTCATACAACCGAAACCACAATTTAAATTTCATGAAGTTTCCCGCCCTTTTGCGGGTTTACAACGTTGACATTTGGTCTTTGAAAATACCATGCGGTTTGACGTTTGATGCACATAATCTAAAAAATCAGTAGTGTTTACGATGGCAATAACCAAAGAGCATATTCGATTTTCCATCCACTTCGCGTTTCATCTCAAGAAAAATGCTGCTGAAGCCACTGAAATGATTTGTGCCGCATATGGAGAGAACGCTGTAAGTCACGCTACGTGTAAAGGTGGTATACAAAATTTCGCCAAGGAAATTTCAGTCTTGAAGATGAACCGTTACAGCCGGGTGAAACAATTACGGCAGACCGCTATCAGCAACAATTGACTAATTTGAGCGATGCAGTAGAAGAAAAGAGGCCATTTACTGGCAAAGGACGTGGTAAAGTGATACTGCTTCATGACAATGCCCGACCACATGTTGCAAAAGCGACCTGGGATCATATCTTTGCGTTAGGCTGGGAACTTCTCCCGCATGCGGCGTATAGTCCAGACATGGCACCGTCTGATTACTACCTATTCCGGTCGCTGCAGCATCACTTGGCTGATACACACTTCGTGGCACTTGAAGACCTACGCAAATGCATTGATGACTTTATCGCCTCGAAGCCAGGGAGCTTCTATCATCAGGGAATTCGCAAGCTGCCCGAAACATGGCAAAAGGTTATCGATGCAAACGGGGACTATTTCGTTGATTAATATCTTTTTGTTTGTTTTTAAATAAATATTGAATTTTACAAAAAAAAGCTCAGAACTTTTTTGTACACCTAATATATATACATATATATATATATAGATATATATATAATGTCTATAGATAATTATAGTAGTAGCGTTAATATAAGAAATTCGGTTTATTGATGATTTTTTATACAACTAGAAATACCTACTTATTATTTTTTGATCGTTGCGATCGTTATTTAAAATTAGTCATTTGCAAAGGTGTTGCTATAAAAAAATCATTATTATAACACGTAACCTTTACACGAAAGTCGATATAATATATAGGAAGAACAATTTAATATAAATAATTAACAAATTGGTAGTAATCACATTATATACAGAGTGTAACACTAATGTTTGGCAAAAATTAGGTAAACTTTTGTTCGAAGAGACTCCATTTCTGAGATGCATCTTTTGAGAGAGACTACGTTGAAACAACATTTAGAATAATTTGGAATAACATTAACAATAAATAAATATTAGCAGAAACGTTGTTTCTCAGCAACGAAACATTCTCCGAAAAATATCTATCTTTATTTCTTATTTTAAGTTCTACGATTGTATAGAAAAATGATCAATCGAATAAACGGTTTATTTTGACATAAACTTACCACATTTCCACATATACTAAGGGCAGCCCGTTTCGATCTATAATAGCAAGAGAGATCTTCGATATGGTGTGGAATTATATTTGAACCGTTGGCAAAAGATTCTAAAATTGCAAAATTTGTCGATAGAAGATTCGAACTAGGCGATAAATGTAAATCGAATTTTTGACCCAAACTCGGTGCGTCTAGTACCAAATGATGTATCGAAGTTTCACTGAACTTCTCGTTTAAAGAACGCCGTATGCGTGAAGAAGACACGAATAATGGGTAGGTTATAGAATAATCTATAACAGAAATATAATATTAGACATGTACTTATTCGTGAAATTATTTTCGTTTTCGAAATATTTAGGCATTTCCTCGAAATTTATCTAAGTGACCAGTACTAGCGAATTAAATTAGATACCTACTTACCTACGCGAGGTTTTGGAAATAGTCGAGAAAATCATTGCGTAATTTAATGTACCTAAGCGTATAAACGACGTTAAAAATAACTTTAACTAATATTAATTCAAGTTAAAAAGAGTAAATAATAATGGTTTCATAAATAGTTCGGTTGAATCGTTAGGGTAAAAAAAAGTAAATTGGAGGAAATTAACACAAAATTATGTCTATTTCTGCATTACAACGTTTTTTTTCGCGCTAATTATTACAATAGCCTTTTAGATAATTATTTACGCAAGTAAAGACGTTTAAGAAACCTGCCTTATTTACATAATCTTACTTTATTAAGTGATGCATCTTACAATAGGTATTAATTTTATTGTAAGGAGCTGCCGCTTAAAAATTTCGGCACTTTCCAAGGTTTTCCTGCTTTAACTTCATATGCAAATATTTATTGAATTAACAAAAAGTAAAAAATCTCAATGTCCTTGTTCAACGAGTAATTTCTCGAAAAGTATGCCGGATGTTAATTAATTCGTTTAATTAATCTTGTGTTGCTCCATGAAATTTGGATTTCCGATTTCACCGAAGTTATATGCACTGTTAAATACACACAGATTACAAGAGTCTTTTTTACATTTAAACAATTTCAAATTGTGGAATGTCTATAATAATTGTAAATTAAAATACCTACACCATATTTAAACAATTACATAAACAATTTTACGGTTCATAATGACGCGACATTTGAAGATTGTAAGAAAAGAACGTTCTAAATAAAATAAGTAAATAATGACTATAATAGATATACTTTAATTCACTAACGTAAAATGCTTTAAAATTCCATCCAATTACTAAGGGTAAATAACACGTAAATATTTGCATGAGCTTACCAAACGAACGTTATTTCGAAAATGTGACTAACCAAATAGGGGTTGTATATAGATTAAAATATTTAATTTTTAAAAATTGGTTTAAAAACGGTTTTTTGGAAGCTCTTGCATTCCATCCATAGATTATGGGCGCATTACAGTCATAAAACGAAAATCAAATTCATCTTTTTACAAGTAGAGAATGGAAAGAAATGTATGTAAGTTAATGAATTTAACAACAATGTCTTATCATTGAATTCGCCAAATCATTTCGTCAGTTATATGGTAGAATAATTAGCTGCGGTTAGGTTTCAAACTTTTAATTAATGAAGAGATAATAAGCAAAGTGAGATTAATGAAAGATGAAAAAAGTGACTGTCAGGAAGAAGCAAGGGAAATCTTCACAGTGAAGCGTATCAGTTACGTTGAAGGTTTTCTAGATTGTCTTAAAGGTCAAGACGATTGTGATGCTTTGATGGCTGACAAATTGATTTGCGTAAACTTCAATCTCAAATAAAGCGAAAGTGTTTTACTATAAAGAAATAAAATAACTAGATAACTGATTCGTTTCAAAAGAAATTTGAAAATTTTCTGACGATCGAGAAAAACCTACACGAATTCTTAGATAGGTACTATTTTAATATTAAACTACCTACTTAGTTTGTTGTATAATTCCGTAAGTCTTAACAAAGTTTACTTTTATAATTTCATTGTCTTTCCTTATTTTTTTCATTTATTAATATTAATAAAATTAAATTGAATGCGGTAGCGGGTAGATTCTGTTCTGCGATCCCGGCAGAGGATAAATTTACTTCAAGGCTAGCGACCCTGCCCACGTGAGCTCTTGATTTCTCCCATTTCCTATTAAGGGGGAAATCTAGACCCAACCTATATGTACCTATATTTATATGTTTCTCCCTCTATATCCTATCCAAATATTGAGGAACACAAGGGGAAACCACCACAGTTATCTATTATATTGTTCCCAAGAAAGTCAATAGCTGCACTTGATACGACGGAAAGAACCGACCAAATCGATACATAACGGAAAATCTGAGAATCTGTTTCATGAATCACGAACCACACGACCCTTCTGAAAATGAAGGAAACGACTAATTGTAATTAAATGGAAATAGGTATTTACATTTTAAACATATTTTTTAAAATACACGTTTTTTTTCTTTTATTTAATGCAAATAATAATCGGTAATTGACTATAACATAACATAAATTAAAATAATTAGATAATACCATACACTACTTAACTTTAAATTATTTTATAATATTGTAATTATAGGTATCACTTTATAATAATAGTAAGTACCTACCTACAATTTTTGTTATGCTTTTGTTATTACGTTTTACCCATACTATAGTATAGTAGCGTGTGAATAATCTGGAATGATGGGTGTTGATCTGGAAAAAAAATTTCTGTGTCCAACTTTTTGCCGGACGCTGTATGTATACATAAATCCGAAGAAGAAATACTTAATTAAAACAGTCGTATTTAAATGTTTAACAACGATCAATAATTAAAGGTTTTCATATCGTTCCTACTTTTTACGTTTAAAATATGTAAAAATATTTCTTTTGAAACGGTAGTAGATAAATTTGTAACATTGTAATATTTGTAACAATTTGTAATAAAGTAATGGCAATTGTTAAAACAATTGCCAGGATAAACTGTTGAGTTTGTGGACGGAAAGTATATATTAGAGCTTTAGTTTAACGTAGTTTATTTCTACACACATAATTCTGTTATAATAATAGATTTTATATATGACATATCTATATTACATATTTTGTTTTATGCCTACTATATTTATGTAGTTAGAGATCGTTACTACATAAACTTTTAATGGTGTTTATGTAGATATTTCCTGTAGAATATTATGCAATTTTAAAAATAAAATGGCATTAAAATTTATTTAAAAAAACCATAAAGACGTTACTTCTGTGAATTAAAAAAAGGGAATAGCATGAAATTTTGTAACTTTTATATTACAGAGAATTGAATGTTTTATAAGAATTGCCTAGGTATATGTAGCAATGTTTTTAATTGGACTTAAGATTTAAATTTGCCAAATTAGGTAAGAAAAACCAAACTTTAATTCTTTGAATTCTCAATGTTTTTTTTGATACATAGAAAAATCAAAAAAAATGTTTTAAACATTAATTGATTCTATTGACAATTAAACGATGTTTAATTTTGCAAAAATAACTGACTCGTGAATAATAAAAAAACTTCGGGTTCGTGTTCTATATTATATAGGTAATCTAGTAAATAAAACTGCTTATACAATTTTACTTACCTACTTAAAAAACTAAGTATAAATAATACAGATAATATCGATGACGTTTTGACAGAACATTGCAAGCGCCACTTTTTTCGAAAATGAGTTATTCTGACTATCTTATGCATCTAAGGCAAAGACATAACCTGGTAAAATCTAGTAACAACATTTCGATTTTTCCACCAGAAAGATTGATTTGTATTTCCGTATAGGAGATTTTTGGTTTCAGTCACGCTAAAATTACCTTTTTGTCGCTTACGCTGTTTTTCCAAAACGCCATCGACATGTATTTACCTACTACACACATAGTCGTAGAAATAAATGTTTCGATTAAAGAAGGCTCAATACCAAAGAATGAAACAATATGCAATAATATTGGCTAAACTTTCATTTTTCAAAAAGGACAACAAACCATTTAGTATTTTGACACTAAATGTGTGTCCATGACCCGTAATAGAAATGAATAGAAATAATAGTGTAGCCTTAAAAATCGGAAGTGCAGATTTTCACGATACGCTTTATAGTTTCCGGCTATTTTTGTTGAACTTAGTTAATTTCATTCGTTTCAGTAACCTTTCTATGTCGTTTATACATAGGTTGTACAGGAGTAACATCGTTTATTATAACATTGAAATGTTATTTCAAAGGAACCTAAAACGATAAGTTTTGTTAAAAAATGTAACCAAAGAAAACGAAAACAAAAGAAGATTATTCGTTGTAATTTTTACGATTTTATGTTCTTATTACTAACTAAATCGAAACGTTTAATGTAGATCTTATTATCTGTAATTTTGAAAAATAATAGGTATGCTTGAAACATATTTTAAGCAATACAGCATATTTTTTAAGCAATACTTAATAATTTCTTTCCTTTGCGAAGGAAAAATTTAAAAACGTAATAAAATAAAACTAATTAGGCACCTGCCTATTAATTAAAAAGTTTAAATTTTCATTCTTCTCATTTCATTCAACTGCTTTTTAAGTTTGTTTAATAACATTTGTGTAAAAGTTTGAAATATATATTTTTTAAATATTTTCATTTTTGGTGAAAAAACGGAGTGAATTATTAAAAATTTGGTGATTATTACATCATTTCATGAAGATGCCCGACTATTAACAATTTTTTTTAGCTAATTTTAGCGACAATAACGAAAGCGGTGGTTCTCACGATTAAGTTTCAGATAAGAACGGCACTAGATTTTAAAAGTAGGTACAATCATTAACGTTGCAAGAGTAAATGTAAATAAGTAACGAGGCCAAACAATTGTTATATTTCTATAATAAACAATGTAGGACGGTAGGAACGGAAAATTGACATGATTTATTATTCATTATTCGACACCATCTTATTGGTACCTATGTACCTATTGGTACATATTTTATTTTTTTGGAAATACTCACAATGATACGAAAATACGAGAAGTCAGAAACTAGAAACAATCTTGTATTGAATCCACTAAATTGTACTTTAATGTTATAAATAATTAGAGTTATCACGAGTAATTAATTTAAAATTTTTATGCAGGTACCTAATAGATTTACCTAATAAAATTATTTAAATTGACTAAAGCAACGATTATATAAACGTGGATGCTTTGTTTAATGATTTTCATTTTCGTTGAATAACCAGCTACCATGTTTTTTTTTATGCAGGAAGAGTTAAATTTTTTATTTTAAGATATTTGTTAATAAATAAAAGTTTCTGAATGGTTATAAATATATTTAAATCTTGCAAATTCCCGGGATTGTATACGTACGAACTAACTTGTTTTTAGAATAATATTATCGAAAACGTGAATAAACTGTTTAAGGTCACATTTTGCACTGCTGTGGAAAAACTTGTAGAAAGTTTTATTTTTTTTTAATAAATAATATATTACAATGTTTTGATTCACAGAAAAAATAAAATTAGACTTAGCTAACTGTGACTTCATGTTTCTCTATAATTTTTAATTCTAAACAACGCTTTTAAGTAACATTCTTCAATATTTTCCAAAATAAAGGTACTTTACTCTTGAGCCAAAATTATATTTTTTGATCTCCCTCGTATATTATGAGATATTTTTAAATTTTTATTGGTACATTTTGAGTTTTGGGAGAAGCACCGACTTTTATAAAAAATTAAAATTTAAAATTAAAACAAAAGTATGAACAAAAATAAAAAATTTAGAATCATAAAACCTTAGAACGTGCTGAAAATACATTCCCGATTTGTAGTTATTTATGCTTTAATCAGTTCTAGACTTGAAAATGCAGCTTCTCTTACAAAATAGGTACTAATTGTAAGTGAAATAAGGGTAAAAGTTGTAATAATATTAACATAACAGTCTTGCATCTATGAGAATAATAGAAATTAAATAAAAGAGATATTGTACGTTTTGCTCACCCATACTGGAGGTTCCCATAATCGAAAGCCACTCTGCATTGCTTAATAATTGTTTAAGATTCTTCTCTGTTACCTGCAACAAGTTTACAAAAACATTATATAGATGTATATTATAATTGATGTAACAATTAGTTTCATTCTCTATTTATTACTAAAATTTTATAAACTTGTGGATATCTTTCACAAGTTTATCTTGTTATCATTAAGTAAAGCGTGTTAGCAAAAGGTAACAGAACAAGGTGTTATTCTAATTTACTGGAGCAAAGTTATGCTACGACAACATAACAACGTATGTTATGCTCTCATTGCAGATACATATTTTATTACTTCCACTTATGGAAATATGTAAACGTCCCGCTGTAAATAGAAATTACCTATGTATATGATTTAGACTGATTTCCGAACGTTTTGTCTCACATTTTAATTCTTTTCTCACCAAGCATTGATTACTTGGTTAGAGATTTTCAAGTATGTACCTAAAAACTTGAAAAAATTATTTCGTTGACGATTAAAGACACAAGTTTTTGCGTAAGTAGTACCTAAATTAAAAAAATGGGTCATTTAAATTTAGAAATAACCTACATCTTGTAAAAGTATTGTTTAATATCGGACATCATGCTGCAGTAGTTTTAATTTATGCAATCGGAGGTATAAAAAACTTTCTCCAACTTTAAATTATTCGCTACACGTTTTGTTTGCCTACCGTTATTACTTAATTCATTTTAAAAGCATAACAAAATTAAGTAAAATAATTAAAAGTCGTATATGACTTACGAAAGTTGAACTGTGTAATGTGGTTAGTTGTTGTCGAGGAACGCTTAGGCAATTTAACAATGCACATGAAAAAGTAATTTTCAGCAGATACCGTGAAGGTTACAAAGTTAAACTTACCGTAGTTATTTTGACCTTCATTATTTGCGTAAAAATCTCATGGCATTATTGTGCAAATTAGCACGATTCGTAACGCGTATATAGGTGTGTGTATATTTCAAATTGAATATTTGCATACGGGAGGTTTTTGGAAAATAACTATTAAGAATGTTATCTGTGATTTATGCCATGGCTAAACCGTAATTAACAATATAAGTATACATAAATCAAATTATTTACCTGCATAAGTAATCCGCGATTACATAACTTTAAGATTAAGGAAATAGGATAACCTTCTTTCACAGTCGTTATATTAACGTAATTCGTCTATTAAGGTAAAACTGAACTGTCCGGAAAAAAAACTGTACATTCAGAAATTCTGAAAAAATTCATAATAACTAATGCGAGTGAGTGTAATATTATGGCAAGTTTTTAAAAATATCGTATGTTAAATTTTTGCGTAATTTCAGTACATAACAGTAAAAAATACATATTTTTACCTAGTTTCTTGGAAACTATACTTATAATTTTGTTCTAATTTTGATTATCAATGGAAAATGTGATTATTTAATAGTATTATTTTTTCAAGGTGATTGCACGTACAGTTTCTTTTTAATCATAGATACTAGTCTTAATTATCGAATTTTCTCCTTTACATACATTCAAAATACCGTAAAAATCATATCATGTTATTAGATTAATGCATTATCAAACCTTTCCTGTTAAAAAAACACGGCATTTTTGCATATTTTTTAATAAATTGTAAATTGAATGGAAACGGTCGATTTTCTCTGTTTATTGTTTATTGTACTGCAAAATGTTATCAATCGCCTTTTTGTTAGAAGATAAATCATTATCTACTAATCTAATCTATCTTTCTATCTAATTTAAACTATTTCAAGATTTTAAGGTTTTTGTCTAGTTGGGCCCGTTTAACCTTAAGGAAATTTTAATTAATGAATCTGTAGGTATGTCGTAGGTTATTTAACGATAAAATAGTAGTACTTACAATTAGTAGATAATATTTGGTACCAATAAGAATATGTTATGCTTCGCTTACCATAAATTACGACTCTAATTTAAGTATATTTTTATTGGTGTGCAGACAATTGCTCGCAAAACAATTGCTCGAACGGAAAGTTGCTCGAATGGAGAATTTCTTGAATCATGTAGATATAGTAATGAGCGTTTTATATACACTTTGGGAGCACAAATTACGCTCTATTTGACAGTAAACATTCGTATCACCAGACACGTCCAGTTTCAAAAGTATGGTAAAGGAAAAAAGGAAAGGGAGGAAAGAGGTTCAGTGCAGCCAAATAAGTCGGTGAGCTTAGGTTAGTTTAGATGAGGTATGTTTAGGTTAGTAAAGATGAGGCAAGTTTAGACTAGTGTAGATAGAATAAACGAAATAAAAATTTGGTTATTAGTTCAACATGGGAAATTGTCTTAAAACTCATTGACTTGTCAATTTTTATTCTTTGCCTCTCAAATAGAGCGTAGTTTACGGTCCCGAAGTGTGAATAAAACGTTCATTACTATATCGACATAATTCGAGAAATTCTCCATTCGAGCAATTCTCATGGAACCATTTTTATTACTCCTTTTATTTTTAATAGATTCGTGATTCTTCAAAAGACCTACAGCTTAAAATCAATTAATTTTAAATGTTGCAGGTATTGTCTTTTAAAACACAATCTGGACAGAATAACATACATATAAATAAATGCACCATTCGTCGGAATTGTTTAACAAAAAATGGGCATCTACTTGAAATAATGAGAAAATTAGCGAATTTACTCGGCTGTGGTTGAACGGATTTTCCAAGCGGAAAATTTGAAAGTGTCCACGTCTTCTCCGAAATAGGAAAGTAAAACCATTAACCCAGCATCAGTGTCGTATTTAACGTGCCAAAAACTTTATCTACGATTGGAACAGCTTTAGTTTAGGTTGATTTTAAAAAATTTAAAAAATATTTCGGTCACGTAGTGTACAACGATTCAAAATATGGAATACAGCAAAATAGTGAAAAAAAATACGTTTTGATCTTATTAGGATGCCTTGTAGTTTCGTAGTTTTCCACTAGAAAATTTTATATTAGTAATAAATGGAAACATTTTTAATTAAAAATACTTTCAATTATAATCTTCTTTTTTTTTTGATATTGAAATGTAATTTTATAAAGAAAACGAAAAAATAACAAAAATAAACGATATTTTCATTAATCCATATTTTACTAAATATAATATTTCCTACTGGTGGTTTTTATTTTTTATTGCCGAATTTTTGTGATGGTTAAGTTGATAATGAGAATGTTATTTTTAAACATATTTATTAATTAATTTGATTGTACCTATAAGTAAATACCCATGGATAATAACTGTATACTTATAGCATAGTACCGTAATTTTAAATCATAGTAGTATAAAAATATGACATTATACTATACAATAATCATTTATATGATATAATAGCAAGATATAAAAAAATAAGTAAAAGTATTATAACTGTATTTACAGGATGTCAGGCGAATAGGCAAGTAATTCGCTCAACACGCACTACTTTATTTACTGCATAGCGGTTCAAAACAATTAACTCCAATAATTTACTTTATACAATAATTCTAAAAGTATAAGTAAAATTAGATAATTTGTTTCGAGACAACGATAAACACAAACTGATGACTCAAACGTAAATTATCTAAATTCAGGTAGAATTCCTTAAATCTAAACGAAAGCTTTCAGACCATGTAGACCGACGCCTATTATCAATAATTTCTTCAGTAGCTTAGGCCTTATTTTAACATGCACTAGGTCACAAAATGTACAGTTCAGAAATCAACTGTACGGTGCCGGTGGAGAAAAACTTGTTTGTGCAGTTGATTAATACAAGGAAAATTATTTTATAAATATTTTCAGTAAAAAAATGGGGCCGATTGCTTTAATGGAATTATTACATTAGGTACTCTACATCTGTTATTTTAAAAGGATAAACATTGATTGTTTTTCCGGTTGTTAAAAGACGACACAAAAGAAACATACATACAACAGACAAATTGCGCCCTAAGCATTTTTATTTCTGAAATAATTGTTATTAATATTGTATGTTCCTTTAATTAAGCAGTTTTTAGACGAAAATATTTATATTTGAATTTTAAATAGGTATTCATTTAAAACGCGTATAAATTCGCATATAACACTTGACACCTTTCACCGGAAGTATTACTGATAGTATAAACAGTTAGTTAGTTAATACATATTCTTTATTAAATCACAGTGTAAAAATCACAACAAATACCCAACAAAAACGTTGTTGTTATTTCGTTTTCATGCATAAGCACCACACATTCTTATTCTACAGCCGATTTTCATCTTTTTCCAGAAAATATCATGCGACTATAATTTTTAGGGTTGATTTTTTAAGACTGTTTCTGAGGAAGAAAAGCTTTTATTTTAATCCAAACTAATCTAGTCTAAATCGAGCACTCTATATATAGGCAATTCAACAATAATTAGTTAATTCAATTTGTGTAAAATTAACAAGTGATCTTTTAAATGGGAAACATTGGTGTATCATTTTCTTAAAATCAATTACTTATGTATATACCTAGTGGAAATTTAACGAAATGCAATAATTCATGATGTTAATTTGAATTTTTAATTAATTGCGCTATAATATCTTTCTATAATAATAATATACATTTCTAGTACTTAATGAATGTTACTACGTTTTTAATCGTAGATGTCAATTTAAAACAATAACTTGTAATAGAAAGTTAAAATTACTTAAAGTAGATAGTACCTATATTTTTAAAATTTATGTTCAAAATTAATTAACAAATCATAAAGTGCAATAAATTACTTTTAAAAATTAATACATGTTTTTAAAGTACAGCTATTATAATTACCTACGTAGGTATCTCTTGAAAGCTAATAAATTTCTGAAATTTGAATTTAAACATAATAAACGTGAACATCGATAAATTGTATTAGTGTAATCGATAACAGTGGTATTTATATTTTAATTGTCCTATAATGTACAAAATTAATGAAAATAAATAATTAAATACTTTATTGGTACCTAACTACAATTATTATCAGTAGAAATAATAATGTAGTACCTACTTATCTTTATAATAATTATTTTAACTGCTAACGAATTTATACTAAAGAATCGTCTAGATGACTGTGTTTTTTATCTATCAGCAGTCATTTAAATAGAACTTGAACGATAGGTACATATAATATTTTCTCAGTTTTTCAAAGGTAATTTCTTTCATTGATACACTTACCTGCTACTAAATTAATTAAATACTAACTGTATTTGCAATTTAGAAGCAATTTGGTAACGATAAATATTCCAAGAAACTTAAATCGTGATACGGAACGTGCACATTTTTGAGTTGCAATATTAATCCGACATTTAAAGAATGCTTTCACTAAATTAATATAAATGTATTATTACTACATACTACCTAAAATGGAATTTTCTAATTAACTATCGCTAATTGAAGTTTTACGAGTAAATCTTCACGTTTAAAGCAATTTTAAATGTCTCATAATTTAACGTTATTTTGAAAATATGTTTGAAAGATAAAACTTTAATTGAATTGTGAATATTCGGTACTAAATTAAAATATTATAGGTAGTGTATAAATACGATGATACGTAATGATATAGGTAATTCAAAAGAACCTTAAAAATGTTTTGCTTTACCTCTTTTAATGGGTCAACTACCATATTAACTCATAATGCAATAAGTCTGTTTAAGTGCAATTTATTAAAAAGCTGAAAGAAAAATCAAATTTGTTAGGCTCCGCAATGTAAAATATCGAGTTCGTTTTTTCTCTAGTTTTTGACCGTTCGTATTTGAATTTTTATTTGGGAGTAATTACCGCGGCGGGATACGTAAGGTCTCAAAAAAAAATAAATAAGCGAAACGCAATAACATTTGCGAATTGAAGTAAAATACGTCGACCTTGAAAATTAGCAAATGATTTTGGTACATGACGGTCAATGGTTCAGGAGAATTATTCATAATATCAAACGTTCGTTACATCCGCCAGTCGTCACTGAAGATTTTGTTGTGCAGGTATATTGGATATGTTGAACTTTACGTTAGATGAAACATTTATTAATCCAGTCATGTAAGGGGCCCCTTACGTGGAGGATGGATAAATTATAAAGTTTGTATACCCAATAAAAACAGAATAGAACAATAAAGTAGGCATTGTAAATATTGATGAAGTAGGGTAAGCCAGCATAGAAAATGAAATTAAACCTATTCTGTACCTATATCACATCGAGACTTTTTGATACTTCATTAAACCGTTTAAGAAATAAAATTTCTTCCGCCCCTAAAAACGCCCCCACGCGTTCCTCGAAATTTTTCTGGTTTTTCACGAAAATTGCTTTAAGCAATTGGCTTTTTGATTTTTTGTAATTTCGAAAATCGCGCTAAATAAGACGACGAGGAATTTTAGGTTCATATGTAGGTAGATGACCTTAAACGATGAGACAACATAAATGAAAACAAAAATCTTCTGTTTTTTTAACCTTAAAACAATTGTGTGCCAATTTTTGACTGTTTACAAATAATATTTTGTAATCAAACTATAATGGCATACTTGAAGTTGTCGTCGTGTCTACAAGTGAAGGTGTTACAGGTATTATGCTAATGCAACATTTTTTAGTGTTAAAGGAGATTGTTGATAAAACAAGAAAACAATGCTATACAACAAAACCATTTCAAACGAAGACAGACTTTTTAAAAGCTTTAAAACGGGACGATCGAAGTAGAATAAATTATAGGAATATTTAAGTACATATAGGTACATTACGGCTGGACATTTCTCTACTAATTCGACAACTGGCTCCTATAAAGTGTCCTGCCGCTACTTTTTTTTCCTTAAATAATGAAAACATCCTGTTTCGGACGAGAATAACAATCAGTTGCACGATGTGTATCTAGTAAAAGGCACGAAGGAAATTTGAAGTATTATAGGATTTATTATAGATTTTGTGAAAAATTGAGACTGTTTTTAGTAAAGAAATATAACATTTTATTATGAAATAAACAAGTTTTATTCAGTATTCTTGGTAGCAAGTAACAAGTAGTTTCTTACTTTGCTAGTTTCTTTTTTAAATCTTTAATTTTTTATCTTTTTTTCGTTTTCCTTAATTTTTTTCGTGTTTTTGAGAATCATTTTTAATGCAATATTTAGCTTCTCTCTTGTTAATATTTCTTCTCTTGTTAAGTTATTTTTGTTCTTAGGAGGCTTAGTTTAATTAGCCGAAATAGATCATTTATGACAGGAGACTATTAAGTTGAGCTCATATTTTTTAGTAGATGTATGAAATGAAAACATTTTCATAAAATTTAGCAATATCGTTCTTTTGAATACTTACAAAATATTCAAGTTTCTAAATAGAATATCTTCAAAAACAATGATTTTGGATTGGTGACACGCCAGACTGTGATTTTATATGTTTAAAAACATATAACAAAATAATAGATAATATTGAATTTTAACTTCATATAATGGGTTTAGGTAAAATAAATTATAAACTTCCATTTTTAATGGAAATTTTTAAGCGAACAAAATGTATTTTATATATGCAATATTTATGCGAGACCATTTCGATTTTCCCATTAGTGGAGGAATACGTCCATCTACTTCCTTATATATTTTTATTTTTAAAATTTTCGAAAGGCGAGGCGGCATTTTTTATCTTCTATTATAGTTCAATAAGCTACTCATTTTATATCTAAAAATTAGTCATAAATACATTTTTATATCTGTTTTAAAGGAAGTAAGAAACGTACTATCTACGTATTACAGGTAAATATGTAGGTATTAAATATAATAAACTAACAGGAATGTTTTACGGAAGTCATATTTGTCTATTTTTACTTACTTAATTTTAATCGGTATACATATTTGAATAAATAAATAAATTACCTACGTAAAATATTTTAACGCGTTGTAATTTAACACATTACCTAATATAATTAATATAATGTACCCACTTCCATAGTTTTAAATATTTATGGAAATTACGCTTGTTTGAATTGACTGTAAATACCTATGTGATATTAATGCTATTGAAGTTTTTAAGAATGAAACTATTTTCCACTTATAAGTGGAAAATAACGTTAATTTTATATTTTTCATGACAAGGCCGGTATGTGTTTTCTTTCTTGTTTTATTTTTCTATTCGCACAATACATATCACGAATATAGGCGAGAAAACAAACCTTCGATTAATTTAAGTATCATCCACTTTAATTACTAATTTATTGTAAGTACTATACGGATATTAAAACTAAACGTTATAATATGGACAGACGAAGTGGTCCCAATATATAATATAGGCCACCAACAAAAATCTAGTAAGACAAAGGGCGCTACTCGTCCTCAGTACCTTAAAGTAGGCTCATTATTCTTTTACAAATTTTACAATAGTGACACAGTTCTCTTTTAAATGCATTATTGAATGATACTTATGAAAGCGTTTCCCGAATTTTCATTACCTTTTTAAGCAATTTCTTATGATGAAATTCATCAAGATTACAATTGAATTCGCTTGTGATCTTTGCATGTGGCTGTTGTTTTAGGGTTGACTGTTCTTATGTTCAATTAACTTGTGATTTACTTAACATCAAAATCAAGTAGTTAGTTGTTAATGTTTTTTATAAGATGGAATGTTGTTAATATGGGCCACCTGAGGAACTTAAATATGAGCCCGGTCCTGATGATAACGAAGTTGCCTACCTATTTTGTAACGGCTATTTTTCCGAAAGTCACCGAGGAAAGCTGTGAATATAAAATAATATATATATATATATATATATAAAATAATATATATATATATATATATATATATATATATATATATATATATATAGTGTGTCGTAATATATATATATATAGTGTCAAATGTGCTGTGTGTGGGCACATGCACCGAAACAGACTATTATATTTGCGATTTTTGACGTTCGTTTTTAATATTATTGTCCAGTTCAAACGCAAAGTTGATTTTTTTAAATGAAAATAAAGTTTATTTTACAAAATTTAGCTTTTTTATATTATTTTTATTTTTTGTTAAAAGGGCCCATATTTCATGCAATCCGTTGCTGTATCAAATAAACGCCACTTTGATAACTTTATCTTGAACCACCGCGTTTTTTGAATTTTCTATAGCAAATAACTTTGAATATTAAAGATGACATTTTGGACTATACATATGCGAATTTTTATATTAATATTTCAATAATTATAAAAAATATAAAGAAAAAAACAAAACAGGGGACCATATTCCTCTACTAATAAACGATATTGTATGCTTGTTGTATACATACATATACATATATTTTTAAATAAACTGGAAGAATATGGAGAAAAAATGAATGTCAAAAGTTTAGATAAAAATAACTAACGTCCAAATTGCCTTTGAATTACTTAGTATTTATACATTTAAAAATAGATGAATTGAATAAAGCTTTAATAATTTTGTTCTAAAGTATGTACTACCTACGTAGTAATTTTTAAACCTAATACATATGTATGTATTTACCTACAACAGCTGTTAGTGTGTAAAAAAAACACTAGTTCCGTCAGATCACCCAAGTAAAACAACTACATACATAGCTACCTAATTTAATTTGGAGATTATTCAGGAAAATGCGACGAGCTGTTGCGATTTAATTCCTAAACGCGATTTAATTTACCTAATTATAATATTAACGCGTACCTAGTTATACCTAAATAAATTGCATAATCAATCGTTAACAGTTATTAAGGTAATTGATAAAAAATTCGGATGAAAACCGATAGGTTATACAGTTACTTGGTGATACTAGATAAAATGCAAAAGTACTTATAACAATAAAGTTAATTTTGATTGGTAATTACATTTCTGATTATCTAACTATGTTTTGAAAGTACGGCTTTCACATCTTTGGAAAGGCGTACCTACACTAAGATAGTTGTATATCTAATAAACCCATATCGATTATGTTGTAGGTAAATAGTCCTACATACTGTCAGTTCTATACTGTCACATCTATACTGTCAGTTTTTATGTTAAAATTATTTTTAAAATTAAAATAAAACCGTGTTTTACCTAATTAATTTGCAAGAATGTTAACAAATTACAACTTATGTTAAATAAATTTTAAATCACCTTCGCGAAAAATGATCTTATAACAAGAAACCACTTAATTCTGCCTATATTTTTCATAAAAGACGCGTTCTAGGTAGTAATTTAGACAATAATGTCTCTTCTAGATAAAAGTAAGGCGCACCTACCTACCTAATAAATTTTGAAATAGGAATTTATTATCCTAATAAAGTTAAAATTTTTCTAACTAGTATGGTTTACAATTTTATTATCATGCTTCCCAGTAATAAAACTTCTCGTGGTCGTCAATGCCGTTTACAAATAAAATTCAAAATCTTCCTTTTTCACGTACTGCTTATATTCAACATAAACTAGTGTCTGCTAGTTTTTTAAAAACAATGAACCATTAAATGAGTAAATTGCAAATTGAGATTACCGCCTTTCGTTTAAATTCCTTCCTTTTAATTTTAATGAGAATTGTTACGTTATATGCGCACATTCTTTGATTATTTAATATTTTTGTACCTAGTACCTAAATCTTTTTATTGCGAATGTTAATTTTTTACTCAAACGTTCAAGAAAGCACTTAAGTGATTTGAATTCTAATCAGTACCTAATTAAACGACACAACGAGATACATTTACGACGAAGAAATTTAAAATCGCGAATAAAACACTTTTGTGTCACAATTTCAAGAAGCAGAGTTTACATCAGAATACAATAATCAAAGGTGTTACGGTGTTAACAGTTGTTAAGAAAAAGAAATTACTCAGAACTTGCACACGGTAACAGTTACTATGGCCCGTTATTCCTTAACGCCACTGTGCAGGAAATAAAAGTCGTCATTTTATAACAAATACGTGTAAATGTATATTTGTTTTTATTGCGAACAACTTTTTAAGTGCCGCAGTAATTCCAGCATCAAATCGCTTACTTAACATCATTTAATATGCCATATATTATAGCTTTCTAGTATTCCAGTAAAACAAGACAAGTGTATTTGTTATAACGTTTTAAAAGTAGAAAGTAAGTCGATAAAATAAAGCTTTTTTCTTTGAAATTAATTAAATTTTTAATTATGGGAACATTGTTGTAAATATCTTAGAAATAGGCAGCTTATACAGAATGCCGAGAATTAAAAATTTTACCAATTTATAATATATCTACCTAATTACCTATAACCTATTAATTTTTCAAAATTTTTTTACCACTTGTTTTTGTATGAAATTTTATTGGCCACCAATTTTCAAATAATGTACCCGTCGACAATATTAATTCCACGTTATCAATAAATTGTTATGAAAATTATTTACCTACCTATTTACTAATTATTATTTTTTAATAGATAGGTATACCTACTTAATATTTGTCACTATTATAACAAATATTTATATATCTACATACATTTAATATTTCATTTTCCCCGAGGAACACGTAAATAGTTATAAATATGCATATCTTTCCTAAAATTATACAATTCGCTTTTGTGACTATGATTTCTGTAACTGAAATTATTGTTAATAGTAATTAAGAATAATACTAAAAAATTGCAATATAAATTAATAAAATATTACGAAACGTTATTGTGTTTTTACAGTTGCAAAATTAAAAACTTAATTATTGATTTCTAATGTGGTTTTTATTTATTTCATAAAATTTTGTTTGGAAAATTGTAATAGTTTAATTGTAAGATTTTTAATACAGTGGTATATGGAAAATATACAAAGTTAACTTCAATTTAATTCAACAATAATTACCTATACTTACCTTTACCTTTACCTAATTATCTTTATTATTGAATTATTCATCTGTATATGTATTGGTTTTCAGTGGCTACTGAATTTAATCTTAACATGTTTGAATTAAAAAAAAATAATATGAGGAAATTTTTGTTTGTTAACACCTAAACGTTAAATAAAGTCGGTGTGGCCATCATAGGACCTCAGTTTACATTATAACTTACTATACATATAGTACTAATATGATAAGAATAATCAAGTTTTAAAAATAATACTATTGCAATACATACGAATCAATAGATGTAGGTACTACCTACTTGTATACGAAACTTGTGCAAGTCAAGGTGAAATCATTTTGGAAATATACTTAAATTAATTTAACAACTACATATTTACTTAAAGTACCTATGTACTAATTTTTGGATTCCGTTTAATATTAATAAATTGTAGGTACGCCTATATGATTTCAATCAAAAATCGCCTAGCCAAGTTCCCAGAGAATATTACATTTAGTGCAAAATCTCGTAATAATTAGAGAAAATATGGTGGAAAATAATATTTTAATAAGAACTTACGACAAGAGACAATTCTGTGAAACATCCGTTAAATTTTAACACACTTAAAAAAATAATGAATAATTGATTTCTAGGGCAAAAAGTTTGCGGATATTAAATTTAACTAACCGAATTGAAGGATTAGTCTGATTTATCTAACATTCTTTTTAGCGTCTTAATTAACGTAACAAAAAAGCTCTCGTGGTCACAAATGTGACAACTACTTAGTTAGATTAACATACACGTAACTAAAATATGTTTAGAATATTGTTCACGTTTTTTTTTGCGAAATATTTGCTAAATTTTTGATGTCAAAGTTGTCATTGCCACGGTCTTCAATATTTCTATTGATATTATCAATTAATTTTCATATATTTTTTTTAGTATCAACTTTGATTTTCTTTTTTTTTCTGTGCATTTTTAATTTTTACGTCATTCCATATGACGCGTTTGGTCCAATTCAGATTAATATACATTATAAAAGAAAAATCGGCCACCGTAAATTGTGTAATAGGCGTTTTTATTTGTATAGTTACACACGCAATTTTCAGTCAATGAAAAAAGTGATATGTTAAGCATTTTCTCTTTCGTTGCACAAAAACATATGCCATGAAAAAAGGCAACCGTCAAGAAAGTACTTTTTTACGCTAAACAGCTAGACAATTTCGTTAGTTGAATTTAGAGGTTTTGAAAAGCGCCTAACGGAATACCGAACTAAGATTTCAATTAAAAACAAATAAACAATTTTTCAAGCGTAAGTAAATACTTAATTTACAAATTGTTTTTATTACGCCATAATTAATTTAATTGCAACGCAAGTGCGACACACGAACGAACCTCTGTAATTTGGTCGTCGAGATCGTCGGATCTTAACCCCTAATATGTATACTATTCTATAATATGGAGGTCCCTAGAAATATTATTCTATAGGAATATTATATGAAATTCTTTATACAATAAAAATGTGGGTATTATGTATAAATTTACACCTAATTGTTTTAAATGTTTAACTTTACTATAGCGTCGTTCGCTTTTCATTAATTAAAATCAAATTTTTCTCTAGTTGATAATTAATTATGGGCGGCAATCACGCATCAGACTTTCCTGGTATTCTCAAAATGTAATTAGGTTAAATTAAGCTATAATATGCAAATATGGGAATATTGTGATTAATTTTCTCTTTAAGGATCTATTAACAGTTCGTGATTTTCGTGAAAGTGTTTTTTAATTACATTTTGTTTTAAATCAACTAAACATTCGTTAAAATAAATTAAGATTGAAAATAATAAGCGTAAACTTTATAAATTAATACAAATAAGTAATAACAAAATTATTATAATTTAATTAAATTTATTTTAGTTCGACTTGATTTGATGATTTTAATAAAAAGTATCAAGGAACCTGTATCATTTTTATCGAACTTTCTTTTAATGATCTTTAACAAATATATCTTTCTCATAAAATATTCAATAAAATATGTTACGTAAATACGTTCATTACTGACGAAGTTGTAAAATAACTGGAAATTTGAAGGTGACAATCTAATAATTTTTTACATTCTACTTTGTTTAATTTGAACAATTAAATATAATCATCTTGGATATTAGCAACAGCAGTGTAGAGGGATAAAACGACGCTGACACGACGCAAGACGTTTTTACATAAAAACCATCCAAAAGATAAAGCCTTATTCGACATTTTCGATTTTTGAGCTTATTATTAAAAAATATTGAAATAGGCAGGAATTAATTGTTTAATAAATAGTAGGTACTCATAAATAATAAAAAATCGAAAAATTACCTGCAAATTTGCAATAACACCAATAATTATTGAAGCGGTTATAATAAACCACTTTTTTGCCCCCCTCATTCCCTTTATTAAATTGCCACTGCCCCATTTAATAAATCGCCAACGAACCCTTAAAACTCCACAGCACGCCACTATTACACTCCCGAATTTGAAACATTTTAGCAATGATAATATTATCATAAACGCATTTTTAAAACACGAAATTACTTTTTCTATTTTTATAATTTGTTACTTTATATATTTTTTAATTCTTTTTATATTTGAAATTAATCTTAATTTAACAAAAATCGTGATTGGAGTTATTCGATATAAGCTGTAACCGACTCGTACTCGAGCATGCTACTATTATTCTGCAGAATTTCATGCAGAACTCACACCAACCAGAGGCTGTGATAGATATTTCTATTCCCACTTTACACGCATCGAACCGTACACTTTTAGTTAGATTTGCTAATTTCTCTTTGTTTTAAAGTTATTGTCTGAGTAACAAATAAATACAAAAATTTGTTTATAAAGCCTGGATATAATTTGCTATCGCAGAGGTAATTATTTTAAATAATATTAAGTGATAGGTAAGTACTTATTATTATATTGGCGTTTATTTATTTATTTACGTTAATTTATTAATCGATAACTATTTATTGTAATCTAATAAAAGTAAGAATGAAATATCTAGATGACTTATTATAATGCACTGATTTCTGTATTATGTAGGTATTATTCAGGTCATTAATACTTTCTTTTACATAAAATTATCACAAAATCGTTATGAATATCAATATCCTTTCTAATAATTATTATTTATTCTTAATAACTACTTTTTCGCTTTAACATTACAAATTGTTATGCTTTCACGGAAAATACAAAACCCAATTTATTTACTTATTTTAAATGAAAGCACAATTATACATACATAAGTAGGTACTTAGTTTATGTTTTACTTACGAAAACCATTCACGATGTAGCACTTCTATCATCTCAAAATATAATAGTAATATGCTCAGAACCATTTTAATCAACTTAGATTTTGTAAATACACAAAATAAATTTTCTTAGATTTTATTATTTATTTTAGTATATTATTTTTATCTTTTCTAACGAAGTTATATTAAACGACTATGCATTTACGTAGGTTCCTACATGTAATCAATTAGAAAAACCATTTTTAAACATTTTACTTTACGTGTTTCACAAAATTGTGATCTAAATTCTGAATTAGAATTTTTCAAAATACATTTACATAGGTAGTAGAAAATCAAACACTTCGATAGAGTTAAATTTAAAAATCAATATATATCCAAAATGATTGTTTATTGTTCTGTCACAATAGATTTTGTTATACAATAACAAACATCTGCATTTATTCCCATTAAATACCATTAAAATTAGGTCAGGCAATAGATATTTCATTATTATTTTGTCTTTAACTATTAATAAAAGGACTGATAAAAATTTCATTGGTAAATTAGCAGTAAGCTTTATTCCGCTTTCACGTATATTATATATTCTTTTGTGTCGATGAATACAAGCAAACAATTGTGTTCCAAAACAACATCTATTTTCTCGATAATAAAAGCCCAAAAAATGAACATACAGAGATTTTTATCAAATTATGGAAATTAGTTTTAAAAAATGGAAAAATAATTCTAGATGCCTATGTAAGTACATACAGAATAAAAACCTGTAGGTACTTATTGAGCTACCAATAATGTCCAAATATACGGATAGTAGGTACACTTTATCCAAACCTATAAGCAATTCACATCATCAATAAAAGGTTTCTAGATGATGGCGTTTCACTCAGTACTGTCACCTCGCACTCGTATTTTTACGGTTCTAATAAATTGTAATTTTTTTTATTATATTTAATATGTGCACAGGTAAATCATCTATAAAATATGTAACTTTCCAAACTTTAAACCAAGTTACAAATAAACAATCTAGAAACTTTTTATTGATGACGTGAATTGCATATAGGTTTAGACAGGCCGTAGGTAGGTAGGTACCTATTGTTTATTATTCCCATATTACGTCTAGGCATAAATGATAAACTTAAACCGAAGGAAACCTTTTGGAGATCCATGTTTTATTGGACGACTCAAGTTAGGCGAGCTTATTATTCAGGTAAACATGAAGTTAATCAAAATAAATTTTTATGTAGTGTGAACTTTTTTCTTCTTGCTCATTTTTGAAATATAGAGTCGGATTGGTTTCTATTATTTGTACTTATTTGAAGAGTTGTAAAAATAATGAAGAAAAACAACACAACACTGTTATGTTGCGATATTAGTAACTTGTAATCCAAAATTGAAAAAAATTTTAGGAGAATTCGATTTAAAGATAAGATTTTTAAGATTTATCTACCTACTCTTTTATTGCAGATGTAGTACCTACGTATTGTTTTACAACTGTTTCGTAATTTATCAGTTTATGGTTTATGTTGAACCATACCTTAAAGCGATCTGCGTATACATATTGTATTTACTAACAGCTAAATTCCACCATTTAGGCCTTAAACGGCTGGCTTTGGATTCGACTGTAAAACAGGAAAATTTGGAAAATTCAGGAATTTTAAAATATTGTTAAAAAGTCAAGGGAAAGTCGGGGATTCTGGTAATTTTTTTTTAAAAGTCAGGGAATTGAATCTGCTATTCTGGAAAATGAGATTTGTAATAAAAAAAACATTAATTATTTCAAAATGAAAATCGGCAATTAAATCGCCTAGGGAGAATTTCATCACTTTATTAAAATCCAAATCTTGTAATAAACAATTATTATTCATTTCCTATTAGATAAAATGCAGGTTTAATTGCTTAAAAGTTTAAACGTGAAGGTGTATAAATGGCTTTTTTGAAATTTGAAGTTGAAGAAAATTTTTTGAAGAATAAAAAGTACCTGGTAACAGGTGAACTTGAAACGTAAACTGTGATGCTTTCATTTAGTCTGATCAGCAATAAATTATGTAAAAATTACGATAGCAGAGCAAGTTAATGTTTAAAATCGAAATTACGTTAAATATTGATTGGACACGTTTTCGGCGTAACGGAATCTTGTTAATTATATTTAAAATTTGAAGAGTGTAATCATGGTAAATCGGTAAAGTAACGTTTTAAGTAAAAATTCGAGGGATCAGGAAATTTAATGAAACTGTATGAATCTAAAAAAAATCCAAAATATTTAGATTAAATGCAGTATTCGAGGATAACGAATCAATGATATTCTACAATCTGCCTATGCTTGACTCATGGGGAATATTCAAGTTGTATTTGGGATTGCTTGATTAGGTATCTTTTTACGTGTGTAATTATCACAATATAGTCTATTTTGAAGGAAGATTAGCGCTTTTATGCATATAGGAGACGCCGGGGCTAATTGTTACAGTTTAGTTTCTAGTTATTTGTTACAGTTTCCACGAACAGTGGAAATGGCGTCCTTTCGATAATACCAATTACTCACCTCCATATAGTTTCTAATCTACGTAAGTCGTATGGCGTTCACGTGTACGTAACGATTTTAACTAATGAAAGAGTGTTTTTAATCGAGATTTTAGGCAGATTTTTTTTAAACTTTAAGCTTCCGTTACGCGACAAAAAATCAAGTAACGAATGAGTTACAATTAGTTAAGTTACAATGTAATAATAATCTGCCCTTTTAAACGATTAAGTTTATTTGTCCTTTTATTCACATAGAAAATGATCCATTGTTAAAAAAACAGAAAAGGGTTAATACGAATATAGAAGTCATAGAAAGGGTTGCATTATAAATACAATCAAAACGTACTTCAATCTGAAAAGCCGCAAAATCTCATGGATTAAACTTTATGACTGCAAGATTTATTAAAATACTCAATTATTTTATCATTTGGAATTTAAGTATTATAATGATTTAGTTGTTTTTTTTAATGTCATCGATTTTTATGCGATGTAACAAAGTGTCGCATCGATATACAATTTGCAATATAAGAAAAATGTGTTTGTTTTAGTTAAATTATACATCCCGTAAACTTTTAAATAATGTAATGTTGGCAAATGATTACTCATTCATGTATCGAAAACTACTTTTTTTCCTTTTCAAAAAAATTTAATCAATCAATGATTGAAAATTGTAACACAATTCAGTTAATGAACTGAATCATGAAACTATTTGCATGTCGAGGGTTTGTTTCGTATTTAAATTTATTTTTATAAAGATTGCATTTAGATTTTTTTTTAAATAATGCAGAAGTTATTTAAATATAGATATATTATTTAGTGTATGTAAATTAAGTATACCTATATGCGTTAAATTTTGGAACGGTTCGAAATTGTGAAAACGCGCTTTTCCTTACGTACATGTAATAACAAATTCCCTGTAATGTAATAAAAATTTAATTACTTATACAGAAAATTGTTTACAATTTTTTGATATGCATACTACGACGTCGATTTGGTGGAAATTGTAAAATGTATGGTTATAATAGGTTACTAAAGTATCAAACGATCTAATAAAGTTGTTTGAAATTATAGATAAAAAACAAATGAATCAATTATCCATTTTCTATAACTACCTATTGTAAGTAGGTAATAAGCGTTAATTATTTACGATAACACAAACTACCTATACAAATTTTTACTTTAGAACCAACAATACGCAGTTTTGTATATAAACAGGATCTATGTATGAACGTAACGTGCGTGAGTCATGAATAGGTAGTCTTAAAAAAAAAAGTGGACATTCTCCGGTTTGTCGTTGTATGTGCCGGTCGCTTCATTTGTTTAGCGGTTGTCGACGTTGCAATACGAGCCTTACCTTAGCGTACATTTCATAAGTTAATAATTATATAGTTTGTGAAATTATTTTGGTGACTATCTACTGCTTATACTAAAGATAATGGGTTTCTCGACATTCAATCTTATTATATTAACGGTAGTTCTTTGTACTTTTACGAGAGTTTCGGCAGAAGAAGATTACGCACAACAATTACAAATGTTTAGCGATTTTATGAATAGTAACAATATGTCTGGTCTAATGGATGAGCCTCAAGGCGATGCTCCTAAGAATCAACCACCTGCAGGTCAAACTGGACAAGACTTACCAATGGGCGAACCCACGCGTTCTACTAAAGAAGATAATAGCCCATCTACTTTCCCACCTTTGGTTCATCAAGAGGGAAATGCCAACGAAACAGGACAAACGAAAGCAGTCGAAACAACCAATGCCCCAACGACACAATCTTCAATTCAAACCACACCTGGAGTAGCAAATTTTTGTAAAGTTAACTTGTCGGTTTTTATTATCGTTTGTGTTTTTCACATTTTGCACTAATTACGTTTTCATTATCTATACGAATTCTAGAAATGTGATCTATTTTAATTTTAAAGTTAATATAAGAAAACAGCTTTGAACGTTCTTCATCGTACCTACATGCGCATTTAAATTGATTAGTTTTGCAATGCAAAAGTATTGTAATTTAATTCGTTCTAATTAATATCGTATCGTATGTAATTTTTAGTATCGTGGGTGTGTTTAAATAAGAAGTATTTAATCAGTTTTTGGTATAGGCCAATCACATTTTGTGTCGATTAATTTGTAAATAACGCGAAGTTAAGTTACCTATTAGATTTTATATCAATTGGTATTCGATAATTTTAAATAATCTATTTTTTATATCGAATATTTCAGTTTCCAGATCCTAAATATTTTTCGTGTGATTATTGTACTTATCTTACAATTTATTAGTCTGTGCTAAATATATTGTGTAAGATTAATTTGTCTTTCATTTTTATTAAATTTTGTTTAAAAAATATTCATATAGATGTGAGATTTAAATTTGGATAGAAAACATCGCAACAGGTTTTTACTAGTGAAACTTGTTGATTATAAAATAATAAACGAATGTTCGTGTTTAAATTAATAAAAATATAGTAAAACTGTATATGGTAATCCGGATCAAATGGGACCTACGTTCCGTGTTCCGGAAAATCCGAAATTACGAAATATGTATAGCATAATAAAATTATAATAAACTTCCTAATATTTGTACAGCGTGTCCTATTTTTGTTGTTTGCGGGGTATGTCTGGTATTATAAATGATAGAAAGATGCGAATTTTACGTTACTGTCTTACTTTTTTGTGTTGATTTCGGTGGTCAAATAAAAGATTTCGTGTCATTAATTGATTTCGAGTTATAGCCAAACATCGATTTTTTAATTTTATTAGAGACATTACATTTTGAAATATTTTATCGATGTTCTTAATTAATTTTTTTCCGTAGAATGTATATGACGCAGGTTTCGAGTTATAATATAAACTTGTATTTTTTAAATGGCAGGGTTTTTTAAGTTTCCCAAAATATATAACTCCATACATATTTTTATTTAAATTTATTTATATAATTATTAAAGATTGCATGAAATTTATTAAAATATTGACGTTAACATAACTATGATAATGACAAAACACTAAAGAAAAAGATTAAAAACTTACAAAAACTCAATATTTTAAATTAACCACTTTAAACCTAATGTGTAGCCGAATGCATAGATATTTAGTTAAATTTAGTCGCTACCAAATCATGTTTATCTCCATAGAAACGATTGTTGCAACAATGTTTTCTAAGGAAATAAACGGCTACGTTTAAAATTACTTATTAGTAGTGACTAAATTTAATCAAATTCTTTTCGAATTATAAATAAATGTAGGAATTTTACTGAAATGCCTATTACCGATATGAGTTATGAATAAAATGTGGTCCATTCTTATATTGTTTATACCAATATTGAACAAATTTAATTTGAATCTATGTTGTAAATTTAATTTTACCACCGAAGTAAAAACATAAGTAGCAATAAACTTCACTGAATCAATCTGAGCTTACAATTAGTCAGAGGACTAATACTATGTTTGTTAACAAATGTGCACTTACTATATTTGCTACGAAATGCTTATATAACTTAAATAGTTGTAATCAATAACAATAACTCCTTTTTAATATTTACCTACATACCTAGTATTCTTTTTTCTTGGCTATGTTAACGTTAACTTTAATAAATTTTGGTTAATTCGCAATAATTATGTAATACATTTTTGAAAAGCTTAAGACATCTGCATTGTAAAAATTTCAAAATAGATAAGGTCGCCATTAAAAAAAAAATGTAAACACAAACTAATTGTAAGATACATATAAAACCTATTTAAAATAGTCAAAAAATCGATTTTCGGCTATAAACTCAAAATTAATAATCGTGACACGTAATTTTTTATTTGACCATTGAAACCAACATAAAAAGTAGTAAATAAATGGATGTAAAATTTACAACTCATCAATTTACGTCATTTATAATAACAAAAAATGGGACACACTGTATATGTATACATTATACGCATAATTTTATTAATACAGCCTATTATAATATTAGACGTACTATTTACGATTAGATGATGAGTTAAAATGAATTCTTTCGTATTTAACACTTTAAAACTATACATTTATAATTTAACTTAATTTTTTTAACAAATTATGTATTTAAAAATCAACGAAAAGTTAATTCTGGTAATCCGAATGAACGAGAAATACATAAACGGTGTTTTATAGTATATAATTTCTGCATAAGATTAAAGAAATAAGTAATTTTGTTTATGAGAAATTATTTTTAATTTTTAATAAAAATGCACCCTTTTAAATGGCTCGTACAGAGAAAATTATTTTAAGTATTTTATCTAAACACGCACAAAAAAGGAGTGTACTTCATACGAATAATTAGTAAATTTTATTTCCACATAGAAACTAAAAATCGCCCTATTTATAATATAGATATGTAATTATAAATCTAGATCAATCTCATTTAATGTTATCAATGTCGTCAATATAAAAGAGTGAACAAAACTACTGGTAATAGATAGATAATTTCATCGAGGCGAAGGGTTGAAATTTTTGCACACTAATTGGATTCAGATCGGTTTGGAAAAACTAGTTTGTTGTAAAATTAGTGACCCAATAACGTTACACTAATTTTCTTCTGTTTTATCTAGATTAAATTAGGACTTTTAATAAAATTTAGCGCTTTAAAAAACACACCGTTGTTTTATATTATGTGACATAAACAAGTAGAGGAAGTGCACCAAAATCGGACCCCTCCTAAGTCGGACCCCAGAATTATGTCGGATTACGAAGAAACTGGAACTATTAGATTCTTTTTTTTTAAGTAAGGAGGTGGTAAAATAAAAAGTTAACCGAGAAACTTGGGCATTAAACGTTTTTCGACGCACAATTCATACACATTAATAAAATATTAAACACATAGTTTTAAAAAAATAATAATATATTATTGTATCTATTACCTATTTAAAATAAAATAAATCACTCCTATTAATATAAACTAGAGATAAATTAATCAAAATAAATTTTAATAACTGACTCGATTATTCTCAAAAAAAAATACGTTAAGAATTAATTTTTGCAAATTTTAGTATATTCAAATTTTGTCTTGTCGGTCTAAATTGTTGCGACAATCAAAAATTTGAATTCCATTTTTTATCCGTAAAGGAATATACATTTAAAAATGTTAAAATTAATATTAAAAAATATAAAAAGCGGAACCCTTATGTTTTGGCGTGAAGCAATCGATTTTAACTGCAATATTATGAAAATTGTAGATCAAAAACGAATCGAGAGTCCGATTTTGGTGCACTTTCTCTACCTATCAACAATAATAACGAAAATAAATTTGATTTTTAGTTTATTTTTCTCATATTATATACCTAGGTATGTCTATATTGATTTTATTATTATCTCTTTGTAATTAGTTTTTATACCTATGTGGAATTGAACCAAATTTTATTGTAATCTAAAAACTAAGTTTTACTTCATCTCAATAAAAAATTGTAAAAACTTAACTTGCGGTAGGTTATAAAAATTTAAAAAAATAAATTAGGAACCGCTAACAAAACTGATCTTTCAACCGAAACCGACTGAATTTCTCCAGAAAGAAGAAAATAATAGAAACTTCTCCAAAATAATCCGTACAACTAGAAAGATGTTTAAATGAATCTGATTCGAAAGTATCCTTTCAAAATTTATTAAAGACTAAGAAGCATAATATAGTAAAACAAACATAAATACGTATGAATTTACATAATTTAATTTTTGGGTCTAGTTGGTGATGAATGAAATTATATTATTCTTCGAACTAATCTGAGAAGATGGGAAATTTATTATTCATTTCGAATTGAGGTCAACATTTTATGTAGGTGGGCCCGATTTCGATAAAATAGATTATGCATTGGAGTATGGTAACGACAATGACCAAAAATATAATGCAGATTTAAACGAATAAAATAATCGTTATATTTTTATTTTACTTTTTCCGTTCGTTTTATCCACCGATATTAAAATTAGAGTGATTAATTCTATAGGTGGTAAATCCCACGCGGTATAATTAATTACACAATTACTCAGAACTCTTCGATTTTCTTTGGTGTCTATGCTAAATTAATAAAATACTAGGAGAAATTACGTGCAAAGGTAAAATACAAGCGTTTCTTCAAAATTAAACTTTTTCATGCCTTTTTGAAATCTGGAAAATGTTTTCTTATCAGGTTAAACGAAATAAGGGCACAATCTTAATTGGAGCAGCTTAAAAGGGTAACTTTAATTGCTTAATTGCTAAGGAGCAGTTTCATAATCAACACTAAAGTTAGGTACTTTAAATTTATAAGAACTCTAAATCATTGTTCCAACAATGTGTTGCCATAGTAATAACATATTTTAAATTATAAGTCACTTAGGGCCGATTTTTCCATCTTTTGATAAATGTATTTGACAGATATTTACCATAGAAACATTTGTTCGAACAATTGCTTCTAAAGTAAATATCTGTCAGATAAATTTATCAGAAGATGGAAAGATCGACCCTTAGTTTTATTATGAAACTGGGGCTAAGGATAAGCTTTATTAATTGTTAAGATTTAATTACTTTTAAAAGAACACTTTAATTGTCTGATCCTTGAATAATTTCGTTAAAATCGAAGAAAACAGTGAGTGTTAGATAGTGTAGTGTACAGTAGAGTTCTGTTAATCTGAACTAATTGGGACCGAGACCTGTTCGGATAACCAGATTACGGCAATACAGTAGCGAGTAACAAATACAACTTTTTAGTTTGCTGTAAGCTATAAGTTTTCCATATACTTACATATTACTTGTCTGACAAGTGTTGCGTCATCCAATACCTTACAACATTACCTCGAAAGAAACTTAAGTCCAATCAATAAATTAATTTTTGTACCTATAAGTACAGTAGATACGAATTGTATTTTTATCATTTTTGTAAGTATATGCAGTATTTTTCCATACATTTTTCATTTGGCCTCCGTATTGTTTTTTTTTTCTAACTTACTTTCATTCGGATTAATACAGTTCGGATTAACTGGACTCTACTCTGTTCCAATGTATTTTGTTCGATTCTTTTACATACACAGTTTTTTCGGTTTTGACAATCTTCAATGATTTTGATGTGTTTATGGTTTGGAAATGGGATAAAAGAAAAGAGGAGCAATATAATATAGTTAATATTTTTAAAAGAAATAAGAAAGTTTTGGAGTGATAAGAAACATTCTTAGGATTCACTAAATTTTACGAGGAAAAGACAAACAATTTATTATGAATAAATATTTAATATTAAACAAAATTGTCTAATCACATACTTACATATATCTTAAATTAGTGTTCATGACTTCCATATTATTTTCTTTAGTGTTTAATTTTGAGAACCTGCCTAGTTTAAAGCATATATTCATGTTTTTTTTATATATTTATCTTTCATTTTTGTTTGCTCTTTATATTATTAAATATAATTAGTTTCTATTTACATAAGGTTTTCTTTAATAATTTGAGATAATTTTTAAACTATTTTATTTGAATTACCTACTTATTTTTAAAATAATTAACTATTATTAGTATTATGTCATATATAATAAAATTATTGTTTTAATAAAAAACTATTTTAAATTATTACATTTTTGGAAGGTCAGTGGAACATATCCGAGAAATGTAATTATATACTATACTTTTATTTGCGTTTGGGTTTTTCCAAAACTATTAGCAACGTGTGAATAGGGTACTTATCATACATACACATAGATATAATTGTTGAGTTCATCGGACTATTTAAATTTGTTGTAGCAATGTGATGTGATATTTTTAATGGAATCACATATTTGTAAAACCCCACATATCCTTATTTTGGATATGCGTTGTTTTTTTTTACAAAAAATGGTTTCTTACAACGCCTATAGTTAGTTCTACATGTCAGTTATAAAGAAATCACGTATATCCACCGTCCGGTTTGCTAACAGCATTATTTCAAAATTTTTACATATTTTAGAAATTCTTCATATCTATAATAAAATTCTAAAAAGTTACCTATTCAGGACATAGATGAAATTATAACAATTTTTATCAAGAAATATTTTATTGGACATAGTTCATCTTACCACAGTTGCTATTTTGCATAAAAACAACGTTTTCATGCAAAATAGTTTTTCGTAAAGTTAAGATCGTTGGATATGTAGGGTTTCTCAAATATGTGATTCAATTACGAAATTTTGTTCTTCAATAAATCACATTGAAATAAAGTAAATGGTAAGTAAGTTACAATAAAATATGTATTAATAATACAATATTCCTTTATTTTAATAGATTTAAATATGTATTAGGTTGCCTTGGTTATATGTACTTAAAAAATAATGACGATATAAAATAATTATTTAACTGAACTTGCAAAACCTTTATGGTATATAGGTATATTTTTGTTAAGTAACTGATGTACACTTCGTTTTGTTTATTATTGAATTATCTAATTTTAATCTTTTTTAACTTATAAAAACAAGTAGAAACAATAGGTAAATACTTGCTATTTAATGTTTAACGTAATGGATGCAAATAGGGTACTTACATATAAAATTTAAATAAATTGAAAAAAGCATAATAACTTATTTAACGATAAGTACAAGTTACTAACAATAATCAATTCCAACTTCGGCCAGTTTCAATTAATAGAAAATTACCCCATGAAATAATTAATAATATTGTTCCTACGAGATTTTTCATTTACATTAATATGCCTTTATTTTAAATTTACCGCTTTTCCCGATGTCACAACTATTTTCAAAGAATTGATTTCCGGTGTCAATGTAAACAATAACATATAACCTTATTTTAGAATCAGTTGTTTTTGTTTTTAATATTACGAAATGAACGAAAAGCCCTCCATTTCATTTCTTAACAATAGTTTCAGCGATTTATTTAATGTTACTCATGAAGAAATTACAAATTCGGAAACTTCTGTGTTGCCTTTACTTAGGTATGTATGCGTATCTTTTTGTATCCCAGGTTGTTTGATTTAAATTTTATAATGTAAACCTTAACGTTTATTACAGAGTATTTGAAAATGAGTCAGAAATAAAAGCTAGATATAATGCTGCTCAAAAAATCATTAAGCTTATTCATACATCTTCGATGATCGATCATGAACAGCAAACGTTACAGTTGCTGCTACCCGGAATTGAAAATTTATTTAGTGATGTATTTTATTAGTATTTCAAAACGTAATAGATATTTATAACATTTTACAGATTTTAGAAAAACTTTGTCAAGTTTTAGCCGATGAAACGACTAAACATAAATCTGTGGAAACATTTAATTTCATACAAGACTATTTACAGGTAAAACTATCTTTTGTACGTTGCTTTGTAAAATACTACCTTACTGTTTCAGACAAGCATTAATACTTTGAAACTAGTTGATAATCTTTTAGAATATATTTTAAAAGATAACAAATACGAATACATCTTTATTCAAAGTATTCCGTTAAATGTAGAGAAAATGGTTTTTCGAATATTTCAGCATTGCAAGGATAGGTATGAAATACAGTTACATACAATATTAAGTAAATATCAATATATGAATCATTTTATTTTTAGTAACAATTTATACAAAATATATTTTGACGATTTGAAAGAAATCTTGATATTATTTAACACGGCACAAGAAGTGTATGATAAACTGCTGGTGTTATTAGAACACAACGCTGTTTTGGACTTATTTCAAGATCAAATTGGGATTTTAAAGGATGGTAAGAAAGTCTTCTGAGTTTTCTGGAAAGTATATCTGATTTTGTTGTATGCTTTTCACAGTTCTTAATTTACTAAGTAAGATCGGTGAAGTTTTAATAGACATGAACTTAAAAACATTAGCAAATACCTGGAAAGGATATATGTTCATTTCACAAAGATTTTCTGACGTTTTAAATGGACATTCATTTAACATAAGTTATTCTTTAACATTTTTAAGTTCCACAATTTCAACAAAACTTGATAGAATACTGAAAATGGTAGGTATTTTTATTATTAATTAAGGACTTGTAGGATTATTATTATATCTGATAAAATTTTGTATTTGTATCATCTGGAAAGCTCTTTTATCTTTAGTAACATAACTTCCAATATGTTGTGCAGTCAATTATCTTTTAATTATAATAATTGTTGTAATCAATGTTTTTAGACCTCAAATGATATAAAAGAAGTTACTCGTACACTAAAATTATGTAATTTTTTTACAAAAATTATTTTGAAATTGTGTGACATATATTGGCCAAGTTTAGAAAATTATTCTGATGCTGTATTGGATTTTCTGTTGTTAGTTTATAAGTAAGTATAAACGTTTCCATAATTTATACCAATTTTATGATTATATTATTTTAGTTATTATCCAGCATTTTTACAATTTAAAGGATTTCCAGAAAACGTCGTTTGTCAAGTTATTTCTTCGGTATTTTCATGTGTTGATACACTTTTAGAGAAGTTGCTCTACAAACCTGAATTTTTTAAGGTTGTCATGTGTTTATTTATTTATATTTTTAAGTAAATGATTTCTTTTAGGTTCTGTATCAACTCAAAATTTCTAGTTTACATTCACCAAATCTCCTTTTTTTATTAACTACAATTTGCCAAAAGTTGCCTTCTATAATTTGTCATAATAATCAACTAGCGGAAACCTGTGATATTCAGAATGTGATAAAATTATTTTTTCAGACAATTAAAAATAGTAAGTGCAACTATGATTACAGTAGTATAGTTGAAAGAGCATTCGATGTACAGAAGTCCACCATTAAAAGTAAACAAAACTATCATAAGGAAATTATATTAATTTATGTTTTCTAGAAATGTTAGTTTTAATTATTTTAAAAACCTTTAAAAAATTTTTTTTAAATTAATGTTTCTCTTAATACTATTGTAAATTAATTTAAAATTTGTCAAAAAATTACATTTCCTATTTAAGATTTTCTTTATTAACAGTATTCAAATTTAAAATTTATGCAATCGTAAGATTTTAAACCTTGTACAGGTATCTTTTCGTATCTTTATCAATTTAACTTATTAATTATATTGTATATATTGAATGATATATATAATTATATATATATATATATATATAATTATCTACAATTAACTATTATCGTAGTTTAACAATTTAATAATGAAATCATTTTTTTACAATTTCAGGTTACTTAGAATTATTGTGGAATATCGTAGTACACCTGTCTTCACACGAGAAGCAAAGCATTTATGATGCTAATGTTGTAAATATAACTCTTCTTGTTCTTTTATTAAATGAAAATCAATTTAAAGTCGTGGAAGTAATTTTATTTGAAAATATTTTTGAAATCTGTATTTGGAATTCTTTGTTAGCAACTGATATTTGGTCTACAGTTTTAAAGTAAGTAGTCGTTTTCAATTTGTCGTTGCTATAAGATGCATATAAATTTTCAGACACAAACATCCTAATTTGATGTATGAAACAATCTGTAATGTTATAGTTAAAACAGAATTTTTACTATCGGAAGAGTTTACAGATCGAAGTGTCACGATATTTGTGAAAAATTTATTAAAGCGATTATTCATCTATTTACCAGAAGAACTTAAGCAAAACTTATTCGAAAAATATCCAATATCTAATCATTTATGTATATGGAAAGCCTTTGAAATTGGAACAAATTCAAATGCTCAGAATGTGATGACCGAAACTCTTTTATTTAATATTATAGATAAAATCAAAGCATTTAATGATGGAAAATGCAGCAAAGAAGTATTCATTTTTTTGGTATAAACAAACAAACAGACATTATTTTTTAATATCATTTGATTTATACAGTGTAACGTTTTTGAATCTGTTGTACCAGTTACTAATTGCGTTAATGTAAAACAGTTGCTGATGTCACTAACTAAACTATGGAGTTTTGAAACTGATGACGTTTTACTTAATACCATTTATTTTAAATATTTAATTCGTAAATTGTTAAGAATTACTGGACATTTTATACTAGAATTTTCCAGTGAACAGTTATTATTGGTAAGTTATTTTTTAAAGAAAAGGTAAACTAAACAGAGTTTTGTATTCAGTGTTTTTAATTATTTAATTTTATTGATTTTAGTTAATATTCAGGTTTTATCATTGCTATTTTTCATTGTCGGTCTAATTTTTTCAATTTTTATGACGAGATCTTATTCTTTTTTTATTTCAATATATATATTTTTATAAATATATTATGGTACGCAAAACTCTAAGCAAAACTTTATACCTACAAATGATCCTTTAAATAATTAAATATTAATTAATTTTAGAATGTTTCCTTTTTAGATCCTTATGAAAATGAATAATATGCTGTCTGTTGATGTTAATATAAAAGTAGAAACTTGTGGAGTGTTAGATAAATTAATAGTTAAATCTATTTGTCAATCCCAAGAACAAGATCAAATAACATGTACGGTGTCAGAAATGTTTCGTAGTTTATTGTCAGATATTAATCCAATTATTAGACAAAATGCTATAGAAATATTCTTCAAGATTATTAATAATACAGCTCATAAAGAAATTGTACAAAATACTATTAGAAATGATGTTCAACTACAAAGATTGATGATGAATTTTATTCATAAAAAAATCGTAAATAAGGAAACACTTAGTAGAGACGAGTATTTTAAATTACAAAAAAATTATATCTTTCATCACGAATGTCCTGATTTTACTATTCCATCAATACAATTCCAAACTGATAGTACTCAAATTTCTCAATATATTCCACAAAAGAAGTTGAAAATCGACAATGAGGACATTAATATAATAATAGAAAGAATTAAAGGAGATGTTGAATTAGTTCATAAATTATGCGGTAAAAAATATAATATTAAAGAAAATGTAACAGAAATTGTTAATGTTTTAAATCGTCAGTTAAATTATAACTTTTGAGCAATATGTCTTGGTTATTAAAAAAAAACTTATAATTCTGTTTTGATAGTGCGAGGGTTATATTTTTATTTTTAGAAATATTTGTGAAGTCTTGAAAAATAGTAGGTACATTTATATAAGTCACTGTTCTGGGAACCATCCATCTTACGAAAATGTTACGCAAACGTCTATTGATGCGACCCTTTTTTTAGGATTAAGGACCTACTTTTGTAAATTTGGGTAGGTATTTGTATTAATTGTGTTTGTATTATTTAATATTATAGGTATAAGATTCATATTTTGTGTAGATAATATATAATAAATATTGTACACTTTATAAACTCATTTGTTTCAATTTGACAAAATAAGAAATTTATCCTTTTAAAATTGATTCTATAGAAATCTATAAAAGTAATGTGATAATAAATGACTCTAATCATATTCTTTGTATGGTGGAGGACGAATATGTATTTAAGAACTATATTGCTAGAATAAAAAATTCAAGTTTTTTATTATATAGTTTTAATTAGTTATCTATTTTCGAAAACTAAAAGATTGATTCTATGAAATATCGTAGTTTAAACAAATTATTGTATATTGTTTATTACGTAAAAAAGTTTATTTATGTATTATTATAACTAAGAAATAATTTAAATTTGGGAATGCAGATATTGTATAGTAGGTGTCGCTAGCGAACTTATTTAGTAATGTCGTTATATTAGTGAGGTTATTTACATTATTATTTAAAAGTGTAACCGAACAAAAAAGCTATGCATTCGGAAAATTATTCAAAATCTTTATTTTTAAATGTTCAAAAAGATGTAATTTGTGGCTCAGATTTAATAGAAGTATTTAATAATTTAGGAATAAATATTGGTGGTGTAACTAAATTAACTATAGAATCTTGGTTTGATACAGATTGTGAAGACATCAAGGACTATTTAAATTGGTTTTCTGTTTATCTGAATAATGATAATGCCTTAACTGTTCAAGAAATTGAAGAGTATGTATTAACTTATAATAAATGTAAAACTGTAAAATGTCCTATTTTAGATATGAACAACTTGTAGAAAATAGTTTACTACTTCCGGATCAACAATACAAAGACCTATTATCACAAATGCAATTAGATTATCCAGAAATTCTCGATTATGAAACTAACGTTTTCGAATTGGAATGTATGGAAGATGAATTAGAAATGGTACTAAACGAAGAATGTCACTTGGAAAAATTATTGGATTTTAATAAGTAAAAAAATCAAATATTTATATATAAGTACTACTTATTACAATATAATCATTTTCAGTGATTTAAAAAAAAGGCTATCAAAGGAAATCGGCAAGTACTGTGAACTAGAAATCGTATCTAATGTGCAAAATTCAGAAATAAAGGAAAAATGTACGAAATTAAGTTACATGCTGGACGATGTGCATGGAAAATTGCAACAACAAGTTTGTCGTTATTCGGGATACCTGCACGAATTCGAACATGTTAGAATTATGTTTTATATGATGTACTAATTGTTTTATTTCAAAGTATTATTTTTAGACAGATAGACCCATGTTTCTGTTTAATGTTTTCTCAACAAAATATGATCAGTACTGTATGGATATCGTGTCATATTTAAATGTAGTACTTAAACATAAAAGTGAAGATGTATCAAAAACGGATATTATAACAAAAAGTGTTAAAAAACGGTTATTGCTATATTGTGATAATAACCCATTAGATCAATTAGAAATATTACGGCAAAGGTAATTTTTTCAAAGCAAAATAAATACCAGTCTTATAATGTGCGATCACTATTTTTGTAGAATTTTTACCAGCAACCTAAAGTACATAAATGAACTATTGCGAGAAGAAAAGTTGAAAGCTGAGATAATATGTTTAAAAAATAATTTGGATAAACTTTCAGGATCATATAAGGATGATGGGTATGGCACTGTATTAATGATTTTTTATAGATGTCTAAACTTATTGTTAGTTGTACAGCTTACATGATTTTTGAGGAAAATATAATTTTCTTTCTTAGTGTCGAACTTCTGATCGTCCAATAATAATTCTATATATGCAAAAACTTTATAATAATGTATTATTTGTATCTTTTTCAATTAAAAGTTAATTTTTTTACCCAAAATGAATGTAAGTAGGTATGTATTTTTCCTATAACTAATGTATATTATTTTTTAGTTATGAGTTTCTTTTGGAGGCAGGCATTTTTTCAAAAGAAACCCTACTGGTCCAGCTTTTATCAGATATTACAAGCTTAATTCAAAGTACACATAATCAAATTATCGATGAACCGAAAATACATTTAATTAAAAATCATATATTGATTAAAGGGTAATTTTTGTGACTAAAATTTATCATTATTTAAATGTATTTTTTAGGACACAATTAGAAAATTTAATAGTATTGCATAACAAAATAACAGAAATATTTACAAATAATGTTCTGTTCTACATGCTACTTGAAAAAGAGAAAAATGATATCGAATCTACCGATAAATTCTTTGTAGATGTTAATTTTTATATTACAAATAATTTATATAATTTGCAATCACAAATTGTAAGTATACGTATGATATTGTCTCTAGTTGAATTTTATACAAAACAGACAAAAGTTTTCTTTTTCACTATAGTAAGACCAAGTTTGTTGCTCAAAATAATTGACCGATTCATTTCAAAATAGTGGTTAATAATAATAATAATTTTTATATAGACATTATATAAAATTTTCTGTATAATAAATAATAATTTAACATTTTAGGAACTTATGAATGCGGCAACAACTAAGCATCGATTGTTCGATAGTCTTCCAATAGAGCAAAAACTCAAACTGATGAACATTAAAAAAAAATTATTGACAAATTATAAACAGGATAATGTGGATAGTACAATTTTTCATTTGATTAATAATTTTAATAATGAATGTTTAAAGCTCGAGCAGCAAATATTTTTTGAAGATTTTGATGCACATCATAAGTCTTGTTTAGAAATGTGAGTATCAAATTGTTTGTCAATTAATTTTAATTGTTTTATATTGATAGTGAAAAGGAAATTTGTGTGTTGCGAAAATTTATAATTAACGGACCCACAATGCAAATTATAGCAATACCACATCCACTTTTAGAGCAATTCAAGAAAATTGAAGAATTATTCGATATTCAAGATAAAAATATGAAATATTCAATGCAAGTTATGAACGAAGCCGAGGTATATTTATTTATTCTGGTATTACCATCAAACAGTATGTGCATTGATATTTATATTGATATTGTTAAATCTTTATTAATTTTACACTAAATACAGTAAATGTAATGCCAAAAACCTGAGAGAAATAATGTAGCTTTGCTTGTCCATGTTTAATTGCAATTAAACTTTCTCTTTAGTTTGTGGTGGAACCTCTATTTTAGTAAAATACTTGAGTATAAGGTAACCAAATTATAGTAAACGTTCATTAATCATGAACATTACACTAGATAATCTCGTATCGTGTACAAAATTTAGCATCGTATCGTATAAGTTTTAAAATTAAAAGGCTGGTTATTCTCTAACGATCATCATAAATTTTTAGTGTAAACGTTATTATCAGACACCATTTTTGTTAATAAATTTTAATTCAAATTAGACATTGATTGTTTACATAATTAAATGTGTTAATGTTATAAAATGTTTTAGATGAAACTATCAAAATCCAAATGGTTTAAAATAAGAAGACAATTGTGGATGTGGTTTTTAATAGAACCTAAAAAAGTACACACACTCATCAATCAAATCGAATCTGCAGTAAAAGAAGTCGATGAAAAACTTGCATAATAATTGATGGGTCTTAATAATTATTAAATTAAAAGCTGTTTCATCAAGTTATCATTATTTTTACATCTAACCTTTATGGATCCTCTATTAACACTATATAATTACCTATATATTATATGAATCGTATCGGTTCCATGTTAAAACTATTAATGGATATACACACATCTTTTGTCACGTTTATATTTCTATTTCTCATAATTAAATTAACTCTAAATGTTAACCGGCACAAACTGATCATTTTCACATTTGTGGTTCTGGTATAGGAGCGATGCAATGGTATATTATGCATATTAGCATATCAAGTGTTTCAGGACATAGTTGTCGAGGGTGTATGTGTAGAAGATGTATGTACTCTTTAAGATCCATGTGTCTGTATGTTGCATTTCTCCCGTATATTATGGAGATCCAACGGACCATGTCCAATCAATCCTGCATAGTATTGCAGATTATATTTTAAAGAGCTTTTTGTCATTAAAAAAACAAAGTGTATTCTCTAAATAAGATAGGAAATATAATAAATATCTACTGAAGGGAATGTAAGAAAGTTATTGTTTAAAGCTAAAGTCTTACAGGTGGTTTAAAAATTCAATAGCACGAAATTGATCTTTACCTTATTGTTAATAGACTAGATATTTTTTTTAAAGGATTACAAAAACGTAGTTGCTTTTAATTGAGAAATAATTTTAAATACGAAATTAAATAAATTTCTAATATTATTTCTCAATAGAAAGCGCACACAGAACTTAATACGAGAATATGTTGGAATTGTTAGATTAACTGCGAAAAATCTATGAATATATTATCGTGTGTTAATTTGATGCGACAGTTTGTTTTGCATATATCACAGTTATTGTAAAAAAATTGGATAATAAAAAAATAAGTTTTCGAATAAGTTGAACCCTTTAAAGTAATATGTTTTACCCTTGTTAAAAACCCCGTTAAATATGTTTCTGTAGGGATTGTTTAAAACAAAAATTTACGATAATGGTTTAGATGCTGATGTTGGCATAATCAATTTTTTTTAATTTTTAATGCCTTTCATTTACACATTTTTTTAACTTTCAAAATAAAGGTAATTTTTAGTAGTAATTGTAAGGGACGATCAGTTTCATATTGCTAAATTTTTTAAACAATCAGTGTAATTTATCACAACTTTTACCGTTATTTATAACATCTTTTATGTTAAAAAAAGAAAAAAATTTAACAAAGAATAATATTTCTAATTTAAAATTAAATAAAAGTGCAGTACGTACGATAAACCTTTCTGAACATACTGTATAGTATAGAATATGCGACAATACAACAATAACATTTATTATCTTAATATTTTACTACGATTCGTAATTTAAATGAATAGATACAATGGAAAATTTCAAATACAACTGCAGATGTCGTGAAATTTGATAAATCGCAACGCTTACCTTGACTTTGCACATGTTAAGAGTCGGGCGCATAGTTTAGATATCATTATCACAACTTGCAAGAATCGTCACCTAACTAATAAAATAGACTTTCTAAAATTTGAGGGATATTAATCAGCATTTATTTAACAAATACATATAAAAATTTCTCTCAGTTGTGCATTACCTTTAACGGTGTACGTATCGTAACGTGGTTTTCGGTCGGTTTTAGTGCACGAATGGCCCTTTAGGACTTTTGGTTTGTGCTTTTTTATGTGTAGGTACGTTTAATGTGGACATTAAATATATTCTGGTTGTTAGTCGAAGATTTTCTGGAGCTAGGAATAAGTTATATGCGGTTTTATACGACAGAAAGTCAGGATTTTATTCATTTACCTAATCAATTTATATTATAAGGGCGTTGGAATTGTTTGCAAACAGATTCGAATCTACTAAATTCAAATTTCGGTTTAGGTATGTCTGGGAAGTACTAATACCTCATAAGTCCAAAAATCAAAGGGCCAAAAACTATCGGCATTTGATGAATACGCAGTGATGTGAGTGTAATTATTATAAGTATTTCATAACGTATGTTATCAATGACTCATCACTTAGGGTACCTAATGTAACAATATAGGTATACATAATTATATATCTAACAAGGGGTGTATCCTACGTATGGTCACCTTAGGGTGTAGGTCCACTGCAAAATACCAATTTTAAAAGATTTGATTGTATGTGTATTATAATAGAGAGACATGTGAAAAACTATAATAAAGATACAATTCTTTGATCGAATTAATATTCTTTTAAAAATTATGGCAATACGCCAATAAATATACACTTGGAACAACTAACAAACATTATATATTTCAACTCTGATATCAAAGTTATCTTCAAAGAGGTGAAATTATAAAAGATGGAAACAAGTTAACAATTACAAAGTAAATAAAAACGTTTAAAACATCAGACTTTTAAAACTTGAAAATATGACGTAAGAAACAAAATTGAAAAGACTTTTAAATAATTAATTATTGCAAATCATTTAAAATTTGGTTATAATATTTAGGTAAATCCTCTAAATATCTTTTTTCGTTACAGACTTTTTATTAATTTTGATATGAAGCATTTCCGATAAAATTATTTTGAAGATAATTCTAATCTGAGTTGAAATATATGGTGTTTGTTAGTTGTTCGAAGTTTGTATTTATTGGCTTATTACCGTAATTTTTAAAAGAAGTATATGAAAAACTTTTAAAAGTTTTGTATCCTGGAAACGCTAGGCTTCAATTAACTTCAAAATATGGAAATAAATACCTACAAATTTTTGTGTAAAACCTTGATATCGGACGGAACGGAAATTCTTTTGCTTTATTTTATTTTTTGATTAATTTACTTTCGATTAACCGTTGACTAATTTTTATAAATTAGAACTTCAAAAAAACTATTCAGTATTTGAATCCAAGTCATCTTTCTTCTTTGGAAATCCTTATACCCGTAGGGTGTGAGGTAAAAACATCTTTATATTATGTATTGTACCTAGGTATCTATATGAAGTGGATCTAATGGATATCTAATGATATCTAATATAATCTAAGATATCTAATGGAAGTGGATAAAGGTGGTATGTCACGAAAACTTTATTTTGAGTAATTAACGTTCAAATTTTTTGTCTTGGTAGATTTTTATGATGTTAAGCGTAGACAAAATTCAAATATTGCGGAAGCAAATACTCAATTTATGAGTTAGTTTGAATGTGTTTTTATGTTTGAATATGGATATAAGCCTTTTCTGCTGAAAGTATTTACTTTTTCGAAATGTATAAAATTAGGTGCTATACAGTAAATACTCGTCTTCCCTTTTATTTGTTAATCTGTAAATTTTTGGTTTATAAATATGAAGTAACAACTTAATTTTTTTAACGGAAACCCTCATTTTAACAATCCCATACGTGTAAGTGCGTGCTTTTTTTTATAACTATATCGCAAAATTTTGGCGACTCAACGAGTCATCGATCGCTTTTGAGTAGTTTCCGAAACAGTTTGAACATTACGAGGATTTGCAATGGACAGTATACGAGTAAAAATTCACTCATAATATTATACGATCAAAAAGAAAAATTTTAAATCAACTTTCTACAGTAATTGTACACCCATGTACACAATTATCTTTTTCATTAATATTTTATTAGGCATATTAGATCGATTCAATTATACGCTAAAATTAATTTTGAAGAAAACAATATTTTATTACTGTTCCTAAAATAGAATTAGGTAAAGATTTTTACCTATATTCGTATACGCAATAAAAGTAAATTGTGCAATCAATCGTTCGAATTGCATACGTATGTTATGTTTTAGTAATCGAGTTATTTTGGGCAACGCTGCTTTAAACATTCCGAAATCGTATTTTTCTTCTCTTTCTGTCATGTCCAGCAAAAATCGTCTTTCTTTGTCGCTCGACTTACGTGAGTGAATGACTCAATACTGTTTTATGTCATTTTAGAAATCATAGAACAACCATTATGAGTGTACTTCTGTATATATTGAGACGGATCGAGCCAAAAAGTTTTAGTTTCGCATTTAGATTCAAACTGAAAAGTTTGAAATAAGTTAACTATCTAAGACAGTAGAAATTAAAGGTCGGTGCAGCTTAATATATTTTATAATTAAAAAAAATAATAATTTAAGTAATTTTTCTTATAATTTAGTATTAATGTAATCCTAAATTACTATTTTTACGTTATTATTTATTTTGTATATATTGATCAGATGTCTGTAACACCCTCGTTTCACAACTGGTGGGATGATTTTGAGATTGGTCGTTCACATCGTCTACTCGATCATCATCTCGGAAAGGGTTTATGTACCGACGAATTATGGAATTCATTAACAAATTCCCATCGTAATTCTATTTTTAATCGTTCTTACAAGCCGTGGTCCAGTAGTTTGGCGAGACAAGATTCCGGTTCTACTATCACCACCGATAAAGACAATTTTCAAATTATATTAGACGTTCAGCAATTTTTACCAACAGAAATAACTGTAAAAACAAACGGTAACAATATCGTTATCGAAGGGAAACACGAAGAAAAACAGGACGAGCACGGATTTATATCCAGGCATTTTGTAAGAAGATACGTCCTTCCTCATGAGCACGATGTAGATAATATCATATCTTCATTATCATCTGATGGAGTTTTAACCGTTTCTGCGCCTAAAAAGGGCATAAAAGAAGTCAAGACTGAAAGAATTATTCCAATAAGCCAAGTAGGACCATCTAAAGGAACTGTTACTCCAATTGTCGAAGTAAAGTAATAATATGGGACGATATTAATTGAAATTCTTTATTTTTTTTACGTCTGATGTTTGTTATATTTTCATATATTACAGTTAATATGATACATTAAAATTATTTACGTTGAAAGTTGTGTACATCCATGATATTTATTAAAAAGAATTCAGAATTTATTTTTATAAATTTTATTGGAATTCTTCCTTAGGCGGTTTTAATTTTGTAAAAAAGAAATGATAAGACACCATTTCTTGAATTTAACATTTTAATTACTTACGGTTTATATTCCATTAATCGGCACAACTAGAATTAATGCTACGTTTTTTGGCAAAGCTACTGTAAATTATCGTTATACCTATAGGTAATTAATTAATTATAAATAGTAGGTAGGTACGATACCCTTTATTTAATAGGACGTTTTTAGGTTGAATTAATATGTATAAAAGTAAAATTGATAAAAAATACAAAAGTAATAATTTATTAAACTAGTAACTACCTACCAAATATTTAATTGAATTTTTATCATCTATACGCTTTCTTTTAACTCGACGTGTTCAATAAACTAATGGTACGACTACCTATATATTCTGAATAACCATATTTGTCAAAAACGTCAGTCAGCAGCTTTAATTTTTTCATCAAATTGAAAATGCGACGTTATAACTAATTTAATTCAGTTTTATTACATCGAGCAGCTTTTGCAGAGTGACTTAACCCACAAAAAGTAAATTTTGCAGGAGCGCAACAGGTACGTTTCACGGAAATAGAAATCGATTTTTCTGGTGGAAAAATCGGAATATTGTTTTTAATGGTAATTGTAAAAATTAAGTAATTCAATATAAAAACTATTTAATTACGAGACTATAAACACACTTAAGTCAATTATTTTTTCTACATTAGCATCATACGTACGACTTAATTACAAAAACAAAGCATTTAAGTCATTTTATGTCCGAGTTGACAGGGACAAAAAATTGGACACCTATTTTCGTTATTGTTAAAAATTATTAATTTTTTCCCTAAATACATGCATTCTTAAGTAATATACAACAACGCGAATGATTTCAAACAAAACAATAAACCTAGAAATTACATTTTTGTTCGCATCATTTGAAAGATATAGAACGACCTTATGATTAACATACGATCGGTGGTAACCGACGATCGAATAACACGTCCTCAACGATGTATCTCAAAAGTATATTTTTTTATAAATAGGAATAAAATTAAAACAATAAGAACCAAAAAAAAATATTTAATTATTTAAATAAAAAGTAAAATATGTAACTAGTAAGTGGTAGGTAAATACATATCAAAATTGAGAATTATAAAAAAATGATTACTTATTTATCTTCGGTAATTGTAGGTTTAGCAGGTCCAGTTTGAGTTATCGGGACCACTCGTTCAGATTTAACTTCTTTCGTGCCTTTCTTGGGCGCTATAATTGTTAGTACACCATCGGACGATAGTGAAGATACTATTTCTTCAATGTCATGTTCTTGAGGAAGAACGTACCTTCTAACAAAATGCCTGGATACGAAACCGTGTTCGTCTTGCTTTTCTTCGTGTTTTCCCTCGACAATAACACTATTATTACTCGTTTTTACTGTGATTTCGTTGGGAGAAAATTGTTGAACGTCGAGTATAACTTGAAATTTATCTTTATCCGCGCATATAGTTGAACCAGAATCTTGCCTGGTCAGACTATTATGCCACGGTCTGTAGTAACGATTGCGAAGAGAAGTTCTAGGAAAATTAGTGAACGAATTTAAAAGTTCATCTCTGTTCAAAGCTGTACCAAAGTGCTGGTCAAGGAGACGATGCGGACGACTAGTATCCATATCGTCCCACCAATCACGGAAAAACATCGGTACGAGAGACATCTGAAACGATTTAAAAATGAATTTATTCAAAGTATTTAGATAAAATCGAGCTGAAAAACGATTTTAATCGAATCAAAAATATTTCACACGAGAAGTTATAGGCATTTACCAAATATGTTCTAATGCAAAATTGAAATAAGTTTACTGACCTTTCTTAATAATTATATTTCGATTTCTTGGCCACTTCAAACCGAGCTTACTTCTCTCTAACAGTTTGAAACTGAAACTGAAGGATCGACCGAATGCACCTTAATTTATATACAGAAGTTGCACGTTTTCTCTCAAAATATAATTTCTAGTTCTTTCTAGAATAATATCGTGAATCGAAGTGGTATGTTTCATGAAGCTCGAAAAGCGCACCTATACATCTTGTGTAGGTAAGAAATAGACAAATCGAATTAGTCTTATAATAGTGAACCTAAAAATAACTGTTACTAAAAGCAAACAAACGTTTAGACACCTTAACTTTTTTCTAGACGTCTCTTAACGGCCACATAAAAATAGTTTCGTGATGCACAAATTGTAATGTGCGCTGTACTGTTACTAAATATAAAACACTTTATGGAGAACACCTTTCATAATTCTAATTTTGGGAAAAGTGGAAAATATTTTTGCGTCGTGCTACGCATCTGCCAGCTATGCGTTAAATTGTTTCATTTACATGCACGTATAGGAATAGATTTACTTAAAGGAAAATATAAACAACCAATTTTAACTAATACCTATACTGTTAAATATCAGAAGAATACTTATAATTTTCTAGTGCGTTAGATACGTATTAACGTCTTTTTGTAAAACTTTTCTTCAAGTTTGTGGAAAAATTGCTTTTGCTCCTTTGTTTTCGTTTAGTAGTGTAGTTATTTAGAAAAAGGGACCAACAATGGAACAATATGGAAATTTATTATTTTTGGGGTAGTATTAAAACACAACTACGTAAAAAAACATTAAGAACATATATTACACATATTTCAGTAGATTATCGCTATAAAACAAATAATTTAATTTTAATATTAAAATGCACGACCAGCATGCATTCTTATGGAATAATATTTAATACGTTACATGATGAGATACACGAACTCCATGCAGTTAATAAAATACATAAATACATTTATAAAAAGGTACAAGATGAACACTTACTTCACTTCACATTTATTACGTGTTACAGTTCCTTAAGTAAGAACGTCCTTAATTCACTAACGTCAACACTGTGACCTGAAAACATTTGAAATATGTAGTTATTTTATTGTCCGGTAATAAGAAAAAAATGTCACAAGGGCGCACATATATATCTACTATAAATAGTTTACAAAATATCTAATCGGTTCATGTTTTGTAATAAATTTTGGAGAATATTTTATATAAGGGCTATCAGATGAGTACCTATCCAACTCAAAAGATTTCAAAAAATGATTTTTTTTAATTTACTTTTTTTTGAAAAAAAATTCAGATTTGCGTAAAAATGGTGGCATTGTTTTTACGTTTCGGCAACCAATTAAAAAAACAAAACGTTGTTAATTTAATATTTGTCCTCTCTCAAGGCGTTTGCTGGTCTATATCTTTATATGTTTTCTTTATTTTTACGAAAAAAGCATTACATTTTAGCATTAGTTATATTTACATACGATATATTATGTATTGTGTGGAGCGCGTCCTTATCAAAAAATCCCAGTTAAATCATTTTCCCGATTTAATTAAAAGCAATATTTTTGCATTTTGTATTATAGAATGTCTTTAACCGACCATTACAATAATTAAAACTACTTACGGAAACGCTGGTGTCATTCTGCCAATTTATTGGAAGATTTAGATGTGAATAGATGAGGAGCCATAAGTACGGAATTTTGAAGTTTCTTCATATCGTTTATTGTTGTGTGACCTTGTTCGTCAAATTCCTTCCAACGAATATAATTTTGTCTCATGTAAGTAACTAATTCAGGCATATCGATAAACGCTAGAAATTAATTATTTTGAATTCGCAAAATATTCCCGTTATTTCCAATATTTACCATCCCAGGCTTCAAACATATCGTGAACTATGTAGTCGACGAAGCCGATTTGAGATTTAGGTATTGAACATGTAACTCTATCAAACATTGGCATAACCACTGGCAAACCCTTATTTTTTTCTTCGTCTGTTTGAGCAAAATATTCCTCGGCAATTCTTCGGGCCCATTCCACGCACAATCTGAGTGGCCTAGTTGGATTTGATACGTCTGCACATTTAATTATCATACGTTTCACTAAAGTTATATTCTCTGGCAGTGTAATTGGTACATAGTTTTCGTTCTATAATTTTGTTACAAAGTAACGATCGTAAATCAGGTGCCTTTATTCGGGCGCACTCACCTCTGTTTCGGCGCGGGATTGTTTTCCACAAAAGACATTTACAAATTTTGCTAAATGTTCAAAATGTTTTGTCATTTCTGTTGCTAGTATCATATCGATTATGTTGTGGCGAGCAAGTTTGTACGTTTCCCGATCCAAGTGCTTGAATATATTTATTCGATCATCACCTACAAAAATAAAATTAGGTAATACAGTTTATGCGATTTACCTATAAATTAATAAATAAATTAGTCACGGCGATTAGTGAATTAGTTATAGCGATTAATGCAAAATGAGATTGTACAGTGGAGCGACAATTGTCTATTTACGGCCGTATATAGTAGCCGCGTTTAATAAAATCATGTAATATGTAAGTATATAGGAAAGTACAACTCGAAGGAAGAAAATTATAGTTTTTAATTACTATGTAGATACGTATAGGTACTAAAAGTTTCCATAAAATGATATTGCTTTACACAAATATTAATATAGAAATAAGAAGCTAAAAATATTATAGTGATAATGGGATATTAAATAATTTATAACATTAAATTAAAAACGAACATTTTACATTGTTGTGAGTTGTCGTTTAGGGCTTCGGTTATCGTAATTGGACGTTCTAAATATTCAGTTAGAAAGGAACGGCCAAAAGTTTGAAACGTGCTTTTGGAATGTGGTTTGTTGCAAAAGGCAGCCCTTGATGCCAAACGTTATCCTTAGACACCCCTTAGTTTTTTTTTTTAGAAAGCGACCCTAAAGGTCAACATCTTCGAGCCTTCAAATCGATTAATCACTTGGAAGGGTAACAGATTTGATAGAGTAAAATAGAAAAGTTAAGTATCAAAATGTTCTAGGACTAACGCCTAGTTTTTACTAAATAAAATTTCGACTTGTACTTACATACAGTCGACTCTCAATTTACGGTGATGAAGTAGGGTTGAAGAAACACGGTACATCGAATTCGCAAATTAAATCCGCAAATCCGAAATTTATAATAGAAACACGAATAAAATAAAAAATAAGGTTCGTATTCAGAATTAAAATATATAGACCAGTTGAAAATTTAAAAAAAGCAGCTACCATTAAAGTTTAAATAATAATTAAACGACAATATTAAGTAGTCGGAATTGGCCAATTGGTTTTCATGTCTACGGTATAACTTTTTTATTGCAGTTTTTGTAGCCTGATGATAACAGAGTGTCTGTCGAAACGTTGCGATATTGATCAATAAAGGATTTCGACAGTCTTTAAATTAACCAATTTCGATTACTTAATTGTTGTTTAATTATTATTTGAGTGAACTTGATCGCTATTAATCTGCTATTAAAGTTTAAAATTAAAATAACAAAGGAATAAACAGCAGTTAAAATGGATAATTCTTCAAACAGTTTTAAAAAATCTTTCAGTTCCCGACTACGGTAAATCCGCAACCTGGTAAATAGGGGGTCGACTGACTGTATGTGGTATAAAAATGATACTTAAAGCATTTAAATTACTTGCGCAAAAAATTCTAATATCGGTCGTCACATGACCTTTCAAAACTTATTTTCTGTAACGTTGTATTTTCTAGATTAAAAATCGAATGTTTTAACATTTTCTAATTATAAAAAATGTAGTCAGAAAAGCAGTGATATAAAATTTTTGCCGGCCGATTGTAACTGGTTTAAGTGACCGGAAAGGAACGCTGTCCACCCACTTATAGTTTTTGTTGAAAATATGCTAATACGAATTTTATATGCGTCGTGTAATTTTACACGTAGGAAAAATCTAATTTTTCATAAAAACGGTCAACCCTAGAACATTTTGATACCTACAGGTACCTTTATTTTCCTGTCAAGTGGTCAGTTGAGCAAATTTGTTCTTGATTGTTTACAAGAAATGTTACATATTATTAATAGGTAATAACGTAATTGAAGGGGTTAGAGCTGAAAATACCTAAGTAACAAAGAATCAATGTTGATATATGTATAAGCCTTTAGAGTTTTTTTAGTTTATAAATTATTCTGTGCTATCAACTTAAATTTGATAATGTAATTTATTTCGTAGGGTTATTAAAAAATAATACGAAAAGAAAATAAATCGAAAATTTTTGTTTTCTCTTTATTTTTCAAGCACTACAGTACGACATATTTCGAAAACCTTTATTCAAAATAATTTTTTTTGTGATACATTAGCGCCATCTTTTACAACTCTTAATTTAGTTCAAATCGTGTCTTAACTTATCTTTGATAGTTTGTGAGATATTGAGACGAATAGCGTAAAGGATGGAAACGCCTTTCGTTTAATTGGCAATTTGGTCGTTAAAAAAATATGCAATGTTCGTTCTTGTCTGGGGGAACTCTGAAAATTTGCCGAGTTTCTGAATTTTGAGTTGCCCGAGTTCCCTTGTAAGTACACTTGGGTGGTTTTAGAATTAAAATAATCTCAACTGTTGTTCACGATGGTTTTTTCTCTCGATCATAAATGGCATAAAAATCGGAATAATCACGAGGGTTGTTTTACCATTAAACAAAGTTAAATTTTAATTTTGAACTAAAAGTGCACTTACTCGGTTTCAACTCTAACCCCTTGAATTATTGTAAGTTGAACGTAGGTACCTATAGTAATAATGGTAATAAAAATTGAAGAACTAGTCGAGCTTCAAAATTACAGATACTTACCCAAACTTAGTTTAAATGTTAGAGCAGCATGATGATTTTCTAAAATAGTTAAGTCATTATATAAAATGGCCAAATGATTGTCACAATTGCTGAGAAAAGCGCTAGATTTTCCAGGATGATCAATGTCATGTACGCCGGCAGCAAGGAGAGTAGTAGCTTCATCTAAAGGATCCATTATGGCTTTAAGTCTCTCTCTTTCTAAAAATCCCGCAGTTGCCTGTAATGTAACATTTAATGTTAATGCTTTGTAATTACATCACCGTAAATCACCGTATAATAAATGAGTATGACAAATCAGCAACACGGGGGCTATTCGCATTATTATTTTTAATTCTTTGTTAAAATACTAGAACAAAATCTCAAATATTATAAAATAATATATACGTAGTATTCCAATATGAACTTTTAAAGGTAAATACGTATACCTATCCAATGTTTCATACTTACACGTTTCCATATTCTCGAGTTGTTTTGCTTTACTTTTTAAAAAAATTTAAATTGATTTTTATTATTTACTTAATGGTGCATAATAATTGTTTTAATATGACCTAATTTTGTTAAGAACGTATAGGTGCAATAAAAAAAAATTAATTAACAAATAAATAATTGAAACTCGACGATTTTTTACGCAATTTTAAAGGGCGCTTTTCATTGGTATAATTTATATGTAGTTATATATCTTCGTTATTATTTAGGTGGATAGGTGTTTTGTTAGTTAATTATTAAACACTAAATAAATCACTTTAGATAATCAATTAAAAAATAGAGTTTTTAATGTGCTTAAGGATTAGTTTAATTACTTTAAATGAAATTTTTGATAATATCAATTTACTTAACAAAGCAGAGAATTTGCATATTTAAAATTTGCTTTCCAAATCCTCCCTAGAGCTTTAATAACATAATCATAATCAATAGTTGTTTTCCCTCAGGCTAGAAGTTACCGGCATTATTGAGTATAATAGTTAATTTGCCACATGCTTTCGTTTACAATTGGTGTGAAATTTCTTCATTAATATTTTACGGAAATGGAGAAAAAGTATTTACAACAATTTTGAGGTGTGGTGGTTTTTTTTGTGTCCCATTATATCGATAATTTCTGTAACTAAAGGAAATATCAAGATTTAATGGTTTTTTATATAGTCCTTTAGAACTGTATTTATGGTTTTGTCACATTCAACGTGGTTGTAAATACCAGGAAGCTGCAGCGATAATAACACTAAAAACACTATTTACAAATACAGGGCGTCACAAAAGATATAGTCCCATAAATTTAAGGGCTTATTAATAATTTATTATGTTTTTGTGATTAAAACAGTCAATAAACTTATGTTTGATTATTATTATTAACTGTTAAGTACTGATTGTGAGTTATCGATCAGTTTATTTATTTTTATAAACAATCATGTTAGTTTGGAAATCAGGCAAATAGTAAAATAAACAAATGTTTATTATTTAGGTATCTATAGAATTTTGTTCGTTCATTAAATTACCATTAAAAGTGTAAAAATCGAGGGATTCATTATAAAGGGCGTTTCTTAATTGCATGCTAATACTTAAGGATCTTAATCTTTGGATGGTTTTAAGAAAAAAGTTCATATCAACGTGGGTTCACAGTCTCTTTATTTGTGAGATATAGGGTGTTGCAAATTGGGAAAAAAAAATTTTCTTCGATACGTTCAAAACTGTTTTAGATATCGTATTGAATTTTAGTAGATACTAACTAGACATAAAAACACATTTTTTTTAGAACAAATATTTCTTTTACTTCTACCTGTGGCGTCAATGAAAACAATGCACGGTGGCTGTGCCATATAATTCGAAAATGTTCATGTTAATATTGCTGCGAAAAATTAGGTTTACTACTTCACTATAATACTCTTAAGTTAATGATGGAATAAAAACCGCTTTCATGCGGTTAATCATGTGTTTATCGGCATCCAAAGCGACTACTTGCCGGTAGTAGGTATGTACAGATATCCTGGGGTTTCACATCAAAACATGATATACATCTCATTCAGATCTTATGTGAGGATTTAATCGTCCCAATTTTAAATTATGCATTACTTCGAAAGGTAGACTATATTAAAATTATTTTGTAAAAAATATCAGATTATTATGTATAGGTAGGTACACGTGTACAATTAATAAATGTGCTTATGTGCTGTTCTTCATGAAAAATGAATTAAAAATAAAAATAAATTTTTAAACATGTGGGGTTCGTCTTGTTGTAGTGAATACCCTATGTATTGCATGTCGGTACTTAAATATTTAATTTTTATTATTTCAAATGTTGATCAAATTTTATTAAAGCGTTGAAACTACTAACATTTTTTATGATAGATAGATATATTATGATAAAAAGTACAGTATATTCTTGATAACTATACATTTTTGAACAGAACAGTTCTTATTGTCTCAGAAGCTCCCAGAATATCAGAGGTATTCTGTAATTAAATCTATTTTTCATAGTCCATAACAGCAAGTTCTTAATATAGATAGTACTTATTAAGGTAATAAAGAAGATGTCATTACTTTTTTTATTAATGCAATAAACCATCCATTTTAGAAATAGTATTTACAACATTTATCACAAGATTTTATATAAATTTTTTTAGCTTCATATAATGATGATAGAAAACAACAAAATTTCTATTAAACCGTTTAATGGTCAGTTTCTGTAAAATGTATTTGTTCAATAAGTTATTGGTTTAATAAATATCGGTATTCGATTGGTTAAAATCAAATATTAAAATATTAACATATGATTGATTAATCTAAGAACTTTATGAAACTTGATAAATTTATATATTGTTTCAGAAATTGGTCATAAGTGCGTCTAATAATATTAAATTAAAATTACAAATGGGTTGAAAATATTTCATTTAGAAATAATTTCTTATAGATTTAAAATAAATTATTCAATTTATATAGGATATTCGGTTTAGATTGGCCAAAAAATTAAATCACCGATTTTTTAACTTAAAGTAAAAGTGTTTTTCTTTGAAAATAGGTTAGTTTCTGATAATGAGATTTTTACAAAATTGTCTTTCTACGAAGCAAGTTTGGGGGAGGGGGCGAATTTTTGTTTTAACCAGAATCTTTTGGTGTAGTTTAATTTTAAAAAACTAACGATATACACGTGTAATAAGCGTGTAAAATACCCAATGCTCGACATGTCAACAAAATTTTTGTCATTACCTATGGCCCGTCCAAAGCTATTTGAGGTTCACGCCATCAATCGTCTACCAAAACCGTAATATGAAATTTCCTAACAGTTCCGTGTAAAATGATGCGATATTTTAAAAAGTAATTGGTAATACAAGGACCTCTATCCGACCGCTACCGATATCTGCGTAATCTGCATTCTTCGACATATCTGTATGTTGTTATCTTTATCTAATACGTTGATAACATGCTTCGCGTCCGTATGTCTATTTTGCGGCATATGCGTACGAGAAATATATCAGAAATGCGACGCTGCCAAATGTTTTGCTCCCATCCTAAAGCACGTGTTGCGCCTTAGTATGTGCAGGGAATTCACTGCGAAATATGCCAAAAAAATATTTAATTTAGTAGCCCATTCTGAGAAGGAACGGCAAGAAGATGGTCAATTACTACCATTAAATGCAGTTCAAAAGGTACGTAGTGCGTCCACAGTTACTACACGCAAGCCACGTGCTACAAGTGTAGTTACCATTGACTCTGTTACCAAATGCAGACTACGAAGTGTTATCATTTTATGAGATGTATTCCGCACGTAAGTTGATGTAATGATTTGTAAAAGTGATGTTATCGTACCTTATTGTGTATAGGGATGATTGTAACGTTGGACTCGTTATTGGCAAAATTGAGGGACAAAGCTTTTTACGATGTAGGTCGAAACAACTTAGCAAAATCCTACATAACTGTACCGTATTATAATAGGAAGGAAACTATAATACCAACTAGGAGCAGATCAAGGTTATCCTTTGTGTGTGTAGAACTGAAAAATATAATAACCAATATAATTTTAGCAAGATATTTGTATTATTAATATAAATACATAACAATAACTTGGCATTTAAGTGGAAGAAAGACTGTAATCGTAGAACATTATTTCAATTGCATCATATCGCTGACACAAGTGAGACTTTTACAAGAATATGAGGCAAATCCAACTAATGACATTCCATTACAATATGTGTATATTTAAACGAAACATGGATCGTTAAAATGGGTTCAACGATTAAGTCGTGGCAACATAATACTGTAAAGAGGTGGAAAGGATGAAAAAGGTAGTTTAGAAACATACTGTAGTGATTATTCTGTGTCAGTTATGTTGTATGTATATTATCGTAGTACATGCACGAACAGTAAATGGGTTTGTAGCTGAGGCAAAATTACTATTTCATTCCAAAACAACTAGCAATTACCACGGGGAAATGAATACTAGTAATTTTCTACAGTGGTTTGAAGAACAGCTATTAAAGCCCTTAGAGGAACCATCCTTGATCGTCATGGATAATGCGTCTTATCACAACGGTTTGCTCGACATGCAACCTACAACGGTTCTAGTTATGTACGTTGTTTTGTGTGTGTAGTTTAAGTTTACAAGCTGTTGTCTATGTATATTTTCAAATTGGTTGTGTTTGTAGTATTTGTTGCTTTTCATTTCTGACATTGGTTTGATTTTGATATATTTTGGTACTGTACTTGTAATAAAACACATAAAAAATGGAAAAATAACACTTCATTCTGCTATTCCTAATCGTCATTAGTTTAGTTCTGTTTACAAATAATCTGTATGCATATGTTTGCACTAATACACATGTAAACAAGTTACACGGAGTTTTAGTATTACATGAATTATTATAAAAGACCATGCATGCATATTCAAAGATGTAATGCTTTATATTAGTTATACAACGTTCAGTGGTACACGCTTTTTCTTGCTTTTATACTATAAATGTGAGCTTCCTGTGTACATATGTTGGACAAATTGATCCTGGAAATGCACGGTACCACTTCGTCAGAAAAACATGCATATAATAAACGGTTAGTTCTCAAATCAAGTAATTAGTAACAACTAGTTAATTACTACCGAATGAGGTGTCTTAATTTTGTGGTAACATTGATTTACTATATGTTCACGAACTTTCTATGTGTTGCAAGATTTCAATTTTTAACAGGTGAAGACCCAGTGGCTTTAACCTCTACATGTGTTCGTCCTGAAACAAAATGCATTGCAGTGTATGTCGGTAGGAGAAGCAGACATTAGAGTTAGTCATAAAAGTGTCAATTATTATCAATAATATTGATATTTACATGTTCTGCTTTATCAAAGGTGACGATTGAGATTCCACTATAATTGCATGAATATAAGACGACCCCCAGAAAGTAACTCGTCTATCTAAACATCAATTCGATTATTATATAACTTTTTACAATGATTAGGACCTACGTACCTTGTTCTAATGAATTGTATTAATCTTTCTTTGGCATGTAAGCAACGTGTGCAAGTAACATATCGGGAAATCCACACTATGAACTTAATTAAAATCAAACTACAGTTAACCCAGCAACAGCTACAATTTGTAGTAACGCATTGCCTAATAATTTGTATCGAAACTTTAACATTGTTTACGAATGTGAAAATTCGAGGTTATAGCTTTTGTTTACTAAGATAGCGTTGAAAAATCTGACACCACTGTGCCTGACGTCAGCATCTAGTAACTTTTGATTGATGACGTGAACCTCAAATAGCTTTGGACAGAACATATGTGTAAATCTTGTTTGTTGGCCATCTAAAACTACCGATCAATACTTTGAAATGTTAGCTTTTAAGTAAAACCTTTTTAAACACGAACTGATCTTTTTCACAACAATTAAAATAATAAAAATCTCAAGGTTGTTCAGATATCATTGTTTTACAACCCACTGCCAATCCTCGACATATCTTAACTCCAGTCCTCGACACCCAAAGAAGAAGAGCTTTTAACTGTTAAAACAAGTGAAACAATGTTTTGTTTTCACAATTATATAGTTAAATTAATAATTCAGGGATATATTTATGATAAAACAAGGAAAAAATGTCATAAAGTAAAAAATAACGGCGCGCTCCTAATATTATTGCGATAATTTTATTAATTTATTATTATTGATTATAATAAACTGTGAAAGAACTGACCCGTATTACTGTAGTTCAATAATTTATTATTAATATAGATATTATAATATCAATATGTTAATAGAATAAAATTAATTAAATTATTAAAGTTTGTAAAAAACAACGATGAATTGTGAATGTTATGCAATAATTACGTTTACGTTTGTATAGCTTATCCAAACCTATATGATATTCACGTAATCAACAAAAAATTACTCGATTGTTTATTTGTAATTCGGTTTGAAGTTTGGAAAGTGACATATTCTATAGATGATTTACTTGCGCACATATTATATGGTATAAAGAAAGACAATTTATTAGAACTGTCAAAATATGAGGTACAATGTGACGGCACTGTGTGAAATGTCATCATCTAGTAACCTTGTATTGATGACGTGAATATCACATAGGTTTGGATGAGCTATAGTACTATTAATTATACAAGACATAAAGAAAATAATAATAATAATACTGGGAATTCTTTTTGGCGTTTTTTATAATTATTAATTACTTACTCGTACTTTGAATATAGCTAACCAATAGAAAACGATCTTATTTTTTACTTTAACTACACATATTTTACCTTTTTCTGAGCTGTTCTTCAACGTTTTATAATATTTGTAAATTGATATTAATGACGATTAAATTGTTTTTTTTTTAAATTAAAAAATAGTTTAGCTCATTAATATCAATTTATAAAAAGTGGCAGATAGTCAGTAAACATCTCAAATTGCCTCCAAGGTTAAAATTATAACACTTTCATAAACGGGAATATTATTATATTTGCATTACAGTAGAACCATGTCGAGGACTGGTGGCCTGTCGAAGATTACTTTAAATTTTCATCGAAATAAAAATTGGCTAAAAAAATTTTAACGTTGACCCGAAATCAAAAAATATTTTAAGACTCAAGTCTTACTTTTTTTGGCCCCGAGAAAAAGATGATGACTTTCGGATGATTTTGTTTGATGTTGTTAATATTGTCTAGACGTTCGAATTTTTATTTTATAGCTGATTTTTAAAAAAAAGTTGCACAGATTTTATAAACATCTGTGATTTTCCCCAACGCAACGCACGAAAAATATACCCACTCTAAGGCTGGAATACTGAATACTGAATACTGTTAATACTGAATACTGTTTGAATACTGTGAATACTGTATGTATTACAGAACTGTAATATGTGAATACACATATTAATACTGAATACTGAATACTGTTGAATACTAAATACTGTTATTTCTTAACGTGTAGCTTACCAATTATATTATAATATAGGTAGGTGGTACTAAAATCATGAATTTTATATGAATTTTAAATCTCAAAATATAATTTTAATTTTTCTGTAACCTCCAAAACGGCTACTGTTTAAGCGAATCCCGCTAAATTGGAATATAATTAAATTTTAGAGGCGCCGAATCAAATTACCATAAAATATGTCAATATACATTACAAAATAGGTACATACATAAGTAAGATTGGCGTTAATTCGACATTTATAGGACCGAGGATCTGTCGCATTAGCGAAAGCTCCGAGCGATACAAAATATATGCATAATTTTATTAAGGACTGTTTAATAATAAGTGAAGATGAAAAAATGATAGGTACAAAACTTGGTTATTTGTAAAGTTCAAAAGATTTAAGTATGCATTAAAAATGTATTTTTTAAAGATGTTTGTTTCTTGCCCTTAAATATGTAGTACATAGGTATGTAGATATGTTACTATTCAAACTTTCCGAGAAATGTACGTCGGATTGCAAACGATTTTAAATATTTCAATATTCAAACGGATATCTAGATTTGTTTTTATCGACGGTATTCATGACAAAATTATCTAGCAATAAGAATGTTAAAAAATCCAATTAGGTACCTACTTGCATAACATCGGCAGCGTGCGTCGAATTATGGTACGAATTTTCTGCGTGATAATTCATTTCTATAACGGTTAACCAATTGTACAATATCTTTTCGTCGCAGTTTAACGTAGCGGGAACGTCAAAATGCAATAAAAGATTCATCCCCAGATGGAGCAGGGGTCGCTTGTTTGTTAATTCTTCCAATCGAAATATATCGAACTCCCATGTTAGTGACGTATCTAATAAATCTTTTATTTGCGCTGGAACCTTCACATAAAATTAAATAGGCGACTAAATTTGACAAGAGCATCACGTAAATACCTTAAATTTAGAAATAGTTTTGATAGTAGAACGTCCTACAGCTGAAGAATCATTGCTGCTACGTCTCGAAGATGCGGAAACGTTGTACTGTTGCGATTGTTGCTATAATTTTTAAATTGAATAAAATTTCGAAAACAAACAAAAATAATCTTACCGTTAATAGGGCCGTTATGAGATCGGAAGTAACGGGTTCGTCGCTTCTGAGTTTTAAATAATCTTTTACGTGTGGCGAATACAGTTCAGTGCTATGTAACATGTCTATCGCTTTATCTATAATAGAAACTACGTGTGGATTCGACTGATCTTGAGCTTGAGTTAATAGAGTTATAATCTAAGGTAAAATGCGTACGTTTTAATTCGTATTAATTTAAAACCTGTATTTACCTTAGTAATAGGAGCTTCTAGCGGTAGAGCGTTTAATTTCGCTAGGGACATCCGTCGAAAGTGGTCACTACCTATAGAACTACTTCGAACGTCCAGAGAGGGCCGTTTTATCGAATGAACGCTGCCTCTTGGTTTGTCTGGCGTGCCTGGTGTTATCTCACTGTCAGATGGACCTAATGGATCTATTACCATAGCAAAATGTGTAGGTATTCTAAAATTGTCAATTTTATTGCAACGTGAAATAGTTTTTTAAATTCAACGCACCGGCCGGCACACACAACAGGTACAGCTTTGCAAAACGTTATCAAAGCTTCTTGCCCTTTTCTTTTCAAAGTAAATTGCCCTTGCCATTCTCTACATCGCATAAGAGCTGAGCTTATACTGGTTAATTGAACCGGATCGTACGCCAGTTGTTCATGTAAAGTTTTTCCTAAACTTTCGTCATGTCGAAAACCAAGGTAATTCTCGCTGGCTCTGTTGGTATACTAAAAAGAGAAAAATCTAAATGAGGATTGACGACTGAAAACGAATCTATTACATACTTGCAATCTGTAGCTGTCGTCAGTTATAAGTACAATATCCTTGCATTTATCTAAAGCCGCATAAAGTGCTTGAGTAGTGGCGGCCTGCGCCATCGGCCGGATATCGCTGTACTTTAACTGGATTATTTCATTCACGCAATGGACAATATTGGAAGTTTCTGCAATACACTGAAAAATATTAATTAGATTTATAAATATAATAGGTACCCACCAATAATTAAATTTTAGGAAGACAAAATAAAATATTGATACCTAACTTATACGTATATACAATGTCTCTTCGGATGGTTTTACAATAGGAAAGCGTTTTACTTTCAATTTTTCAATGAAAAATCGCTCTTCGTGAAAACTCCTTGAAACAATTCGAAATACGGGGTGTTTGGTCATAAAACTGAAAAACTCCGGGGGGCGATTCTTCACCTCAAAAGTAACAATAAAGTTCTTATTTATGCACGTCCGATTCTCAACCGTTACGGACATTTTCTGGTTTTACATAATATCACGATTGTTTACGCATAAAAACATCGTCGCCGTCGTCGAAAAAGCACGAAATTTCCTATGAGACTATGTTTTTCGTTAATCAAATATCGGTTTCAACGACATTATTTCAATTAAAGTTTAAAAATGTTTAAAAGTTAAGTTTTTTTTAAACTCGTGTTTCGTTATTGTGTTTAATTTGAAGACTAGGAGGCAGCAAATCTCAGAAAAACTTAATAATTTAATAAGCTTTCCGATGGAATCCTCATATTTGAAATTATCCGGTTTCATTCTAGAGAAATTGCTGTTAATATCTTAAAAAATGTGTGTTCGACGAAATAGGAGTCAGGTAAAATGGAAGCTTTTACGGCCATCGAGTTCTAAGGCTTATTAATAAAGATTTTAAAAAATGAACATTTGAGAATATGATAATTCGATATCACTCTTGCGATGTGTGATATCAATGTTTCATGAATTTTATCTGCAATTTTAAACGAAATGTATATTAGCTAATTTTTATACTAATGTGTTGAGGAGATTTAATTCTAGTATTTTCCTTAAACGCAGCAATAACAAATACGTACAGTTCATAATTAATCAGATTTTCATTAACTCCTAGTTTCGTCGAACACGGGGTTTTAAGCTTCCAACAGCAATTTCTCTACAATGAAACCGAATAATTTAAAATCTGAGGATACCATCGGAAAGCTTATTAAATTTTTAAGTTTTTCTGAGATTTGCCGCTGCCTAGCCTTCAAATTAACACAATAACGAAACACGAGTTTAAAAAAAAACTTAACTTTTAAACTTGAAGTAAAGTAAAACCTCGTTGAAATCGATATTTTTGATCAACGAAAAACATGTCTATATGTTATATATGTCTGTATAATATGTCTACATAACATATATGTTATCTATGTCTATCATGACTATATGTCTATAGTTTCATAGAAAATTTCGTGCTTTTAAAACAATCGTGATATTATGAAAAACCAGAAAATGTGAGATATCTCCTTAACGATTGAGAATCGTACATGGGTAGGTAGGAACTTTTTTGTTGTTTTTGAAGTGTAGAATTACCTCCCGGAGTTTTTCCGTTAAAGAGAATTAATATTTAATGTAAATACAGTAAACGCTCAATTTTGTGGATATCGATTTAACGTAAAATTTCTCGAATAGACGTTATAATAAGTTGAAAAGTTAAATATAATTAAAGCGTAGGTACTTTCGAAACAAGTTTATTTATTTCGATTTAGACATATTTTTTAAGCTAAATATTAAAGGTGGTTTAATAAAATAATAAATTATAGATATTATACGTTTACAAATTACAAGTTTTAAACAATTATTTATTTATTATCTAATATTATGAAAAGTAAATCATTTGCAACTTCAATCTTTACACCTCCAAAATCTGCACATTTTCAATTATCTTTTCGAATTATTCCTAGGCATTATTCATACGTGGTGCGATTGCATTCGATATTAATCTCGAATAGCTACTGTAATTATTTCTTAGCAGCGACTAAATTTGTTATTAATAATAATTCAATAGGTAGGTATCTAATTAATTTTTGAAAGGAGATACAGTGGAACTCGCGTAAACGTGAACACTTTTAGGTTATTGATTTTCGTTAGATACTATTGTGTTTCCATAGATGTTTTGTAGTTAAGCGAGACTTAGGGCCGAATCCATAAACGATATATTTCAATCTAACTTTTACTCATAGCAAACGTTAAATATTTTTTAACAATGTTTTTGTTTATGAATTTCAAAACGATCAAGTGCAATAAAAGTGAGATACAAGATTTTACAAGACAACAAAAATTACGTGTTCGGCAATGCGTTTGAGAATTTAAGTGAATTGCTAAGGATTTGCAATTGCGATTTCGGAACGTAAAGTAGAAAATAAGACAAAAGAAATTTCATAAAAGTCAGGGAATCCCTACGAAAATATTTCTGGTATAACGTTATTTAAGAGGATATACTTTATGTGTGCCCTGATCTCATCCGAATAAAGCTGGATTTATGTAGTCAAAAACAAGTAACACGAAATAAAAAGTTCTATGCCAGACATAATGTAATACCTGCACGTACAGTCTATTAGATTTTTATTTCTTTTATTCTATTTAGGTACGTATGCATATTACATATATAGCTATACAGAATAAATTAATATAAATAGTAAATATGTACTGCACAGCATTATCCCATTTTTAGATAGGTTTATTGTATTTAATAGTACCTACATATAGGTAATTAATTCTATGGAAGCAAATATAATGACACAACTGTAAAATTAGTTTTCGCAGAAAAAAGAAAATCACCTATTAGGCACTCGAGCCATGGACATACATAGTCAGTCCACTTTTCTCACGACATTTTGTTTGTGTACCTACTATATTAAATTCAATTCACGAACGTGTCTGTTGATTAACGTAATTTCCGATCATTTTAAATTATGTGTAGAATTGTAGATACTAATTACTCCTATTTTTCGATTTTAATTAACTTGCGCTTTTTAAATGCAGGCTGCAATGGAAGTCGTTTAAAACAAAAAAAAATTAAAATTGACGCTGGTCCGTATATATTAAAATGGCGTTACTTCATTATGTTTAATTGTTTTGGTGTTATACGAAATGTGTTTAAACTAAAACGGGAGTATATTTTTATTAGGGGCCATAAGCTCGTTTAAAATGTCTTTAATAGTTAACTACGAAACCTAAAGCCACACGGTGGCGGTACGAGTTCTAATTTAGACTTTTATTGATTGTAAGTTCGGCCCACAGGTTGTTTTGAATAAAGAATACCTCGAGATGTGATTAAAGAAATTCGACTACCCGAGCTGATTTAGTCTATTTTGTAATTTCCACATAAGTTTTACAATTAAAATTGATATTTACCAATAGGTATTATGAAATTAATTAGTTCATATTAAAATTAGCGTTTTCCATGTTTATGGTTCATTTTCAAGTCAAGAGTATGTAATAAATACCTGTCGAAATAATAATAAAAAAATAACAGTAATTTTATTTCCAGCCTTGGTGATCGATGTAATAAAATTAACAATAACATGGATACCCATCTACCATAATGAAAGATTAGATTTTTCTAAAGCAAATATTTGCAAATGATGGAACGTAATAAATTAATATCAAATTTTCTATTCTGTAAAACTGAAGGGAGTAAAGTACATAGTAAATTAATTAATGGACGCGACACAATGAAGACCTACCTTTGTATTGATTTGGATTATATGAGAAAAGCACAAGACGCGGTATAACTCTCTGAACCATAAGAAATGATTTTCATTTGTAGAACTGTATTTGTTTTCCTTTAGGATTTAAAGTGGGGGCGAAATTTAAAAATGACAGTAACGATTTTGAATATTTGCTGAAATATAATGACCGAACATTCGAAAATGACAAACGTTTGATTACCTAAATTCGTAAAAAATAAAATATTCGCATGCGATTTAAAATATCTTTAAAAACGTATTGAAATTAACGAACACCCACAACTATTGGCCACTAGAACGCGAATAGGACCGGCGACGCTATTATTTTATTGTTAGCTATGTACCTATATTGTATATAGGTATACTACCTAGTGGATACAATGAATAACATTATCGTGGAGTATTTCCTTCTTAAATGAAATCGGAATATAATATATGAATGTAATTTCCAGCATATGTAGGTACACATCATCTGACAGTGAGAATACACATAGAACACTTGAATAGATTATGTTACGATAATTTCTCTATTTATTGTAACTGTATAAGCAAGATAATGACAATCAGTTTTGAGTCAAATGAATATAGTTACTGCGGCTGCAGCATGACATGTTTAATATTTTTTGAAATGTAGATGAAACGTCGGTTGATCAATAGAAGAAAATTTAAATCATTTATCTTAATTGATTGATAAATTAATTTTATTATCAAATTACCTTTATGTCGAGTGGATATTGTCGCAGAATGCAAAAAAATAACGGCGGAGATGGCTATTTTGACTTTTTTTTGTCGATATCGGGATTCTATTCTTACAACTAGCAATAATTAATGTGACTATAAATATTTTTACTATGTTTGGGTTATTAATAATATTGACAAACGTCTATGGTTACAGTAAGACTCGAACCGCCGACCGCCAATTGCCAGACGAGCGCTAAGCTCGCTCGGTCACGGCGCAGCGTAGCTATTTGTGTCCTTTTGACTTTTTAAAATCTTTAGCATTTAATTACGATAGAAAAGTAGTTGCCTCAGTTATTTGTGCACACTATTGTTTATAGAAAAGAAACTACGCCAATTAGAAAATAAGATCATAAATATTTGTTATTATTTAACGTGTGACATCTTATTAAAAAACTGCCGTCTTATTACCATTTTTTTGGTATATCAACACTTAGGTGTATATCCAGGAATTTAGAAAAGAACTTTTAATGGCCCTAAGGTCAACTATGGCTTCCATTGAAAAATTTGTATTTACCTACATACAAGTTAGTGTTATAATTATGTAGGTACACTTCGTCCAAACCTATATGCAATCTACGTCATCAATACAAGGTTACTAGATGATGACGTTTCATCACAGTGCTGTCATCTCGTATTTTGACAGTTCTAATAAATTCTAGTCTTTCTTTATGCCATCTAATGTGTGTGCAGGTAAATCACCCATAGAATATGTCACTTTCCAAACTTTAAACCGAATTACAAATAAACAATCTAGTAACTTTTTGTTGATGACGTGATTGCATATAGGTTTGGATAGACCATACCTATCTTAAAAATTAAGTTTGTGCGACTTTTTCGATAACTAATAAATACCACATAAAATAAATTTAGAAGCATCAATTTTTAACATAAACGCACCTACAACTCGAAATTATTTCATCACTCGTTTTTAAACAATAATAATTATAAAAAAATGTACTTTGAATTAAATTAAATATCAGTTATTAATTAATCATCGTAAAATTTCCTATTTTTATATTGTACAGAATATATAACCGCCGATATAATTAACACTATTAAATGACTTACTCTAATGAAATACTCTGGTAAGGTATTTTTTTTTATTGGTTATTCAACAATTGTTTTATGAAGACTTTTTAATGCGTAACATCCATAGATTTCCGTGCATTCAAATATTAAAAGCACTTACAGCTGTTCGTACAGTATGCAGTAAGCGTAGTTTATAAAATTATTGTCATACCTACTTTTATAGGTAGGTAATCGTATTAGATAAAATTTAGAAATATGTTGCCACTCGCAATTAGGTAAATATTTAACAAGATTAAATATAGAACAAGGATTTAGAATTACAAGATTTTGACAGTGAATAACAGTTAAATTATGTTTTTAGATTACTACATACGTACAAGGTTAAAGCGATCTATAAATTGGTTGTAAGGTTGAGTCTAGATATCAAAATGTTTATTTAACGATTTGATAAAACACCGATTTATTTAGTATGGTGTGCACCTACGGAAGGGGAGAGACGAATTTAATTGATTGTGTGGATGGTAATTTTTTAGAATCACTATCCTTTCAACTTGTCTTAATTTCTCTTAGTTGTTCGGCTTTTCAAACAATCGCCTTAACTGCTTCTGATATAGGTTTATTACATCAAATACCGAAACGTTTTGGTTACGCTTTAATTAAGGCTTACATACTAAAATTAAACAACGGTTAGGTATATAGCACAAAAGATATTGAACTTTACGCTATTCGCGGGCTGACTTTATAAACTACACAGGTAGTCGATAACCTGAAGCGAAAACTACTAAAGCTTATTTCGGAAGAAATTAAGCCGATTACCTGAAAACTTGTTAAATGAGCTAAAACAAAAATTTCTTTTAAATGGCCAAGCAGTAAAATAACGGAGTATAATTATTTTTTTAAATCTGAGTTTATGTAGGTACGATTTAGTTGTATCTTGTATTTATATTAAAAAAATTAATAAATTTTTTGTTAACCTTTAAGTCTTTGCGCCTCTTTTCAGTGTCTTACGACATAAAACACAGAAGATAAAAAATGTTGACCGAAATTAATAGTCTTATTTAAAATTATGATAAAATGCCAATATTTAAAACTTCGAACAATTAAAAAATCACCATATATTTCAACTCTGATTGGAGTTCAAGTCCAAAAAAAGTGAAAAAGTGGTAAAAATGTATATAAGATAAAAACAATTAACAATTTTCTTATTTTCGTATTAGTTTTGTAATTGTTAATTGTTTGCATCTTTTATACATTTTGACCACTTGAAGATAGCCTCATCGCAGTTGAAATATCTGGCGATTATTATAATTTTAAAGATGAGTTCATCTATGTGTACATTGGCATCGTATTCATTTATTTATTAACATTTTTAATGAATTTTAGTGGCCTTCTCTGTAAAAGAAATCTAATTTTTATAGGTCTGTAGGAAATATAACAACCAATCACAATCGAGATTTTCATACATTTCCATGGTGATAACATAAGTTAACGGGCTCGTATATATTACGGATTTTTTACAGAATAGACCCATTAATATAACGTATTATACCTATTATTTTATTCGATCATACGATATAAATATAAACTAATATTATTTAATTTTTTTCAGGTAAGTAATGTCGTACTAACGACCAATCTGAACAAACGACGAGGAACACGCGGTATGGTATGAAACGCATATTTTGTTAAACAATATCTAAATAATAAACATATTGTCGAACACCGATGTTCATAAAAGTAGCGATTCACAGCTTGACCAGAGCAATATTTACACATTCATATTAATTAACTATTAAAATCTTTTAATAAGATATTCGAAATTAAGGTTTAGTTAACAATATATTTTAGCATAATATCTGAATCAAAAATTAATACTCTTATATATTTATTAAATATATCTTTAGCCCATAATTTATAAACAAAACTTAAATGTAACTTCTATATTTATGTCATTTTATTTTCACTTGAAAATGAGATTATGTATCAAATTAAGAGTCAATATTTGGGCATAACCTTTACGTGACTCGTTCTTATTGCAGCTTATTTGCTCGTTTTGAAATTCATAAATAAATACCTCGTTAAAAAATATTTAAAATTTGCTATAAGTAATAACTTTACTTAAGTATCGTTTATGAATTCGGCCCTAATAGTCCAGTCTAAATATAAAGATCCACGTAAAAATCTAACCTATTAGTAATTTTTTTATAATTTTTTCCTTTTAAGGTCTAATTTGTTGATTTTTGTTTATATTTATTCAAAACATCTACCTGCACTACCGCGAGTAATTGAAATTTGATATGTAGTTTCTAAACTATTCGATAATCTGCATTTTTTGTCTTATTAGCGTATTACTCGATTAAAAATAATAATTGGCAAATGATTTTCTAATAGTTTCGTTAAAAGTTATAAGTAGCTACAGAAAGAATAAAATTGTAAATAATAAACATTTAAGCGCGCATAATTTAACGGTAAAGTTCTCAATTTGAAATATTTCTATAGTAAATTTAGAGCTTCCATTAGGTTAAGTGCTATTATTTACGAGTAAATTCAGCAATAAAGTCGTTAAAGGGATAACAATTTATATTGTTTATCCTATACAAATTATTTGTATAAGTTAAATTAACATATTTACTTTTCGCGTTAAGCGAGATCGCTGAAATTAAATTATTTTGCAATCTTTTAATATTGAAAAAATCTTTTTAGTTAAAACCTAAGATAGATCTTTTTTTTGAATAGTTCGTTCAAAATATAGAATTATTAATTTTCTGGTCGTTTTATGATAAAATAATATAAAATTTTTAATTACCCTGTTATATCCTGCGTCTAGAAGAGATAATATTGTTACATCGTCCTTATCAAAAGTACTGCAAACAAACGATTAATTGTAATAAATACCGAAATTACAAATTTACATTTTAGAGGAAAAATGAGATGTATGTACATAGGTAGAGTAAAAGTAGTGAACCACTATGTGGACATCGAAGAGGGATGCACAAATATAAATTGAATTTTTTATGGTTGAAATAATGATATTAGCCTTTTAATGTTTTTGATATACATACATGGTTGAATATTAATAGGCATCTCTTACCTTTTTTTAACAACTGCTATCACTGCCGTATGTTGACTTCCTTTTGTATTGCGTATTGATCTAAAACGAAAAAAAAAATGTTCTATTGTAACTCATTGTATGGAGATAAATAACTAATTAGGAAAGGAGTTATTGTGTACATAATTGATTCTGTTACGTAACAAATACGTTATTATTTTATTAACAAAATGCACGATTTGATTGGTATCTATTATTCAATTTTTGAATTAACCTTAAAGTATGATAATTTTATTTTACACTAAAATAAATTTAAAATAAAAATAGATACTAAAATGTTCATTAAATTTTCAGATTAATGCCCCTATTCTGTAAAAGTTAGTTAACATTATGTTAACGTTAAATTATGTACATAACATCTCTCTGTTAAGTGATGTGCAACATTATAGCATTAAAATCGTATTCTGTAATTGGCAATGTTGAAATGCTTTTAACATTTTTACTAAAAGTTGAAAAATGTATATTTTTGGACCAACGGGATTTATCACATGCACAGTGAATTGTTTTCATTCCCGGTATTTTCGAATATTGTTTGTATTTGTAAGGTTATTAGGTTATGAGGTTATAAGGTTATGTCCATGTACCAAAAAATGAAGTGTAACTAATATCTAGGAATATCTAAAACCAAAGTTTTAAACATATAGGCACCCATATGATATGTTATTTAATGTAATGATAATTACCTTCAAATATGCAGGAGGAATAGCACTTGAACGGGCAGTAGATAAGTAAGGTTTCAATCGATTAATTAACATTATTGTTAAGTCTTTTGTAAAGCGAAAGCTTTTTTTGAAACACAAATCTGATAACACTTCAAACGGGTTTTGCGTGTCTCGTAAACCTCTTCTGTAAAGTCGCATACTACTCCTATATAATATATATATATATATATATATATGTATGTATATATAATCATTTATTTACATTTGTACCGGTAGGTGTTAAGGACTATTCCTAACATGTCATTATTCGTGTACAATTGAGGAGCGTTTTTTTCAAAAACGATCGTGTCCAAAAAATCCTTTTTGGAAAAAACGCTCTTGAAGCGAAAAACCGTTAAAATACGAAAACCGGCTTTGATTTAAATGTTCATGTGACATGATCGTTTTTAAAAACACTTTCCTCAATTGCAGTTTATAAAGAAATGTAGTTCCTATAATATATATACGAGTTACACAACAATATTATCATCCATCCCTTAAAGATCAACAAAAACTATTGACACAAGAAACGAAAATTACCTGCCAACACAACCTTACAAACCCAATGTAAAATTGTTACATTCACGTTTTACCTCACTGTTATTTTACAGTGAATTTTACTAACATAATGTTATTAACAGCGGACATTTTCCTTATAGAATTGCATTTTCGTTGCATACTTTAAAATTTTACATTTTTATGTAGTTAACATAATGTTAAGCGTAACATTTGCTTACAGAATCACAGCAATAAATAGTTACTTATTATTCTATTCTCCGAGAGTGTAAAATGAAATTTGATTTTATTTGGTCTTTTTTATTTTCATTTAGTAATCACAAAATAATTTTTATTATTGTTATAAAATAATCGCAATATGAAAGAGTGAAACCGAGCGATATGAAACAAGAGTACATCGTTATTCTGAAGGTAGACATAACGAAGAACTTGTAAACAGGATTAAATTGTTGTTTGTGTAAACGTTTACGATATAAAAGTTTATTTAAATAAATTGTAAAGTGTAAGCCAGTATAAAACACAAAAACTAATTACCTGGAATGAACAACTTAAATATTAACAAAGGTTTTATTTATTGTTTGACAGGAAAACAAACAATGGGCAGAGCTTTTATGAAACTCACTTTTGTACTTACTAATTAAAAATGAAACGTAATTTTAGGGATTTATTTTCAATGAGAGCCAATATAATGCTCCTAATATCTAATTTCGTAAATTATGTACTAAACCTTTAAAACATATCGAACGTTTTCTTTCAATTTATATAGAATATTTCAGATAATTGCAGTACCTACGCAGCTTTAGGTAGCCGCGACGATCAATATAATATAAAATTAAAATTACGCAGTTTTGTATGCTGAATAAATATTTTATTTTAAAGCTGTCATTCAAAAATAAATAATTCTTAATTTTCATTTAGAGGCGTTCCAGATTAGTAGAGTTGGGATTAAACATCGGCCTCTAACAATTTGATCTTGAATCTTAGAACAATTTACTTTTTTACTTTTACTGTTGACATTAGACTTTTATCTTATAATTTAGGTAATATGTATGAAATAAGATATATGAAATAGTTAAGGGCTTAGGTATGCAAGATGCAAAAATTGACTGGTACCCATTTTGCTTTCAGATGTTATACGGGCCCGAAGAATTTTATACCATTTGATAGTTAAAGGGTTAGGTATTTAGGATTCAAAAATTGGGCGGTACCCATCTTGCTTACCGAAGTTATACGACCCTAAAAATTATAGTCCAAACTGATCTAGAAATCTTATCAGAGCCTTTCTCGTAGCTATTACAATTTACAATTATACCTTTTACAATTAAATTGTATTTTTATCTGATTTCTGATGGTATTTTGATATTTCTGAGTATCTGATTGTGAGATAAGTATTTTTTACCTGCACAGAGTATCATAATCCAGGGCCTTAGAAGAAATGCGGGTATCGATTATGACGAGGTCGTGTAATTTCGATAAAAATTCTTCTAAAGCAACATCTTGCGTATTAGAACATGTCACCTCAAATCCAAGTTTGTCCGCCGCCCTCGACATAGCCTCAAACACTGGATCTGATTGAAGAACCACCAATAAAATCTTAAGTGGACTTCGATTTGCGGGCAAAAGTAGTCCATATTTAAGTTCTTGCGGCCCTTTCTGGAAAAGAGAAATGCGTACATTAATTATCGAATATCGACACTTTTAATTGCGACGTGAACTGTAATACAAGTACTTAACGAACCTTTATTATTTGAAGATTATTTGAAGACTCTGAAATAATTTGATTACGAGTACTAATTCTACTGTAATTACTAATTTTCTCTTTTAAATTTATATCTCCGAAGACAACGCAACGTAAATTCGAAGGAATATTTAGCAAATTCTTAAATTTATTTTTATTTCTGTTTAGGAATAATTTATTGTTTTCGTAGATTTTTAAAACTTTTTTATTGTCGTTTGGCGTTTGATTTTCTATTTTATGTTGAGTTTCAATTTGCGGTTTTTGCAAGGAATCGGACAATTTTTGGTTGTCCAACTGTTGGTTGGTTGGCTGTTCATTTATACAAGTGTCGCCTTTACATTTATCTTGTTTTACTTTGAACCATAATTGATTTTTTAGCAGCGATATTTTGACGGGAACATTTAAATTCGTTTTCGTTAACCGATTCGCGTTAATATGCGACTTTATCTCATTAAATTTTTCACGACGCTTCTGAAAAATGCTGGCAAATTCCTTGTATTTCTTTTTAACTTTTTTCATAAATCTGCAGTCGTCATTTTGCAAAGGTTCGTTTAATTTATCTGCGTTAGTCGGTTTCGGTAAATTATTTTCGAATTTTTCGATATCGGCCATTTTAGAAATAACTATTTTCTTATTTGTTTGTGGAAGGGTAAAACATTCGGTATAAAAATAACGCCGTCCTTTATTTTTCTTGCGGTTTGGTGCATGATCGTTAAAGTCCAAATTTGAACTAAACGTACAACGTTTAACTTCATTAATATCGTTTTCTTTCAATTCAGATCCGTTTTGCGACAAACTACATTTTTGGGTAGGTGGCCGAAATTCCGGGTCGTTCGGTTCCTTATTTTTTTTATAATATTCGCATAAATTTTTTAAATTCCCGACGTATTTATTATCAGAAATGTAGTTTAAAGTTGTTATGGATTGACTTACAAACTGGTTATTTCTGAAATTTTCCAGAATAGGACGTTTTTTGTATGTTCCTAGTTCATCGAGCTTTTTAAAGTTGCTATAATAGTTTAATTGAGGAAAAAATCCGATATCGCCTCCCCCTTTTCCAAATTCGGTTTTCTTATTAAACGGCGTTGCGATAATGTCTTTAGGACGTTCGTCGTTAAAGTTTATAGCATTTCTGTTATTATTGCCGTTCGTTCGCATCGCATGTTCGATAATATTAGTCGCAGATTGTTTAATATCGAGTATTTTCTTTTTTAAATTATATCTTTTTCGATTTTTTTTTGTAAGAATACTACTGCTCGATTCTAAATGTAATGGGAATTTCTTCTGACGTTTTCGAAGTTTTTTATGGTAATTAATGTTTTGGCGATTTTTTTTCGGTGCCACTTTTGAAGATCTAACTTCATTTGTAAATTTTAGCAAAGTACGCTTTACAACACATTCGTCGTTTCGAGCTCTCTTAATAAAAGACCGATCACTAATTTCGTTCGACAATATATTCTCGTAGTGTATAATTTTGTTTTCTTTTAAAGGCTTTAATACAGAAAAATCGTCTTTTAAAAATGATTTTAAAGAAGCCGCCATAACATTCAGTGGTGCCGCATTTTCTGGAATACCATTCATGTAATTCGGTATTTGTTTTTTATATTTCTTATAAGGTTTTTCGTCAGCTGGTAATGAACAAAGGGAATGTCCAGTTTCGTTTGATTTTGACGATTTTATTCTATAGGGTTTTTTAGGACAATCTTTCATTGTAAAATGGTCTCGCAACATTTTTATGCCTGCCATGTTTGATGGTTTTCTATTTTAATCTATTTTATTTTATTAGTTCGTTGTTATCTATGTGGAATAAGATACTTTTTAATTTCTATATGTTAAGAAGACATTCAAAATTTTGACAACCGTAATAAATGTTTTGTTTTTATGGGGTTACTACGGCATGTTTTCAAATAATCTTTTCACAGTAATATTCTAAAAATTGAAATGTTTTCGTTGAATACGTTAACTATTGATTCATTTTACTTTGATTATTGATGAAGATGAAGAATCTGTAGTTATTTCTAACGAAACACGTTTTTCCTTTTTTTTTATTTGGGAACTTGTAGAATGCGGAGAGAGTTGCGGAGTTGGGAGTTTACATCCGATACTTTCCTTCTTATTCACTATTAAAATACGCAAATTACAACATTTGTTATTAAAACAAATACAAATGCTTACGAAAAGCATTACTCGTTGAAGTGCTACGGCTCGACGCGGATATCTTATTTAATTTAAGAATTTTACACAGATTCCCAATTGTATTCATCTTATGCGGTATTTCATATGTCGAAGAATTATTTTCATCTTCGCCATGCATATCATACATTATGTTACCTAATAAATAAACAGAACAAAGCAAAAACGAATACTAGATATTTGGAAGTCGTATATTAATGGTACCTACATTTATCAAAATTTAATAGATTTGAAGATGACGAATGTTTTGGTCTTGCAATTTGTACATCACTAGCATTTTCGTTTAAAGACCTTCTGATATCGAGACACGACCGGCATATAAAACGTTTAAACCACATGGAAAAAATTTATTTCCTCATTAAATTTAAATTGTTTTTTATAAATTGATTTGTTGTACTAACGCAAAACTATAAAAAATGCTTCTAAAATATTTTCGTTATTAATTGTCAAGAATGACGTTTGTAAAAGGAATTTCCTATATTTAGGTAACAAATGAAAATGTCACTATGCGGTTTTTGGACGGCTTTATCCGTGTATCTACATGTAAAAAATTCTAAAGAAACGACTACTCACCTATTAGATTGAAACTTAAAATTATAGGAATAACTCCATGTCAAATCAAGCAATAAAAATGTATTTTTGGACTTTCAATATTTCAGATTTGTAAGATTTTTTATTTATTCGTTGTGCATATTAAGAGGACGAAAAACCCAAAATTTGAGATGTTTTGGGCTAATAGTGTTTGAGCTATTGATTTTAAAAGAAGCAAAAATTGCATAAATTTGACATCTTTAACTCTTTAAAACGCCACAACTCCAAAACTACCCCACTTTCAGAGCTCAATGTGGTATCACTCTTTTCTGTTTTTAACGGGCTTTAATTTGATATGCAACACGACTATGATATTTAAATTTTGGAATATTTTTTAAAACTTTAAAAGAATGTTTTTTTGAAAATCTCAAAAAAACACCTTTCAATTTTTTTGACAAAAATATATGTTCTAAATAATGTATTCAGCCAGACTCGATGCTGAAACAGAGGAAAGTAAGCGGTACTTTATTGTAGTTGACTACGGCCGAAGAACCTTAAGCTATTGTGATGAACGCTCGACACAACTGATGTCGTACGTCAATTATAAAAATAAAATAATAAAGCGCACATAAACGAATTCTGAGCAATTCCATTACTTATTGTGAGTACAAATGAAAAGGGGCATTTTTATTTAGGTAATATAGAAAAACAATGTAGGTTTTCATTTCATATATTTTGTTAAAAGGAAAAATTTGTAGATTAAGCAATTCCATTCCATTATCTTTATATTCCAGTCTCGATGGTTAGAAAAACAGTAAAATACTTTTAGCATCAATTAAGTAGGAACCAAGTTATTATAAACCCCACTAAAGAAGTAAGTCATTTAAACAACTGCGGATAATCTCATTTTAAGTTAGACGATTTTGATTTAATTTGATATAACAGATAGAGTAAAACCAGTGGATTTTTATTTGAAATTTTCTTTTAAACATTTTAATTCAATTTTTAAAATGTAATATTTTCATTAAAAATTAATTTTTGGCACTTTGTCGAATAATCGTGTTTGAGGGTGATGTATAAAATGTTGAAACATAAAAGTAGATATTGTACGTAAAATATATTTACACGTATATATACTACTTATTAAATTCATTTTGATTGCATTTTTCAGTAAAATAAATTAATCTATTTATTAAGCACATCTAAATAACAAGGTATAGAAATAATTTTGATTTTAAAATATTAGTTTTAAAAATGCAAAGTGTAAAAGTATTTACATACAAACAAATCTCTTTTATTAAAGTATCTATAAGTAATCGATAAGTATTGTTTATTAATATGTAAGTGATAAGGTTTGATAAAATAAGAAACATCTATTTACAAACGAAATGGAGTGCTTTTAAATTATTACGTAATTTAAAGAACCACTATTAAAATATCAATAACGTCGAATTTAGTAGAAATGTTTTTTTTTTAAATTAAGTACTAAGTGATATGATGTTAAAATTATTTTCAAAACAAACAATAACTATAATTAACGAATTCTTACCTTTAAAATCGAAGAATGCGTTTTGAATATCGGTGATTTTACAACATTTTCGAGATGGTTGACATTTAATTGAAATTGTACCGTTTGTCGTCTACGTTTATATACGGCAGATTCGTCTACTATTTCTGAATTGTTTGGAACTTCTTTTGTATTAATGTACACCGATTGCTTCCTATTTCGTTTTGATCCACACCACAAACTAAAACAATTCCAATCGAAGGTTTTTTCTGACCGATTTCTATCGACGGGAATAGGTGCAGGAAAAGTCGATTCGTCCGAGTCAGATTTGGAGTTTACGCGAATCGATGAATTTTGAGAACGGCCGCAATATGTGCAGTGATCGGACATATTTTTGGAAATATACAAAATTATGTTGCGGTAGTAGGTACAGTCAAAATTACTGATAGACATTGATGTTAGCAGTTATCAATTTATAGAGATAAGATAAGGATAATAGCTTTTAACGATTAAATTATAATGAGTATATGTTTCAGCTTTTAATATAGGTAAATACATAGTACACCCAAACCTCAAATATTATTTTTTCGATAAGTACCTGACATGGATGTTTTTTAAAATTGTATTGTAAATTTTAGTCTTTAGTTTCCGATCTATGCATCGCGATATAAACGGTATAAAGTTTGATACGAGGAAATATCTGTATATTCTAGAGTATACGTTATTCAAGTTGTCGAGTATACTGTTGATGATGTTCTTACAAAATTCCATTATTTAGTAAAAATTGTTTTAGGCAGTTTAATTTAGTTCCGTTATTTAGTTTAAAAATAAAAGTTTAGTTAAAATTAAATTTTTTTTATAGTTATTATAAATACGTATTTCTTTCGGCGTTATAAATATTAAAATATGTACACTTATTTTGATATAGCTTATCCAAACCTATATGATGTTCACGTCATCAACAAAAAGTTACTAGATTGTTTATTTGTAATTCGGTTTAAAGTTTAGAAAGTGACATATTCTATAGATGATTTACCTGCGCACATATTAGTTGATATAAAGAAAAACTACAATTTATTAGATCTGTCAAAATACCAGGTACGAAGTGACAGGACTGTGTGAAACGTAATCTTGTATTGATGACGTGAACATCATATAGGTTTGGATAAACTATACAACTATGCAACTTTACACACGAGTAGCTTAGGAAACGCCTTATCAGATGGTGCTAAAAATTCGATTTCGGGTAAAAGTGGAATTAGGCAGTTTTTATTAAAGCGACTTGGTTTGGTATGTACATACTTGGTCAGTTTCTTTTTAATCTACATACGATTAATAAGCTCTGTTATTTTTTTCAAATTATTTTAATTACCTACACCATTGTATAAATAAAAATTAATATTGCCCGGGGTCAGCTATAAAGATTTTCATGAAATAAAATTAAGAACTTGTGAAGTTGAACAATACCTACTGTGTATTTCTTGTAAAATTGACGCTTGTTTATGAAGTTGATCTTTATTTGAAAGTATCAATAATCAACTGATTGGCATTCTAGTTTTGTAATTACGGTTTCCTTAGTTTGAGACGTGATACCTACATGTTATTCTATATTTCCACACGTATGGGTAATAGGAGTATTATTTTACAATGAAATAATGAAAAAATATGTACCTATGTGTGTAAATACATACCTACCTATTAGTGCGAAGTTTATGTAACAAATTCATATTTACATTATTACATGTGATTAATCAAGTAAAGTTACCGTTCATCGAAAAGAGTGAAATAGGTTTAGGTAATAAGTAGGTAAACAAGGTATACTCTATTATTAAAGCAATCGCTTTATGAAAATTTATAGCAGGTACCTATACCTTATCCAAGCGGTCTGGCGACACGTCATCAGTAAAAGTTACTAGATTGTTTATTTGTGATTCGGTTTAAGGATTGGAAAGTGACATATTCTGTAGATAATTTACTTGCATACATATTAGATGGTAACCAAAAAGAAAGACTACAATACAATTTATTAGAACTGTAAAAATACGAGGTACAAGATGACAGCACTGTGTGAAACATCACCATCTAGTAGCCTGTTATTGATGACGTGTTCGCCAGGTCGCTTGGATAGCCTGCCTACTTAATTTATAATTTTTTTTAAATTTTATTTGGTCATTAACTACGGAAGCTACTGCAATTGGGAGCTACTGGTTGTTAGCAATTCCCAATAATGATTACAATATATAGAAGATCTTGAGTCTTACAAATTACAATACTTGTAGACATTATTGTCCTAATGGAGTACCTATTAATCTTAAGTGTACGAAGTTTGGGTTAAAAATGGCGACCTCGAACGTTTGGCCCTGTCCTTGTTAATATTGACAGATACGATTAATGAAAAACTAAATAATGTACAACAACTATTAGGTATTTGATCACAATTAGTCAATGTTTCATTCCCAATCAACATATCCCAACACTGTTCAAGTTATCAAGTTTTTTTTGCTTATCATTAAAAAGTCTGTCGATAAAAATACAGAGAGGTATCTAATTATTAAACTATAAATATGTAGGTAGGTAAACACTACATTTCTGCGAACCGAGATTCTAAAAATTTGTGTAATTCCTATACGGAAACTTACATATATATCGAGAGGTTCGTCTTCAGGAGTGAGTGCTAAAGAACCTTTTCGGTGAACAACACCGCAATTGGATTCTGAAACGAAAACGAATTATTAATGTAGGTACGTTCATATTACATAGACTGCGAAAACAAATTTTCAGTAGCTATACTCTTAAAAATACTCTTTTCTAAACTATTCGATAACGGTGCGTATAGAGAAAGATAAAATAAATTGTAGAAAGATATAAGTACTCGATATTACTTATTCAATTTAAATGATTAGATAATAATGGAGATATAGGGGTCTATTCTATAAAATCTGTTAATTTTAACTATTAATTAATTTTCAAAACATAACAGTTATAGGTAATAATAATATAATAATAAAAGTTATAGATAATAATTAATGAGGTCGCAGTAGCAGTAGATACTAAATCACGTAATTTATTTACATCATCTAATCGACTAGACACTTATATATGAAATCTACAGAAAAGAAAGTTGTTTGATAAAATATGTTCTAAAAATATTAGAAGATGTAGGTATTTAAAGTATTATGTAGATATAGCATAATTACATTAATGTTATGAATGAGAAAAGATGCAGGTACTATAAATAAAATTATGTATACGTATAAAACTATACCTATAATTAAATACTGCTTATAATGGACTTACTGCTTACCGAACTTATAATGAACAATAGAATTCAACGACATAACATAGAAAATAGAAAAAAAAAGTTTCTAAAACTAATTCAACTGTCGTGTTTTCTTTTAAACCAATATGAAAGCCAGTCGAATATGTCGCGATTTATTCGATTTGTCAAAGTTAACTAGTTTTATTATCAATGCGATGTTTATTTTTGCTTTCATACACGCTCCATTGAAAAATTCCTGTCAATTGATGAAATTGTACTTATAACCTTAGGATGCGCGGCATAAACATTTTTTATCTACTACGTATTAACAACGTTTTTCACTCAAAACTTTCTTGAAATATAAAATAATCGTTTTTTAAAAAATAATTTTCTTTTTCAGATGCTCTTTAAGGGGAGGAATGCGCGGATGGATTTCGAGTTGCAACCAGAAAAAGGTATGTTTATTAATATAATTTATTATAGACATTTACCAGTTTTATTAAAAAGGTTATCTCATATGAGGAAAAAACAATATTTTAGCACAATTTTTATAATAAGTACAAGTACCTACTTTGCACTAATCACTTTTCGTGCTAATGTCAAGTACGCAGATGTGTTCTGTTTGTTGATATTTTATTAATTTTTTATCAAAAAATATACTTACTTACTCAATTTATCATTTTAAATTAATCATCGCAATTAGTGTGATAGACGAGAGTTAACGAAGTATGAGGCGTTCGGTTACAATAAATTTTACTAAACTTTAAGTGCTATACATAATCTGAACTTTTAGTAATTCTGCACAATATCCAATATTTAAAGGTGGAACTTGAGTTTTTATTGTTTCATTAACAATAAAAAGCGATGTATATGAGCATTTATTTTTAAATTATTCTCGAGTAACAGATCATTAACTTCTTTTTGGAATTCCATTTGAATTCAAATAAATATTGTACTTGTTATTATATTTAAGGTAAGCTTTAACCAACACTCGCTATTAAGTAATTTGTATATACTTATGTATGTTATAGTTTTTTTAATTTGATTTTTTATTATTTACAATCCACGATAATATATGTACATTCGGTACTTTTTTGTTATTTCTCGCGAAAGCGGTACGATTTTTGAAAACAAAATAATAAAATAATAAGTCATATGCACTTACTAACTTTTATTATTTCAGTGCGTTTACTAATTGTAAGTATGTGTTCGTTTCTCAATTTCTACTTAATTGTATTCGCCTAAGTAAAAATACATATCTGTCCATCTTGCTTAAAAGTGTTACTTTCAGGTTAACTTTTTGTTTAATAGACAGGTTTTAGATTTTACACCATCGTTCGTATTCTATTTATTGATATTAAACCTTGAAAATTTTGAAACCAAACGATCAATTCATAAATTGATTAAAGATTCACGTCCAATTATTCAACCGGTTATTAAATGAAATATTAAAATATAGTTTAAGCAGCACCTAATTTTATTATGTTTAATTAAATAGGCAGTCCAATTAATTAACAACTATATTCTCAGATTTACACAACTTTTGAAAGTTGTCTTCTAACAAGAACTTTATTTAACATTAATATTAAAATGGATAACACTATATTTTAGGACAGTTCATTAACGAATTAATTAATTAAGTCATCCCCTTGGGCCGCATCAAATTATTTTAATCAAATTGGGAGACTGATGCCATCGATAATAAAACCGATAATTGTAATTTTCTAAATTTGACGATAATTTATTGTTACCTTTATATATTGTTATAGGGATAAATCTAATTTAAATTGAAGTACCTACAGGTTTGATTACTATTAAATATCTTACTAATCGTAAGTAAAATTAAAAATTATTTTATAGTAGGTGCCTATCTGATTGTATTTATTATTGGTGCTTAAGGCAATACGTACAATAGAAAAGAATAATTATTTCGAATGCGCAGTGAAATTAAAAAACAAAATGATATCTAAAAAGTGGCAATATTGCCAAGTGTCTCCCAAAAAAATAAGTTTAATGTATTTAAAAGCAAGTAATCGAGAAGGTTTGCGCTCATTCTGATCTACACAATGTTCAGAAAAATTAAATATTAAAAAAAAAGTTTGTTTTGTCGTTTTTCTTTTTAATATCAAATGATTTAAGATCAATTTTGTTTCTAATAAAAATATAGGAGTAAAATTTACGATTTGTAAATTGTATAATTTTTTGGAGAGAATTCATGTAGATACGTACTTATCGAACTATTCGAGAACATATGTACAGGTTGTTTCGTTAAAAAAATTAATATGACACTTCAGCTTAAATTCGAGATTGCTTATACCCAATCAGTTACCTATATTTTTATTTCTGATCTTTTCTCTGCTACACGTAACAAGGGTGCAAATCTACTGTAATATATTTACCTATAATATAATACCTATATTAAATTTTTATAGAAGCGAAATAATAAGTTTAAAAAACATATTTGTTTTTAAAGAATTATGAAACTAAATTTTAATTTTTAAAACGAAATTATTTATCAACACATGTTACATATTCTAATACAGACATTAGGAAATTCTCCACATCGTAATAATTCAATTGTATCATTTTGATATTTATTACCATTTTATGGTCCATTGAATAAATAAAGATTACATATTATGTATTAAAAATTATTTCTCTAATTTAAAATAAAGATTATTACCTAATCTATTACCTATTAGAAGATATCAACTAATCACAATTAAATATGCGATGTTATAGTAACCCAGTTTTCACTACAGAAACTCGTTTTAATACTCACCCATAAGGTATATTATGACTATTAAGACAATCCTTTTAATAATATATTTTAGAAACGCATAACACCTCAACAACAATTAGTTTGCAATACGTTCTGTATGAGTAATGCGATACGTAGATATACAATCGAGGAAATTAATATTCAAACGCACCTGCGATTGCAATGCAATATTCACTATAAAATTCAAGGTACAGTCGGATGACTGTAAAGATACCTATATTGATAAGAAAACGCATTCTTATTTCGGTAAATAAACAGCCGCCCCGTGTTGTCCGCAGTTGGTAAATCAAGGGCATTATAAGGTTTCACACTTTTAGACGCGATGCTATTTATGTAACTATGTAATATAATAAATTAATTTAGAGTCTAAAAGTATTTGTAACTTATCGGAGTTTTTTACAACCTTTAAACCAATAATATTTTTATAAAGTAGGTAACGTAAAAATGTTATAAATTATGAACAGCATTTCACTTCGTTATACTCGAAGAAAAAACATCTATATCTTTTATTACTTAAAGAATTTACATCGTCATGACATGCTCATATATATATATAATATGACGGATTTTTATTAACTTTCAAATTGAGTATAGTGCAACGATTATTATGTACTTAGATTAAATTGGCAACTCACAGGTGGGTCAGGGTCGGTATCAAAAGTATTTTTTAATAAACGATTATACAGTTACCTACCTATACTATTTTTAGATTATTTTGGCCCCGATTTTACGTTTTTATTATGCTCCAACTTTAATGCAATCAAGAAAATCGTTATTACTATTAAAAGAGATTTAAATTTAGGGAGAATTTTGTTAAAAGCAATTAATTTGAACACTTATATTTTAACGAAACTTACGAAGCATAAATTACACTAAGTAATTTTAATAATAATAAACATGTTTATTATATTGTGCTATTGTACTCTATGAGACAATTTTTACTATCTTGATTGATAAAAGGCAACTGAATCAAAATTAACTATATTACCTACACTTATGTTGTTATGTATGGTTTTTTAACCGTGCCTAAAGTTCTATGTTAAAATATCTATCACACATATTATATTAAATGTTAATCATCTTCTAAAGCACACCCTTTCGAAATAATTAATAAAAATATTAGTACACTATGTACTAAAAGATTATCTGTAGGTATGTCGGTACTTTTGCTATTTTACCTTTACTTCTTTGAATAAAAGTATGGAATAAATTTAACGCCGTCTAAAATAAACGTTTCTTTATTAAAACGCCAGAGTAGATTTTTCAGTCGTCATTATAAGGAAACTTTTCCAATTGGTTGTGTTGATTAACCCTCGATATTACTGTACATACAATACAACTGACGTTTAAGGGTAGTTGTCCTGTTACTATTATTTTTCGGGGAAGTGCAAAAACACGTCAACTTTATTTTGTACTTATGTGTAGATACATTTTTTAAAGGTTTTTAAGTTAAATTTAGCCTTATTTGACCATTTTTTCAATGATTTTAATCATATTTGGCGGTGTTTTACCGCCATAACAGTTGTTTACCGAATCGTGATAATTGTGTATTTCATTCCTCATTATAAGAAAACTTTTCCGCGTAGCTTCGTTAAAAACGATTGTTTTGTGCTATATGAAACAATGGCATTCTTATTTGGCAGTCCCATTTTCAGATGGTAGTTTCACCATTTAAACGGCCGTGTCCGCAGATAAAAAAAACACGTGTCGTTTAGTTTTTGGTCTACTATAACATATCCAAAAATGAACTAGATGAATGAATGAATTAGATAGATTTATATTCTTTTAACAAACGGCATATTGTACTTGTTTTTTATTGTATAGTAGCTACCTTAAATTATACTCGCATAAAACTATCAAATTGGAATAAATTGACCTATTCGCAGAACTGTATAGAAAAATGGCACGTTCTGTGTCTTAGAAGAATTTCTTTTATTAATTTAGATCTCGCCAGGAATAGACAGCACCTGAAAAGCATTTTTAATTTTGTTAAAACTAACAATTTCAAAAGTAGGACCAATTCGTCTGTTTACGACCCTTTACACGTATTCGCGGCCCCAACAGATATTTTATGAAGTAAGAGTAAAATCATAAGAAAACAGTCAAAATTAAAAAGAAAAATACTTTGTATGTTTATGTGCTAGGTATGTTTTTCATTTTCATTATTGTTTTTTATCGTTTTACTATTATTGCAGCAAATATTCGTTGGGTTCGTGAATAAGTAACGGACCGTAAACAAACGAACCTACCTTATAACACTCGCCTCCCCGAGGCGTAAAAATATTTTAGCAATTTTCTCAAGAAAATTCTCGGTAGGTATTTATTTTCTGCACGGTTAACAAAACAAATACATTCGTACAGTATTTGTGTAATACGTTAAGGATTTTCTTTAACAAATATCGATAACGTCGTCAAAAAAAGTCTGATGAAAAATAATGAAATTTGAATGCTTAACTTGAAAAATTAAAGCTCTTTTATTTTTTCATAGTTTTGCACCAAAAATTCTACAATACCTACATATTATAGGTATACGTTGTTAACTAATCGTAGAAAATATTTCTTGTACTTCTTATTGTACTTCTTGTACTTCTTGAATTATTAATTATTCCTACAATAGACATATAATACATAAAATAAAATATATATCATAAAATGCATATCTACCTGCCTATAATGTGTCTAACAAGTTAAGTAAATTTTCGAAAATAAGTTAATAATCTAATTAATAAGTTGGGAGAGGCCTATATATGTTCAAAAATTAACGAAAAATAACCGAGAAGAATTATAAAAAGTAAATAATCATACTTTTATCTATATCTTCAATTATTATTTAACTGAATTAATTAATTATCGGTAAAATTCTAGTAAATTTTGTTATAAATAAAACAATGTTTGACGTCTTTTAATGTATTTTTTTGGTGTAATATTTTAACAAATACTTATACCTAAGTAAGTAGGTAAAATAATTTTTTGTTTAATAGCATTACTAACAAGAATTTCTTTTTTTAAAACCGCTTGTTTACCCGAGAGAAAGCTTTATAATAATCGTATTGATATTCAAAAAAAGAATGCAAATTAATATTCAACTGCACGCTAGAACTGAATTAATGCCGAATATATTAATACAATCAAACGAAAGAATTTGTAATAAAATCGTAAAAATTTTCAAGTTATTGTCGAATGTTTAATATATTATATAGGTGTATGAAAAAATAGGATATACGTATTTTATATAGGTAAATAATATAAAAATATATATTGGTATTGTTTTTCATAGGTAACTACATAATTGGAAGCTTTAAACCAGTTAACCTAGGTTATTAATAAAAATATTATTTAAGAGCGTAAATAACTGTTAAATTATTTCATTTCTATTATGCGGTCAGTACTTGATTTATTCGATTACTAATCAAATTGCCTTTATTAATTATATTTTATGTGATCAATAACGCTTTAAAGTGTTTAAAGTGCAATGCTTTATTATTTATTATCGATTTTCAATAAGAGATTAAAATAATGAAAGTACGTTCATATAAATTAAACTAATAAAACTGAAAATGAAAAAAAATAAGTACCGTTAAGTTCATTTGTTGCGTTTCTATTAAGGAACGCTTCCATTTCCGCAATATCCTTGTCTTCGTAAATGATCATTTTCACAAATTTTATTAAATAATTATCTCCATTAACATGATTGTTCTAAGGTATAAAATTGCACTACACTTTCTCATTCTGTTTATATATTACGTGAACTTGAATGGGATATTACGACCGCTCGTTCACACTCGGACTAACTAACTAGAAAGTAAAATAAAAATTTAAGGTTGTAGTCCACTTTGTGACGTAAGAAAGTCGAGGTTCGAGATCGTCTAAATAATCAAAATGCTTCTTCAAACGAAACAAAAATATGTATAAACGTAAATAATCCAGGCGAGATATTCTGTTTTTGTTTTTTTTTTAATTTAAGAACTTAATAAAATTTAGAATGGAAAAGTGCTAATGAAATAAACTAACATTTCTTGCTATTATTTTTAAAATCAATTAGAATTAATAATTATAAACAATTTACGACTTGACGAAAGACCTATTTAAAATGATAATGTGGCGCTTTAAACAAAATAATTCCAGAAAAAGTATACTAATTGCTTATATTAGATATAATTAAATTAAAGGAAAAAGAAGTCCACTCAAGTTTTTATGTACGTAACTCTAATTTATCTGTACGAATTTCGTAAATAGGTATGTTTCGTTGTATTCATTTGCTCTTGTGATATTATAAAATGCCTATATAGGTATAATCTAAATTTATTTGGTCGCATTTTTTTAAGTTTTTTGAAATAAATATGTATTTTGTGTTTAATCTCAGTTATTATTATCTATCTATAGGTACAACGTCGTAAAATTTATAAAATCATAGTAGGTAATTAATTCTTAAGTCTACCACACACTCGAAATCGGCTAAATTATACTCGATCGGATTGCACAAGTCAAGTTTGCAGTGTATACGGTGACAGGAGTGAAATTAGTTATTTTTGATGTTAGATTGTTTTTCTTGAATATCATCGATTTTTATGCGATGTAACAAAGTGCCTCGTATGTGTAACAACTGGACAAAATATTACAATATAAGAAAGATTTGTTTGTTTTTGCTAAATTATACACTCCTCCTACACTTTTAAATAATGTAATATGTGGATAACGGATTATTCTTTCATGTAGTGAAAACTAGATGTTTTTATTCCTTTTCAAAAAAATGTAATCAATCGAAGATTGAAAATTGTAACGACATGCTCCGGTCTCTCCTATCTTATTTCGCGTAACTTAACCAATAGCAATAATATCAAAATTTTATGTATAGTTTTCGAAAAAAAATATTTATGGTCATTTTACACATTTATATTTATTTAATTTTTTCTTTTAATAAGTATTGATCATATCCTTAATAATTGGAAAAATTATTTTCAAAGAAAAGTATCGGTACCCGTATATGAAAAGTTATTGAGGTTGTAAATAAAAACATTGTTTTACCTTCACAAGGATTCATTAATTTGTTGGTGATGTATTCAATAAAAACTGAATGATTTAAAATTGCCAAATAGGTAGTTAATCTAACCTCAATAGTTGTAAATTATCGCAATCAATGTAGTGATAATTAGAATATGGCCAATCTTTATGTTTAATTTAAAAAAATACGAAATGTTGGATCGTTAAACTTAAAACGCGTATTTAACGAACTCGTCTTTAAAATTACTAAATCGCTTACTGTTATTATGTATAATATATGCAAATTAAGAACCAAGTAAGTATAATTCTGTCGAGCAAAATACCATCACCGCAAAATAATTTATATTATTTGTTGGAGAAATTTAAAATAATTATTGTTTAAACACTATTTTAAACGAAAATTTATTCATCCGATCATTTAGTAAACCCGAACGAAGTTTCGGAATCGATTCTTCTGTTTCGGCATTTTAGGTATCATTTTTATTGTTTGTTTTAACTTTTGCAATAATATTGTGAAATGTTTAGGAATATGCGAACTTTAAAACTGCGAGGCATCGTTTAGCATCACTCACGATATCGATTTTAACATTAAGGGCCTCTTTAACCATTATCTATATTCGAAGTTTTTTCCCACTTTTTAATGATACTTTTTGACTTATAATTAAATATAATTTGCGTTTACGGTTGCAAATTACGGACGACTTTACACTTTCCTACTAGGTAATTTTTCAGTTGTATTGTTCGTTTTGCATTGTGTCCAAAAAAAAGGGACTGTTTTATACTATAAAAATATTTTAAGTACTTGCAACCTTGTGGCTTATTCAATTTTATAAAAATTATTTATTAGGTACATCCAGAACGTATTCAAGTAGGATACTTTCAATAATAACAAAAATGTTATACACATATTTACTTATTTCATTTTCCTTCATTAATGCACAAAAATAACCGCGTTTTATGCAATTACGTATCTATTAATAATATTGTAGTCGCTTAAAATGTGTTGTAAATGTTCATAGATTGATTTTAACAATACACTTCTGAATGTTTACCTAAATCAAATATTTTATCATTCTACATACAATTTCGATTTATTTTTATTCGTTGAATTAATCTTCAAGAGAACAGGAATTACTTTTAGGTCACCTTATATTTATTTACCTATATGACTCAAATTGATAAAATAAATTTAAAAATGTAAATTTAAAACAAGTTGATAAAAGTGCAATGTACCTACACGTGACCTTGTACCTATCTATAGGTGAGATGTCGGTATTCCAGTTCATAATTTTTGATTATCGTAACTTGGAAAAACCATTTGGTCTGCAGCTTATAAAATAAACATTCTTAAATTTTAAACGCTATGATTAATCGGTGTTATGTATGGTGTTTTAACAGACTAGAATGAATTTCCTAAAAATTCTTTTCAGTCGTGTTTTGTGTTTAACGCGTTCCGTTGTGCGTGGAATGACTTTCGATTTGAACTGCGTTTTTATGTGTAATATTGGTTATTAGTGGGATATTTTTTGGAATCCTGAATCGACTATATGCTTTTATATGGCAAGAAAGGGAGGATTTTGTCAATATAATTAATTACAACGACGCCAACTTTCGAGTTATTTGTAAACATATTAAGATTTTCGAAATTCGAATTTCGGTTTTATTTCACAAAGGTATAAGGTTTCGAAAAATATGATTTTATTCAAATGTAGGTATTTAAAATTATAAGTCATATAGGAGTAATTAATATTAAAACAATAACCGCTAAAAAATAAATGATTTATGTAAAAATTACGAATGTCTGTAGAAAACGAGATATTTTAACAAATTATAAAAGTATAGATATATACATAAGTAAATACAGGTACAGCTGTAAGTTTTCGAAGGGCAATTCTACAGCACTTTTCAAAAACTCTTTTATCACATTCCCATAAAATTCTTCTATGTATATTTGTTTAAGTAAATAAATAAGTTGTTTGTGTAATTTAATTCGTTTATTGATCCATATATTTCTGTTATTTTTTGTTGAAAATCTCGCAAATTTTAAATTTTTGAAAAGATAAAAGCTAACCTATTTGACAGTGTCATAAAACGAAAACGAAAGTTATCCGAACATGGTTTACTAATAAAATTTGATAATACATATTTGGTTATTTATTGTTATTATTTATTTGGTTATTTTTAATTATGACGAAAATCAAACTCTGGTCAAAAAGAATTTTATTGTTTTAGTTGCAAATGTTTCCATTTTTTTTCTTTTTAAGATTTAATTTATGTTTCTCTTTATATGTTGAATATTTTAAGGAATAATTAATAAGTAGTTGTATAATGATGATAATAATACATCTGCTAGTAACTGATTGATATGCCGTATTTGTAAGTTGAATATTGTGCAGTATTCATACATATTAAGTTATGATGACGTGCCTAAATGAACATTGCAAATTTACCACTATTATGCAACATGACCCAAAAATAAATAACCTTCATGTTGTACATTTAATTTCATTTTGCATAGTAAATTCTCATATTGTTTAAATTTGTCTTATGTAAATATTAGTCTTTGAATTAACGCCGTAGTGTTCTAGCAAAACTTAATTACACACAACGTTTCTTAATGCTTAATGTTCACGAAACTACAGAATGTTGAACAAAAATAATGAAATAGCGTGTGCAGTAAACAACATAAATTAATAAATAATACAGGCATTATATTGTTTTCTCGTTTAGAGATGAGTGTATTTTGCGACACCTACCTAATAAATATCATCATAAAACGGAAGTGTGGCTATATAAGTAGGTAGAAAGACTCTTCAATAGTGGGTAGACCTACTTTGACTTTTAACGAATAACGTTTAGGTTAATTATGTATTATATTTTAACGCAACGCACAGTGTTCATATAAAAATTTAAAGCGTTAATTTTAAAATTCTATATTTAAAATCAAATTCGTTTAATTTTTACTAGAATACTATACATACGTATTTTGTTTAAGTTTTTTTTTTAATAAAGTAACTTTTAATCCTCATAATGCCGTATTATTTCTTTGACACGTAATAGCAGTGGGCTCATTATAGACCCCATGCAGGTAATTATCGAGTGATTATTACACAGAAAATTACTGCGATAGTAACATAATTATGTTTCAATCAGAGACCGATTTACAGTGACGAGCAGGTAATTCTAGATAAAATTAGAATTAGGTACGGGTAGGTAACCTATTTAATTTTTTGAAAAACGGTACGTGCTACAATAGTCATAAGTATTTTAACGTTTCATACGTTTTATTAATACGATGATACCTACATCAACAATATAAAAATGTGGAAGGCATTTTTCGAAAATAATAATTTAAGCCTAAAATTTAATGGCACGAATTTGTAGATTATATTATTATATTTATGTAGGTTATTTAAATAAAACGCCATATTTTGCGGTCATGAAATATTCTTTTAGGGACCTACTAATACTTAACTGATATGAAAAGAGTTAATAACGTTTGAGGGCTTTAGGTACGTTTGGAAAAGGGTTTTCTTTATCTGCATACAAAATATATGCCCGTGAGACTTATTGAATATACATATATATATATAGGGAAAAATACTTTATTTCTTTTATATTTATAGATACATATATGTACATGTATATATGAAAATATTTTTCACAGTCACTTATTATTATTAATATGTAAAAGTGTTACGTTAATAAATAGTTACAATACTTACTAGTGTAACGCAGACACACAATATATAATAGATAAATTATATAATATGTAAATGTAGCCCACTATCCGTTGTAAGAGAAATTAAGAATGTGGTAGATGGGAGGCATATTGATTACATTAACGCTTTTAGTGTAATGAAATTAAGGAAGGGTAAGCGTACAGATCTTCATAAAAATTAACAGACATTTAAATTACTAATTGTAAGTCGCGAGCATTGTTGGCTCTTTTTCCTGACGATTAAAAAATTAGAAAAATTAAGCACGCATGCTCGGTATGACTTAAAACTGGTTTTCTTTAGATGTGGTCGCTTAAGGGAGAACGAGAAAATAAAAAATAAAAATATGTATGTATGCAGAATCATGTAAAACAAGGAAAACATGCCAAAAATTTCGTTTTATTAAGCGAACGGCATTAAAACATTCATTTTTAATAATACATGTAGGTATTACATGAATCAAAATTATCTATGTACATACATGGATACTTATAAATACATATTTTCTTTATTAAAATACTCATGAAGCATTATTTGACGATCTCTTTGTATTTTTATGGTTTAAATCCTTTTTTTTTTAATAGTTTGAAATTCTTTACCTAATTAATTCAGTTATGTTATAGTTTCTCAAGTTACGGGGTTGTTTTAACCCTTGAACATAGTTCAAACTTTCTCTTAGAAGTATAGCTAACGGTTCATCTTTCTCTTCTGATAAAATTGACAAGAATTTCTTTCGTTCAATCTTCCACATTTTCAATTTCTGCATATTCATTAAATTCAGTATCAATATCGAAATTTGCTCGTTCCAATTAAAATTTGTCTAAATTCGCTGTCACGTCTTATATTTATTTACTGTCACCACTTGTTTGCCTTGGAAAACCATTTCCCACAAAACCTGTATAGGTAAAATGAAATGGATCCTTAAGATGAAATATTTTTTAACAGTTTTGTTTACCGGTATAAAATACGAAGTCGTAGTTAAATAGAAAAATTGCAATCACATTTTCAACTTATATGCAAGCATGTACATTATGCAAAATAGTTGTGCACAAAAATTATGGAATTTTCTGAAAATTTATATTAGTTAAAGATTCACGAAAATGCCTACTTCTGAAATAGATAAACGCATTTTAAATTGTATATGTATAACTGTATCATATATCTTTGTTTCTACCTGTATTTTGTATAGGTAGGTACTTACATATATTAGGTACACCTACCTTAACTTTTCGAAGAAACTTTATTATTTTTATAATACGTAGGTACAAATTTAATCTGACAGATAACGTATTTGCGAGTTTAAAATACATATTATTTATAAAGGAATACTTTCAAATAAATTTGAAGAAAATATGAAAGTTTCTATATGAAAGTTTACGAAACCGGAGTCGTGAAAAGGAATTTTCTCATTTTCTCAACAAAAAATAAAGTAGTCCGTTAAGTTCACGCTAACGGATCCCTTCCGACTAAATTATTTGTATAACTTATACATGCTCCGCACAAAAAAGAAATACATGAAGCATTAACACTAACAAAGTAAAAAAGAAAACCTGAAATTTGAGAAAAGCTGGTGGACTAGCGTGAACTTGACGAACCATTTTGTTTTTTTTTCATTACTTATTAGTTCTAAATGCGATGCGATAGAAAAAAAATAATATGAAACATTAAGTGCTTCTCAACAACAGCCCATCAAGTTAACCGACATATGTGTATCTGTCCGGTTTAATTTGTCTATGCGAGTGAGTATAATTGCACACATACCTTACTGCAAGTAAATACAGTAAAACTCCTATAAAACGACAACCCGTGGTTCTTCTAAAAAATTATCTCTTGTAGGAGTGGTCGTTTTAGAAGATTTATTTTTTTAAGTTTCGTTTCGTTTCGTTCTTAGAAATTGCGGTCGGTTAGTGGAGTGATCGGTCGCAGGAGTTTTACTGTATAACGAAATCTAAACGTAAAAGATGTTGTACGTAAGCTTTTGTAATAAAATTTTAAAATACTTAAAGTAATAGCCTTCCTTTTTAAGATTTTATTTAGGTTTATAGGTAGGTACGTTGTGAAAAATATTTATTTAATTGTTATATTTTTTCTTTTAATACTAAATAAACCAACAGCACTTCCAACAACTTATCCGTTTAATTGGACCTAAATTTCAACATTTTAGATTACATACACAGCAAGTGTCACTTAGATTGTTACCTATAGTAGTCAAAGCGAACCTACGCAGGTTTTGTAATGAATGTAATTGATTTTACAGGTGAGCGCACATTTATACACTCCAGCGACCGCTGAAAAGCTCATGATATATAAAATGTACATATCTAAGGGCATATCAAAATTCAACACGTTAAAAATTATTTTTTGATTAACTGGTCGTATCAAAGTATTTTTGACGGCCAGTGTAGGTATAAAACTGAACATATTATTTACTTTTTTAACTTGATATTTTTTATTACTATTTATTTTATTTTTACACTAATAATTAGGGATGTGGGGCAAAGTGCGAGTCTTAACAAACAAAAATGTTTTTCACCTTAATGGAAAAGACGTGAGATTTAATTACTTCGCTGTATAGTATAATATAATCTTTATTCTTTTATCTCCCTAAGATTTGTAAGGTTTTGTCGACTGTTACTTCATGTTTTTTATTAAAAACTTTGGAGTGACACACGTTGCACTTTGTCCTTTACGTACGAAGGGCGAAATGGAATCAAACATTAAGGTCAAACGGAAATTTATTTTAAAATAATTTAACCACAACGCGTAGTGATTTGCTCTTTAGATTATTTTATTTTAATTATTTATTTTTTTATTTTTTTATTACATATCAAAAAAAAAAGGTAAAAACTACAATTTAGTTTTTAAAACGCAGTAGGTACGAGTTATTGTCGAACACGGGCATGGAACCGTCCAACCGACTGAAAACAAACTTGAAGGAAACGCACAACATTCGATTTCGATATAATACTATGGCAAAGAATATACGAAACAACACCCTGTAGTATAACTGTACACAACTATTCATAAAACGCTGGTAATCCATCTTTTAATATAATTGCGTGAAAATTAGTCACACATCGTGTCAGTAATTTCTATTACTAATTAAATTGTTTTGCTCGTGTACCTACTACACAATGTAAAAGCTTATTTAAATCGTTTACATTTTCATAGTTTATTTTATAGTTATTGATATTGTTGGTACTTTTCTTTACGTGTCAATTAAAATGTGGTCATTAGCACTACTTTATGTTGAAATTTCGCTTAAATTTATTAGGTAGGTAGTTCGAAATTTAGATAAAAATCTTTAATGTGCCCCAAAATATCGCATTGACACGGGACCTACGGTTTTACTTCTTTATCTAAAAAGAAATCATACTTTTCAGATTTTTCTATTTGAAATATTTCATCGACCTCGGACAGGTTTTAAATCGCATTGTTATGAGAATAGAAAATAAGCATGCTAACCATTTACTGTGCTGACGTCGACGTTTTTATTTCGAAATCAAAAACTAAACTTTCCGTATATATTTTTTAATTACCTACTTACATATTATTCATCGTTTACATTAAAAAAAATAAAATATTTGATTGTTAGTCATATATATCTGTGAATTGTATATTTTTCGCTTTAATAATGTTAATGAAAGTTGTATTATTTTGATTGTTACGTGCCTGTGTTGTATAGATTGTGTACTTAATAGATTTTCTATTTACCTTTCGTTAACATTATGATCCAATTTTAGATCAAATATTAATAATGCCCTCTAGATATTTAAACACAGAACCGATCAAATGTTAACATAAAAGTTGCAGAGAAATATCATGAAAAGATTCAGCTTTCAAAATGTCGCCTCAAGACGTATTGCGATATAGGGATTTCAAAATATGTGTAACGTAGAGTTGTCTTAACAATAAGTATGGCGTATTGTTGCGAACGACGCCGACGCCGACTTAATAAACGAAACAAAACAATCACGAACCATTTATTTCTGAGAATCAAATCGGGTCACTTTTGGATGTACTCACTTTGATAAGTCTCGCAATTGTCGAGGATATTAATAACTCGATAGCTGAAACGGGAGTCAACGATGTAACAATGGGCAATATAATTGAGTTACTGAACGCCTACACAGTTAACTTTCAACAAACAAAACACCGCAAGACCTAAAAAATAAACTAGAATAACATCAGAAAAATAACTGTCACCATACAAATGCTAATTTTATTAGAGGAGCATGATCGTAATTTGCAAGGGTAGAAACTTATTGTCTTAGACTATGTTGAGATTAGATGATGGACTGGAACTGTTAGAAGCAATTTTTACGAATAAAACACGACACGAAACAAATACCACAACGCGAATGTGTTTTATATGATTTTTGTTCGAGGTATTGCATTTTGAACGAAATTTATTTTCTGTAGATTGCGCGATATAAAAAATTACATTAATTAAGTAATTAATAAAAATAATCGGAAAACGTGAAAATGATGCCATTAACTTATTAATCATTAGGTGCAGTTAGGTGTTATAGATACCCACATTTTGGTTTCTCTTTTAATTTTCTTATTTCTTCAATACTTTCCCTTTTCAATATTTAGGATAATTACACACAAATTGCATCTTTATACATATAGAAGGAGATCGAAACGTCATCCTTTAATTTTTATGAATATTTATAGGATAGGTACTGTTCACTGTTTAAAATACATAAATATATTATAACGTGACCGTCTCATATAAAACAGAATTATAACGCGTACGCGGAGTAAAATTTGTGTGATTAGGCATAATGATCTGATAATGTGTGTGAACATTTATTATAATCATCTTTCGGCGTATACTAATTTTCGTTAATAAAATTATGGTAAAGACGCGCATTTAATTTCATTTAGGTATATTAGGTAATTTACAGATTCTAATGGTAACATACCAATATCTATAAATGTCAAGAAATACATAATCGATAATTGGTTTTTACGATACTGCCTGAACAATTTTATATTATCAAAAGTTACTGAAATTAGTTGAAACTGGCTTTCATTAAACTGACAATTTGATTAAAAAGTTACTTTATTAAAATTGATAATCAATTTTATCCGCTTAATTTGACAACTAAAGCTTAATAAAATGATTAGTATTATCTTTTCACATTAAAACAGTAAGTTATTAAAGTCGCATTAAAATGTAATTCCATTGAGTTCTTTATAATTATTAATAAAGAAATTAGGTAACTTATATTTACTTCAGTTTATATCTTGTAATTGACATATTTCTATAGGTATAATAGGAAAAGAAGCATTGCCACATAATTTTTCTTAGTTGAACAACAGTTTATGAATTGAAAATGTTGAACAGGTATCTATTTCAATGTAAATATTTTCTAAAACGATAAGTGCTGTTAAATGAAAAATTTTAAGCCATTTCAAATCAAAAATGTGCAATGAACGTTAACGAAAAACTAAATTAGGTAACCATTGCTATAAAATAAGATAAAGAAAAAGAACAACCATTCGCAGTTAACATGATTTTATTTTTCTAAAACTAACAATAAATACTTAGAAATTTTTGAAATTAAAAATGCTTATTTATTTGTTATAAATGAGTTGGATATAGGTAGGTACGTTCATAAGACATTTTTGACTTAAACTTATTCAATACACAACTTACCTTTTTTTAAATACGGCAATGTAGTTTTTTTAGTAATTATTTTGTCTTGGTTTGTTGATATGCCTTCGCCGTGGAAATGATCCAGCAGAACACTAGGGGAGCAGCCCATGCCCCTGAGTAATCTCGTGTAGCTTTAATGCATTTTACGCGCTTGCGGCCACTGTAATATAATATCTATTAGCATATAAATATAGCATTAAAACTATGTCTAATACATAATTTAAATTTATACGGGGTGACCGTTGTAGATACAGATTTACCCCATTTAAGTCGTCCTATAATTAGCGTCTAATTTCACAGAGAAGAACAATCATTTTTTAAACCATTCGAATACTGATTAGGTATACAAAAAACATATCAAAAGGCCATAAATTTGATGATAACCATCAAAAGGCTAGTTGTTTTAGATAATAACTTGGTTTAAATCAAGATATCACATATTTACACGGATATATAATTAGAACATTAAAATTAGGGTTTCAATTTAGTAAAAATCAGTTTATTTTGATAGTTCGTGGTGATTAAAAGCTCCATGTGCACATTTTAGGAATAAATAGGGAACATAGAAACCTACAGTATTTTGTATCAGTTTTCCAAAGTTGTGCACCTTCTGTGAAACTGTAACAACTGACAAACTGGCTGTCTTTTGTTTTTAGATCTTAGTGTACCCGCTAACACATTCAGGTGTCGTTTACGTAATGTACGTAGATAAATATATGTACATCTCAATGTGAATACGGTTTATTTTTATGTGCTCTACTTTCCCCTAAAATTTGTACATGAAATTTTGAATCACTTTGTATATTATTTATTTAGTAAGTAAGCAATATGATGTGAAAACGGAGGCCAAGTTAAATTAACAAGGGTTTCAACTTTACATGTTTTCATACATGTGAAGTTTCCTAGGCTGATTAAACAGCTCAACGACGTAGTCGTTCTATGTTGTTACAAATGACTACTGCTTATTTTCACAAGTAGGTAAACATTGTCCATAAAATGTTGGTCGACTGCCGACATCTTAAATTAATTGAAATGTATTCCCTTTAAAATTCATATATACATACATACTTAAATGAAAGAATAGAATAATTTGAAGTTCAGATGTTGTAGGTACGTAAAAAAACAGGTGACTAAAAACTAAATATACATATAACATGCCAATCTATAAAATATAAAATTAATGAAATCGTCTTGAGAAAAACGGCACGAGAACATGAGATTGGTGTAAAGCGAACGCTGGATAAAAGATTGTGAAATAAAGCTATTTGCTATTTCAGGCGACCATACCTACAATTTATCGAGAATTTCGTTGAGTAAAATTACATTTCGGATATTTTAATTTTATTCGACTATCCCTATTTAATAATTATATTAATAAGTTTATTTAATGAGATATAAATAGATAAAAACCTATAAATATTTAGTTTAAAACTTTAAAATCTAGCGATTCATATGGGAAACTTTTTTATTGTGGATTTTTGGGAAAAAAATTATTCTTTACAAAAGTTGGTGCCTCTCTCAAAACTAAAAATGCATCAATAAAAAATTAAAAATATCTCATAATAGAGGGAGATCAAAAAAAAAAAAATTTGGCTCAAGAGTAATCATTTTTGAAAATACCGAAGAATGTTACTTAAACAATTTTTTTAGGGTTAAAAGTTATATAGAAATATGAAGTTACAAAAAAGTTTCCCATATGATGCGTATTTTATGAACCACACTTTATACAGTAAACTGTCCCGTTTATCATTTACATAGGTATGTCAGAAGATATTTAGGGATGTTTAAATTATAGAGCGCTATCGATTTATAGAAAACATTTTCACCTCGAATACTTTATTAATACTCGAATATTTGTAATAATACATTACTATTAAATTCAGGATGGGGTGCAAAATACAACACCGAAACAAATTCAGGTGATAAATACCTACCTTTCTATCCGCATAACGTTATGCGACACATTTTTCTTTTATATGGAAAATATTTCTTTTCTGGGAAATATATTCCTCGCGTAAACGAATTTCTCATAAATGAAAAACATGTCATAACATACAGCACATTGTTTCTAAAACGTTGACAAAACGTCCGTATATTAGGGATAAAAATATACATAAGTATATAGTTCAATTAGCAAAAGAAGTTTGAGGTGAACCAGTAATGAATGTTTTTAAAGGAATTTGAAATTATGTAAATATCGATGAACTAGACATGATAATAAAATAAATTATGTCAAATTAGGCAGTAAAACAGCTAACTACTAAACAAAATATGAGGATTGTTCAACCGAAACAGGCTATGCTAGGCTGTTGTCTGACTGTAATGTAGGTAATATATTTATTTAATTCAAGTGAAATTATCATTCATCATTAAGACGTGCGAGTCTCGCCGTTGTACTAATCGAAAGTACTCTTTCCAATACACCATCTACTATCTCTAGGGGTGCTTAGCATTTTAGACAATTTTGAAATTAGTTTTTATATAATTCACTTTTTCATTTCAAGTTGTAACTCGAGCATGTTCTGGACGACTCAAATCGAATTTTCTATTTCGAAATATTTTGCAACGCCTAATTACTACCTTATGAGAATAACTTAAGTCATGTTTGCATATAGCTGGCATTCTTTGGGGATAGTCAAAAAGTATATAATACTTAGTACGCAGATTTGTGTACAAGTTTTCACTGTAAATTCCATTTTTGAACTTCATAACAATTTGCATAAAGAAATGCTTGACCTCACGTCGCCCAGATGACCGCCCGTGCCTACATAGGTATTTTACGAATAATATTTTTGATTTCTCGATGTTTATTTAACATATACTTACATTTTTATTTACTTACTTAAATGAGTGGGACAATGTATTAAACAAGTATGAATCAAACCTTAGGATAAGATATTAAGGAAAATAAGATATTCAATAAAATCTATATAACGTCATTTCATACTTGTTGCGAATGAGCTATAAAATAATTTTGAAATTCAAAGATTCTGCAAGATTCAAAAACGTTTCTCTTGAACAATCTTCGTATTTATCTAATTGAAAGTGCGAGATGTACGATAGAAATAAAATATAAATGCCTTTTAATTTCTAAAGCAAGTAAAAACTTAAAGAAAACTAAGTAGGTATGTTAGGTAACTGAAAATTAGAAGTTAATTAGAAATAAATAATTAATGCAGATAGTAAAGTAGGTATTATATACTTTATTAAATTATGTTTAGATTATGAGGTACGTTAAAGCATTTTAATAAAACAACGGTTGCCATAAACCACATGAATATCAAACTTGGATGATGCTACCGTAAAGTTCTTATCTTATATGTATTTTCCCCCTTTCTATTTTTACTCTATTACCGCTACATTTCCTTCAGAAAGTTTCAAGAATTTATATTTCTTATATAGAATATAAATTATTTTCCGGAGGTTTAATAGTATTTCTTCAGTTTTTGCTTCGCATTCAGGTATAGCAAATAGCTTTTATTTCTATTTTTATTCTCCGGCTAATGAAAATTCATTTTTATGTATTTGTGGAATGCCGAAATTAGTTGTTTTTCGCACGTGTACGGAACATTTTTAGATAATTGACAGTTATTTTTGTATAAACCAACCGTCACGTAATCCGTACTTGATATTAAAAAATATATAAGTACCTGCATATGAAAATTCGCACAATTTAAAGCATCGGATTGTTTAAAAATAATATAAATATCATAATTAGGCACGTCAAGATAGAGAACGCTTTATTTTTTCCGGGGTTGATTTGAAGCCCGAATGTTACAAATACATCGAGTAGGTGCGGTGTATTTTTAATTTATAGACTAAACTTTTATTCAACTTTTTAATTTGAATCTTTAACCACTAATGCATCGATTGCTAGGAACGTTTTTAGTACAAACGTCGCCTCACATCTGCCGTTATTTAATAATTCTTGTATTGACGGTGCACTATATGGTTTTTGATAACTTTGCATTTAAAATTAAACTATTCTTTGGGCTGTAGGTAAACCTACTGCAAAAACACAAGAAGAGCTAAAGAGTTAAAAAATATATATATTTATGTAATGTTTTGATGTTCAAATAAAACGTGGTTCGTAGAATTTTTTTTACAAAATAAGTATAATTCGTGCAATAGTTAAAAATTATCGATAATTTTCAACACATTCATTACATTACTAGGTATTAATAATTTGAGTCTTGTGAATTTTATTTATTTTGCGCGTTCTTTGTTGATGATTTTCGTAGTACCTACTTCATTAGTAGAGAAAAGTAGTACGTATGCATATAAGGTCTATGTGTAGACTTTAAATAAGTTTTAACGATTCATATCCTTCAATGCTATTAGAAACTAAATTACCTATAAATATTAAGAACTTGTTTAATTTGACATTAACTACCTATTCATCTATCGCCTATTTTTAAAAAAATATTATCATTTATATCGTGATATCGGTGTATATTTCGTGCATACGCGTTAACTTAACTATAACAAAAAATTCAGTAATTTTCATGTATACTAAGACAACAATTAATTATGAACTTGATTTGATAAATACGTGTACCTACAAATTAAGTAGGTATCCGGTAGGATCCGGTCAGGGAAGGAAAGAAAAATTGGAAGAATCTCAGGAGAATTTGTGGAAATGACTGCTCGATTAATTTCAAAAGAAAACTACTTACTCTTTAAGTATATCTGGAGATGACTGTGGAATTAAACATCATAGGCAAGACATGAGTACAACTTATTAAAAAAAAAGAGACTAGAGTAGCATGACGTAAATATAATCATGAAACTAAATTATGAGTTTAGAAAAATACGTTCGAAAGAATAAAAAGATCTGTTAGCAAATTACATAAATCATTCAAAATGCACATACGGCCATATTACTGCAGTAGGTAATAAGAACACTTGCTTAAATAAATTTTGTGTTCATAAACAATTGCGGGATTTCGGAATCGTGGCGTAAAAATCAATTCATACTTATCGTTCGTAAGCATTTCAATTTAATTACATTTTAATTAAATACAAATAATATTTTAGTATAGTCTAGGGTGCTTGTTTAACATTTAATACGGCGTAACGCATTATTTGTGACAAAATACCGCCTTTTAATTTAAAAGCGAATTTTCAAAGAACGCGCTGTTTACAAAATCGGAGTTTATTGTAATATATAATAAGGGATATTTAGGCGTCCGTGAAATACTGTTGTTTTAAAAGCCTTTCTAATTAACGGCAATAACAGCACTGTATTTGTCAAAATTAATTAAACAAAATTCTCTTTCTTGCATTAATATCATTTTAGATTCATATTTTATCCGGTCCCGCGATTATTCATCAAGAATTTACTTCAAACAGAAATAATTAACGTGACGTACATTTCGGAAAAGAACAATCAAAATAGTAGTTCCGTACATTTTGCAATTTTGCACTGAAACGTTAGAATAGGAACGTGAAAGATGGTTCGTTTTTTTTTGGCAAGTTTTATGAAACGCAAATAACAATTTGACAAGCAAAGCAATGTTATTACTGTTTGTTTGATACACTTATCTGTGTTTATGACAACCAGATTTGTTTTACAATATTTCCAACATCTACAGTAAGGCCTCAACAAACATTTCATTTGCAATAGCATTTCTGCTAATTTAGCATTTTATGCGTATTCACAACACCCTTTATTTCTCGTAAAATCTAGCACAACTTATGAAAAAAATAATTAAACAAGTATACTGCACGAATACCTCCTGTTAAAAGTTTTGTAATTGAAAAGTAGGTATTCTTCGTTAATCCTATTTAAACAGTCCAAAGTTTTATAATTTCAATCATAAGATCGTACAGTATATAACTTTGATCTCTTTTAAAGTTTTTTTTAATTAGAAACTGTGTACAAAAAAGCTTTTGCATCGTAATTTATGAAAATTTTCCGAGCTACTTATTTTTATGTTTGCTTAACAGTCTTTTCTCTTCGTTCTATCACTCGTCAACAAATACTTAGTTTTTGTAATTACCTACTAATTTATTCAGAATTTGTATAGATATCTTGTTCATATTAATTAGGTATTTCAAAAATAAAAAAAGATTATTTAGGTATTAATTTATTATATATATATATATATATATATATATATATATATAATATATATAATATAATATAATAATATAATATAATATATATAATTGGTATTAATTGCCAAGGTAGTTAATTTATTATATATATATATATATATATATATATATATATATATATATATATATATATATATATATATAATAAATTAACTGCCTTGGCAATTAATACCTAAATAATCTTTTTTTATTTTTGAAATACCTAATTAATATGAACAATATATCTATACAAATTCTGAATAAATTAGTAAGTAATTACAAAAATTAAGTATTTGTTGACGAGTGATAGAACGAAGAGAAAAGACTGGTAAGCAAACATAAAAATAAGTATTAATATATTAATTTTAATTAATATATTTTAATATTAATATATATACATACATATATATATATATATAATATATATATATATATATATATATATATATATATATATCTGTGTGTGTGTGTGTATGTATGTGTGAATATATGGTAAATAAAATTTATTTTTACTTTATTTGTCGTTGGCGCACTAAAATTCAAAATTCAATATATTTTGTAAAATATTATACAATAAATTATTCTTACTCGGATGATATGGGTTGCAATTTTTTATGATAACAAATCACCCTTCATTTTCATTTTGATGAAAACATAAACACAGGTGTTTCTGATTACATTATCAATGCGTTAAGTTTAAACAATCTTTTTTTTTACAGCAACATAACTCTCGAAAATTTTTATACGGTAAGATGCATGACGTGCTTTTAGGATAAATTACCATAATTGCCTTTCTACGGTCGTATTAGTTGTTTAATTTGTTACTCGTTGCGCGCATACGTGGAATATAATCAACAAGAAACCAAATAATTTATACTGCACCCTTTACAGGCAAATTTTAGCCTTTTTAATATTATTACTTTTCACAAGTGGTTGTAGTATCACTTTGTTTCATTCTAACGGGAATTTTGAAAGATCAATTACAATTAAGTATCTAATTAATGATGTGTTGATTGTGACTCTTTTAGATTCTAGTACATTTTTATTTATTATTAATATTAAATTATGTAGGTAAAAATAAAAGTGCAAAAGCGACGACTTCAGATGTCTGTCTTTCCGTAAAAAGATCAGAAGCGTACTACGATGCGACACGACGGCTTTGCCAGTGGTGTCGCAAATTGAAATTTAACGAGGCGACTTCAGTCATTTTGTACCGTTATTGTGTATTAAATAGCAATAACTGTCAATAAGCAATAAATTTTAAAAAGAATACTTTTACTAACAATAAGTAGGTAAAGGTGTGTTATTAAAAGAAATCTTCTTAATTATTATAAATACTTGTATTATTAATTATATTGGAAATCCAATACGTTTACTTCCGTTTTCTAAGATTATAAGATTTTTATATTTAGATCTTTTATTATTATTAAGTATACCTACTGGTTATAGGTTGTAATCGCTATTTTTTTTTAAAGCGGAAAAAATCTGAAAGCATGCTTATTTCTCCATAATAAGCGACTATAATCTAAGTTCCATGTCAACAGAATGTTTGGCATGTCAAATATCCATATCTTATGCTGGAATCGTTTCACTTTAGACAAAATCGCACGTCAGTAAAAGGTAGTGCTAATAACCATAATAGTTGAATTGTACGGAGACGTTTCGGAGGTTTTCCCTCTACATCTGAACACTGAAGAAAAGGCCAACCTAAACTATGCCAATGAATGTGGGGCACGTATCTTGTACTCGAGAAAAATTCGTTAATATAAAAAACAGTTAATTTTTTGAATGAAGATTTTGAGAGAAGTTATTGAGTAAACAAATATGAATTTTTTCATAAACACACATGACTTTTTACTTATAATTATGTGACTTTCTTTCAACGAAACAAACTTTAAATTTACCATAATTATGGTAAATTATGGTAAAAGTGCTGTTCGAATTTCGAACGACAATAATAATAATTGAATATTGATAATACGTATCAGGTTCGCGTTTTATATTGAATAAATGAAAAATTGTATATCAGTCTCCTTAGATTGAAACGCTTGAGGTTTAATTAATTTTATTTGGATGCAATTCGATAGCAGTGTAAATTACACTTTTGTATATTAAACGACGTTCTAACTTTCAATTAAAATTTTATTTTTTATACTCGTTAGGATTTTAGGTTAAATTATCCGAAAATGGCCAATATGTTACACTCTAAAAGTAGTTGAAATAATTTATTTACACCTTGAGTATTAATTTATTTGCAACAATTTATTTTCGTATGTTTAAATTTTTAATTAAACACGTTTTATGGTTTACGGTAACCATCTTAATATGTATTTATGTATAGTTACTACGAATATCATAAAACGGGTTTTCAGAGACTATTTGATCATAAGAGCGACAATTTTTAAACAAAAAGCGTCGATATTATTCTCTAGAGATGCATTTTAACTTTTGTTTAAATGGATATTCGACATTAGGTATAACATTAAAAATAACAAAATTGAGGTAAAGTTTTAAAATAGCGTTTTGAAAGCTCAACTTTCCACGTAAAACCTATTATATAACGAGTACTTATTTATGAGCCGAATCGCTAGAGAAGCAACGGAATTCAAATGGTTTTGTTCTCTTTTAAAAATTAAAAACGGTACTTATAGGTAGGGTTGATTTTAACACATAATATACGTTTTTAGTTACGGTTATTTAAATAAACACTCAATATTTTCTGATTACAATAAATAAAAATTGACGGAGATCATATATACAGAATTTTAATTATAAGTAGTTAAACGATTAAGTTTTTCCAATTTTATGTTTAGTAACAGAAATCTCTACAATTTACACAGACATATTTTGTTATTACAACAAATTTATAAATCAAAATTTTAATGTCATTACAAATCGTCGAATTATTATTTTAAAAAGAATTTCATTATTTTGGGTTATGAAATATTTAAAATTAAATAAAAATAGACATAAGTATACACATAACGAAATTCAATATTTTGTTTTCTTTTCATATTATCAAAAAAATCATCGATAACAAACAAATTGTATTATTAAGTAAGTCTATGAATTTACAATTTAATTAATGTAATGCGGATAAATTGAGATTTCAATTAATGATAACAAAATTTAATTAATAGGGATTGTTTAACGTTACAATCGAGTAACGTCAGGAACTACTTTTCCTACATATTTTGGAGATTAAAAGTTTCATTTAAATGAATTTATATTTTAAACTAATTTCTTAAATTATGATGTTAAATGGTGAATTAATGTAGATATAGGTAAAACGAACATATATTTTGTAAAATTATTTTTTAAAGATCTTTATGTATGTTTGCTGTTTAAATAGAACAATAATACCTACTTAATCTAATTATTGTATTAACTGTTTATACAAGAAAATACATATAGGTTTAATGTTTATATATGTATATAGGTAAATACATAGGCGAACAAGTATTTATAAAACATTATTTATCTACCTGTAAATAAAAATGAATTTATGAAAAGTAATCCGAAATGCTCGTTTATTTTGTGCGACGATCAGAAATGAGTTTCTAAATGTATTCCAGAGTTCGTAATTAAAGAAATTAACGAGTGGCTGGGTGGTGAACTGAGTTTTTACAACTCGTGCAATATTTTTAGGCCGTCATATTATAATTCTCGTAAGGGTACTTAATTAACAAAATGATTATTGCCAAGTTTAACGTTTAATGTAAAAACAATTTTCTTGCTGATACGTATCTGATATATATATTTAGGTATTTCCATATTTATTGGTAAATATTTTTCAAAGTTATGTATTAAAGAACAAAATTCAACAAAATGTATTTTCTCTTTAAATTTAACGCTAAATATAAGATGGTTATGGTCAAAAATTTCTTAATAGTCTATAATGACTATACATATAAGTACGTTATATATTTCTTTTGAGTTCACTTTTCGTTGTGCTTACACTTTTCCTATCAACCATTCAACCTTCAAAATTTCAATGGCACTGTTTATGCCATGACAAAGAAGATCGTTAAAAACCCCTTTTTTCTAGCGATTAGTTAAGATATTTACGTACGTAGGCAATGAAATTGTTTATAAAATTATATAGAGGTATTATCATTAAAACAAAATTGTTTCATTTAGTAATCACAAATTAAAGAAGTTAATCTAAAATAATTGTTAAAATAATTACTCGAGTAGTAAAAAACAATAACGTTAGTTGTAACCTTGACTTGGCATTATTTACAACTATAATAATTAATTTGTTTTAGTAATTAACCATAATAAATAACTTAAAGTAGAAATGATTAGAATAGCAGAATTTATAAGAATTAAAAAAACATTATCCCTTGTCTTTGATTATTTCGAAAACGATCTATTCTATCGAAAATTATAAAGAGACATGATCGGTAGAGACTTTTATGCCGATTCCAAAATATATTTCACATTACCGACCTTACGAGTAATAACGGAGATTAGAATTTTTTTTTAATTTTTCTTTGAACGGCCACTATTTTGAAATGGATCGGTCGATTTGGCTGGTTAATGAACTAGTCCTTCGTTTTCGTAAAGACAATGCGCTATCCAAATTTTAGCCTCCTACGATCAAAATTGCGACCAGAATCGTGTCCACAAGAAATTGATTATATATATGACCGACTCAAAATGAATGACCTATATTTTCGTGATCTAGGGGTCGAGATCGGAGAAAAGTCAAAAGGACACGTCTTGGTTCCGTCATCAGACAGGCTGCAGTAGCTTTATTTTCTATGAAAATTCCCCAATACTTACCAGTTTAAAATTATCTGGATAATCACTATCTACTGCCTTTATACCGCAGAATTATAAATTTACTCTATTTTTAATTTAAAAACTATTCGTGTGCACCTCGACATTGAAAATTTCCCTATTACGAACTATAAACCAGATAAAAATTTAATCGCTTTTTTAAGCGACCGATACACCGACAAAACAATTAATAAAACAGGTGCGCCATCTACTTTCATATCTTATCGAAGTGTGAATAAAAAACTAAAGGTTTTTAAAATAAAAGCGGGATTTCCTATTATCCACGTATAAACTCGAATGCTTTTATATATAGAATTCTGGCAAAACCGCTTCAGATATTTCGCGTTAATGGTACAGAGCGGTAGTGATTGTTTCAGTAGTGCGAATTTTAAATTACGACGTCGTATTATTCGTGTGTGCGAGGAGTGATCGTTCGGTTTATAAGGCCTTTTTGCGTGTGAGTGTTATGTGTTGTGCTGTGTTTTCTAAAAGGATTACAAACAAACGGGATTAATACGACGAGGAAAGGTAGGATCTTTCTTTGTCGACTAACTCTCCAAGTATTTATAAAGTGTAAATACATGGACCTTTAAGGTCTAACACGAATTCGCTGAAAATCGAACTTAGTTAGGCTCTTGGATAGGGACTCGGTTAGGGTCTTGGTTAGAGCTCCCCTCAAACATTCGAAGCTCCAATTTCGTGAAGAAATTTTATTTTACGCGTGTTTTTGCAATTACGGTGGTTGGTAAAATACAGTGAAATATGAAGCATAGGTATAGCTACGTAATAATGCAAGTACGCAGTCAACGGAAGAATCTACGATCGAAATTGACGATAGAGGGAAAAGGATGACGAGAAAAAAATAGGAAATACAAAGACAAATGTATAAGTTTATAATTTTTTCTTATAGTATGTTACAGACAAAATGGCAGTCAAAGCGGTAGCAGTATTAGTTTGCATTTTACTTAAGCGTTAAAAAAAACTATTTGAGGATTTTATTTGTTTTTGTTTTTTGATTTTTTTTTAAATTTCTCTTATTTTGAGAGATTTTACCTTTTCGGTGCATTTGTTTACGGATAAAAAACGAAATTCAACGTTTTGATTGTCGCAACAATTTTTAAACAATTTAGGTTGACAAGGAGACAAAATTTGATCGATTAACTTTTTATTTTGCTACTTCTTTACTTAAAAAAAAATTCTAATATTTCCAGTGTTTTCGTGGCATTCTTTTAATTCTCCTTGTTAAATTTCTTCCTTTTTTTTTCACTGACTATTATAATACTTTAATGCAATTGTTGTAGTTATTTTACTAACAAAGTGAAAATAAGGCAACGTGTGGGGGTAAAAATACAGTTCGGTTAGTTTCCTGATTACCTATTTACTCAAAAAGTCGACCGCGCACAAGCCTCTGTATCGAATTTTCATATCGCATGTCAAAAACCTCCTTTTTAAATGTGTTGTGTTGCATTAATGCAACATAAGGCATGTTTGCATTTTTAAATTAGGTACATTTTATGTTCCTATTTTCCCTACATGTAAAATTAAGAGAAAAAAGATTAGGCATACTATATGATTATATATTATTAATTACCTATCTAATATATTGATTTATAATCTTAAAAAGTTCAAAATTATATACGATTTGAATAATCAACAAATGAAATGCTAGTTTGGGGTTTTAATGAGGGTTTGAGGTTTGTTTAGGTTTTAATCTGATTTATTAAATGTGAGGCGAAACGATGATATACGAGTACCGTAAAATAACGTATAATAGGTATATTACGTAAAAAATCATCGTTAATAAACATTGAACATGCTGGATTATTATTTTAAAATAATCAGTATTATTTATCGGTACCTACATACAATAACAACTTGTAATTATAGATAACAAATATTAGTAAAAAATTATTTGCAAAACGTAGCGATTAAAATATTAGTAGATAGTTGTTTAAATTGATCGTTAACGATTAATACGTATTGTTGTAATTTAAAAAATAGATCAAACTACCGTTTCGTTTACAAATTATTGGTAAACAAAATCCATTTCAATTTCTACCGCTAACACTTTTTTGTCTAATTTAATTTTAATTGTAATATGATTTTTCTTCGACAGAAATAATAAAAATATTAATATCGATTTGGAAATTGATTTAGAATTAATGTAGTTCGTGTTTTTAAGATTTTGAAATAAATCAGTTAGATAACAAGGTTAATTCTGTTATCTCAATTACATAATTGCATATAATACTAGCTGTAGTAAAATAAAATTAATTATAATACTTTCGGCAAGCTAACAGTACGTTATTCGTATAAAATATCTTACATTTTACGAAGAAAAACTACAATGCACGTAAACGATATTATTTTTAAAATATAATAATTCTGAATGCCTGTTTGAGTACTAATATCCAAGTCAATATTGTTAAAAATAAACATAATAAACATGACTGTTACCTTCAACGATTAACAGCATTAGGAAAGTTATAACCCTTTGAACTTATATTTTGTTTATATTTATTTCGTAGATTTCGTAGGAAAAATCAATCTGTGAAACATACGATATAACGTATCAGACGCAACACGGGCAATTTCACGTACGTCGCGACGCGTGAAACTTCAAACACTGCAACAAGTTTCTATCGTCGCGTCGTCGTCGCCTGATAAACCACAACCCGCCGAATATTCGAGTATGCGCGTAATTTACTCACAAAAATGACCACATTATCGACCTAACAAAATATAAAATAAAACACAATACTACTTAATACCTACCAAATAAAAATTATAAAAATTATAAGTCGTAGGTATTCTTAAAATTATATTTTTCTAAAAGCGTTTCCAATATTAACTATTTGTTAATAGTTTCTATTTTTACGTATTTTTGTTAGGTATTTACAGACGTTGTGGGTAATTCAAATTAAAAAAAAAAACAGATTTATTCGCTAAATATCGACCTATTCTGTAGGTGAATAACGTAAAAGCAAATTTGAAATTTTATAGGAAGATTATCCGATTAGGTAGAGTCGATTTTCAATTAAGTAATGACTGCTTTTTACGACAACGGAAAACTCTTTAAATATTTGTTAATCAAAAATAATTTATCAAATTGCGAACTAATCTGTAAAACTAACTCGAATCGATTGAATTGTAATTTATTAGTTTAAAATGGACCTCTTTTATAATCTGATTAATTTTTATTTTTATTCTTATTTTTAGTAGGTACCTATTTCAACTTTTTTGTTTTGATTAAGTAGCTAATTGGTATACTGTGTGACTAAATTTCTGTTCGTATTGGTATTTAGCTATCGTACCGTTGACTGGCAAAGGCCACCCTCGTTGTTTTCCATGTTGTTTTTCAATTAACTCTTGTGGCTTTTCTTAGTTTATTATTTTCCATCGCTATTACTGCAACAATTTCTTTCATAAATATAATTTAATTTATAACTTTAAACGCATAGTTTAGTAATTTAATTACTTGTTTATGAATGTAACCCTACGTGTTGTATGCGTATTAATTTCCAAGTCAACCGTAATGTCGACGAAGTTTTTACAAGTTTCACAATGGACAATAATAAAGAAATAATTCCGAGTCGAAACGTTGCCTTTTCCCTTAATCGTTTTTATCTCCATTTCATCAATATCTGCACGATTGTGCCTTTTTGTACAATTTTCTTTCACTCTTTTCTATTTACAGCTGTTTTTCCATTATTTTACGTCAATTTTTTGTGGGCAAATCTTGTATTAGCTCTAAACTTCATTTGTTATATATGGTTTAATCGTAAGTTTGTCAATTCCACTTTCCACTATGTTAATTTCTTAATTTATCTGTGTTTTGATATGGCACCTGTAGCCCGTTTATTGTGAATAGGTACGTTGTTTTGATTATTATTAATTTTGTTTGTAGAGTTTTTAGTTCATTTAGTTTTATTCTCCACCGCCTGTAAATTCATCAGTGGCACTCTGTAGTTTTTGAATAGCTTCTTCCTTATTTGATACCACTCCTAGGAAAGCGATCTCGTCGGCAAATGTTGAAAGTAAATATGTAAATGCTTCTTGACGATCGATGTATTGTTCAATCGTGTTCAAACACTTACCGGTAGATTAGGGAATCGAATAAAAATGTTAATTGATTTCTCTTCGGTTTTATTATAAATATAAAAAAAATAAATAAATATTATAATAGGTAAATTAATAAACCCAAGATTCATAAGTAGCTTGCCAATCTATAACATCCGTCCACACGGGAAATTGACTTAAAAACTTTTGATATTGTGGAGTATTTTGGTGGTTGTGGTGAGTGTATCTTCCTACTAGCGCTACATCGAACGTTAGATCATTCCAACCACTCGGAACTTCGAAATCAACGGAAAAAGTAAAGTCCGTTTTTTCTTTGCCCCATCCAAACAATATGACGTATAAAGGTCGTTTATTCCACGTTAATATTTGTCGTGGCGTTTCTATTAAAGCACTAGAAGAAACTAGTTTTACATTTTTCTTTGGCGATACAAATATTTCCATTCTGTCTGGACCTACGTGTAAAAGATATGTTAGTTTCATTTATTTTTACATAAGCAATCTATTCATTTACCTGACGCAATTAAAGTAAACCTTGTTAAGGTGTCCGATAACATTTTTTTAGAAATCAATTTTAAATCGATCGATTCGTCGAGGACAGGTTGTTCGGCAGGTATCCACGTAATTTCGCGTCTGTAATTTAATTTAATTTCACACCGTTTCTATATAAAATCTTTAAATTTATACTTACGGATATGCATCTCTATTTCTCCCTAAAGGAAGTCCGCATAGTAAACTGTTATCGCAATCTTCTGCAACCGAAGATCGTTGACTTAATTCTTTTACGTATTTTTCCACACTTTTAGGCGAATTTCGATCTTTATTGTAGATGTAAAAGCCGGCATCTTGTTTGTAGATTTGGTTTGTAGAGTTTCTAAACGTTCTGCTCGCATGCTGTAATGGTGGAAAATGTTTTTTTTTAATTATCGTTAAATTATAAGTATCGATTTAAAATCACTTACGTAAGTCCAATATCTTTGTGGCGCGGGGTAGTCGGGATCTCCACTATACGCAAAACCAAACGGTGTAAATATAATAACGAACACAATCATAAATATTATGGTTAAAATTCCCATCACTACAGATGGGTTACGCACTAAAGTAATAAGAGGAACCTGAAAAGTTATAGACACGTTTAATTTCGAGTAATTAAAAAAAAAATAAAGATTTACTTACATATACGGATAAAATAAGGATAGTTAATAAGAGAGTGATGATGCCGATATTAAATTCAGGATTACCGTGTGAACCTATCCGTCCACAGATGGGTATGAAGAACGTTATAACCATTAATGCGGCACTCATAAAAAATAAGTTTGGAATTATGTTGATCCCGATATATATAGCCGACCATATTTTAGCTGTAACAAAATAAACGGTTAACTATCTACTATACGTCTATAAAAAAGTATGTTTTACTTACAGTTTTGCAAGCGAAGTATGTGAATAATGGCGAAAGATAGCGTTTGAAAAAGAATGGACAGAAATATTACATAAATAAATCTAAATCCCATAATGGTGCCGATTATTAACAATAACGTCCATATAAGTCGTAACATATGTGCTTGAATTTGGGCGTGATTATCGCAGCTTAAATCTTTCTAAAAAGTAATTTCCGGTTAAATTGCAATTATGAAAAAATGTATAATAATAATTACCTCCATCTTAAAAGTAAAATAATTAAGCAATAGTAAAATTCCACAGGAACAAATTATCGTAGGTGTAACGTACAACCCGAAAATGATCCAGGGATTATTATACCAACTTAGGCTATAATTTAAGCCGTTAATTATCGAGGCAATAATAATTGTTGCAATGCCGGACGCGATCCATCCCAATAGTACGACAACTAACGTCGAAATCGAGTACAATATAGGCGATTCTAAAATGAAAAGCTCGATTAAAACAAATTTCGATTCCCTTCGACTATCGGACTTACGCAATTTGAAGTCGAAAAAACATTTTACCACGAACGCAATAGAAAATATAGAGGCGATCGAATGGATTGCAATAGCTACCGTTTTGCTGTAGGCAACCATAAACAATCCCAAAATGTCGTAGTAAATAGTTTCGTCGGCCGTTTGTTCTTCCAAATTTTCCAATTCCGGGGCATCGGCCAAACTTCGGGCCAAAGCCAAAGTGTTGTCACCGGCATATTGATACGAACCGGCAGGAATACTTATGAAGTCGTCAAATCTGGTGTGATATCGATATCCGTTTCTAATGAAGGCAAAATCGAACCCTGTAAATTTAAACAAAAACGTATAGACCTTATTCGGGATAGAATCGAGAGAATATTTACCGACGGTGTTTCCGAACGATTTAAAAATTCTAAAGTCCGTATCGGACGGTATCAAGTTGGCGAGAAACATTTCCTCTGCCAAAACTTGAGCGTTAAGATGGGGAAGCTTCTGCGAGTATTTCAAAAGCCAGGGTTGATTCGGTCCGACTTGAAACAGCATCATTTTTCCTCCCGAACCGGCGCCTTCTAGATTAATTACGACGTTCGCTTCCAGCGCCCATTTATGTTTGGTTATGAATCCGTGCGAGCCTTGCACCGGAGTTTCTTCGGCTCCGTTGAATAGAAAGATTATGTTGTGCTCGAACGTTTGCGGAGATTTTGCTAATTTACGGAGTACTTCTAGCATTACTGCGCAATTTATTCCGGAATCGCCCGCGCCTGTTACGGGAAGAAAAGAAAATGTTACTTGATCGATGCCTAATAATAAAATTGGGCATTTGGCCCAATTCATTCGGTCAATTTGGCCATTCACTTTAGTGTATGTATATGATTGCCATTTCTTACCTGAACTTTCGGGGACGGAATCAAAATGTGAATTAATGAGTACACTGTGCGGAGAATTTTTCTTCGAATATAATTTTACGATAACATTTTGGACGTTTTCGTATGCATTAATCATACGATCCAAATCGTAAGAACCGGAAACGGTTTGAATATCAAGTTCAATTCTATGGTTAGGATGTGCTTCGGATTGAATGAGAGCGATTTCCCTTTTGAAGAATTCGACGGCCAATTCGTCGTTTGCTGAACTTCCTGTAACACGTGGTCCCATATCTGTTAATATTTTCAAGTCGCGTTGTGCTCTTTCGGTAATAAATGAATCTGGATGGTCTTTCTGTAAGTAAATAAAACGATATTAACTATCCACTTAAAACACATTCTAATTGCAAAGCATTACCTCGTCGTTGATTTGAAGAGGTGTCGGCAAAATATCGTCAATTAAATAAATTATTCCATATAATCCAAGTAAGAACGCGATAAAAACGATCGCTAGAATCGTAGATATTCCGGTAAAAGAGCCGGAAGTTTCGTCATCTTTGTGAAACAGTCTCATTTATAATTTTCTGAAATATAAGTAAATTCAGGTTATTAATATGAAAATAATGAAATTAATTAATAACTTACAAGTTGCGTGTAGTTCGAAATCGGTTTTGTTTATGAGTAAATCACATCGGCGCCCCTTTTTATATCTAACCAACTTGTTTTGATGGACTGTGCGTTACAATTGAAGTACTTATCGTTAGTCATATCTTCAATTATTTCAAGTATTTATAGGTATACATAAGTATTTATTATTTTACTATAATATAATATTTTTATGCTAGATATTATAAGTACCTATTTATAAATAATAACTTAAATGTTTAATAATATTTATTGATTTAAGTATAAGATTTTGAGATAGATGTAAACATATTTTGGGTTATTGTGAAAACATTATTATCTATACGTATATTTTTTTATTAACTTATTACCTATGCAGATTACCGTGATTTGAGAAAATGTTTGTACGATAAAACTAATCCTACATAAATCGATAGCGTGGTTTAATAAAGACCTTAGTAACACAACAATGTTTTAGTTAGTAACTCATAGCTACAGGCACCTACATTCAAAATGATGATTTTTTTCTTTCTGATGACATCTCGCACAGATGCATGTCAGATAAAGACCACAAGAAATGAATCGACAGTAAGATTGTAAAAATAGCAATTATCGAAAAGGTAAAGAATCTTGATTTAGTACGACTTTAGTTCTAAATTAAGAAGTTGACCCTCCGTCATCCAGCACATTTTATCAACGCCACGATTCAGATGGGTCTTTGAGGCCCATCCCTTTCTGTTATTTATATTTCCGTACTTTCAAGCACTTTAGGGCCATTTTTGACAAGTACTCTCGATAATAGTTTCTAACATTTGTCGAAACTTTTTTTTTATTGGTGGTAGCGCGAGTCCCACCGCTCTTTCCACGTCGCAATAAATTACTGATTAAATTCAATTGTTTCGTAAAAGACTCGCCTGGACGACGAAGGAAAACACAGATATACGTATTTATTGGTGTGTAGGTATAGAAATTTAAGAGGGCCACTAAGGGGAATGACTCCACTCGTGGTCCGCATCTGATATACAGGGTGTCCAGAAACTATTCTGCCAACCGAGAACGTCGAGTTCTAGAAATGATTTTATGTCGATTTCAGTTAAATCCTTATACAAAAACGCTTCCCAAGGAGCCTAAGCTCTTTTTAAAGATGGCGCCTTGCCGTCAATTTTTATCAAACATCTTCAAAATCTCGTTAATAAAAAAGATCAAACTTTAAACATTAATTAGTTTTCAAATGTCTAATCTGCGATTCATTGCGAATTACAATACAAATATATCACCTCGGACTGTGACCCATTTCGGGCTAATTAACTCAAGATTTGAGGTTAATGATTTGTGTACTACTGTAGATTCACGAATAACGTTTCTTGTTAGGACATTAATGTTCATTAATTGTCGTTTACATTAATTTACCCTATTCACTAGGTAATGTGTCATTTTCCTTAAGAAGACACTTTCTTTTTGTTACAGTATATTTAACAAATGACTTACACATTACATACATATGTATATTTTAAATGCTCTATAAAATTAACAAATATTAAGTAGGTATTCATCGTGATTTAATTCTAATCATGGATAATTATTTATATTTACAATAGTTTTAGTATTTAAAACTATGAAGGTTGACTAAAATAGCGAACTACATATACGCAGTTTGGTACTACCTGCTTCAAATTTAAAGATCCTAATAATAAGTACCTACCTATACTTATTATTCACAATGTACTTGTTAGGTATTTAATCATCGAAACAAATATCGATAAGAAAATTATAAGTGCATTATCTTTCAAAAATAACATTTTTCATGTGTATGTTTATTTACGTATAGATATTTCTAAATAATCATAACTTATCACAATACAAAAGTATTTTGTATCACACACTTCATATACCTATTTAAAAACGTTTACATTATAACTGTTAGTTTATTTTCAAAAATAGAAATCCAGATACCTCTCTATCATTATAACGTTTTAAATTGTATTTTTGTATCGAATTTTGAATAACGTTTATCTACGTATATTATAAAATACAACGAAAAATGTTTAGGTACAGAATTGCAGCTCTCCAATCAGATCTTTAAAATGGTTTCCAATAATATATAAACAAACAATTTTCCCGAAGTCGATTATAGGTAGTATTTATCGCCACAGATACCTATTACGCTGCTTTGCAAATAACACGAAATCGTTAAAAATTTCCCATTCAAAAATTAAACTTTTGCTGCAAAAAAATTCACAGTAAGTCAATTATGAGCACGAGGACTGTAGATATGTCTTATAAATGTAATTTTCATACCTGCACACTTTGTGTTCGCCAAATTATTTTCAAGTTTATAATTAGAAAAGGACCTTACGGGTTTGTATAAGGAACTGGGCCCAACTGAAGATAGCAATGAACCATATACGGTTTGAAAGCTCTCAACGAGTACTACAACGTAGGTCCAAGCATAAGTCACGAAAACGGAGTACAACATTTTTACGAGCATTCAAATGTTTTATATCGGTTTTCTAACTAAAGACATTTATCGATAGAATTCATGAACAAGTACTCATGTGTTATATACCATCAGAAAGTGCGTTTCGAGATCTTTACGATGGTGTCGAATTCAACGTTTTAACTAGTGGTACAAGGGCACTTTCAAGGCTTTAAATGAATTTTTATGCGATCTCAGCAACTTGTAACCAGTCTAGGACACGCATACGTCGACGAACCCTCACGAGTCATATATCATTGGAAAGTGCGCTTCGACAGCTTTACGATGGTGTCAGATTCAACGACCTAGATACTGGTACGAGCACACTTTTAATGCTTTAAATGGATTTTTGCCCGGGCCCAGTAACGTATATTCCGTCAAAGACACGCATACGTCGACGGACCCTCACGAGCCATATACCACTGGAAAGTGCGCATCTAGGTCTTTACGATGGTGATAAATTCAACGACCTAACTGGTGGTACAAGTACACTTTTAATACTTTAAATGGATTATTTATATTATAAAATTAGTACATATTGCATAAGTCTAGACGAAAGAAATAATTGTAAACCAAAAAAGTACTTGATGTGATAGATATTACACGCTTAAGTTAACGTAACATTAACTTAAATTAACTGATTAGCGATGTTTATTGCTGGTGGTGCATACGATTTGCTCGGTAAAGCATGCGAAAGCAACCACAACACAAAACAAAAATCCATTTAAAGCATTGAAAGTGTGCTAGGTCGTTGAATTTAATACCATCGTAAAGATCTCGATGCGCACTTTCCAGTGGTATATGGCTCGTGAGGGTCCGTCGACGTATGCGTGTTCTAGACGGGATACACGTTGCTGGGCCCGTATAAAAATTCATTTAAAGCATTGAAAGTGCCCTTGTACCACCAGTTAGGACGTTGGTTTTGTCACCATTGTATAGATCTTGAAGCGTACTTTCCGATGGTATATGGCTGGTGATGGTCCGTTGACGTAGGCGTGTCCTAGACTGGTTACATATTTCTGGGCCTGCATAAAAATTCATTTAAAGCATTAAAAGTGCCCTTGTACCACCAGTTAGTACGTTGAATTTGACACCATCGTGTAGATCTCGAAGCGCACTTTCCGATGGTATATAACACACGAGTACTTGTTCACGAATTCTATCGATAAATGTCTTTAGTTACAAAACCGATATAAAACATTTGAATGCTCGTAAAAATGTTGTACTCCGTTTTCGTGACTTATGCTTGGACCTACGTTGTAGTACTCGTTGAGAGCTTTCGAACCGTATATGGTTCATTGCTATCTTTAGTTAGGCCCAGCTCCTTATAAAAACCCGCAAGGTCCTTTAAAAATTATTGACGGTAGATACAGATCGAATCAAAAGTTTGAAATAAAATATTAAAATTGAAACAAATGAATTTTTGTAAAAATCCCGAACACGTCGATTTTGTTTTTTAAAAATGCACATTGGTATGTCAAAATCATCTTTAGATATTCGTTTGTTTTTTAAATTATGACGTCATCGACAATTTGTTTTTTAAATGGCAATCCCCGATTACGTTTCGTGATTTGAATAGTTCTTTCGATTCTCTAAATGACTAAATAAAAATTAGAGTCGGCGACAATTTTGTTTCTAACATTCGGGTACGTCGGTTTTTTGAAAAAGTTGGTTTGTCGATGACGGATTATTCGAACATCATTAAAATTACGATCTCTAGGGAGCGTGTTTTAGCGCAAGCGGTCGTAACACGCTCTCCGTAAGTAATTATGTATAATTTCTACCTCGTTCTGGTTCATTAATCACTTATGTATTTAGGTGTTGTTTTCCGTTGTTGGGTCGCCTTGTTATTATTTTTCATCGTGAACTGAAACATTTGCTATAGATTAAAAGAGAATTATAATTTTTGTCGCATCGGATTTAAAATTTCGCGATGATTGATGTTTCGCTTTTTCATTCAAGAACCTCTTTGTGCTTAATTTAAATCCTGTATCATGGTTTCGTGGAATTTTGAATATTCATTAGTATTAAAAAGCAGTTTTTCGATTTTTGCAAAGACGCGGTCGGGCGAAATAAATAAATTTCCCACAATCGAAAATACAAATTCCATTTTTTAAATGTCCGAAAGAGCTTAAGTTTTTAAACGCCGAATACGCTGCTCGTATCGATCAGAATGTAGGTAAATAATTTTTGTTTGTAAACCGCCGCGTCGCATCAGTTTGTAATTAACCTATAATGACTATCTACTGTTTTCGGAGGATCGTAATTATTGTTCAGTTTATAGTAATGGAGTACTTACTTGTTAGAGAATCCGCGGGATATACTGAATCGTTTAAACTGTTTAAATCGTTTTTATTAACAATTAGTTGATTGTACCAATATTTGGAAATAGGTAATCGTAAGAAATATTAAGTTATAAAAATATATTCACTTTGTAAGCGAGTAAGCTTTGAATTAAGCTTTTTGATCAGGTATTTTGGGCAATGAATTATATAGTGAAACCGTTTTCGTGATTTATTCGTGAAAGCTTCATTTTATATATTATTATTATATTATTATATAAACACTGCTTTTAAAAGAGTCAATTTCTCTTCCATTTTTTTTTCACAAAATTGTTAAAAAAAACTTCAACTCTAATTTCTGAATATTAAATTAACTTATGTAATTTTATGGGTATATTCCATACGCCATACTAATCACAATAAACGTCACAGCCTTTTCGGAGCTACCACCTAATTCAAAATAATCCCCTTTTAATATTCGGGGCGTGTTATAATACAAGATGTCTAGGAAATGATGAGAAATCTTCCGAGGACGTATAGAACACGTCAACATAAAATTTTAAGTTTCTATACACTTTTTCTTACGAAGCTTCCCAGCTGAAATCACCTTCCCAGATCCCAGCTGACCTTTCGAAGTTGAAAGGGAAAAATCAATTTGTTTAAATAATAGGTACCTATTTTTATTTTTTTATTAAAATTTAATTATGTTTGGTTTAGATTGTGATAGTGTATTAGATAGTGGTTAGTACAGGGCAATACACCCCTAACATTTTATACTGTATCACAAACTAACGTTTGTGCACTTAGAATATTAGAACTTGGAGTTCTAAATTAATGCTGCACCTGTTACACTTTAAATGCGATTTTCTCGAATATGGTTCATTTTATGGAAAGTGAGTAAGAGTGGCCTTTTTATTCTAAAATATTTGGGAAATCCGACAATGAAGTTAATTTTTTTTTAAATTAATCTCCTCAAAGAAAATGTGATTAGAAAGATTAGAGGGCGTTGCTCCCCCTGAAGTGACGTTAAAAATCGGTGGAACTGCTTTGAAATACTTCATTTATTAGGAATATAAACCAAACATGATTAAATTTTAATAAAAAATAAAGGTGGGTATTATTTAAACAAATTTAAATTTAAACCAACTTTTCAGTTTCAGCTTTGAGGGTGAATATCTCAGCTGGGGAGTGCCGTAGGAAAAGAGTTTATAAAAACTTAGTTTTATTTATTTTTCATCATTTCCTAGACACCCTGTACTATAACGCGCCCCGGGTATCGAAGGGGTGTTATTTTGAATTATGGGATGACTGCGAAATGGCTCTGACGTTTATTGTGGTTAGTATGGGGAATAAAACATACCGCTAAAATTGCATGCTTGTATCAAAAAGTGCAAAAGTCGACATTATTTTTACACTAATTCTTATTGAATGAATAGTCTTCAAACGATAGTATATGTAATAAATACTTGCCTGTTTAAAAAGATAGTTGATATTCTTTAAATATGTAGATACATTAACATAGTGTCAAGAAAAAAACCAGTAAAAATTTTGCTGCATTTTCTTGAAATTTCATACAATTTCAAACCGCAAAATATGTACTTTTTAAAACGTGTTGGTTAGTGATTTTACTTTATTATCTTGAATTTTAATTATTACGTTAAGTAATCCCAAAAATTATCATTATTATTAGATAATATTTAGATTATGCTTTTTTATCACTTAAGTACTAACTCTTTTCTTTTTTAATTATCAACAACTTGTATTTAATGTTCTGATTTCTACAATTTTAAGTGAGTAATGGAAATTTGGTAATAAAACAAGAATAACGATCGTAAACGACGAGCAACCCCTTTGTAATTACGATATCAAAATATATCTACCGCTAAGCGTAGTGTAGTTTTTAGTTTTTCTTTCGAATAAGACCGTCACGATTGGTGGTAAATTTTTACCTACTGATGTTCTAATGTAGGTACCTCTTTTGCACATCTTGCATCTACAACGTATAATTTTGAAGTTTAACATATATTCTTTTATGTTATACTTTTTTGTTTAATTAATTTTAATTTAATCTTTAGAGAAGACTATATTTTTGACGGGGGTTGATTCACCGATTGGTCTCCTAAAAGCGACCTGCGACCTAAAGGTATTAGAATGTTAGATGAATCTTGTACGAATTATCATTATTGTACATATTACGAAAAAATTAGTGACAATTCTGGATCAACATTGACTATGATGGGAATATGTATACCTAAGTAGTATTACTGTATCAATAATGCTTTCCAAAACAAAACGAAATACCTATGTGGATATTATACACTATGCGATTCTATTGACATTTTTACCAACGACTTAGGTTGGTGGTAATACATATAGATAATTCAATACCTAACGAGTAGCAATAACTTGTTTATTTTATGTTCTTTTGCTTCGAAATTTTAATCATTTGTATGTATTATCAATTTAAGTCGTTGGTAAACATTTCAATAAAATCGTGTAGTGTATCATAGGTGTTTCGTTTTGTTCTTTTTTTTAGCAAGACGTACTGTATGTAGGTAACTACATGGTAGAAACTTCAGAATTAGATATGAAATTGCGTAAAATTATCATTCTTTGCATGGTTATTTTAAGGCCAATCGGAAGTACTATAGTTTCAAAGTATATGGCTTCGTTTGTTTGGTAAAATTTCTTCCACTTAAATAATCAATGAGTTAATCAGTTAATGAGTTAAGAGTATCGAAGATAATTATGCAAGCGAAATTATTGTTTTTTTGATTGGTTTAAAATCAGATCGTCGCAGTAACACAACAATTCTTTCGATTCTTTAAAATATGTATTCATAATTAAATCAATTATAATTCAGAGCTATACCTATAATCGATCAATCTGATCAAGTCTAGAAAATTGAAGTACTTAATCGTTATCTATAAGGACAGTACAGCCAGAACACATGTGCTCGAATTGTATTTCTTAAAAAAATTACATCACAATTAGCACTTATTAGTGACGTCGGATTTAGATAATATGTACTCTTTATAATTCCTAGTTCTTATGCGATCTAAAATCTTATATTTATACCTCATTTCGAGCGGTCGCAGGCCACCAAACCAGATCGAGGATTCCCGGTCTTATTGTTAGCTAAGGGAACGCTAATAAAATAATTATACGCTAATAAATTGTTTTTGAGGCGAAATAAAAAGATTTAGTTCGGGCCAAAGTTTTTAAAAACGATGTACTTTTTAAAGCTTTTTAATCGAAAATTTTCGAAAATTCGATCTCGACAAAAACGTCTTTAATTCATTAGTTTAATTTTGTTTTAGGTGGAAATTTATATTTCTCGTCGTACGGAGGCGAAACAAAAAGTTTTAGTTCAGAACAAATTTTGCCAAAACCGTGAACTTCAATTAAAACTTTTTTCAAGATTTTGCAAAAGTTTTAAATCGCTTTAAACGCGTGCAGTTTGTCATTTCATGTTTTGTTGTTCTCGAAAAACTACTTTTAAAGTAATTCCGGACCTATTCTGAACACTTCGTGTCGTATCAAAATTTTGCCAAAATCCAAGACTTTTTCACCAAAAATTTTGAAAACTCGGTGACAGTCGATTTCTCAAATCATTTTCCATTTGTTATATTTAAATATTGTTTCAAATCAATCAAATATTTATTATTTAGTGTATAAAACTCAATGAACAGTTTCCAATAACCCAAACGTTTATAAAATGTATTACCTATAACGACGTATAAGTGCAAAATTTGCATGTTTGAAAAACTGTAGGTAGATAATTATTTAAATATTATTATTATACATTATATAATATTATAATATTATTATTATATTATTATTGCCATATTATTATATTATGACAATTGATCAAAAGTACTAGAAAACCACGAAATTAACAATAAATTATTGTAAATGTAATAAAATCGAAATTATTATCAATGATTATGCTTGGCTAATTATAAGATAACGTAGATTCCATTAGTTTAAACCAAAACATTGATAATGATAATTTTATAGGTATGGAATGGAAAACTGTTGTTCAGAAGAAAGGAAATTGTAATATCTAATTTTAATATCACTGGAATCGGCGATATCGTGCAGGATTATCTGTATTAGGTATTACCAATTCTTATCAAGGAAATAGATATTTATTTAAAAAATTAAAAAGGAAGACTATATGTCAAGCTGTAGACAATGTTTTCTGAAAACACTGAAAAGCACGGACAGAGTAGACGTACACATTCTTCGAAATAGGTACGTATACACAATAAATACATTATGTAGTTTCTTCAAAAAGTTTTGATAGATATTCCTACCCAATTTATAGATAAAGTAAAGCAAACTACGTATCTTTGTATAAATACTATCGCAACGATAATAATTAATACATATAAAAGTGTGTTGAAGCAAACCTTAAAATGGGAAAAAAACCTAATTACAAAGATAATATTATTTATCGCACACTCGTACATCCGATCTTAATCTATTTTTTAATCAAAATTGACTGAAATATATATATATTGAAATATATATATATACGAATTGTTTGTAAGTGATAATAAAAAAATACTATAGCTTATCCAAACCTATATGATATTCACGTCATCAACAAAAACTTACTAGATTGTTTATTTGTAATTCGATTGAAAGTTTGGAAAGTGGCATATTCTATAGATGGTTTACTTGCGCACATATTAGATGGTATAAAGAAAGACTACAATTTATTAGAACTGTCAAAATACGAGGTACGAGGTGACAGCACTGTGTGAAACGTCATCATCTAGTAACCTTGTATTGATGACGTAGATTGCATATAGATTTGGATCAGCTATGTCCATTATATCTATTTGAAAATTCGTTTTTTATGCATAACACAGCAAGCAATGACAAACTACGCGCGTTTCCGTCGATTCGTCAAATGTAAAGGATGCTTAATATTAATTTAACTTAATTTTAGTTTTAATAACGATACCAGATTAAGTTCTCGAAATATTGGTGAAAATGGAATGTCGACTTCTCTTAGTATTCTAAAGTACACAAGAAATGTGAGTAATTGACCTTATATATATTGGAGCTTTTCGGGCAAGGAATGGTGTTCAGAGAAATTTTGACACAACCTTAAGTTTTTAAAACATGCTGGAAACTACTTAAATAGTCGTTTTTCAAATATAACAATGCAAGAAATGACAAACTACGCGCGTTTCCGACGATTCGACAAATGTCGAAAAAATGCTTAAATGCTTAATATTAATTTAACTTAATTTTAGTTTTAATAACGATACCAGATTAAGTTCTCGAAATATTGGTGAAAATGGAATGTCGACTTCTCTTAGTATTCTAAAGTACACAAGAAATGTGAGTAATTGACCTTATATATATTGGAGCTTTTCGGGCAAGGAATGGTGTTCAGAGAAATTTTGACACAACCTTAAGTTTTTAAAACATGCTGGAAACTACTTAAATAGTCGTTTTTCAAATATAACAATGCAAGAAATGACAAACTACGCGCGTTTCCGACGATTCGACAAATGTCGAAAAAATGCTTAAATGCTTAATATTAATTTAACTTAATTTTAGTTTTAATAACGATACCAGATTAAGTTCTCGAAATATTGGTGAAAATGGAATGTCGACTTCTCTTAGTATTCTAAAGTACACAAGAAATGTGAGTAATTGACCTTATATATATTGGAGCTTTTCGGGCAAGGAATGGTGTTCAGAGAAATTTTGACACAACCTTAAGTTTTTAAAACATGCTGGAAACTACTTAAATAGTCGTTTTTCAAATATAACAATGCAAGAAATGACAAACTACGCGCGTTTCCGACGATTCGACAAATGTCGAAAAAATGCTTAAATGCTTAATATTAATTTAACTTAATTTTAGCTTTAATAACGATACGGGATTAAGTTATCGAAGTATTGGTAAAACTGGAACGTGGACTCCTCTTAGTATTCTAAGGTGCACAAGGAATGTGGGTGTTGACCATATATTGGAGCTTTTCGTGGAAGGAATGGTGTTGGAGTGGGTCAGAATTTTAATGATGGGCAATTGTCCAGAAAAATTAAAAGTGATGGAACGTATAGAATAGCAGCTTCAACATATTTTTTTTTTACATTAATACTACTAAAAAAAGTGGATAGAAACAGGTAAAACAAAAAGATACTTAATTTATTGTAATTAATTATGTACATTAATTCACACATATTCATTGGTAAAAATGACACCATCAATTTAAAAGTGGAGAATAATTGAAGTGCTTTTATTTAATAAGACAAGTAATTTATTTTCCAAAGAAATAGGACAAATGAAATAAAAAGTCACGTTTGGTATCGAACCTGTTAATTATAACCTTTGGAACAAATGTTATTTTATTATGTTCTCTACAATAGGGCAAAATTGTTTCGTGGTTCTACACAAAACAGCAGAATATATAAACTTGATTGTAACAATAGAAACCCCAAAATAGCTCTTGTAGTTTTTTTAGTTTCATTTAGAAAAACCGTTGCACTGGCACTAAGTTTTTGACGTTTTGATAACAAATTAGTACGTATCTATATAAAACTGCATCACTTTTTATTGCGATAACACTGCACAGTTTATCGTTTTAACAGTTTAGCCGATATTACATCTAATACAAGTATCAACAATTATAACAATATTAAAATATTTAGATTTAAAATTTAATTATATTTTGATGATAAAGATGTTATGTGATATTTCAAATAACAAAAAATAACAGTTTAGATATATTTCATTTTCATTACTGAATTTGTTAAGGGAGGTAAATTCGAAAAGGTATGGTTATTGTAGGAAGAAGTTTTTAATTTATTATGTAATGTAATATGAAGCATGTTAATAATAAGCACTATGATGTTATCGCATTTGTCGTACGGTAGATATATTTTTTAAAACAAAATTATACAAAAAAAATACCTGACGGATAGGCAACACATCCGCCCTAAAAAAAAAACTTCTATAACAGTGCTCTCTATGTGTTTTTGAAACAATTACATTTGAAAATCTGCAATTTTTTACAGTTTTCTACTTATCGACTTCAACAAAAATTACTACAGTGATCGTTTTCTATATTGTTTGTTTCTGTGCTAATTTATGCATTTCCATATTGTATTTATATTAGGTTAGCTACTCATGTGTTTAGCATTTTATTTACTTTTCTGTTATAAATTATAATATTTCTAACTATAACTTAGAAATGGATTTAAGTCAGTATGAAGTGTACGTTGGTACAGTAAGAGGTGCCCTAGCATGTGAGTAACAATCCAACCTCAAAAATTTCAAATTTGAAGTACTTATACATTGCAATTTATTTAACAGATACTCAATGCAAACCTGATGGAAACGTAAAATTTGATTTAACGGACGTAGAAAAATCTGAAATAACTTCAATGGAATGGGGTCAAACTGAAAATGAAATAATCGTTGGTCATAAAAATGGCATCGTTAAATTGTACAGCACATTAAACAATAAATATACGAAAACTTTAGAAAACCTTGAAGGAAAAGGTGCAGTAATAGGTGTTGGAGCCACTGAAACATCGATTTTAGTGGCATATTGTAGTGGACATATAAATATTTGGTCAAAAATGGAAGTAAACAACTTTCATATTAATTCACACGAAGAAAGTACACTAGATTGCATGGTTCAAAATTTGAATAGCAAAAATGTCATAGCAACTGGAGGTGAACGTAATAATTTAAAGTTATGGGATATAGAAACTCTAAAGCCATTATTTGAAGCAAAGTCTGTATGTTTGTTCAAATTTTTTATCTACATTATTATTTATGAAACGTTTTGAATTTTTTAGATGGGACATGATGAATTAAATTTACCAATTCTGACATCTGTAAGAGGGATCAACTTTTTCTTAAATGAAAATAATTTAGTTGGTTGCGCTACAAAAGAGGGACACGTGTTACTGTATGATGACAAAATACAAAGAAGACCGGTGATTAAATTTTTAGAACCGAAAGCAAGTTATACTACAATTGCTTGTGCTTATAGAGAAAGGTACATTCAAAGTATTGTTAATCGTGTTTTTTATATTTAATTATTTTTTAGGCAGTGTTTGGTTGGCACAACAAAAGGTTATATACAATTAATAGATTTACGAAAACCCACAAAATGTATTAAAACATTTAAATCATTTACTGGAAGTATAACTAGTCTCGTTTCTGAAGCTTTATCTCCAATTGTCATAAGTACAAGTCTAGACCGATATTTACGGATACACAACTTAGATACTAAAGAATTATTGTATAAAGTAAGTATTATATTTTATATCTTATTCGACAAAATATTGGAATTGTGTGTATTCGTTTAAGAAATATATGAAACAGAGTTTAACAAAAGCTGTAATGAAATCTCTAATTAAAGAAGAATCTGAAGAAAAAATTAATTCCAAGGAGAAACAAATCGATGAAGAATATGAAACTTTATTCGAAAATATGGATACAGTCGGTGAAAAGCAAACGAAGAGGAAAAGACATGATGAAAAAACACGTCCAAAGAAAAATAAAAAGCTTATTTAAGCTGCATGTAAATGTTTACTTGCGAAGCCAATTTCATTGAGTGCCAGGCTATTGCTGCAATTGTTTAGTTTACTTCGTATTTACGTGACTATGTCTAGCTCGCAGTGGTGCATCATCATTCGTTATTAACTAAGGAGCTCGCTTACACATTGTGCGTCAATGACAGCAAAGTAGCATTAAGTTATTTAGTTTATAACCGATCATTCTTTATCACAATTTATTTGTATTCTAAAATGAATATACCTAAGTAAATATAAATAAAGTGTAAAAAATGTAATAATTTTAAAGTAGTAAGTTTAATTTTAAATACTTAAAGGGTTTTGTTATGACATATCTGTTTTCTACTAAAAGATTAACTAGTTATTAATTATGTTTTTTGATATTAACTCTCGACAGTGTTGCTGTTACATTTAACAGCAATTTCATTTCTTTTTAACAACTTGCCCACTCGTACTCGTGATTTTGTTTAAGCCATTTCACTTGTACTGAAGTCGCCATAGACTACAACAGCAGTCCCTAGCACATGTTGATTCATTCTTTCTATTATTTATGCATATGTCATGTTAGAATATTACGCTATATACCGCTATATTATGCTACATTCAAAATTGCCCTTGAAAGACTGCTTTGGTCAATTATTATTTATAAATTCTGATTTACTTTTATTCTTTTTTATTAATTTATTATTAATATGGGTAATTTTACTTTTTTATTACGATTCGTTTGTTTTGGCAAAATTTTGGCTCAATCTGAAATGTTTAGAACAAGTCCCGAGCTACTTGAAAACTCGTTTTTCAAGTATAATAAGATGAGAAATGACAAACTGCACCCATGTAAATCGATTTTAAATTTTCAAAAAAATTCGAAAATATGCATGGTATAGTCCGTAGATTTGGCAAAATTTTGACACAACCTTAGTTTTTAAAACATGTCGGAAACTACTAAAAAAGTCGCCTTTCAAATATAACAAAAAAATAAATGACAAACTACACGGTTTTAAATTAATTTAAAATTTTTACGAAATCTCAAAAAAAACGTTCACATTTTTTTTCCAGCAAAATTTTCATCGCCGGGACGTAACTATTGAACCGTAACGTTCAGAACGAGTCGAAAACGATTAGAAAACTCGCATTTTAGGTATTACGAGGCGATAAATAAGGAACCGCCGTCGTTTAAATAGTTTATAATTTTTTATAATCTCGATTAAACGTCGCTATCTATTACGCATAGAACAGGTCCGGAATTAGTTGAAAAGTAGTTTTTCGAGATTAACAATGCAAGAAATGACAATCTAAGCGCGTTTCCGGCGATTAAAAATTTTTGCCAAATCTCGAGAAAATCCCTTATTATAGTCAGCGATTTTTTTCTAGCTAAATTTTGTCACAACCTTAAGTGTTTAAAACATGCCGTTAACTACTTATAAAGTCGTTTTTCAAATATAACAGTGCAATTTATGACAAATTACATGTTTTTAAATCGATTAAAAATTTTCGTGAAATCTCGAAAAAATGACGTGTTTTGGTAAAAATTTTCACTTAACCATAAGTTTTTAAAACATACGGAAACTACTTAAAAAGTTGTTTTTCAAATATAACAATGGAAGTAATCACATATTACACGTTTTTAAATCAATTACAAATTTTCGAGAAATCTCGAAGAAAAGACGTGTTCATGGTTTTGGCAAAATTTTGACACATTTTTAAGTTTTTAAAACATGCTGGAAACCACTAAAAAAGTTAAAAAAAAATTTGGTACGAATTTATAGTGGGCATAAAAGTATTTTTGCGGCAACAGGTTATAGCAAATTGATTTGAAATATAATTAAAATAGATACTATTTATTATTTTTATATTTATTAAATTAAAAGATAATGCATGTATTTACAAAGTATACAATTCAAGAATTATAATCTATATAATAAATACATTATAATACATAACTACATTGGCATTGACTCATATAATATAGTTGGCGAAAGTGAAATATGTGAATTTGGAGTATTTTAATCGTACATTATTAAATAGGTACATGAAAGTATAAAAATACAAATTAACCGTTACTTTGATCCTTAGCTCATTCAATACATCAATTTACACTTACTATATAAAATTTAATGCAGGTAGGCCTAATTTAAAAAAATAAAATTATCTTGATTTTTTAATGAATGTTTCGATATTTTCTACTTTATATAAAAAACGAAGTTTGTAAAACACCTACACTGTCATGTTAACTCAAAAAAAACGTAACTGCATTATTACATAAAATTGAGATGCATGGAAATTTGAATCGAGCTTCCATTAAGGGAGGGTCTCTCTTAACTGAGTTGTCGATCAGCATCAAATTGAGTGCAAGCAGACTTCACTCATCGTAGCCACTGCTACTTGTATAGCACTCTAAGAAAAAAGTCAACTAAATTTTATACTAAAATAAGATAAATGCAAATACGCCTTTTCGAATTAACAGAGTAGTACAACTGATAGTGAATAAGCAAACAACTGATATTCTGTCCTACAAATAAGAAATTGTAACTGCATTTTAAGTAAAATTTTAAACATAATTAACTTGAAAGTACCTATTAAAGGCAAATGTGTTTTATTTACTATTACACATTGTCAAATACCCTGGATACATTGTACTTGTTACTACTAAGATTAACATTTTTGGCATTTACAGAAGTAATGGAAGGCATGATTAAAAACGGTAACCAGAAACAATCATGATATTATACAGTTTTTATCTTTGTCTTCAGTCTGATTACCTTTTTTGCTAGGCGATTTTTGACTAGCTGCTGCTTGACGTCTTCTAGCACAGGCAAGGGCATCATTAGGTACATAAGAAATTCTTACTCCACCGTAAGCTCGTCTTGGTGGTAATTGATAATCTAAGTCATCACTAGAGGAACTTGAAGAACATGTTGAGCAATAACTGGATGCATCACCATCATTATGCCGGCTAGTACTCGGCATTTGGCTTTCGGAAGTTGTTTTTCGTGGCCTTCTTCTTTCTAAACTATCAATATGTTTTGTTCGTCCTGAGTAACTACGGCTTCTTGGAAATTTTTTAGTTTCCATGCTTCCGGAATCCCCTTCGTCAGCTTCAAATGCTTCATTATCACCTTGGAAACGGACACTCAATAAACCCCTACTTTTTTTATAAGGAGAACCTGGTGTTGTTGAATCTCCTGGAGTACTATCGGTCGATCCCGGTACAATTAATTCTGGCATTGATGATGCATGGGGCGGCACCACTTCATCGAAACTATTATTATTATCCTTTTCTGTTGTACTGTTGTCTATTTTATTTTCAGACGATGACTGATTTGTATTAGTAATAGTTTTTGGCTGCCAGTCATCTAAACTTAGGTCTGCTAAATGTAAGGGTTCTCTGCTTCTGTCTCTTGCATGAAGTAACCTTTCTAAATCCGAATTATGGCCTTGACCGCTCTTTTCACTTAAGATTCGGTCTAAGTTTCTTTCCAAAACGACGCGATCGAGCCCTCTTCCTCCAGGACTTTGTGGTGAAGGTTGGAGCCCTCGCGTTACGAGTTCGTTATTTTGTGTTTGTAAATAATCGGTTTGCCCCATAATATCAGAATCTGAAGGTGTCGGCGTTGTGGGTACGGAAGAATGTGTTGGTTTTGGCGATCTTTGTAAGGCTCTTCTTCCCATCTTTGGAGATCTTAACGGTGGCGAACATTTAGGTAAACTTCCGTGGCGCGAATATTGACCAGAAGGCGGCAAACCTGGTGGAGACGACAGGGACGATGTCGTTGGAGAAGGCGGTGGACGTCGACTTGGTGAAGGTGGAGGAGTGCTCGAACTAATAGGAGACGAAGTCCGCGGTGGTCTATTTCTAGTTTGTTGTCGGGGTACACGAGTGCCTGGCCCAGAACTGTCGGATGGTGTAGGAGGCTCCCCTTTACTACACGCAATAGAACAATAAATTGCTCCGCGTCTAGGCAAAAAAGGTCTACCAAGAAGCGACGTTCTACAAGTATGACAACAAAAGCACTGGTCTGTAGCATGCCAATGTTGACCTTCATGACTCATCTGTCCTTGATCAACTCCTATAGGTTCGCCGCATGAATCACAATATTCCGCAAACATGGCGTCGAAACAATGAAGACAGTAAGGTCTTCCATCTCTCATTATGTATCGTTGGCCTCCTAGTTGACGTTCGCATTCTGAACACGCAAAATGTTTCATATGCCATGCGCGTCCTTCTGCTTCGGTACATTCATCCGCGAGAATGATCTGAAAAGCAATAGTTATATAAGTACTGAATGCCCAATAATTATGTATCCCATGGATCCAGGACCTATCGGACGATAGGCCGGTACTTTATACACCAAACCATCGTCTCCCCGTTAGGATACGAACATGCCGAATGTGCCTCGCGACATCGATGATACCTCGAAGTAGAGAAGATGCTAGCGGTACTTTACCCTTGTGGTTTACATCAAGGTATAGCTCGACGTGTAGGTCGAAACAAAATATCGAGGTAGAAAGGAAAACGTCGCAGTAGATTTCACCTGATTGATTCGTTCGAATTACCTAAGCACCTGATTGGTGAGCGATGACAAACATACGTCAATGCATTGAAACACCACATGGAACACTGAAAGAATAAACATCTCTGATATCGCGTTTCACCTGATTTGCGACCGCGAGCGGCGAGGCATCTTCGGCACGTTCGTACCATTATAGTGCGACTAATTTAACAATAATAATGTATATATATTAAACATTTTATAACTCTCGAAAAAAGACGTTCTATAGTTTATGGTTTTGACAAAACTTTTGACTTTGAAACGTTTAGAAAAGGGACCGAATCTCGAAAAAAGACGTACTATATACAGTATGTATATAACAAAACAGAATATTCCTCGCCACCAATTTTGTTATTTATTAAGATAAAACTTTCAAACTTGTTACATATCTAATGTGCTTATCAAAAAACACTTTTTGACATGAAAATTGTGTTTTTCTCATTTCCAGTTTCGCCGGAACTGACAACAATTTTCGATTTTCAAATGGACCGCCATCGATATTATTACATTTTTGGAATCTGCATAATTTTCCGAATATAACGGTACCGCATAAATGGCATTTCCCCTGTCAAAAAAAATGTTGGCGTCCATTTAATTTTTCAAACTAGAATGCCCCTCTCCATCGGATTAACGTCAATCGACCACATCGTCACAACGAAAAATAAAATCACGCTAAAAATCTACTCATTCTTTTCGACAGCTGAAATGCCACTTATGTGGTGCGATTATGTTCAGAAAATTATACAAGTTCCAAAAATGTAACAATATATAGGGTGTTCCATTTGAAGATTGAAAATTGCTATCAGTTTTGGCGAAACCGGAAATGGAAAAATACAATTTTCCTGTCAAAAAGTGTCGTTTGATAAGTATATTGGATTTAAAATGATAATTGGATAAAAATGATTTGAAATTTATTGATTTTGGATTTCAATAGGTGGGTTTCCATTCGGTCGTAAGCTGGACAAAATCACGATCAGCTATTTCATGGCTGAACAGGTTATGAGCACTAAAAAATGTTGGACATGTTAGTTTCACCGGCACCACGATTATTAGTTTAAACAAGATCGTGACACAATAATGAATTCAGTTAATGTATTAATACCCACCTCGTCACAAGCAGAACAACGTGGTTTGATAGTTTCCGCATGATGTCTTCCACAATACAATCGTCCATCTTTATGGAAATAAATTAAATCTACCAACAGCTCTCGACAAACGCAGCAAGAAAAGCATCCGGGATGCCAACAAGTATTTGCACCTGCTCTCGATGCGAACACACATATATCACCAGTAGACAAGGGTTCTTCGCACTGAAATAAAAAAAATATGTAATTCATCTAGTTTTGCACAGTATTAAAACAGTTTTCGATTATTTACGTCATACTGTATTATGTATAATAGATTTTATAGAATTTTTTTCACATCAATCGACGTTTTTGTAGTTTTCGTCGTTGATAACTCACTCGTATACGAATGTAAGCATTATTATTTTTGTTACAAAAAAAAGCAAGTACAAACGACACATTTCAGTTTTCTACTACACATTTGTATGAGCACGAACGCTTCGAGCATCTTGGAAGATTTGCACATATATAGAAACAACGCATTCTGAAAGTTTTTCAAGTAGAATAGGTACTTCGCTCTTAGCAAATGCTGACGACTCGAGTAAATTAGAGTGATATTGTTTGTATAACACTCTGCGTCAACTGTTTATTTTCTCAAATTGCCACTCTTACTTCTAAAAGCAAACATGTCAAGATACTGACGGGCGTTTTGTGTCTTGTATGGATTTAAAGTGAAGAAATGAAAAGCGTAAATAAGCAAAAATATTTTACGTGTAGGTAAGACGATGTGGCGTCGCGTCGCAGATGTTGTCGCGGGTCAGAGGTTGTTTGTCGAAATGGGAAAAAATTCAAAATCAATAAATTTCAAATCAATTTAAATATTTTTTTACAATTTTTCCAACTTATGGGCTTTAAAAAAGGACGATTGAAATTCCACATTTGATTAGTTTCCGAAAGTGAAGTTGTGGCCGATATTTTTCCTCCCGATTACCTTTTGATGATTACTATCGTATTCTTTTTCGACTTTTGAATATCTGTATTAGTATTTACATTAAATTTAAATTCGAACATTCTCGTAAATAAAGCACGCACTTGGCGACGACTTTGATTTTATTAAATTTACTAACATCGATTCATGTATTTTAGTTTATACCATAACTCATTTAAAAAAAATTAAACACTGCAATTCGACAGCATCGTTAATGAATCAAATCAATAATAACGAATTAGTCGAACTGGCCGTGTGGATTACAAACAAAATTCTCAAGTAAATATATCTCGATTACTCGAAATTTCGATATCTCGAAGTTTTCTTTTCTTCCTTTCACATTCGAGTTATCGAGGTTCGACTGTATGTATTAATTTCAAGCATTCGAAAATAATATCAATATTTAAAAAGTAAAACATATTCTGTATAATATATATATACAGTCGAAGTGAATGAGTAAGTAATTAAAAAAAAATAATAAAAGTAACAAAATGATCGTACAATTAGTCTCGGAATAAAATTATTTAAGAGTACACATTCTAATTCCCGCGAGATCCGGAAATAACGGCAAGCGAAAAAAAAACATAATTAAACTTATGATAAACTGAAAGTATTACGCCTAAGGGACTCGTTCTAAAAATATAGTCAGAAATACTAAATTTACATTTCCACGGCCGCTTGCGATATTAAGGCACTTTAAAAGATTTAATTACAAATAGGTAGGTACCTCTACTTACTAATTGTAAGGCGTCTGCATGTAGCTAAAAAAAAAACAATTTACCGCGTGTCATAGAAAAACTTGATTTTTACTTCGACGGAATTCTGTCACATACAAGCTCGAGGGGGAAAATTCATATGCTTAATAAATCTGTCTGGAACAAATGGTGCGTGAATGAGGTGAACAAAGACGAAACAAATTTATGATTCAATACTATTCAGGATGACGCAGACAGGATAACGAATGGGCGCCCTTAAATTATTATCATATTATTTATTTAATTTATAAAAAAATCCTGTTAGTAACTATTTAAAACCGATGTTAACTATCATCGACTTAGCACTTTTAGTGACAAGTGACAAGTGACAAGTCTATTACAGTACGATTTTCGAAATTTTTGAATGGAAAATGCTGGGATACTCCTGTGCAGTCACAGGACTAGAAAGAAAATATTCTATTTAATAGAATTAATGTTAGTCGACTTGGACCTCATATGAAAGAAAACAAGTGAACATTTTCTAAAAAGTCTAAATATTAAAATGTTATCAAGAAACGCAAATAAAAAAAAATAACATTGATCGTTGGTCACTGCTACCCACCTAATAATGTCTAAAAGAATGAATTCTAGGCCTTTTTGTTAGATTAGTGTAGATTTTGAGTCGTTATTGTTTTGGAATATTAAATTTTCGAGATTATTTTACCTATGTATTTAAGACACTGCGTAATATTATGATTATTGTATTTTTGGGAATTTAAAACAAGCTAATGGTGAGGTAGAAGGTGCTCACGAAACGGAAAATTTAAGTTAATTTATTAGCACGTGTAAGTAAATAAGTAATATACCTACATATTATAAAAATTATGTTAGATAAACAAAGAATATCATCGAAACGGGACATGACGCGTCTTATTTTTGTGTAATTAATTTTTTGTAACTGAAAATCAGCTGACAATAAGTTAATATTTGAAAAATACGCATTTTCTCTGTCGTACTCTGTATATAGCGTTTTCAAAAAATGCGTAAAATTTGTTCTGGTGTAATGTACCAATTGACACGTCATATGTAGGTACTTGAAAAAACGACGTATTTTTGAAAAATGGCATCCACATACTGTTTAACAATATGTTAAAAATAGGTAGATAATAGATATATTTCGATAAAAATCATTTGAATTTAGTTTAAATATAAGTGAGCGTTAAAATTATAAAACAAATATTTAGGTTGTATATATAATAATCATTTATTGCAAATAATTTTGGTAAGTGCATTAAATCTGCCCGCAAAGTGTTTTAGTAGGTGTTTATATTTTGAATTGATAAATAAATAAGGAGCGCTAAATTTAAATATTTTTTATTTACATTATTTCCCGAAATGTCATTAACATAACAAAAGGAATATTATTTTACGATATTTATGTTATTCAATAAATGTCGGCGTAAAACGAGTTTTCGACAAACAGAACGCCATTATTCAAATTAGCTAATTTAAATTACGCCAACTCGTTTTCTTTAATCTTTCATAATAAAGCAAATAAAAATATTTACCATAATCAATCTAATTTAAAAATTTGGTACCTTCTGCGGGATATTAAATTTTATTGTAAATTCCTTCACTTTTAATTACTTTTCACCCAGTCGCCGTCTACTACTGTGAGAATTATATTAACTAAACTGCTTCAGATACCAAATGTTTCTGGAGATTCATTTAATTAAAGTCAGCCAGATTTAATTAGATATTTTAAAATTTAGCCAAAATAAAACTGTCGTTTACTGACCAGGCGAGTAACACATTTAAAAACTTTTACATCGAAATAATTATAACCCGTGCGCGACTTAAAAAAAATCGCCAATTTTAAATAAGCAAGTTGCTAACATTCTAAGTTTAATCAACGTCTTCTTCCGTTTCTGTGGATTAGTAGCTATCAGCATCGGAGCAGCAAATCGGCAATTATCCCAAATAGTAGGGACGTCGAAGCAATTTGATGTGGCCAGCAACTCCGGATTGACGTCATTAATTAAAATTATACTAATTACGCGGTTTGTGGCTTTCATTACTTAAGGGGAAGAAGAAATCGTGAAACGCTTTAGGGTTAATGAGCTTCTCGGTTAAATTGACGAATACCGACAAATTGGGACCAAAAAATATTTTACAAATTGGAGCTATTAGAATTTATTTGAAATAAGAAATTGGCCGATATTTAATAACGTACTGTACAGTGTTTACAATAGTATATCGTATAACTAGTGTTGAAATATCTTTTCGGCACGTGCTATAAACTATGCTTTTTCGACGACCACGAGTATTTTTATTATAAAATTTCGATTTTTGACGTTTACGTAGGCACCTTTGACAGTTTAATAAAGTAATAAAACAGTTTGTGGGTAGTCATTGCATGACAGGCTAGAAGGCTTTTGTGTGCAATGATTGCACACGGGCTACAACGTTTTCGATTGTAGTCTTTCTTTACACTATCTAATATGTAAATCTTCTGTAGAATACGTCACTTTTCAAACTTTAAACAGAATTACAAATAAACAATCTAGTAATGTTATACTGATGACGTGTCGCCAGGCCCGTTGCATAAGCTATAGTTGACATTTTTAAATCTGATAACTAAGTTTGAATGACATATAGTTGACAGTAGAGACGGTCATCCCGTTTCAAGCAACTAAAATGAAATAAATTTTAATCTAGAGACTAGTTACGTTTTTTAATTCGTTGAGTGTACATAGGTATTTACTTGAAAACATGCCGACAAATATTTATTGTGGTCAAAGGGGCCACCAACATAGCTAATTTACGAATTTTTGAAAATACTTTTGCTTTGCGGTTTAAAAAATACCTATATTTTGATGTAGATACCTATCTAACTAAAATAATTAGCGTAATATTATCTCGTGTAAAAAATGTAAATTAATATTACCCACCCATGAATGTTATTTTATTAATTTTACCGAATTCGAATGTTTACATCGAAAAGTCGTTTGCATATTTTTAATTTTAATACAAATTTAATTTAAAAACAAACACGTTCCGTACCACAAATGATTTAATTAAAAAGTTTCTTATAAATACCTACAGTGTAATGCGTTCTAATAAGATATAATCCGAATCGTCTTTTGTTATTTTCATGCCACTTCTGCATTTAACAAACCCCGCATCGAAAGCGACATTTAATATTTTCATTGTCACGGCGAGTTAAATCTTCCCTACGGTTGCTTCATTTAAGTGGCCTTAATGATGATTCTTTCGAGTTTAAAGTAAAAGCGTTTCCCAGGATTAATGAGCCGATGTGAATCGTCTCGGGGGACGTTTCAGCTATTATAGCTACTACATTAGCCTTCGAGCTTTAAGATGAAGCTTTAATATACATACTATATCGTTTCGCTGCAACAGTTTTGAGATTTCAGTTTCCACTTATTATACCTATAAATTTTCCTTCTACTTCAAAAAATATTTTGACAGGGCGAATGATACAGTTTAAGATTTCTTTCGCACGTGCGTAAGAATTTATGTTTAAAGGAAACGTATCTTGTTAGAAAACAATGACTGAAAAGGAGGGAAAGGGCGATAGAAATGTTGAAATTTTAGATTGCAGGAATTTCTTTTTACACTTCAGAATGAATTATACCCCTTAGGGTAAAGTGCCTTTGAATCGATATCTCACACTCCAGTGAACTTTTAGTATGGTAGGTGAGAGTTTTATAAAATGAATAATGGAAATTGACTTGTTACGTGCGAATGAAGGGAATAGAGATATCGATGGCTGGTATAATGGTGTTCCGATCCAATATGGATTTTGTGTAGGCATCGATAGAAATTTTGAAACGCACTTCGACTAAAATAAAGAAATAAAACTTACTGCGTCGCACGCCATCGGTGCAGGTAACTGTTTGACGACTCCTCTGCCAAGAGCTTCCCTTTTTCTTTGAGCAGAAAATAATCGTAGTTCTTTACGTTCTTCGTCGGTAAGGGCATGACAGTAACGGACTTCATTGTCGTGTGGCGGAAGCTGCTGAAGAAGTTGTCGTACCCGATATCGTTCTCCGACTGAGTTTACGTATGGCACTTTGTCTTCCGGGAGGGCTGAGAAGTACAAGTGCACCTGAAACAAATTGCTTAATGAGTAAGTACGTTTGTTATTATCGCGAATAAAATCGCAAGATCGGCCGAAGATTGTAAAACGGGTACAAACATGTCTATACATTAGATTAACTAAAATAAGGGAGATTACGCGATTTAAGTTTTTATTAAGTATCTAATTATTACAGAATTATTATTATACGTGTATACACGATTTCAGATTTTCAATATTAACACCTACTAATTTTAAATTTTATTATTTTTATACACGTAAATATATAAATAAGAGATGTGAAGCAATGATTCTGTATTAAAGGGTAGTGGACTGCATATTGGATATCGCACTAGTAAGCACTATTATAAATTTAAGGGACAAGGAAGGGCGATGACGGGAATCAAATTAAATTTTCAAATTAAAGCCAGGCGAAAACAAATTTAAAAACGCACCAAATAGAGAAGAATATGTGTTTACGACGTGACGACCTTTAATGCACTCTGTTATTTTTATTACATTATTAAAGTCGCGCTACACTTTCACTTGCATTTATCATTTTAAACCAGCCAGGTTTTTTTGTCGTTTTTATAACAACGTTCGGAAAATTTACATCTGTTGATTATACCTAATACATACCTTGACGAAATGACGAAATACGCGCGTTTCTGTCGATTTAAAATTTTCGCGAAATCTCGAGAAAAAGATGTATTATTATAGTTCGTGTATTTTGGAAAATTTTGATCCTACCTGCAACGGTTAGTTTACGTCTAGAACTACTAGAAAAGTCGAAAATGACGAAAAACGCGTGTTTCCGTCGATTTAAAATGTTCGCGAAATAAAATTATATAACTGTTTTTAAATAAGACAACAATATACCTTAATATACAGGATGGCTCAAAAGTCAGTTTGTCGATTTGTAATTTCTTAATTATTTTAAATATTCCACTATTCAATTGTTTAACTATTAAAATAAAACACGCAAAATACGTAAGGTTAGGCGTGCACCGAGACGAAACCGTCTTTGGCCAACACATCGTTGTCAATCCGGACCAAGAAAATACGTTTAAAACATTTAAACTTGGTCCGGATTGGCCGCGGTAAACTGTCTAAAAACAGTTTTGTCTTCGTGTGCAAAAGTATATGTACCTAAAATTTCCTAGTTTACACATATTCAAGATTTATATATTAGTTGTAATTTGTACTGCTCGGATGTAAAATGTTTACTACACGTACAAAGCAGCGTGTGTTCTTGTTGAAACAGCGGTGGATTTTTGATAAAAGTTATGTATAGATTGTTTTAGATTTTGAAGACAAGTTTACAAGTTGTAGTTTCGACAGGACAGTAGCTATCTGTGAATTTGTGTTATTGGCCATTTAAATTCTTAACTGAGACTGCCGTTCAACAAATTGATAACAACGAAAAATCGATTTAAAGCATGTAATATAGGAAATGAACCAAAACCGACATACCATTTTATTTTTGGGTTCTAAATCAAATTGTTTGCATATGCATGTAATCCTACAACCTCACAAATTACTTTACCGTTTTTATAAATATTATATACTTATATATTTAATTTTATATTTCTATGTGTGTATATGTTCGCAGATTGACACTTTTAAAAACCAGACACCAAAACTAACATACTTATCTATGGTGGTGAGAAAAATCATTTAAAAATTAAGGAAAGACATTGAAATTACAGTATTGGGAGCCTTTGAATTTATTTCTCCATTAAAAACATTTGTTTTTAATTTAAAAGCGATATGTTTGAGTTAAAACCTTCGCTTTGAAGCCCAACACACAGTGGGGTATTTGAGGAATTTAGTTGACCAAAAGTCGATTTTTCAAAACGTATCGCATGATAGAAATGGTTGCGCTAATTATACTGTAATGATTGAGTGATTATTAGTTGTAATCAGTTTCGCATATAAAGCCGCCGTTCGCATTAGGGAGATCAGTCAAGGCTCATTAGCATCGAAGAAGCTTATCCGGAAGCTCCAGAATAAGGTTTCCGAAGAACCTAATCCGGAAGTTTTAAACAAGGTTTGTACATTTATTTTATTCAGTTTTAATATCATATTGACTTTCATTTAATAACAAGTACATTTTTAAAGTGTCCATAACAATTGTGATATTTTTCAATACTTATTTGACGTTTTCAAAATCGGAAAAGTTACATTTCCAATTCAAATCGAGCCACGATTGTTATATATGTGATGAAATAAAGTCTTAACAGCCTAAGCTTTTTCAGGAAGTAAAATTTAAGGTGCGATTTTTGCGAATTTATAAATTTTGCGTTTTTTTTTTAAATATTTATAATATCATTCAGCAGCAGGAGACTTCATCAATGACTTATTAATGAAAAATAAATTTTAAATTAAACTTTTTTTATAGAAAAACCTAATAATTAGCTTAACAGTTGATCAATTTGCATAAAAATTTTATTTGAAATAGTTAAAGCAAGGAAATAATGTTGGACAGTTAGATTCCTCGAATACCCTACAGTGCAACAGTTAAATCAAATACAGCAAGCAGTACTGTTCAATCAAAAGTGTTAGTTGTTGGCGCCGAAAGCAAAATTTATGTGAGTGCCAGATAGATATCGAGCTCGTATCGACCACGAGGTTACCATTTTGAATGGGTAATTAAATGAATTCCCACGTGCTCGTCTTAACTGCAAATCGATAAACTTATTGTTTCTAGACCACCCCGTAATACATATGAATTTCCTCGTTAATTTATCTGAAATATGTTAAATGGAAAATATATTTAGCAATTAATTAATTTAGCGCACACCTGATAAACGTGCGAATAATTTCATGTTAGTTTGAGCAACAGGTAAAGTACGTTAGTAAATATCTGATCGTTCTGGTGCAATAGAAACTTTCTAACAATTCGCTGTTCAACTATGATAGATTCGATGAAGGTTCATAACCACACGAAACGGGATTCGCTGAAAACGCTCCCTCAAGGCACATAAAACGGCAGCTAAAATTGATTGTCATTTTATTTTGTTTAGGACAGTTTTATTGTTTTAAATAATGTTGGTTTTTAAATAGATATCTAGGTACTTATTATAAATGATTTTTTTTAAATATTATACTTTTATTCAGTATAGGTCATGTACATACTAAAATTTATTAAAAGTTAAAGGTGGTTCAATTAAATTCTATTAAAATGATAATTAATAATTATTACAGTTTCTACGAATTATATTATGGAGAAGAACAATTGGATCTGGTGATTATCAAAAAGGAATCAAGAGTCAAATTTTAAAATATTGTGTAATTATACTATACAGATAGCAAATAAAACCCTTATCTGTGTGGCATACAATTCCGGAGGTTAGTGCTTTCTTTCGACTCGCCTTAGATAACAGTTTTCAAAGGTTATTATTGTTTTACTTTTTGTAAAATACTGAGTAACATACATTCTTATATATCCATAACACTCTTTACATAATGTAATAATTATTTAAAATAAATTTCGTAATATAAATATTAAAAAAAATGAATGCTTTATTTGTATATGTCTCCAGTTTTAAAGTAGTAAAATAGTCTAGTTTGATTACCAGTTACAGTTTCGTAACAGTAAGTACCAATATTATTGTATCTTCAATAAATTCTTAAAAAGACATGAATATGGGTCTTAACTATATAAAAAAATTGACAATGAGATAAATGAAAACATTGATTCCTAAATACTTTCAGAAGCTTTATTTTCGTCTACTTAATATAGGATGCATATATTTAAGAGTTGTTACTGTTGTGTAGGTCCACAATTAGGAAGATAATTTACTTCCTTTCATTGTCAGTAGGTTACTCATCGTCGGATCTTTGAGGCGTTTTCTTTTTATTATTATTCAAATTAATTTACCTATGTTTCAATAACGTAATTCATACAACCGTTATTAAACTGTTTTATCTAGTACAACTACAGTAGTTAAAATAATAAATTATAAAATAAATATTGATCCGTATTTTGTATATCGTTTACGTTATAATTTATGAATCAGTTTCAAATATGGTAGTTAAGAAGAGGATGCGAGAAAACGTAATAAGCTGGGCAGCAAAATGTAAGACAATGTTGACGTTTAGCGTTATTGAGGGAGATGCTCTAATGCTGTTTACGGTTATGGCCAAGAGACTAGAGTGGATATAAAGAGAAAATTTAAGGTTGTTCGTGTTCTAGACACGTTCTCGCTATGATTTGGGCCTATATACCACGTCTGTTCGCAGAATTGATATAAACTATAATTATTTCATTAGAATTTAATGAATGTTTTGTCCTGTGCCGTGTTAGTTACGTGACACGAGTAAGACAGGTCTACGTTCGCTTCCCTAAAAAATATCATCTATACCGATTTATTATTTAGAAGTTTAAGATTTTACTTCGTTACTTATTGTACCTACAAGTTTTTGTATATGCAGATACTTTATAATTAATCACAAACGTAACGAAGGAATAAAGATGGGGAGATTTAATCAAACGCAAGGTTAACAATAAAGTGGTTTAATGGCATGCGTTCTTCAAATTAGACGCCTACATACATATTCATTAGGTAATTTTCAGCTTAAACTTCCAAACCTGCATTAACTTCAACAGTTGTAAAAACGAATAAAAATCTTTAAGGTAAGGATATTTTTAATTTTCGCTAAATTACTGCTTATTGTCCATAGTTTGATTATTATTTTTGAATAAAACTACTCGATAGCTTTCATTTTCCGTTAAAAATTAAGTTAGTTGAAGATTCGTTCAGTGGGTACTGAAGTTTATTTCTGAAACTACAATTAATTCTCTAACGACGTGTAATGTTTAAAAGAAATTATTAGAGTGCGCTAAATATTAGTAGCTATATATCTAATATATTAAATGAACTGATTAAAGATTCAAAATTTGCTTGTACGTATAAAATTAATAGGTTCCGAAACGTAAACTAGAAATATTGTGTATCGATCAAATAGATTACTAGATAGTAATACGAGCGTTTTCGCCATTTTAGTTGTGAAAAATTCCTTGTAAAACTATCATAATGAACTGTATTCCCTAGATCAGGGGTGGGGCTATATGTACACAACTGTAAAATCTCATTTTGGATGGCAAGTAAAAAAAATCGAAATTGATAACATAATGAACTATAATAATATGTTGCTATCGATCAATCGATACACAACAACACAATTGCAATCCAGACTAAATTGCCGCATAAAATGACGTCGTGAGCCGTATTTTGCCCACCCCTGTCTTAGATCTCGGTTCCAACAACAAAATAAAACAACTTCTCAAAATCTAACTATTTTACCGTATGCTGATGTAATCATTATTTGCACGGATAACACCTGTTAAATAAATTATCCAAAGATGCAAAAAACCATTTTAAAAATAATTGTGTTTTAATTCAAAAAATAATATATCTACTGATAATGAATTAACACCTAACTGTTATCATAATTCGTGCGTGCCTAATATATTATTATACAGCATCCGTGCTATTTTTTAACGGAAACAATATTAATTCATTTACAAAACACTTACAGGACATGACTAATTTTTAATGAAAATTATGAACGTCACACTCTTTTGTTTGTTTTAATTTGTGGTTAAAATAACTTGTTTACCTACGTTAAACGCACGACATCTCATCTAGAAATTGTTCACGACTAGACATTTTTATAATTAATCATTATCACATCATTATTAATCACAAACATTATAAATAAATGGACTAAATTTTTTATAAATAAATTACCCATTTCGTTCATTTTATGTTCAAGTATAGGTAAGTGGCCTTTAGTGTTTTGAAACAAACTACTCGCATAAATCATTTTGTGAAATAACAGTTAAAAATAAATAAGTAAACGTGGTATCTATCTCGGGCTCACGTATAGCTTGGATATTTTCAATTTCATCGACTTAATTACCTAATTGTAACAAAATTAATATACATAGAAATCATTAAAATTTATAAATACCCAACGTGACAATTCAATCTACATACAGAGCGAATCACGAGAAAAGTCAATATTTTCTAAAGTTATAACTACAGTATTTATACGCCCAAGAAAAAGTTCTTATAAATAAATATCCAATTCTCAATAATTATTAAGGTAGAGTCGAAAATATGTAAAATGTTTTTATCGCTAAATGTTGTAAGTAAACGACGCGACGGCGACGTTCGATTTCATCACGATGTTGCAACACAGTTTACTGTATGTAGAACACTCTTTCATATTATACACCTTGAGACTACACCTAAATTAAATTTTTCCAATTAGTTAATATATTAGTATTGACAAATCCCTGCTCATTGGTCATCGAGATCTTTAGACCTCATTCCATTAGAATTTTGATTTGTGAGTAAATGAAAAATTAAATATAGGTAGGTACCTATTGATTAAGTGAAAAAACAAAAAAATTATTTTGCGAAATTAAGGTTTAAAAATACCTATCTAAATAACAAATAACAGTTAATTATTATTATATAAAAAAGAAAACGCGTGTTATATCAGGACTTTAGCAAAATAGACATAACATGGAAGTAGGAAAACATGAGTTTAGAAAGCAATTGTATTTTAAAGCCGTGTGAAAATTATTCACGTTTTATACGTTCCGTTTTTGCACTTACGTGTACCTAATTGCAGACGAGCACTTTTATTACAGTGTCCTTTATTGTTAATTAAGTTGTGTTTACCGCAGATCACAATTTCCGTTCTTATTTAACTTAATTGTTAGGTTAGTATAAATTAATCTATAATATGAAAATTGCGGAACTTCTATACGAAACAATTAAAAATAGATCCACCGTAACGTTAAAAAAAAGGCGCGTACCTAACAATAATTTTTATATTGCGTATCAGAAAGACAATAGAAAGCCAATTAAATTTAATTGAATACGTTTAATTTTGAATGTATTATTTATGATTGGCATAAAAATTATATTATTATTATTAAAATATATTGTTTCTTTTTTAAATCTGCCCAAACACAAACACAAAATTTTAGTAATAAAATTTAACGTGGTAAATGTAAATAAGTAGAATATTGATTTTCTATTTGCTTTTAAAAATTGTAAATTAATTTTCCCATCATTATTAATACAATCGTCCGTTATTGAATCACACTTTGATATTTCTATTAAAAATTAACCATAAATTTATCAAAATTTACCTATTAAAATAATTATTCAATATTAACTCTATTATACCGGCGAGAATCCATTAAAAATTAAACAAACTACAAAAGCGGTTGTTGTCTATGATTTTAACTATTCTTATCCTTATTGAATATTCTGCTTGAGTAGATTACTAACTGGAAACGTGGTTGCATTTAATGTAAATATGTTTTCTTATAGCAATTATTCCTTTGCAATAAGAAGGTCGTAATGCAAATTAAAGTCGTGAGACTTTTATTAAAAATTACGTCCCTCTCGGTGTGGTCTACTATCACTAATAAGCTTCTGGTGACTTCCTTATTGATATTTAAGTGTACCGATACAAATCGAATAACAGATTACTAATTTTTACATTTAAAAAAATGTTATATTAAGTAGTTAAAAAAAAGTTTCTTATAAATGCTAAGTTTCTAAATAAATATTAGTATATAGAATATAGTATATAGTATATAGAATAAATTAAAAAATTTATAAATTTTAGATAAATTTGTAGAGCATAAATATTTATGGTGTTTAAACGAATATCGATTAAGCAATTACCCTGAAGTTATTTCGATTATATCGTTGGTAGATTGCAAGGCCGATAGACAGATTAGTTTATCCTCTTTTCTTACTTAAGGCCGTATGACGCGATGCTAAATTTGATAAAAAAAATTGGTATGTAATGCATCTCACCAACAACACCGTAACGAGAGCATGAAGCGCCTGTGGCAAGTGTCTAACTTGTGCAACCTAATCAAAAAATGATTATGTCTATAAAACATTTCAATTTGTGACGTTGTAATCTAGTATGTAGCTATACTATGTACAAAATTTTGTATAAAATTTAGCATCGCGTCATACGACCTTTATTTAATTTTCTTTTAAATTAAACAAAAAATATATATTTTTTTCCTTCTTAAATTTCTGATGGTTACAATTTACAATGTATCTAAAATCAGACGTTGATAACTATTATGTAAATATTTTTGAGTTTGCTCGAATAGAAATGGATACTTCATTAGACATTCAATAGACGTGCAGTCTAAAAAAAAGTTTACGAGTGTTAAGAAAACATCACATTTGTTATTTAAAAAGCTGCTATAATCCGTGATTATAAATTAGTTTATCAACTGCAAAAGGTTGCAAGAAAGTTTGCTCTATTTAGAAATAGATTCAATTTTAGAAGTCGAAACATAAACAATAGATAAACATTTGTGCTCTAGATTTCAGAAACATTTAATCAATGCTAACCGAAATATTTATGTATTATGTATATTAAAAGCTTTACTAATATCAAAATGTGATGTTTATTTGATGTTGAGATGTAAACATCGTTTGTATAAAATTTAACATCAATCATGTTAAGTATAAAATAAAATTTTTATAAATCTGTTTACCGTTTTGATTCTTAATAATAAAAATGTAACAAATTGCAGTCAAAAATCTTTCAATTTCGAAATTAACAGAAATAGAATTTGTCGATCTTTTTTTTTATCATTTATAATCAATGTACCTAAAATATGCTATTTTTATAAAAAAACGTTTAATAAAAATTATCATTTTAGGATCGTGACTTACGGTTAACATAACACCGTTTTGATCTGTAGCATAAGTAATACCTACATAAGGAAAACATTCCTGAGTTATTTAAAAAAAATTAGAAGAATCAACTCGCAAGTAACAATTGCTATTTTATAAATCAGCATAATCAATAGTATTGGTCATAATAGTGATTATGTTGGATAAATAAATAAACAATTAAGAGCAAGCAACTTACACCTTTTTATATTGTTACCAAATGACATCGAGCAAGTCATAACATTTGACCACTATTTTCGCTTACAAAAGTTCAAATGAATAATAAAATTTTACCACATTTCAGTAATTAAAAAGTTTAAAAATAGAGCTCACAATTTTGCTTTCATCAATTAAGTAGGTAGTAGATATATTTAATTTTAAACAATTTATTGTAATTTTTGAAATAGAAAATAAAAATAAAATAATTCTTTATAAAATCGAAGTTGTTTTTTTAACATAATTATGTAAGAAGAGAAATTAGTTTTATCATAAATTTAATTTAACGTTTAAATCACAATAGTATACCTATGGAGCTTGAAATTAAAATTTCGTGAAATAATTCGTAATTTATTATCAATACAGTAAAGTACCTGCGATATATACGTATGATCACATATTCCAAACATATCGATGGCGTTTTGGCAAAACAGCGTAAATGACAAAACGTTGATTTTACAGGAGCGTATATTTTGCGTTACATCGTAACTATAAGCAAATCCTTCTTACGGAAATACAAAGCGATTTTTCTTGTGGAGAAAATCGAAATGTTACCATATTTTAACAGATTATATCTTTGCCTTAGACGCATAAGATAGTCAGAATAATTAATTTTCGAAAAAAAGTAGCGCTTTCGATGTTCTGTCAAAACGCCGACGATATGTTAAGGTATGTACATGCATAGATCATAATTATCTTGTTTTGGTTAGTCAACCTTTTCAATGCATTTTAATTTAACTAATTACAAATCTTTTATTTGTATGACTAATTCAAAAATTTTGATTTTGGCAAAAACAAAGATATCTACTAATTGTAAGTACCTACCTACTTAATGTGATTTTTTTTAAATCGAATAACAGTAACTGTTTATTATATTTTTAAACTGTTTATTGATGGTAAATTATAATCAGAAAAACAAGGAATAAATATTTCGGGTTCCCTGTATTAATTTATGTTTATGTATTATCAAATGTTTGAAAATAAAAAATATGTACAAATTAAAACTAATTACTAACCTTAAAAAAACGTATATATATATAAATATATAGTATACGAAGAATTTTCATCAGCATTATCCGACATTATCAACATTAGTTCGTCTTCGATACTCAAACACTTAACGTTTCACCGAATTTTACGAACCGATTAAGACAACATCAAAATAGTGACTGACTGTTAATATCAAACGCAATATATTATTACTTAATTGTAAGAAGGATTCATCGTTAAATTAGGGAAAAGCATAGATTATTTATATCCAAGGTGCAGGTTTACAATGATTGTCTATTAACCGTAAATACGTAACGAGATAACACCAACTTTTAACTTTTATCCACGACCTCCACTCATATAAAATAAAAGTTGTCGAGAAATATACTACTTACGAATATTTCGTAATTCATTTAAAATTTTGTTATTATATTATATTATATAAGTAGAACGTTTTAACTTGTAGCCAGCCTCAAAGTTCAAAATCGCAATAAAAATATCACTATAAAGACAAATTCACAGCATGGAAAGTCCACTTCATAATAATATTATTTAAAAACTTTAAACCATGTCCTTGATTGATAAAATGCACATCACCAAACGGGATGTTTCCAATTAATTGCAAAAGATTTTAGGAAGCGATTCTTTCGTTTATTGTATGTTCTAAAACGCTTCGATCTCAAGATATAGTGTTAAAAACAGGGTGGTCACTTTCAAAACTTATTTACCTAATGTTTAAGGTATCTTAAACAATTGCTTGTACCTACCCTAAACGATGTAATTTTTAAAATATATGTATTATTTATTTTTTCGTTATTCAAACAAGAAAAATTCGAAAAATAACGGCATCCTATCGATTTGCAACAAGAACACACTTTTATCGTGTTGTTGATATTTTTAATTGCATTCTTGAACATTCTTGAAATAATTTTAATGTGGAACTTGCATTCCTACCGATATCGCTAATAGAAATAAGATCTTCAAATTCAATACTTATTTTTTAGGGAATTATCCAATTATGCGCATATGTCAATTTTTTAGAGCTACGTTTTTTTGGTTTTCTAGATATGCGAGAAAACGTAATTTTTGAACCAGTTCTTTAACGCCTTTTGTATTTCGAAATTGAGGTATTTTAGAAACTTTTTGTCTAACAATAATAAGAGACAATTTGATTTAAAATGTAAATGAAATTACGAACGGATGTAAATAATAAAACAGTGCTTAAGGTACCTAGCCTAAAAATAAAGATATTGAACATCAACATAATTTATATAAATAAAAGAGTATAAATTGAAAAAATTCTATCGAATTAAAAGGTATTTAAAAAAAAATAAATGAAAATAAATTGTTAGTATTTATCTAATAAAAAATTAAAAGTACCTAATTAAAGTTTTAATTAAATAACAAACTTTAGTTAAGGGAGATTACCGATACTTTTAGTCAAATGAATCTTAAATTGAGTCATCCTTGTAACAAGTTAGACATTTTTAAATAATTTAATCTCGTGATGAGATTAATATTAATTCTACTCCCCTGTTTTGTTTTATTACGGCACCCTACTTATAACAAAACGATAACAGGTTATTTCTAGTTCGGTATGAAAAGATGACGGCATACGTAAGGTAATAAACCTAACAATGACTTAAAATTACCTATAAGTGTACACATCACACTACATTTATTATAATAAATGTTAGCATTGAACATTATAACCTTGGCTCACACGAACAGTGCTTTAGTGAATCTTAGAACAGCACATTTAAAGATAATTTGTTATTAGAAAATTATTTTTTGTTATAAAAAAACCGGGGCACAAATGATGTATGTATTAATAATTTTTACACAATATTACATAAAGTTGTAAAGGCGAGTTGCAATTGAAATTGAAAAATCATCGACTTATAATAAATGTAAAACAATTTTATTAACGAATCAAATTGTTTTTGTATAAAAAAACTATTATGTATTATAAAATGTCTATAATATTGTTAAATTGTTAATTGTAAAAATTAATTCAAAATATTTAACTTTTAGTGATTGTTTTGTAACTGATGAAAGTAAATTCGATTGAATTCAATCTAATCAATTTTAGTTGACATTCATATAATCAATTAACTTAAATATTTTAAGGTCATTAATATACATCAAAACACGGTTATGTTAAAAAATGTTGAGTTGTCGCTAACTGTATAGGGGAAAAAGAATTTGATAACTACGAGATGTTTTACTATGATTTAAGGTTTTGAAAAAACCGCAATAAAATTGATTAAAATCAATTAACCTAAAAATCGTAAAGCAATTAAAAACATTGTAATAAATATAATAATATTACGTCAACGTATTACAACAGTTTGATTAGGGCGAATTTTTCAATCAAACCATCCTGGGCGATTACTATAAAAATGATTGCCGTCGAACGATTATTTCCCGTTTATTGACTAATGGTTGAGGTTAATTACTGGCTGGAAGACTAGTCCCTCATAGGTAATTAATTTTTTTTTGATTACTGGATACATAGAACGATTATTATTTTAAAATGATATTTCCACTTCCATTAGAATTAAGGAAGTAATAACCTCATCAACATTATTGTCGTATTATTGTTTTTGACTCGTCGCGAATTTAAAAGGGCAGGAAACACCTATCGCTCGAATTTTTTGTAAATTCCTTCAGGTTCATTTGGAAACAATAAATGAATTGTCAATACAATAATAAATAAATTCATAAACTAACCTGGTCGGGCCTAAGCCCAGGTGGTACCCAAGTGTACTCTTCCAGAGCACAACCAGAATCGTCATCAGATTGCGAATGCCTCTGTGGATCTCCAGTGGCAGGTGCAAATGGAGATCCTTTACCCAAAAGCCTGTCGGTCGAATCGACAGATGGTAGTTTTCCACCAGGCGATGGTAAAGCTGGTGGTGAAAGTGAGGTGTTTAGTCCCCCATCATTTGTAGACATTCCGTTATCCGGCCAAGGACAATTTCTGCACACAGGCCTGCAATCATAAAACAAATATTTAAGACAAGAAACAGATACCTGCTTAAACTAATTTTTGTATTACGATGTATAGGTGTTTCAGTAAAAGTACATATTATACGTGTTCTTAATCGTAATAATCTCCAAACGATCGAAAATCTAACTACAGATTTTTAAAAATTGTCGGTAGAATGTTAGCTACATTCGAAAGTATTAAAACCGATTAAAATCATAAACAATGGGCAAGAGACTTCCAAAATTTTGCACGCAACAGCTTTTCAATCAATAAAAATAAAAATCAAAATCAATAAAATTTTTAATAGGAAGATGTTAAGTATAAATAACTTATTTATAACAGATTGAGAATTACGTAAATGTGGTCTATCCAACCTGTCTGCCGTTCATGTCATCAATAAAAGGTTATTAGATGATGACGTTTCACACACTACTCTTATCTCGTATCTCGTATTTTGTTTATACCATTTTGTTTATGTGCGCAAGTAAATCATCTATAGAGTATGTCACTTTAAACCGAATTACAAATAAACAATTTAGTAACCGATGACGTGATTGCAAATAGGTTTGGATAAGGTATATATACATGAAAAAATAATAAGGGTTGGTCACACGGTAACAAAAATTCAGTTACTTGCGAAACTAGTGTCCGCTAATTGTTTAACAAACAAAGATTGTTGCAACAATAGCTTCTAAGTAATAACATTATCTACTTAATACGAAAATAAAATATAGGGGAAAAGAAATTTAAAACGTCGAACTTCAGAATAATTCAGGAAAATATTTTTTGTCCCCATTCAAGAATTTCCGTTTCAATTCTTTGTAATATTAAATGGAAAAATTTAATATTAAAGTTCGCTTGTCTGCATACAGATTTCATTAAATTCATTAATTATTATTTATAGCGATAGATCGTTACATTCGTAGAATTAAACAAGGCACGGTTAAAAGTCTAAAAATAATTATCTAATAAAATTAAATACACATGATATATTTGTTTTTATTAATCTTTGAAAAACAGTAAATGTTTTTAATATAAGTAACATTTTATAAACAGTAATAATCACATCTTAAATTATAAACGAATCATCGTCAATTTCAGAGTGAAAGTTCAAACGCAAGCAATGGAAATGGAAATAGAAATGAATCCTAGGTAAGTATATTTTTAATCCTTTAAATAGTACGACAACGTTAGAGCGATAATCTTTAGGGGATATTCGTCCCAAGAAACTTTAGATGGCCTTATAAAAAAGTCATGGTGGAGGCGAAAATCTTTTTTCGAAAAGAAACTTATAGTATCGTTAATAATTATTGGTACTTTGTTGTTTATATCATTAATTTACATTGCAGCAACTCCGAAAAGTACGTATGTAAATAAATTAATCTAAAATATAGTAAGTATCCGTGATGCACTGTAACTACATCACCCCTTTAGTAGGTAATGTATTCACGTCAGAATTTTACATGCCTTTTTTTGCATTGTAAAATATCTACTCAATAACAACTATTAAAACGAAATTTGAAAATTTTATCTTGATCAAATCGTCGTCGATATTACGAAGTGACGTAATTCAAAAATATTGAAATTTGAAATATTTTACCTAAAATTAAATAATCATATTTTGTCTTCGATGATAAAATGACATAGCTCAACTCCCTTATAGGTTTTATTTTATTACGCATATAATAGTTGACGTACATTATATTTCTCACATGTACAATTTTATGAAGTCGCCTTTTTTCTTTTCAGTCAGCACGTTATTGTCTTATTAATACGCAGAAATAGATATAAAACAAATAAATTGAAACCGAAAACTTTACGACTTTTTTTCAGCCGACCTTCAAACACACCGTAAAACTTTAAAACGTTCTCCTATAAAATTACTAAAATTGAGTTACCTCACTTCTGATATTGTCGACGAAATATAATAGGAATATAATTATTAATAAATAAAATATAGTAAAAAGTGTGGTTAATAAACTTAAAGTGAAAATATAATAAATGTCTCGATATAGGTACCTATATATATATATATATACTTAGTTTGTTGCAGGCAAGACAAATTGGTGCAGTACGCCAGAATGTTTAATTGCAGTTTCGAATATTGTAAATCATGTCGACCCTAAAATAAATCCCTGCGAAAACTTCTTTGATTTTACTTGTAGAAAAACAATAGAGGAAGAAGATCGGTCTACTTATACGCACCATGTGAAAAAAATGAATAAACTAGAAAATGAAATAATACGAAAAATGATAAAAATAACCACCGACGATGACCAACATCATCTATTGAAAGAACAGAAAGTGTTCTTTCAAGACTGCATGAACGAATCGTTTACCCAGAAGGACGAATCGTTAGAGACGTTTAAAGAAACCTTAAAGGAAATAAATGGGTGGCCAGTTATCGAAGGTGCTAATTGGAATGAGAAAGAATTTAACTGGACAAAAGCAATATTAGTATTACGACAAAAAGGCTATTACGAATCAGTGTCGCCGTTGTTTTATGTTCATTTAAATCTCGATCCTGCCGAACTTTATACTTATATATTAAATGTATGATTTGTAAGAGACAATTTGGATACCTCATTCAAAATAATGATCCTTAGATTGAACCAACATATTTATACACATGGGAGCGTACTACTATTGTACCATTTATGATCGAAACAGCTGAAACTTTTGGAGCGAATCGGAGTGAAGCCGAGAAAGACATGAATGACGTTTTTGATTTTACTCAGAAATTGATATCGGTAAGACATTTAACAATACCCGCAATATCTAAAAAGATCATAATTTCTCAATGTTATAGATAACAAAATTATTGTATAATATTGAAACAGGGTTTGTCCCGAATAGAAGATGTACTATAGAAGACTATCAAAAAGAATATAATAATTTTCATTGGTTAGAATTTATAAATTCTTATTTAGATCCAGTTGTTAATTTATCAGAAAAAGACTATGTTCTTTTCGCGGGAAAGAACGTTCTAAAAAGCGTGATACATTTAGCAAACAGTACTCCGGCTAGGTTTGCATTTTTTATAAGTATTATAAAAATTTCAGTTTTAAACTGTAAAAATATTTTAGAGTTATTTCTAATTATATTATTTGGACGTTGGTCGAATCGACAATGGAATTTTTTCCAACGGAATACGAGGCACTTCAGCAAAAATATGTTTGTTTACATGGGTTCACGTCCAAGCGTGCCGATACTTGTGAAAATTTGATAATGAAAAGGTGAGTTTACGAAAATAAAATCTACTCGGATTTGTAAGCGCCGCGCCGCGCCGCGCCGTTGCCATGCCGATTTTAACAATTATTTTGTTCGTTTAAAAACGACATTTTATTATTTGACACAAAAAAAAGTTAATTAAAGTAACAGTTTGAACGTTTTCTTCCTTTTCTCTTCATAAATTTCCTGCAGTTCGTTGCATTATCTATCATTCAACAAATTTCCGTACTTCTTTGAAGATTTGAATCAAAGTCCATAAATTGTTGCTTCGCAATTTTTACATTTCTTGTCGTTGTCCGAATCGCGTTAAGTGAAATTCACAACGTGTTAATTAAACGAATCCTTCAAATTTATGTACCGTGTAAAACTAGAAAAACTTGCTAAACGAAAAGGGAGTATTAAGGGAGAGTTTACTGTATTTACATTTAATCTTTGTTGCTTTTAGCCCAGTAATTCACATAGAATATCTTAGAAAATACTTCACAGAAGATCATAAAAAAGAGTTTAAAAAAATGTTCGGGATTCTAAAATCGGAATTCACCTCAATGTTATCGGAAAATACGTGGATGACGGCAGAAAACAAGAAAGCGGTTATAAAAAGTATTTCGAATTTATCATTGGTTTTAGGACAAGTAAAAAATATTTCCGACGACTTGATATATAATATAATACACGGTTTAAAAAAGGTAAAGATTTTCGTTAAATTCATGTTTATTATTTTGTTTGATTAACAAACAAAATATAATTTTAGGACAATCAATTTTTAAATACGAGTTTTTTCATTTCCTATTTGAATCACAAGAAATTATTGGCAGATTTGCATTTTTACTGTTTAAATCCGAATTCGTCGCAGCTGAATTTTCTACAATTTTATTTCAATAATTTACAAACGGATATATATTCTAAAGAGGAAGAAAATCTTATCGGTGATATATTTTATATTAATATTTTAATTTTGTATTCAGCTTTAGTTGTCAACTACTTATAGTGATCCCGGCGGGAGCGTTACAAGATATAAACTATAATTCGAAAAGGCCGATGTATTTGAATTATGGATCGTTTGGTAGAATGATGGGTTATATAGTAGCCAAAAGTTTTACGAATCTTCGAACTGAATCGAAAGATGACGAGTTTTGGTCAAACGAAACAATTAAAGCCTACGAAAATATGATATCGTGTATCGACGAAGAAAACCTTCAATTAGATTCATCTTTTAGTACAGTACGTTTTATTGTTTATTTGTTTCGTGAATTACGTTTAACTGCCTTTTCATTTAAAGTACATGACTGAATATGTAAAACAAAAAACGATAGCTCAACAAGTAGGTTTCCAAATGGCTTACAGAGCTTACAAAAAATGGGTTAAGACACACGGCGAAGAACAACAGTTATTTGGTATCGATTATACCCACAGTCAGCTTTTTTGGATTTCGGCTTTAATGCCTGAATGTTATGACGAAAACTTTAACGACGGTAGAGGCTACAGAATAAACATGTTACGCGATAATGCCGCCATTAAAAATATTCCAAATTTCGCAGATGATTTTAACTGTCCGGCAAATTCCAAAATGAATCCATTAAATAAATGTCAATTATTCTAGAATTAAGTACATAATAATGTTTTGTACATACAAACGAATTTTTGTAAAAATTTGATTATTTTCTCTCGTATAGGTACTTACATGGTGAAACGTTTTCATTATGTAATTATATATCAAATAAATTTCTATAATAAGATCATTTTGTTTTAAATCCGATAAAAAATAAATTAATTTATCATAAGTTTATTTCGGGGGGGGAACGATTACAAAACGTTCTATAGATTTTTGCAACACATTTTGGATAACAACGGGCAGAAACTTATTATCAATCGAAGTTCCTCACAACTACAAGAACGTTTCTTACGTTTCTCTCGAAATTTTGTTTTCGTAATCCAACTAACAAAACGTAATGAATCGAAATTCGCAGTTATATACAATTCTTGCGAGTTTATAAATTTTAGTTCTACGTATGCACATATGTTAATAATATATACAAGGCGTGTTAGAAATTATTTCTTCTACTTCAAACATATTTTCTGTTTGGCTACAGTTGACTATATACCTTCAAGTTTTCGACTTAAAAAATTAAGAGAACAATGAAGACGCAACGGAACATGATCTTCTATTTTGATTATCATCATACGCTTATTTATAGCAAGAACTATATCTGTAAAATATATAAGTCTAGTATAAAATTTGTAGAAATAAATTTAGAACAGCTGCCAGTACCTTTATCATTTCCATTCGAATACAAAATATATTATTCAAAAATAGGACGAAAAGGAAGTGCTTGTATATATATATATATACAACAATAATAATACTCTCGCTTAATTTTTAAATTACTTAATATGAGTATGTATGTATATGGTAGTTTATTCATACATTCTGCAAATTGAAATTAAACATTTAATGTACGTGTATACTTCCTCCCGAATTCGGCTCGGTTTATTTGCAATACCAAAACAAGTTGATTTGGGATGTGAGCCTTCAGAATGGATGTAATAAAAACGTGAGTTTTATAGTTTCGCCCTATTTGATTACTTGCAATAGTTGTTTAATTATCACTTTAAATTGGTTCGACAGTTCACAACCAGAAGAAATAATATGGGATGACGATAATACCGGTAAACGATGGTGGAAACGAAGAACAGGTTTAGAAAAAAAATTAATTATTTCGTTAATAGTGGGCGTTTCTGTACTGATCGCGTTTACGTTATATTCAACGTTAAGACCTTGTGAGTTAACGAACTAGTACCTACCTATATTGTTATAAACATAACAAATTATATTGCAGCAATAACGAGCAATTTATGTACCACGTCGGAATGTGTAGTAGCGGCGTCGTCGATTATTAGTCTTGTAGATTCGAACGTCGATCCCTGCGAAGACTTTTTTGAATTTGCATGCGGCACGTTCCAAGATGTATCGTTACACGAACAAATTAACAAACAATTAAAAGATATTTTAGAAAGTCCCGTCGACGATGACGATCACTATTTAGTAATAAAACAAAAAAAGCTTTACGACGCTTGCATGAACGAAACGGCAACGGAAAGAGTTTCTTTAGATAAATTCAAACATGCCCTGAAAAAATTAAACGAATGGCCAGTCGTCGTCGGGCATAAATGGAAAGACAAACACTTTGAATGGACGGAAATGATTATTAAATTAAGAAAAATGGGTTACCATTATTCGATGATACTTGGCTTCGATTTGACCGTTGATCCCACGAATCCGCAAAATTTTTTAGTAAATGTAAGTATCACGTTCGGCGAACGTTTTGTTAAAATGTCGATTTTATTATCGGTTTTCAGCTACAATTTCCGTGTTTAACAAGCATTCGCGATGAACATAAAGAAACTTATATAGATTATATGGCGGATGTTGCTGAAGTATTCGGTGCGGATTCGAATCGAGCAGCTGTCGAAATGGAAAAAGTGTTGGATTTTAGAGAGAAACTTATCGAGGTACCTACGTAAATAATAGATATACTACTACAAGTTATCTAAATATAAAAATTATTTATTTACAGATAGCGGGTAAAAATATTCAAGACTATTCAAATACGAAAAGCTTAAGAATAACTATGCAGAAGCACCAAGAATATTATGGCAACGATACCGATTGGTTAAGTTTTATTAATTCAATAGTAGGCCCCAATGCTAAAATATCTAAGGAAGATTATGTAATTGTGCGCGAACATGAAATTATGAATAATTTTCTTACTTTAATGTCTAAAACTTCAAAAAGGTGAGTCATTCAAATTACTAATTGCCAATATCCTCATTATTTTAATTAAATCCTAGAACTCTGGCAAATTATATCATATGGAGCGTGATAGAAACTTTAATGCCTATTCTTTCAAAAGAGTTGTCACATCTTCAAAATAATTATAACTGTTTAACTGATGCATCATCGAAAATAGAAAGTCGCTTCGAATTATGCTTGCCGATGATACGTTCGAGGTATGTACGTACGTACAATTGTTCGATTAGGTACATATTAAAAACGAAATACATTTTTTTTTAAACAGTTACCTGGTGTCACCAATCGATATCATTTACGCTAGGAAGTATTTGTCCGATAAAGATAAAGATAACGTGTTAAACATTATTAATGGCGTAAAAACTGAATTAGAAGAATTAATAACGGAAACTAATTGGATGTCCGAAGAAAGTAAAGAAAGAGGTATAGAAAAGCTAAATAACATCGAAGAAGTTATAGGTGTACCTGGAAATTATTTTGACGAATCTATATTTGAACAATTTAATACAAAAAACCATGTAAATAATATAAATGAAAATTAAATTTAAACAATAACAAAAAAAATATTACGTCTATTATCTTTTAGAAAGAACACGAAACTAACGATTTTCTTACCATGTATCTAAATAGGAAAAAACAAAGAAATGACATGTATTTCTCTCTATTACGGGAATTGGCTAACAAAACTGAATCGAATATTCTACTATGGAATTTCGTAACAGAAACACAACCGATGTATTTTCCAGATATTAACGAGTTTGGTAAGTAGCAGTTTACGAAAGTCAGAAACAGTACCTGTATTATTACCTAGGTATAATTTAATAAGTACAAATTTTTAGTATTGCCAATTGGAATACTACAAAAGCCGATATACCACTTGGACGGTCCGATGTATTTAAATTACGCATCTTTAGGAAGACGAGTCGCTACTGAAATTATTTTTGCGTTTGAAACAATTCCTACTGGCGTTTCGTTAAATCGTAGCGACGAAGGTCACAAAGACGAAACCAAATGTCTAAATGAAATTACAAGGAACTTTAAGGACGACGATGAGATGGTTAGTATTACTATAAATTGTTAATTCTAGTTAATTTCGAAATTTAACCATTTTTACCTAAACTAATTTAGCCAATTAGTAAATTTTCAACTTTTAGAAATACGAATACATAAGGAAGAACGTGGTAGTAGAAATTGCAGGTATAAGGACAGCATATAGAGCCTATCAAAAATGGAAAGCAGAAAATGGCGAAGAAAATGATCTTATTAATGTAGATTATACACCAAATCAATTGTTTTGGATTAATATGTTGCATTCGGAGTGTTACTATTCCAACAGTTATAATTATAAAACGGAGATGGCCTCTTTCTTGAGAAATAATGATTTTATTAGAAGCACTCCTGAATTCGTGGAAGACTTTCATTGTTCTACTGGATCAAAAATGAATCCTACAGATAAATGTTCGATATTGTAAAAAGTGGTATTAAGAAAAAAACTTATTAAATTGTAATATACTAGTTAAATATTTGTGTTAATTTAATAAAAATGCATTTCTACAAGTAGATAATACATTGTATTCATTATAAAATCGAATGATTAACTTTTAGGTAACGATTATACAAAATTTCGGTTTATACAAAGTTTAAGGACTGCAATATAAGTAACATAATAAATAACCTTGGTATTTTATTATTAAGAGTTATAAAAATAAAATGAAATTCAGAAATCCCTGTTGTTAGCATAAAAATTGTCGGATGCTCTCACACTCGCGTTGAAACTATCACGTCTCTCTCTCTGTTATCTTTCACCACTTCGATGACGATAAATCCCACTAATCTCTGTATTTAATTCGATGCGTTTTCTTCAATTGCCTTACGGAAAAGTTCAAAATAATTCAGATTTCAAATAAGTAACTTCACGTTTTGTTACCTTAGAATTCGTTTACTTTAATCGTATTGTTTCAAACCACATTTTTCCCATTTTTTTTTTAATTTCCATTAAAACTTATTGTTAAACTTATTTTATACTTCGGGATGAAGGTATATGTGATAAGAATAAAAGAAACTAGAAAACAAATACAAGATGCCTATGCAGATTAAATAATAAAATTCAACAAAATTAAATTTCTATAACGTGATAGATTTTGTTAAACGTCACCCAATGAATTTTTATTTTTAATTGTTTAGTTTTTAGTTTAATACCTGCTCTATTTTTAGGAGGGTTGCATATTGCATTCTAATAGAAACTAAGATTTAGGAATTACAATAGATAGGTAATAAAAAAACTGATTATAAACTTAAAAATCTATTAAATCTAGGATTTAAATCACTACTACTTATATCCACAGTAGATAAAATCGCGTTTTAGCAGAAGGACGTAACCCACAAAAAGTAAATTATACAGGAGCGCACATTTTGTGTTGTTGTATAGCTAAAAACATATATATGTTTTACTGAAATACAAATCGATTTTCAGATTTTAACAGATGACGTCTTTGCCCTAGATGCATAAGATAGTTAGAATAACTAATTTTCGCAAAACGAGCGAGTTAAGACGTTCTGCCAAAACTACTTTGATATTATGAAAGAATTCCAGGAATAATAAACGACGAAATATAATAATTGATTTTGAATAATTTTCATTTACTACCAACTAGCAATCAAGCAAGTATTCATCAAATGGTAATTAAGTGTGAGTATATCGATTACTAAGCATTTGTCGATAGTTTTGCTAACGATTTCGGATCCCTAGTAAAATAGCCGCTAATTAATGTACATAATACCGATACAGCAATCGTATACGAAGCTGTAACATTAGGTACCTATAATGTTTTTATGAATCAAATATTACGGAATACCTACAGCTTAATATCGTGGAAGTAATAACTAAAATTTCTAATATTATAATATTTTATACAACTACAAACAATATACATGGTATAACAAAAAATATGGGCTGGCTATGCATATATATAGTCGTACCTAAGTACCATCTACTCGTTTTCAAAAAAGAATATTTTTGAATAATAAGCAACATTAGTTACCTTGACAACAGCTCGTATAACTCGGAAAGGACAAATTTTGGGCCGTATATATATTTTGTACAGGGGGCCGCTAAATTAATTACGGTAAAGGTCACTTTATCGCAGTTACGTATTTATATCGTTTTGAACGGGATGTCAAAAGTAAAGGAGCCGACTGTACATATCTATAGAAATTTGTTTGTTCGTTTTATCGAGTATTATAAACGACTATACATAGTCAGTACACCTTTTTCGCTCTACCCCGTATTATAAAAAATGCTTATTGACTTCACTAAAAACCTCATTGTTAATCAATGTACCATAAACATTTCAATTTGATATTTTATCATAATAAAGTAGGCGTTGTAATAATTTCCAGCTACTTATACGGTTTTACTTTCTCATATAATGGATTTATAGCAACAGCGAAAAGAACATGTGTTTTGAAAATTACTTAAGTGTTTGAGAGTTTTGTTTTTTTTGCGTGCGTGTTTGCATTCGGCCGAATTTCTAGAACGTCTCGTTGACGGGCCGACGCGGTTACATAACATCTTAAATTGGTCGCATGCAGAATACAAAGGCGGATAAAATAACGTGACGAATAATCATGTGCCAGACAATCTAGGTACTACTGTATTTTAAACGTTAAACTGCAGTTACATTGATTTTGCTATTTTCAATGCATGCATATATTCTATTATTGTTGTTATGTATTTAATGATAAAATTAAGTATTTTTTAACTTTTTTTTTTATTGCGAGAAAAACGACAAATATTATTTATACACGAGCAACGCCGTTTGTAAATTATTTCAAAATTATTAAACGACTTCGAAAAATTTGATTACCTATTTATACTTTTTTTTAAATATTCTCCACCTGTGATAACATTTATGCATTTTAAATAAAAAAAACAATTCACGCTAAAAGAATTTTGACCTAATTTCTTTTGATACGTCGTCAAAGCTTCCTCAAAACCTAAAAAAAAAATGTAATGTCAACGTTTTTAATATAGGTAAGTAAGGCAGATGTATTAAGTTTGAAAACTATTGAGAGCCGAAATATCGATGGCATATTGTCATGATACAATGCAATTATGCTAACGCACTCTTTCTTTTAAAGATTCAAAAACTCGTTCGGCACACAGATGCCGTAGTACCTAATCATTTATTGATTTTGAATGTAACTGTGTTAACGAAATCGCATTTTAATAGAAAGGAAGCGTCCATTTTCTTGTGTACATTGTAAAAATTTGATAATTTTTATCTGCAAATGTTAATATTTTCGAAGTATCGAATATCGATACTTTCGTCTGTTTTCGGGAACATATTATGTTCATATAATGAATGATTTTTATTAAATTTATCCAGCATAAACTTAATTTTTACTTTTTTTCTTCTTTTGTCAGTACCACCTTAAATAGTGTTATTTTTTTAAGGTTAAAGCGAATGTGAAAATGAATGCAAAAATAAAATTCACCTGAAACTAATCAGTTTGTCCGCAAATAAATTAAATGATAAAGAAAAAATTAAGTGCTTTGACCTAAAAACATTTACATTTTTCATAATCACTTTATTATAGTGTCTATTTAAACGATAATAAGCAGGCCGCCCGTTTAATTTTCACATTATAAAATGTGCAAAACGGTACATTGCGGTGTACGTTTTTTCAAATTAAGAATAATTGAGAATTGCTACCATTACACTAACAGTTTATGCCAAGTGCTTCGTTAGTTCATACTATATCCTGAAATAAAAATTACTCGAAACAACCGGATTTGCGGAAAATGAAAAAAGAGTGAGTCAATAATAATATGAAATAAATAGATAATACATAGTTATTCGTTGATTGTTTTTAAGGGATACAAAAGGCGTTAAATGTTGGAAAAGAAAAACTGTATTAGAAAAGAGATTATCCATATCTTTAATTCTTTCGTTATTTTTATTAAGTGGACTTATTATTTACGTGGGACTTCAACGTTATGGTAAATTATTATTATTTTTTTAATTGAGTGCCGGTAACTTAATTACCTACGATTTTAATTAGTAAAGTCAAAAATAATCAAGTTGTACCGGAATACTACAATTTACTTTTATGTTTGTGACATCAATTATGTCAAGGTCGGAGATTACTCACAGGAAATTATTTCATTCATCTCTGTGTTAGTTTGTAAGTTTTATAGTAGGTAGGTCCCTAACGTCAAATACCACGAACGAAGAGAATATGTTTGTGCATTAGCCGATTTTTTTATTGTCTTTTAAAATTTAAACCCTGCTTATACCTAAACACGAATACTACATTATACCTATTTACTATAAAACAAGCTTTTTTAAAATCTAAATATTATTTAATATACAAATCGTTATTTTTGTAAATTTTACGTTACCTATATTTTCTCAAAATTATATTACAGCGTCTGCTAAACCGTGTAACACACCTTCATGTTTATTATCAGCGTCTCAAATAATAAGCCATATAGATCCGTCGATAGATCCGTGCGATGACTTTTTTAAGTTTTCCTGCGGAAAATTTATAAAACATACGCACGGTGACATCAAAGCAACGTCCATAAGAGAATTAGAAGATCATGTCGAACGTCAAATAACGGAAATAATAAAAGAGCCTATTAAAGACGATGACCACTTCTTGGTTAAGAAACAGAAAGAACTGTTCAACATTTGCATGAACGAAACGACGCAAGGAGAAGAAGCCACCGATATATTTAATGCTACATTGCAAGAATTCGATGGTTGGCCTGTAGTAGTAGGCCCTGAATGGAACGACAAGTTGTTCGATTGGAAGGACCTGACATATAAATTAAGGGAACGAGGCTACCCGCACGAAATGATGCTAGATTTTACAGCCATCGAAGACGTCGAAGACACCGACAAATATATTCTTTACGTATGTACGGTTACGAATACAATTAATCTTTTATATAACAAAGTCGATAATTCGTTATAGGGAAATTTCGTTATATATAGAAATAACACCTTTTGGTAAATATTATTTTAATACCTCTAAAACAGTTCGTTATATGGAAGTTTGACTGTATTTGAAAATTTTGAAAATAATACCTACACTTTTTTCAGGTAAGCGAACCGTACGTATCTAAAATAAACGTCGAAAAAAAAGAATTTTATAAACAATATATGGTCGAAGTTGCTGTAAAATTTGGTGCAGACGAAACGTTTGCTTCGATCGAAATGGAGAAAGTTATAGATTTTATGGAAAAAATGAAAACGGTAAGACGTTTAGTGTGATTTTTGGTGTATCGTTAATTTGTCGATTTCGTAGGTAGTGGATGCGAATAATTTAGATTCAGACAACGACACGTGTCCCAATATAACAGCCGAGTTATTGAAAAGCAGGTTTACCATAAATGATTTTCAAAAGAATTATACCCAAATCAATTGGTTACGTTTTTTAAATAGTATTTTGAAACCAAAGGCCAAAGTGCACGGTCACGATTACGTAATTTTTCCTAACGACGCTTTTATGACAGCCTTTTTTGATTTAATAGAAAGAACACCTAAAAGGTATAAGCAAGCATACATACCTAGTTACCATTGTAATGATAAAATTAAGAAAATTATCTGTGTTTTAGAATACAAGCCAATTACATGATTTGGTCCGTAATGGACATTGTAATATCGTTTCTTTCTAAAGATTTACGAGAACTGGAAAATAATTACGCGTGTCTAACAGATAGTTCGTCGCCGCCGAAAGAAAGATTTAAGTTTTGCAACGGCGTTATTAGCAGAACGTTAGTATAATAATTACGTGTCTAATTTCGAAACACTTAAAATAACCCAGGTATGGCCTATCCAAATCTATATGCAATTCACGTCATCAAAAAAAAGTTACTAGATCGTTTATTTGTAATTCGGATTAAAGTTTGGATAGTGACATATTTTATAAATGATTTACCTGCGCACATATTAGATGGTATAAAGAAAGACTGCAATTTATTAGAACTGTCAAAATACGAGGTACGAAGTGACAGCACTGTGTGAAACGTCATCATCTAGTAACCTTTCATTGATGACGTGATTGCATATAGGTTTGGACGAAGTGTACGTTTTAACAGTTTTAATCCGTTGCCGTCGTACATTGTATACGCGAGAAGATATTTGCCGTACGAGAAGAAAATTAAAATTCAGGAAATGCTCCACAATATTAAAGCCGAATTAATAGACTTGGTATTACACGCCTCCTGGATGGACGAACAAAGTAGAGAAAGAGTCGTGGATAAAGCTAATGCAATTACTGAAGTAATAGGAGCTCCTGGTGATTACCTCGATGACGCCGTGTTCGAAAAATTTTATTCTAAAGAAGATGTATGTGCACACTTAAAGATATCATGCATATAATATAGCAATTGTAGTTTCCAGACTACGACGACGAGATGAATTTCGTCGAAATTCTTCTACTATATATGAAATTTAAAACAGATACGATATTATCTCAAATCTCTAAACCAACTAACGAGACAGGATTGGAAGTATTTTATCATTTTGTTACTAAAGTAAACGCCATGTATTCACTACAAGATAACACCATACGTAAAATTAGAAAACTTACTTATTAAAATTAAGATTCATATCTAAGTAATTTTGTAGTATTACCGGTGGGCATCCTGCAAGGATTATTTTATAATTCCGATCGTCCAGATTATTTGAATTATGGGACGTTAGGTTCAATAATAGGTCACGAGCTAACTCACGCAATTGGCAAAGAAGCGAGTAATTACGATAAGAAAGGCAAAGAAGTTAATATCTGGACCAAACAAACGGAAAACGCTTTTGACGCAATAAGCAATTGCATAATAGAAGACGCAGAAAACTTCGATGTAGAAGATACCGAAAAAACGGTTAGTTTATTAATTATTAGCGAGGGAGCATTAATAAAATTATTATAAAGTCGGATTGAATTATGTCTCATAAACTCAAATTCATAAACGAAACTTATTCTTAAAATTGATACTCACATATGTAGTTCTAATTTGTTTTTGACAATCAATAACAAATCATAGATATCTATACTAACAGCAGTAGTCGAGTTTAAATATAATACGAGAAAAGCTTTGTTTATGAATTTGGGCATTAGTGTGCGTATATTGATGGCCATTAGAAAAGATGAAGAGTGAGCTTAAATTTGTAACAGTTGTAAACGCGAAGAAAAAACTTAAATTGCAATTATTGGTTTTACCGAAATCAACTCAAAATGTTTTTATTTTCTATGTATCTAATTTTTATTTAAAACGACCGCATTTCAAAAAAAAAATAATAATCATCATTGGTTTTTAGATTAATGGCACTTTAACGTTAGAAGAAAATCTGGCCGATTTTACTGGAATTAAAGCATCTTATGCAGCGTATAAAACGTTGGTACGCAAACACGGAAAAGAACCTCAGTTGAGCGGAATTGACTATACCCAAAATCAATTGTTTTGGATATCGGCAATATCGTATGAATGTTTTAAGTTAAGCGGAGACTCGCTTGAAAAAAGTTTGAAATACGATTCGCACGCACACAACGCGTTTCGAGCCATCGGACCGATGAGAAACAATCCAGATTTCGCTAAAGACTTTAATTGTCCTGCAAATACTAATATGAATCCAACTAAAAAATGTCTAGTGTTTTGACGAATGCAAATAAAATTTTAAACGAATATATTCTAAATAATTTCATCGACACAGATATATTTACATAATAAAATTAAGTGTTCATCTACCTATCTAAATTAATAAAGTTATAAAAGCCAGTTTTTCGATAAACAATCAACTCTAACCATCTGTCAATCATCAGGAGAGAAATTGTTTCAACAATCATTTCTATAGCAATTGTTAACTGTTAAAGATGAGCGATGAATGAAACACTCGCTCTTAAATATTATTAGATTTTAGATTTTATTTTCTTAATTATTAAAATTACGTCTTATGTCAGACGGTTCGTTCTAGATTCTGCGGTGCCTCACTCGGGGCCGCATTACCAAGACTACCGTATGAGTGACGTCATGCCAATAAGTTTATCGTCTCCCGGAAATACTCAGGCGGCGGGTTAGCGCCAAATTCAAATTTATCGTGTAAGATTTAACATGGATCTAACACGGCCAGACTGACAACATTCTGCTCTCGGAATGCCAAAGGTTGCGTCTAAAACTGGTTATAAACAAACAAAAAAAACATTTTATTGGTTGATAAAGACAATCACTGTAATAACAGTACTCATTGCACAACACCTTGTGTGAGTGGGCCGAGTTCTCAACGGTTTATGGTACAGCGGCGGCAGCCATTCCTGGATCGTTAACGTTGGCTGTAACACAAAATCAAAACAAAGATTACTCAGCGTTTCGCACAACGCCGGTGCTAACATAGTCAAACTCATAGTTAACACGATAGAGATACTGCACAAGGCACGTATTTACTATGGGCCAACACAAACCTCAATCAACTCATGGTGGACTCGATGGAAATACTGCACAAGGCACGTATTTGCGATGAGTCACCACAACATCAATAAGCTCATAATTGACTCGATGGAAATACTGCACAAGGCACGTATTTGCGATGAGTCACCACAACATCAATAAACTCATATCGTTTTGAACGGGATGTCAAAAGTAAAGGAGCCGACTGTACATATCTATAGAAATTTGTTTGTTCGTTTTATCGAGTATTATAAACGACTATACATAGTCAGTACACCTTTTTCGCTCTACCCCGTATTATAAAAAATGCTTATTGACTTCACTAAAAACCTCATTGTTAATCAATGTACCATAAACATTTCAATTTGATATTTTATCATAATAAAGTAGGCGTTGTAATAATTTCCAGCTACTTATACGGTTTTACTTTCTCATATAATGGATTTATAGCAACAGCGAAAAGAACATGTGTTTTGAAAATTACTTAAGTGTTTGAGAGTTTTGTTTTTTTTGCGTGCGTGTTTGCATTCGGCCGAATTTCTAGAACGTCTCGTTGACGGGCCGACGCGGTTACATAACATCTTAAATTGGTCGCATGCAGAATACAAAGGCGGATAAAATAACGTGACGAATAATCATGTGCCAGACAATCTAGGTACTACTGTATTTTAAACGTTAAACTGCAGTTACATTGATTTTGCTATTTTCAATGCATGCATATATTCTATTATTGTTGTTATGTATTTAATGATAAAATTAAGTATTTTTTAACATTTTTTTTTATTGCGAGAAAAACGACAAATATTATTTATACACGAGCAACGCCGTTTGTAAATTATTTCAAAATTATTAAACGACTTCGAAAAATTTGATTACCTATTTATACTTTTTTTTAAATATTCTCCACCTGTGATAACATTTATGCATTTTAAATAAAAAAAACAATTCACGCTAAAAGAATTTTGACCTAATTTCTTTTGATACGTCGTCAAAGCTTCCTCAAAACCTAAAAAAAAAATGTAATGTCAACGTTTTTAATATAGGTAAGTAAGGCAGATGTATTAAGTTTGAAAACTATTGAGAGCCGAAATATCGATGGCATATTGTCATGATACAATGCAATTATGCTAACGCACTCTTTCTTTTAAAGATTCAAAAACTCGTTCGGCACACAGATGCCGTAGTACCTAATCATTTATTGATTTTGAATGTAACTGTGTTAACGAAATCGCATTTTAATAGAAAGGAAGCGTCCATTTTCTTGTGTACATTGTAAAAATTTGATAATTTTTATCTGCAAATGTTAATATTTTCGAAGTATCGAATATCGATACTTTCGTCTGTTTTCGGGAACATATTATGTTCATATAATGAATGATTTTTTATTAAATTTATCCAGCATAAACTTAATTTTTACTTTTTTTTTCTTCTTTTGTCAGTACCACCTTAAATAGTGTTATTTTTTTTAAGGTTAAAGCGAATGTGAAAATGAATGCAAAAATAAAATTCACCTGAAACTAATCAGTTTGTCCGCAAATAAATTAAATGATAAAGAAAAAAATTAAGTGCTTTGACCTAAAAACATTTACATTTTTCATAATCACTTTATTATAGTGTCTATTTAAACGATAATAAGCAGGCCGCCCGTTTAATTTTCACATTATAAAATGTGCAAAACGGTACATTGCGGTGTACGTTTTTTCAAATTAAGAATAATTGAGAATTGCTACCATTACACTAACAGTTTATGCCAAGTGCTTCGTTAGTTCATACTATATCCTGAAATAAAAATTACTCGAAACAACCGGATTTGCGGAAAATGAAAAAAGAGTGAGTCAATAATAATATGAAATAAATAGATAATACATAGTTATTCGTTGATTGTTTTTAAGGGATACAAAAGGCGTTAAATGTTGGAAAAGAAAAACTGTATTAGAAAAGAGATTATCCATATCTTTAATTCTTTCGTTATTTTTATTAAGTGGACTTATTATTTACGTGGGACTTCAACGTTATGGTAAATTATTATTATTTTTTTAATTGAGTGCCGGTAACTTAATTACCTACGATTTTAATTAGTAAAGTCAAAAATAATCAAGTTGTACCGGAATACTACAATTTACTTTTATGTTTGTGACATCAATTATGTCAAGGTCGGAGATTACTCACAGGAAATTATTTCATTCATCTCTGTGTTAGTTTGTAAGTTTTATAGTAGGTAGGTCCCTAACGTCAAATACCACGAACGAAGAGAATATGTTTGTGCATTAGCCGATTTTTTTATTGTCTTTTAAAATTTAAACCCTGCTTATACCTAAACACGAATACTACATTATACCTATTTACTATAAAACAAGCTTTTTTAAAATCTAAATATTATTTAATATACAAATCGTTATTTTTGTAAATTTTACGTTACCTATATTTTCTCAAAATTATATTACAGCGTCTGCTAAACCGTGTAACACACCTTCATGTTTATTATCAGCGTCTCAAATAATAAGCCATATAGATCCGTCGATAGATCCGTGCGATGACTTTTTTAAGTTTTCCTGCGGAAAATTTATAAAACATACGCACGGTGACATCAAAGCAACGTCCATAAGAGAATTAGAAGATCAGTCGAACGTCAAATAACGGAAATAATAAAAGAGCCTATTAAAGACGATGACCACTTCTTGGTTAAGAAACAGAAAGAACTGTTCAACATTTGCATGAACGAAACGACGCAAGGAGAAGAAGCCACCGATATATTTAATGCTACATTGCAAGAATTCGATGGTTGGCCTGTAGTAGTAGGCCCTGAATGGAACGACAAGTTGTTCGATTGGAAGGACCTGACATATAAATTAAGGGAACGAGGCTACCCGCACGAAATGATGCTAGATTTTACAGCCATCGAAGACGTCGAAGACACCGACAAATATATTCTTTACGTATGTACGGTTACGAATACAATTAATCTTTTATATAACAAAGTCGATAATTCGTTATAGGGAAATTTCGTTATATATAGAAATAACACCTTTTGGTAAATATTATTTTAATACCTCTAAAACAGTTCGTTATATGGAAGTTTGACTGTATTTGAAAATTTTGAAAAATAATACCTACACTTTTTTTTCAGGTAAGCGAACCGTACGTATCTAAAATAAACGTGGAAAAAAAAGAATTTTATAAACAATATATGGTCGAAGTTGCTGTAAAATTTGGTGCAGACGAAACGTTTGCTTCGATCGAAATGGAGAAAGTTATAGATTTTATGGAAAAAATGAAAACGGTAAGACGTTTAGTGTGATTTTTGGTGTATCGTTAATTTGTCGATTTCGTAGGTAGTGGATGCGAATAATTTAGATTCAGACAACGACACGTGTCCCAATATAACAGCCGAGTTATTGAAAAGCAGGTTTACCATAAATGATTTTCAAAAGAATTATACCCAAATCAATTGGTTACGTTTTTTAAATAGTATTTTGAAACCAAAGGCCAAAGTGCACGGTCACGATTACGTAATTTTTCCTAACGACGCTTTTATGACAGCCTTTTTTGATTTAATAGAAAGAACACCTAAAAGGTATAAGCAAGCATACATACCTAGTTACCATTGTAATGATAAAATTAAGAAAATTATCTGTGTTTTAGAATACAAGCCAATTACATGATTTGGTCCGTAATGGACATTGTAATATCGTTTCTTTCTAAAGATTTACGAGAACTGGAAAATAATTACGCGTGTCTAACAGATAGTTCGTCGCCGCCGAAAGAAAGATTTAAGTTTTGCAACGGCGTTATTAGCAGAACGTTAGTATAATAATTACGTGTCTAATTTCGAAACACTTAAAATAACCCAGGTACGTTTTAACAGTTTTAATCCGTTGCCGTCGTATATTGTATACGCGAGAAGATATTTGCCATACGAGAAGAAAATTAAAATTCAGGAAATGCTCCACAATATTAAAGCCGAATTAATAGACTTGGTATTACACGCCTCCTGGATGGACGAACAAAGTAGAGAAAGAGTCGTGGATAAAGCTAATGCAATTACTGAAGTAATAGGAGCTCCTGGTGATTACCTCAATGACGCCGTGTTTGAAAAATTTTATTCTAAAGAAGATGTATGTGCACACTTAAAGATATCATGCATATAATATAGCAATTGTAGTTTCCAGACTACGACGACGAGATGAACTTCGTCGAAATTCTTCTACTATATATGAAATTTAAAACAGATACGATATTATCTCAAATCTCTAAACCAACTAACGAGACAGGATTGGAAGTATTTTATCATTTTGTTACTAAAGTAAACGCCATGTATTCACTACAAGATAACACCATACGTAAAATTAGAAAACTTACTTATTAAAATTAAGATTCATATCTAAGTAATTTTGTAGTATTACCGGTAGGCATCCTGCAAGGATTATTTTATAATTCCGATCGTCCAGATTATTTGAATTATGGGACGTTAGGTTCAATAATAGGTCACGAGCTAACTCACGCAATTGGCAAAGAAGCGAGTAATTACGATAAAAAAGGTAAAGAAGTTAATATCTGGACCAAACAAACGGAAAACGCTTTTGACGCAATAAGCAATTGCATAATAGAAGACGCAGAAAACTTCGATGTAGAAGATACCGAAAAAACGGTTAGTTTATTAATTATTAGTGAGGGAGCATTAATAAAATTATTATAAAGTCGGATTGAATTATGTCTCACAAACTCAAATTCATAAACGAAACTTATTCTTAAAATTGATACTCACTTATATAGTTCTAATTTGTTTTTGACGATCAATAACAAATCATAGATATCTATCTATACTAACAGCAGTAGTCGAGTTTAAATATAATACGAGAATAAGCTTTGTTTATGAATTTGGACATTAGTGTGCGGATATTGATGGCCATTAGAAAAGATGAAGAGTGAGCTTAAATTTGTAACAGTTGTAAACGCGAAGAAAAAACTTAAATTGCAATTATTGGTTTTACCGAAATCAACTCAAAATGTTTTTATTTTCTATGTATTTAATTTTTATTTAAAACGACCGCATTTCAAAAAAAAAATAATAATCATCATTGGTTTTTAGATTAATGGCACTTTAACGTTAGAAGAAAATCTGGCCGATTTTACTGGAATTAAAGCATCTTATGCAGCGTATAAAACGTTGGTACGCAAACACGGAAAAGAACCTCAGTTGAGCGGAATTGACTATACCCAAAATCAATTGTTTTGGATATCGGCAATATCATATGAATGTTTTAAGTTAAGCGGAGACTCGCTTGAAAAAAGTTTGAAATACGATTCGCACGCACACAACGCGTTTCGAGCCATCGGACCGATGAGAAATAATCCAGATTTCGCTAAAGACTTTAATTGTCCTGCAAATACTAATATGAATCCAACTAAAAAATGTCTAGTGTTTTGACGAATGCAAATAAAATTTTAAACGAATATATTCTAAATAATTTCATCGACACAGATATATTTACATAGTAAAATTAAGTGTTCATCTACCTATCTAAATTAATAAAGTTATAAAAGCCAGTTTTTCGATAAACAATCAACTCTAACCATCTGTCAATCATCAGGAGAGAAATTGTTTCAACAATCATTTCTATAGCAATTGTTAACTGTTAAAGATGAGCGATGAATGAAACACTCGCTCTTAAATATAATTTATTTTTATCTCGAAATAAATTTAATTCGGTAACTTTAAAGTTCACGTTTACAATTAGGTACCGATTAATTCGAATTATCAAGTTAATAATAAGTAAATTGTTTTAAAAACCAATAAATCATAGTTATTGTTACGATAGTTAAACGAATAATTAAAATACGAGAGTACAATATTGGTTTACGTTATACAATTTTTTAATAATTACTCGTGTATATAAGCTAACTTTTCTTTGGACAAAAGTCAGCCGAAAAATGTAGGGGTGAGCTTATACACGGGTAAATCATTTTTGATAGATTTTTCGATAAATTCGAAATTATCGATTTCATATAAATAGACAAACACAAATCTTAAATCCTTATTGACTAAAAATGTTTAAAGATAAAGAGAAAATAAATTTAGCAATAAAATATTTTTACCTAATATTTTTTATGCAAAGTTAGATAATACAATATAGTTAAATAATACAATTTATTATTCTACACACACACACACACACATATATATATATATATATATATATATATATATATTATTTATTTATGAACAAAAGGAAATGGCGTGATTGTTACTCAAAGTGAAAAACCCTGAAAGTGCAAAAACGAAAAAAATCATTGGCCCAACACGCAGAAATTAATAAGAAAGCCGCAATTGGCGATTTTAGATTAATAGGTATATTTCCCATTTAAAATACATTGTTGTTAATTATTACTTCTTAACAATGGCACTGAATAACCCGTTAAACGAATCCTTTCGGTGGCTCTAAAACTTTTAAACTTTTGGGCGTAAAAGTGTAAATGCTTAGAAACCAGATACTTTACGTCAAAAAATTTAATAGTTTTAGAATCAATGAAAGGACTAGTTTAATAAGTCATTAAGGGCCACAAGACAGCAGATTGACAGCAATGTATTTTAAATGGGAAATATACCTATAAATCTAAAATCGCCAATTGCGGCTTTCTTATTAATTTCTACATGTTGGGCCAATGATAAGATCTTTTAGTTTTTTCAATATCTATCGAATGGGGTAAAAATCATCAAAATTGACTGGTCATTAGTTTCCCGTTCAAGTGGTGTGTAGTCCTTTAACGACTCAAAATTAAAAAAAAAAATGAATATTAACAATACAAAAGTAAACAGTTTCGTTGATCCTTACCTACAAGGTTATTGAAGTTGAAAGTGGAATAAAACTGTTTTTTTTTCCTGATGATAAACATAACAGATGGACAGGACAGATGATAAACCGGAAATTTCGAGGTAGTCCCGGAATCACATATGAACAATATTCAATTAAAAAAAAACTCATTCAGCATTGTTTGTCTCTCTTGTTCGGTCTATAGGCTGGTAACTTACGGGAGAGAGAAGTTCGGTGTCACTTGAATATGAAAATAAAAACAAAAATGCATACAAACAAGGTTATTGTTCGTATACGAAAATGATCTTTAAAAAAATTGATAACGTAAACCGAAGTCATGATTACTATAAACGATGTTTTTCCTATATAGTTGTACATACGTTCGGCCCGTACTTTGCGAAAGTGATAACATTATCCGTGGTTCCGATAGGCGGCGTGCATTGTAGTAGAAAATCCACGTCACCTTGTAACAACAACAAATCTATTGTTGAATTTTAACCATATTTATCGTAAGAGACATTAATGCGGACTTAATATAGGTATATTATCAATAAAAACTTCTTTTTTAGAAACAATTATAAACTGAAAATAGCTAAACAGAAAAATACTAAACGGTTAAAAAAATGAATTCAATAAAAGGCGTAAAACTCCATTCGAAAATATTTTCGAGAAGATATAGCTTATACAAACCTTTATGATGTTCACGTCATCAATACAAGATTATTAGATGATGACGTTTTACACAGTGTTGTCACCTCGTACCTCGTATTTTTACAGTTCTAATAAATTGTAGTCTTTCTTTATGCCATCTAATATGTGCGCAAGTAAATCATCTATAGAATATGTCGCTATCCAAACTTGGATAAGCTATATCTATATGTATTATATTTATAGGAAGTGCGTCAATTTGAACATCCACATAAACATGCCAAAAATATTGAAATACTGGCCCTACGAATCCAGTTCGACTTCGCAAAGGTTATATTTGTAACTTCCCTCAAATTATCATAATTATCATGCTTTTCTATTTATAATTTGAATACGTTTCTTTCCAAAATAATAATAATTTTATTCGTACAAAAAATATACATTTAAAGATTTCCAGGTATAAGAATGTTTATGTCTTTTATACCAATAAAAGTGTGACTAGCTTATGAAACATTAGGTACATCATTATTCCCTAAAGTGTAATTAAACGAAATGTTACAGTAATATACACATAATATTTGCCATTAAAATTGTGCATTTCATACAACACATGACGTCGCTTTCCGCTTATGTTCTAAATTAAAAATAATTAGGAAGTAGAAACCGAAGTAATGTTAAAATATCATTTTATACATAAATGTGCAGTTTTAATGTACTTATAACGCATTGCAACGCATTAAAATGAATATCGAGTGAGAACAGGTTCGAGTTTTTTTGATTTTATTTTAATTATTTTTGTACAGTTATTCAAAATCTACGACCTATACAAAGCGATGCGTGCAGAGGCCTGTCGATAACCATGAAAATGAAACTTGGTGGCAAAGAAGATCGGGGATGGAACGTAAACTCTTTATATCTTTATTAGTTGCGGTGTGCGTTGTTATCGGATGTATAGTATTTATCGTATTGAAATATCTTATGTAAGTATTTCGTTATTTTATATTAATATTATTAAAATTATTTAAATATTCTGCAGAAAATTCTTAAACTTTTTGAGCAATAAAACACTTGAAGCTGCATGATTTAGGTGATTACAAATATGTTTCTAAACAAATTCGCGGTTTTAATATTTTTAATGTTCCGTGCGTTGCGTTAGGCGTAATAATACAATTTTATTATTACTTTATAGGTATATAGGTATAGGCCACGTCGTAATCTTAAAGTAGGTATATTCTTTATCCAAACTTATATACAATTCACGTTATCAATAAAAGGTTACTAGATGATTACGTTTCGCACAGTGCTGTCACCTCGTACCTCGTATTTTTACAGTTCTAATAAATTGTGGTCTTTAGTAAATTGTAGATATGTTACTTTCAAACTTTAAACCGAATTTTAACAATCTAGTAACTTTTTATTGATGACGTGAATTGCATATAGGTTTGGATAGGCCGTAGGTGCCTGCTTTTATATAAGTAAAGTAATATAAAACAATAGATAGCATTATTTAATAATTAATAGTTTGAAAACTTTTATGAACTTTTATTTAATATATTTTGAGCATTTTTCTGTGACTCGAAATATTTTAATTTGATATTCTGTTGTAGCGCCAGACATTTACATTGACATAGCAATTGTCTAAAATATTAGTTATATTTTTATGCCTCCGCACTATCCGACTTGTTAAGCAGCCGGTTTATATCGAAATTCTAAAAAAATCTGTTTACCTGTTATAGAAATAAAAAGTTCTTGCACACGAGCTTGAAATTTTATATCTCAAAAAATACCTAACGAATTTCATTCAAACCAACTGCATGCTAAAGATACTTTATTTCTACATAAGTATGTTTAAGCGTTAAAAAGGCTTTAAGTAATACAGCAATATTTGTTTTAAAAAACGTAATTTTTACTCGTATTTTAAATAGTCTGGATTCATAACGTGAGTGGACAAAGAAGGTAAATTACCAAGTAAAACAATTAATACAAATATTAATGTTTAAAGGCTCTAGAAATTATAACATATCGGTGAACGAAGTCCGATGTTAGCGTATTCAGGTCGGGATGGAGTGAGGTGAATGTAAAAAAGGAAATAATGAAAATTATGTAATTAATTGTTTATTTTTCTTCATATGTTTAAAAGACGGATTCGCAAAACGTATCGAGGACAACAAGACTTAAATTTTGGTGTAACACTGCATATTTATTGGCAAGTTGTATTTATAAATGCACATATTATACTGCGGTCTCGTTTTATCAGCAACACATTATACTATTTATTATAAAATTGTATCGAATTATTTTTTAAACAAAATGATAATACAATTGTTGTTCAATAACGTAACTTTATTATATTATACACAAAGAATTTTGTCATTTGGTGGTGTACGTCGGTAATTACGATTGGTTCGACTTTTATCGTTCCCAAAGGCACATTAATTACAGAAATTAAAGTTCGATATATACATTTCCTTACAACAACAGATTTGAGGTACTATTTTCAAATTTCAAATAATTTGGTGCAGAAATACTTTATTTATGACGCCAATTAAGAAACAAGCAGCAAAATTCGACAGTTTTCGAGAAATACCTTACAAAATCTCTAAAAGGGTTTTATGTGTAGGTACAAGATTTAAATTTTCACTGAGCAATCTCAAATAGGCAGCGGATAAATACCCAGTAAAATTTTTATACAATTTGGCCCTACCGTTTGGCCAGAACATTTTATTAGAACCGTAGTTCTAAATTGAACGAGATTCTAGTTGAAAACACGGCGATGGGCGCACGTTAAATACGTAAATGTTTATAATTTCGCAGCTAAATTATTTTACTTTATTAATTAACTCAGGCGAATAAGACAACGAAACTAGATAATTTACCTATGTGCACTTAAATTAAAATTAAATTAAATTTTCTAAGTGAAAAGTTGAGGTCTAGAATTTGTTTTCAGCTACAAAAGAATATTGCAACAGTCCCGTTTGTTTAACAGCCGGGTCTGAAATTATGTCGTATATTAATCCCGACATCGATCCATGCGAGGATTTTGTTCGATTCGTTTGCGGGACTGTTGCCGGAAACGTGGAGAATAAAGAAATGCAAATAAACGAGGACGTGCAACAACAGCTAGCCGAACTAATCCAGGAACCTATTCGAAATGACGATCACTATTTAGTTAAGCGTCAGAAAAAATTATTCGAGGCGTGCATGAACGAAACCGGGATAGAAGAATCGATCGAAATGCTTAATCAAACTATTAAAGAAATGACAGGCTGGCCGACTGTTGTTGGTTATCGTTGGAAAGCCAGATTATTCGAATGGATGGACGCGGTTTATGTTTTACGAGAAAAAGGTTACCCGTTTTCCATGTTGTTATGGGTTTCTTTAGCGACTGATCGTAATAACAGTAAATATAGTGCAAAAGTAAGTAATTGAACCGAAAGAAATAATAGTTAAGTACTTTTATAACAAGTCATTTTAGATATCTCATCCTATCGTTAAAGCGATTAAAGAAGAACATAAAGAATTATATAAAGAATTTATGACCGACGTTGCAGTCATATTTGGCGCGGATCGATATCAGACAAAAATACAAATGACCGACGTATTAGAGTTTATGGAAGATTTGGCAAATGTTAATAAAACAAAATTTTAATAACGTAAAAACAAATAATTGTCACGTATTTTATAGATAACATTCCTAAATTACGAAGAGAATGTTAGTAATAACGACGACATATTTGGAACCAAAGTAACGGTAGACGAGATTCAACGTATCTATATCGAAATTAATTGGTTAGAATTTATCAATAATATTTTATACCCGGCTCGAAATATATCTGGAGATGACTACATATTTTTCCCAACATACGAATATATGGACGCCTATTTCGAATTGCTAAGCAAAACCACTAAAAGGTATAGTACTTAGGTACGTTATAAAATCTAAAACTCAACAAACACATACTTATGTATTAGAGTTCAGGCTAACTATATAATTTGGAGAGTTCTAGAAGACATGATGCCGTACATGTCGAAGGAGCTGCAATATCTACAAACAAATTATTCTTGTCAAACGCAACAATTTATTAATCAAGATCGGATCCAGTTTTGCGCTCAAGTTGCAAGTGAAAAGTGAGACGCAACATGCACAACTAACTATCCACACGTACCCATACTTAATATTTTCTTTCAGTTTTTTCATTAAGACTTTAAATTTGGCGTATGCCAGAAAAAATTTAGTCGTCAAAACGAAAACGGAAATCGAAGAATTATTTTGGAATATAAAATTCGAGTTTATGGACATGATAACAAAAAATTCGTGGATCGACGATGAAAGCAAGGAAAATTCGATCAACTTTTTGGATATCATGAATGAAATTATTGGAGCACCAAATAATAATTATTTAAACGATACGCTAATCGAATTGCTAGACAACAGCGAGGTTATTTAAATATTGTTGAGTACTTAGTGTTTAGTAAAATTATACATATTTTAGATCGAAGACGACACCGACAGTGACAATTTTTTTAAAATGCTCCTCGATGCTAGAAAAGCCCATACATTTATTTCGTTTTATTTAATAAATCAGCCGTATAACACGAGTAGATTGTTTCATGAACTCGTCGAAACAAAACCCGTGTACTCGCAGTCACACAATACTATAAGTAGGTTAATTCGTGACAACTACCTTTATTTTAATGTTCTGTTGTAGTATTGCCAGTTACGTTATTTCAAGATACGTTTTACAATAACGAGAAACCGATGTACTTAAATTATGCGGGCATTGGAACCTTAATAGGTTACGTACTTACAAAAGGTTTTTGTCAAAATTTAGAAACTATTTGGGCAGAAAAAATCATAAGCAGTTTTAAAAATCGCACGCAATGTATTATAAATGTCGATCAAGATAGCAACTTCGAAAAATTATCGGTTAGAATAAACATTTATTTAATTACGTTAAAATATTTGAAAAATACTCGTAAAATAGAGTTCGTATTATTGGTTTTTAGGACGACGACTCGTTAAATGTCGAAGATACTATTGCATACATCACGGGAATAAATACCGCTTACGGTGCTTATCAAATCTGGGCAAAGGAAACTGACGCAGAATTACAACTTTCTGGAATTGACTACACGCCGAATCAGCTATTTTGGATATCGACCATGTCGTTGCAATGCTTTAAATTGAATCAAGATAATATTTTTGCGAATTATAGTCGATCCCGTCAAATTAGTCATGCACTTGGAAAAAACGTCGGCTTCTCTAATGATTTTAATTGTCCACTCGATTCCGATACAAATTCCTTAGAAGAATGTAAACTATTTTAGTAGAGTATTACTTAAATAAATAATGAACATCGATTTATTTTACTTTAATTCTATTAGAAAATCAAGAAACTATATATAACCACATATATAGGTAGGTACGTATTGTATTTCAAGTGCAGTGGAAATAATTTAGGTACATTAGCTGTTAAATTTTAATCTGTTCTTACTTAACATTAAAAGATGTATTTACGCAAGGTATTTGATACTCACCTGAAGCAAAAAATAAATTATTAAATTACGAAACCTAAAATTAAATTAAATAAGCTACTTTTGATTATAAACGCTTTTTTAATTTTTTTTATTTCGCCGATTATTATATGATTATATTATAGGTACAATATTACTCAATATCGTTACTTCCTACTTTCCTTCGAAATATGATATTAAGGCTGTGTGCTTGGTGCTTGAAACTTAGGTATGTCTAAAGATATTATATTGTTATTTTTAAAGATATTTCTATAAAACTGTTCTCAACCTTCTTAAAATAATAATTTGTATTTAAGTAAGTATGTTGTTTTTTTCTTCTTCTAATTTTCATTAATAGCAACAAAGATAAAAATAAAAATTTACTTTAAAATAAAGAATAAGACAATGAAACGATAACTAGTGTTTTAACTTCTCATAAAAAAATCGTAATGATATAATATCCAAAACTAACAACGTTGCTAGTTTGCATAAAAAGTGCCTTTGTGTAAGAGGATATTTACGGAAATTAAATTTTGTATTCCTCCTTTTGCCTCCTTTTTCCTTCCTTTTCGCCTCCTTCTGCAGGAGGCGGAAACCACACGAGTGTAATTGGATTCAAATCCAAACGAGTTCAAATCCGATTTAATCGAAAATCGAGCTCCAACTGGATTTTTTAAGTTAAAATGAATTTTATTAAAAGTTAAATTCTTATTTCAAACTTGTACCTATATCTAAAATCGTTTTGGCAACAGTGTTTAGGTTCCAAACATAACAGTAACTCTATAAGTACCTATATTAAAAAAAAATACTTAGCAAGAGGTGAGACGAAAAAACATTAATTCATCAAATCAATAAGTAAATGAACGAGTTTTTCAGTTCTTGCAAGAAAACTAGCATACATTTATTCAGCGTATCTCGTAAATTGGAAGTAATTAGAGATTGTGATATCAAGAGCGACTGTGTTTTAGTCTTAATATGTTACTTGCTAGTGCGACAAACATTCGTATTCGTCTAACACAAGTAAATAGCTTAAATGTAAAATTTTTAATACTCAGCACCTACTAAAAATTGTGATGGGTATAGAAATTGTAAAGTAAGTTTCGTTTTAGTAGCCGATATTATTTTTCGACTTATAAAAATGATTGTTTACTACAGTGCAATACCCAAACGTCGCGGTGTACTTAAGTGCTCGTGGTATCAAAAGTCTACGTTGGAAAGGAATCTTATAATCTCATTAATAATCCTCATCGCACTTTTTATCGGGCTCTTTTTATACATTATAATAAAACCGGCAGGTAAGTCTATATCGAAAATGTTAAGTAAAATAAATTTAGCCTTAATAAATCTAATACTACTTAAAACATTAATGATTGTGTCACGGGTTAAGCAATGTCAATTGATAACTAAATTAAGTTTATACTTTCGTTAAAATGTAGAACTATTTGAGAGAATTAAAAGGTTTACGATTAAATTTGAAAGCCAAAAAGGTAAATTTTACCCAATAAAATGTAACACACTTTAGAATTAGGTAATAATTTTTAAAAATTTTAAAAAAGAACATTTGTGCATTTGTTTAATATAGGTAATAAGTAAGTGTTAGTGATTCGCAATGTTTATATAAGTGATTTTGCAAAATTATAAGTTATTTTAGCTCTGCAAAAAATTTTAACCGCTATAAATAAAATTCGGGTTTTATCATCTTTCTAAAAATTATGGCTGAATAATGTTTTTAGGATTAGTTTTTAATTACCAGATAAGTTATTCTCGGAGTAATTTCTATGGAAACCGTTGTTTCGAAAAACGTTTTCATATATATTCCAAGAACAGCATTCCTACGACGCGACGCTTATATTATATGAAAATTGCCCTTATCCTTACGTTAGTGTAAAACTTTTATATAAGTAAATATACTATTGTAATGCTGGCATTAAAATAATGAAAGTCGAATTAAAATTACCTAATCTATTTGCGTTGTAGTTACACCGCGCGTTTGTATAACTCCCGCATGTTTGGCAGCAGCAGTGCAAATTATTGAACGCATCGATAAATCGGTGGATCCTTGTAATGATTTTTTTAAATTTGCTTGCGGAAAATTCATCGAAAGTACTTACGGCGACGTTAAGGCATCTGATTTAATAAAAATGAAAAACGACGTGGAACGTCAAATGTTAGAAATAATACAAGAGCCCATTAAGGAGGACGACCACTATTTACTTAGGTCCGAGAAAGAGTTGTATCAAAGTTGCATGAACGAAAGTGTCGTTGAAAAAGAGTCTTTCAAAGTGCTGCAAAAAACGTTAAACGAATTAGATGGTTGGCCGGTAGTTAAAGGAGTACAATGGAAGGTCATGATCTTTGATTGGAAACGAATGATCTATAAATTAAGACAGAAAGGTTACTTTTATGAAATGCTGCTAAAAATCCAAGTTGTTCCAAGTCCTACTGATAGCAATAAACACATTGTGATGGTACGTACGTACGTTTATTTGTATAATTTTTGAGTTTAAGATAAAGACGTATACGTTCACAGGTAGCTCCACCACACGTGCCAAAAATTGAAGATAAACATTTAAACGATTATGAGAAATATATGATCGAAGTTGCGATTTTAATTGGTGCAGATAGAAGTCGAGTCGCGTTTGAAATGAATAGAACTTTGAACTTTATGCAAAGGCTACGAAAAGTAAATACATACATACATACATATATATATATATATATATATATATATATATATATATATATATATACCTACATACTTAAATTAAAAATGTTATATTCCAGATTTCAGATAAACATATTTCAGAAGATGACGATTTTAACGACACGACTACAACATTTAAAGTTCGAGAGTACCAAAGACTTAACAGTAATATTGATTGGTTGCTTTTTATAAATACCATTTTGTTTCCAGTTGTACAAATAAATTTAGAAGAATATGTACGATTTCCAAAACAGGAATTTATCATCGATTTTTTTAATCTAATAAATCGTACAACAAATCGGTAATTTCTTAACTATACCTACAAAATAGTTGAATGTTGTAAATATGTTTTCAGAACATTAGCTAATTATATTATATGGAGAGTATTAGATGACTTAATGCCACATTTGACTGATGAACTAAAACGATGCCAAAAGGCCTATGATTATTTGGTCGGTACTAATGTATTAGATCGACAAAAAATTTGTAGATCTATTCTACAGAGAAGGTGCGCTAATATAATTTTTTAACATACCTACAATCAACAAAAAATAAAATAGAAATGTTTTATGAAAGTTTGTCTCACATCCCAAGATGAAACTAGGGTTTTATGGCCCTAATCGCTCTTACTATATCTATAAAAAATAACAATCGATTTCATTTTTCAATTTTTAAAATAATTATGTAGAAAGGTACTTATACACAAATAAAGTCGAATATATAAGTAGGTACAGTTTCGTCATTTTTTAATAGGTGGTAAGAGCGACTAAAATTTTAAAGCCCCAGTCTCATCGTCTCTCATCGGGTTTGAATTCCAGCTTCGATACAAACTTCCATTAGAAATTTCCAACAAGTATTTTGACAGTAAATACAATATAAAAGTAATTGGTTTACATTCAAAAAAATCGATCTATTTCCAGTTTTTATCCATTGCCATCTGATATTATGTATGCGCGAAGGTATCTGCCGAAAAGTAAGAGAAATAAAATAAAAGACATGGTTAACGGTATTAAATCTGAATTTAAAACGCTTTTAACGCATACATCGTGGATGGACGTTGAAAGTACAGGAAAAGCTATAGAAAAATTGCAGTCTATGATCGACGTTATAGGTATAGGAGGAGATTATTTTGGCAATGAAATATTTCAAACATTTAAACTGCGCAAGAGTAATGTATAAAATGTGCAAAAATTGAAATTCAACTTAATTTCGTAATATCATATCTGTTTCAGCAAAACATACAGAACCAAAGTTTTTTACAGTTATTTTTAAACCATAGAAAGAAAATCAAAGACGATGTATATTTTTATCTTCATATGGACGTTAACGATAACAAACATAATGAGTATTACGATGTCATTTCTACAGTAAATGCTATGTACTCGGCGGAAGATAATACTATGAGTAAGTCTTATAACATCTTGGTTATATTGTAAGATAAAAAGAAAATGTCATTAGTATTGCCAGTCGCTATTCTTCAGGGTATATTCTTTAACGAGTTTCGACCTATGTATTTAAACTACGGTGCCTTTGGGTAGCACGATAGGTCATGAATTAACACACGGTTTCTGTAAAATAGGAAGTAAATATGATAAGAACGGAAACGAAAATCTTATTTGGACTAACAAAACAATAAAGGCATACCAGGAAAAAACCAAATGTGCGATCGAAGAGGCCGAAAATTTTAAATTAGAATATAAAGATTTTAAGGTAGGTAGGCATTTCGAGGCTTTCTCTTTTAAAAGCGAACGATACGTTTCTAACTTGAATGTTATCGATTGCTTGTTTTATCGGTAAATTTTCAACGATATTTGTACGATTTGGAATTTAAGTGCAATCTTCAAGCAGGTTCGATTTTAGATTAACGGCACTTCAACTCTCGAGGAAAATATAGCAGACTATACGGGACTGAAAGTTGCTTATGCCGCTTATAAAAATTGGGCGAAACGGAATGGCAAGGAACCACAACTGATTGGAGTAAACTATACGCCCTACCAATTATTTTGGATATCGGCCGTATCATACGAATGCTTCAAAACCGTTCCGAAATCTCCAAACGGAGATCTTTTACACGCAGATAATTCTTTTAGAGTTTTAGCACCTATACGCAACAATCCAGATTTTGCAAAAGATTTCGACTGCCCCGTAAATTCAAAAATGAACCCCACAAAAAAATGTCAAATATTTTAATAATACATACACAATAAATATCTGTATATTTATTTATAATTTTGTATTCCTAGTTTTAATAAACTTTTTGTTACGAAGCAAACTAATATTTTCATATTTAAATTGTTTCCGAATACTTTTGCAAATCTACAGGGATTACCTATAGGTATGTAGGTGCCCATAACTACACTTATAAAACACTTTCATGTTAAAAATTACGTTATTGTTTTTACAATGATTGTTTGAAATGATGACCATTAGCTTTGACGCAAGGAAAACTTTCCTAATTTTTTTCAAGTTGCCCGATATATCCTTAATAGATCCATAAAATCGTTACATAAGAGATAAAGCGTAAGGTATAAAGGCGAAAAGATGATCTGTTACCAACTCATATTTTAACACACAGGCATTTCTCTTTTTCAAGATTTTTTTAATCACAATCGATATTAATAACGAAATAGTATAATACCTACTCATAATTTTATTTATTTTTTTAAATAAAACCCCGGTTGGAGGTTATTCTTTAAATATTTAATTATTTACACGAATATTAAATTTACCACAAACTTTTAATGTACTTACGTGACGAGAAAGGGTCTACTTAACGTTAAGCCTTACAAAATATCTCACACTAATTTATTCACTGTTTTACTAATTAAGCCAGGTTATAGTGGTTGGTTTAAATAATTTACATCAATTAAATGCTTCAAATATGTGTAGTATGGTGCAAACTGTTTTATAAAATACAACGTGTTCTCGTATTATAACATAAAAATATAACATACAGTAATTACGTATTACAGTACAATGACAAACAGCATTTTTAAAAAACTAACAAAATTAGATATAACATTAATTATTGTTATGTTACTAACAATATCAGTTATTGTAACATTAACAACATTATTATTGCGGGAATCAAATGGTGAGTAAATATTTGCAATTTCCAATATTATATATACCCATTATTATTCTCCTTCTCCAGTAAAGCAGTTGCAATAAAAATTGTCGCATAATATTCTTCAAACAATCGTAGTATTTTCTCTATTAATTTTTTATTGCTTAATTAATGGTCTAAGAGCCGGTGACACTTTTTAATACGTCATCGAATAATGAATAAAGACATATTTCCCATGAACCATGCGTGAATGTTTCGTTTCGCTCGAAACGCGAAAGATTGCTCCTTTAATCCTTTACCGATGAGAATAAATGAGTTGATTTAAGTTAATTTTTCTTTGCCCATTTATACGTCACGTCGCAATGAGATGCGAGTTTGCCTATTTTGTAGAGGGTTCAAACTGTGCCCGAAACTCGTTCGGTCGTCGCCCCCTGTCGTGTTCGAAGTCGCGGCAAAGCGATTTTAATTGAAATGTTATATTGGAGGTAATGGCATTTTTTCGCCATCGAGCAAAGAGATAAACTTTATATGAAATGAAAGCTTAAAGTCTCTCGTTCACGAGTATGCCCGATTTTAATGCTGTTAATTAAAACTTTTCCTTGCGCACTTCCACGCACCCAAGTTTCTAATGTAAAGATAACTTCAGGGTTTAGGGTTTCAGGTTTTAAAAGGTTTTCAGATTTTTCAATGTGGTTAAAAATTTAAAAACTTAAACCTCTGGAAAATTTTGGGGTTAGACAGGTTAGAGGTTGTGCACCCCCGGCTCCACTAAGTTGATATCGAAAAACCTATTTCGCCATTTTAAAGACCTTTATTTATTACGCATGTACACCGAAAATAAAAATGTTATTAAAAAAAATTTAGTTTAATGTTTCAACCTTGGGGGTGAATATTTCGGCAGAGGTGCGTCGTATGAAAAAGTTTGTATAAACTTACAGTTTTATTTTGGCGTGTTCTACACGTCCCCGGAAAATTAAAACTCACATTTCATTGCCATGCGACGTATAAGTGCGTAAAGGAAAATTAACTTAAATCAACTCGTTTATTCCCATTGGTACAGAATTAAAGGGACAATTTTTCGCGTTTCAAGTAAGTTATTCACATATTATGGTTCGTGGAAAATATGTTTTTATTCATTACCCGATGACGCACCAAAAAGTGTTATAAAATATTCTTTACTACGTAACATAAATTATAAGTAAGTACTAATAGAAACATCATGTCAAGTAAAATATGCGGCGATAGTATTTTAAATATCGTTTTTCCTATCTAAAAATATCTACATCTATGTATATTAGGTACTGGTTTGTCATCTATTTGAAACTTTAGAACGAACGCGCCTACCTACCTACGCGAAATTTATATAATTATCTTCACTTTAATCAATAGTAATGTTTTCAATTTATTTGTAGCTACCCCACAACTTCATTTTATCATAAATATTTCAAATTGATTTATAAAAAAATTAACAAAAATCGGCGATACTAAAAATTTAAAATAAGTAGCTAATATAAATATCAAAGTAAGTTGTTGAAAGAAAATGTTATCACATTTTAAAAAAATTATTAGATGTAGCAGCAAATAAATAATCAGGGCCAAGCCAAATGCTTGAAATCTAAAGTTATATATAATTAAAAGAACAAATATGACGCAATTTAGGATATATTGTGACTTTTGAAAAGATTAATGTTTTTTTTTTAATCTTACGAATTACTATACTTTTACAGATATTAGAATAATTTTTTTTACCATTTTATCAATAAGTAATCAATAAATATTTTAACCGTGTCCCCAAGTACATGTCTGCTATTTTATTATTATTCGTATAATAATATAATTTAATAAGAACATTTTGTAAATATAAAAACTAACGTTAATTTTAAAGAAATATGGATAGACAACGATCTATTTTTTATACCTAATGGAGTTTTCAAATAGCGGTAACATGCTGAGGTAGCGAAACGATACGAAATTATTATTAGCACAAAAGGCACGACGAGCGAATTTCCATAACTAGTGAATGCTTTTAATACATGCGAAAAAGGGACGTCTTAAAAGTATGACTTATGCGCATCTCCCTTCTTTTTCCTGAAAATGCTATGGCAACTAAATCGACGAATTCGAAGACGTAATAATACAAATATCAAACAAAAGTACTAAGTAGATATAGTATAAATTATTGTAATTATAGCGAATAAAATTTTTATAAACCTTTAATTTTACCTTAACCTTTTAATTTGATTAAAAAGGCAAATTGAATAAATCCCTAAATAATTAAAATACTACATTTAAGAAAATGAGAATTTTTAAAAGAGATTATTCGGATACATTTATTTTACACAGTAACAAAACAATCATAGGTGACTATTTTATGACACTGTTCGTTTTACTCTCACTTTAGAATATCCATTAATTGTATCTGATACGTTCCGTGACAGCCAAGTTTGTATAAAAGAAGCATTAGAAATTTTAAATCGTATAGACCCAGAAGTAAGTCCGTGTGACGATTTTTTTAAATTTGCTTGCAAAAATGTTCCCGAAGGAGCTCATCGGAAAACCGCTCATCAATATGGACCGTTTTCAAATATTATCGAAGACTCTCAAGTTATAATTGAAAACATGTATAACGAACCAATAAGAGATCACGATCATAATATGGTAAAAATACAAAAAAGGTTATTTCAAGCATGTCTAAACGAAAAAGAAATAGAACGAAGCGCGTTTGGAACGCTTAAAAAGGCAATAAAGGCTGCCGGTGGGTGGCCCATAATAGAAGGGCAAAAATGGAACGAATCTAATTTTGACTGGTTAGAATCCACATACAAACTCAGACAACTCGGTTATACCTACAACATGTTTTTAGATTTAAGTGTTACAGTTGATCCAAAAAATGAAGAAAAGTACATATTTAAGGTATACGATTTTAGGGTATAATTCGCATGAAATAATGTCAATTTTTATCATCTACAGATATCAATTCCTGAAGTACAGGATGTCTACAGTAAATATTTTAATACTGAAGAAACTAACGGATTCATGACAGATGTCGCAGTAATCTTTGGAGCCGAAATTCATCACGCTTTAGTAGATATGACCCAAGTATTGGAATTCTTGTTCGATTTACAATGGGTGTGTATTAAACTAGAAACTTTTCAATTACAATTAAATTAGCTTTGAATTAAACATTTTTTTTTTTAACATATTTTACTATCACAAGTAGTATTTAAGTAAAATATTAATTTATATAAATACGTCCAAAACGCATTGCTAGGTCAACTCTAAAGCTACAGGAAATGAAAGAAACTGCAAGCGACTTTGACTCAATTATTGCATTTTTCTGTGATTAAATAACGATTTTTGTCTAATTGTAAGTCCATATGATCAAATGATCTATTATAACAGAGGAACTTCAGGTATTATGGAATATTATTTACGTTTGTGAGTGTCACACTCGGCACACGTAAATTTAAATTAATTAATAATTTCAAAGTGTGATTTAATAAAAATTCAGACCTACTAGAAAAGCATTCAAGCGCCGGCGCTGTACAGCTCCGTATCTGTCGTTATAACCAATAATTAATTAAATTAATAAAATTCTGACCTTTCTGTCATTATCAATTTCCCAGATGGCCGATAACCGATTGCAGAAAGTCCTCGTTTAAAACCGAGATATACACATAAAATCCAAACTTAAAGGATACGCACTCACTCCCGAATTCCACGAAAGGCGACGCGAAACTAAAAGGAATTTTTAAAAATTTATAATCGCTCTATTATAGTTTGTTACACAAGTACCAAATGCTTTGTTCAAAGCGAAAGTTTCTATTTATTTTATCAAGCAAATAATTCATGCAGTCGTACGATAGCCGATAAATGTGTGCATTTCAAGATGATGCCCGCTTTATAGGTAGGTATATGGCTTATCAGTTAAAAGTCTACGTAAAATAATTCTTCGTAATATAAAGTTTTATTTTAATTGTTTACCATATGAAATTCAGAATGTTAATACAGTAAATTAAAAACTAAAAGCAAAAAAAAAGGTTATTATACAGGGTTGGCGAATTTAAGTCATGTATAAAATTTATAATTCACTTGGAGCGATTTAGGGAAAAACGCCCATTGTCAGACACGTAAATTAATTAAAATACGTAGTTGTTGTTAGCCATATTTTAAAACATAGATGGTGTCGTATACAGTCAGTTCCCTAACCACTACTAGCACATACTTATTTAAAGCGTATTTTCATAGAAAATAAAGCTATTTCAGCCTGTCTGGTGACGGGACCCAGACGTGTCCTTTTGGATTTTCTCTGATCTCGACCACTAGATCACGAAAATATAGGTCGTTCATTTTGAGTCATATATATATTTATTTATTTATTTATTTATATATATAATCAATTTCTTGTGGACACGATTCCGGTCGCAATTTTGATCGAAGGAGGCTGAAATTTGGCCAGCGTATTGTCTTTACGAAAACCAAGGACGAGTTCGTTAACAAGTCAAATCGAGCGTCCCTGTTTCAAAATGGCAGCCGTTCAAAAAAAAATTAAAAAAATTCTAATCTCCGTTATTATTCATCAGATTGGTAATGTGAAATATGTTTTGGAATCGATATGAAGTTCTCTACCGATCAAGTCTCTTTATAATTTTCGATAGGATCCACCGTTTTCGAAATAATCGATAAAAAGTGATAATTATTATTTTTTTAAATTCTTATAAAGTTCTCTCCTAAATGTTATGTTTCAAAAAATGTATTGCTTTCGAGAAAAATTAAAAAAAAAGAGTTGGTTTTGATATGTCACATGAAAATTCGATACTGAGGCTTGCGCGCGGTCGGCTTTTTTCAAATATCAAGCTGTAGCCTGTGCTATTATTCTAAATTGTTTTATCAATAGTGAACGCAATGGCTGTCATCGATAAATGATATTTTTCAGTAGTTATTCGGTAGAACTTTTTTCTTATTTTGAACTACAGAAACATTTTCAAAGATAGGTAACTACCTATACTGCGTCTCACGGTAAAAAGTCAGTCCAGGGCGACAGTATAGTATATATGCGACGCGAATATTATTGATAATAATGTTTAAAAGTTAAAAACATGTGATACTACACATTCAAATAGTTGAAACAAACTTTGAGTAGTTACTTACATATCTACCACGTATTTTGTTACAGACGCAAAACAATGGCGAAAGATTTGACAACAAACAAATTCGTAGAATTACCATAGCCGAAGTTCAACAAAGATATGGAACGATTAACTGGTTGAATTTTATAAACAAAATTGTTGGTTCAACAGCTCGAATTTCCAACAACGATTACGTGCTATTTCCAACAGAAAGAACATTGGATAATTGGTTTAGCGTTCTTCTGAAGGCTTCTAAAAGGTGAATAATTTGCAGATTAAATCTGTACGTGAACATATATTCACATATTTTCTGTTGAAATACTAGACTTCAAGCTAATTATATGATGTGGAGAGTAGTCCAAGAAAACTTATCTTATTTAACAGAGAAACTGAGTAACGCAAAACTTAAACCGAAACTACTGCTAAACGAAATTAGCTATACGAGACCTACTTATTGCATCGAAGAACTTCGACAAAGGTTTAGGAATGACGAAGAAAAAAATACATAAACTTTATCTTTTTTTTTTTAGGTTTTCTCCGAGCCCCATCGATATAATGTATCTTAGGAAACATCTTTCTATAGAAAAAAAGAAAGCCGTCGAAAATCTCATAAATGATTTTCAAACGGAATTATTCAAAATTGTGCAACAAATGGATTGGATGGAAGCCAAAGATAAAGAGAACGCAAAAAACAGAATTGACGACGTCTCTATAATTGTTGGTGCTCCTGGAAGTTACTTTGACGATAGTTTATTTGACGAAATGAATTACGATTACGTAAACGTAAAGTAATATATCTAAATGTATAATTTGCATCAAGGAAATTTATTTTAGAATACAACTAACACGAACAACTTTTTGCTCTTATTAGCGCAAGCAAATAAAAATCATTACGATCAATTATATAACTTAATTCGAAAATCGGTCAGTAAAACGAAGTTGATGTGGTGGAAAATAACTCCCACATTACCGGGATACGATTCAGAAGAAAATTCAATAGGTACCGAATATGTTAATTTAGCCAAATAAATTTAATTTTAATAAAAAATGTCGAGTTGCAGAAATACCTGCGATAATTCTACAAGACATAGTGTTTAACGAGAAACGGCCGCAATATATAAATTACGGTATCATGGGAATTACGATGAAAAACTTCCTGTACAGTCTTCTCGAACCTTTCCATAAATGGTCAAACGCAACGGAAGAGTTGTTCGAGGAAAAAATAAGGTGTTTGCAGAATCGGATCGATCCGAAAAAAATATTACCTAATTATTTGGTACGAATCTATTAGGAAATGTTCTGTTTGCAATAAAATTATTTAAAAACAAAACCTATTTCTTAATGTGACGCATTTGTTACAGATAAATCAACCGTTGAGTCATATTTTGGGAGTAAAGATATCCTATTTTGCATATCAAAACTGGGTAAGAGAAAATAAAGAAGAGACAAGATTATACGCAATCGATTATACGCCAAATCAACTATTTTGGATATCTTCCGGCAATTTGTTTTGCCATTATACAAATCCAGTTCACAATCATTTTTTAACGAACGAAACGATACAAGAAGCTTATAAAAATATGATATCAAATACAATTAATAACAATTACCAAATTTTAAGAGATTTCGCATGTATGAGAGAAGCGAAACCTAATTTAGAAGAGGAATGTAAATTATTTTAAATAAAATGCCTATACATAGTCCCTGTATTATATAAAATAAATGTAGAATATTATACTTAAGTGCTTAGTTTAATTTATCACCAATTTCAAAACATATGGAAAACAGATGATAGCGATAAGAAACGGTAACAAATAAATAACGAAAATGTCATTTTACAATATGTAAAATGTATTATTATTTTATATTTAATAAAAATAATCAAGTTTAACTTCCTTATGTTAAAACGATTCCTTTAGGGCTTTAAAATAAGCACTAAAATAGCTTTAAAACGTGCATTAAACATTATACGAATTCAACATCAAAAGCGTACATTCTTGAGCATTACTAAAAATGCGTTCCATAAAAACTTTAGGAATAATATTTATTCTTCCAGTAATCGTCTTCACAAGTATACCTACGTATTTTTACATTAATTTTACATTTTACTTAGGCAGGAAAAATGTTTGAATTTATAAACGAATTTTCATTGATTTAATATGCTTCTTGAAAAATTAATGAAATAAAATAGTGAAAACGTGCGCGTTTGTTGAAAGACAATATGTAAACGTTATAATATTAAGATAGATAGATAGATAGATACCAATGTATTTATTGTAATTGTTTATGTGTGTATTCTATACTGTGTTTGAACATTACAATTTATATAGGAATTTGTTTTCGAGGAAATGGCATTTATTTTGTGCACCTGTAAAGCTAATAACCGTCTAAAACGTAAATGCAATTTTTTGTTACAAACGATTGTTATTCATTTACACTCACATATTTCCTATATATATATCCTATATTTTCTTTATTTCGTTATTTTTGACACAACAGTTAAATATCATTGACATTTTTATAAAATTTTGTCTTCGTATCATTTTCTTAAGTATATTAATAAAGCTTGGAATTAAAATCTTATTAAATGTATGCCAATTAAATTTTTAAGCTTAATGTAGTAAAAAGCTTACTTGACCATCACATACATAAGTCAAAATTAGAGTTACGTATAGTGGGTATCTACTAAATTTTTAGTTTTATGTTTTTCAATTATTTCCAAATTGATGAGGATTTGATTTTTTAATATTGGTAGATTTTTAAATTTGAAAATACATAAACATTACCTGGGTTAACGATTCACGAAACATTTCCCTTGTTAAAATTGTTGCTCTTGCCAAAAATCATTAAGATCTTGTAAACAGTGGAAAAGTAAACAATAATTTAAATTTAGACTAAAAGTCAGAAATTCAACGTATGTAAAAATAAGTTAATAAAGTGGTAACAAATGAATAAAAGTAATGTTAAATCAGTCTTAAAAATGATACCTATACCTGTTTAATTATTAAATTATTATTATTAAACTAAATATATATACTATAATAATTATTACAAATAAGTTGTGCTTTTAGTAAGTAAAATGTTTATTGTAAACATCTTAAGAAGATATACATTTACATTTTAAAGGTTTTAAATTGAAGTAATGGGCGTAATAAACATTCACCAAATGGAAAAACAATCATGTTCAATAATAGTTATGTTTAGTTACAAAATGAAGCAAATCACAACAAATGATTGTAATTTACAATGTTATTCGTATTGTAAAAATGTACTGACCTTATTACTACATAAACATTTGCGAATTATTTATGATCTACAAGATTAAAATTTCCAATGCATATTTACAACCCAAAAGGTACGAATACTTCGTCAGCGTTACCTTGATGTAAAAATAATGTACAAAACACTCTGCTGACATTATTAAGAAAAATTATAAATCATTAATTTTTTATTTAATGTCAAAATTTTAGTGATTAACTTTTACATTTGAAATAAAGTTAGTTGTACATAGTTTTGAGTAAAAAACGATTGTAACGTCATACTTATATCATTTTAAACGAAGAAAATTTTGGGTACCTAGCTATAATTTTTAATAATATGATATTCGTTTTCATTTCTATAAAATATGTCAAAGGGACGTTATTTGTAATTTATTTTATTAACAGAACGTGGAAGACTTTTGCAAAAATTCAGAATTAATAAAACGAAGTGGGTATTACATAACCTACTGTATTTTAGAAATAGATAAGTAGTTTTAATTTTTTCGATATAAATATTGCCTATATTTCGTAAAATTCAATTAACAAATAATCCTATAAAATCGTAAAGTGGTGAAAGTTAGCATTTCTAAGATAACGTTTTTTCTTCTATTTTGAATTTTTAAATAAACGCCATTCGAATTTTATTCCGATGCACGTCATCAATAAAAAGTTATCATATGATGAAGTGTCACACACTAGTGTCACCTCGTATTTTTACAGTATATCTACTAATAAATTGTAATCCGTTTTTATCATGTAGGCAATGAGTGTGTGGGTAAATTACGAGTAAAATAATTCGAAACTTTGAACTAAATTACAAAAGTATAATCTAGTAACTTTTTATTGATGTCTAGCGTCGGAATAAAATTTAAATGGCCTATAGGTAACTTTTTGAACAAAAATAAGTCGAAATTATAAAACAAGGTTATATGCAATAAAATTTATGTTCCTGGAAGAAAAGGATAATCATTTCTTAGTAAAATGAGTATTTTTTGTTGATTTTAAAGTAAGTTAAAAATACTTCCACACTTACTTTAATATTACCGTACCACAAGATTCAGTTTAAATTTGTCTGTCAGAATGGTATAACGATTCTGTAAAATCAGAATCTTGCTACAGATTCCGTACAACACGTGGTTCTATTTTAAAATAATGCGGTGCTTTTTGAGTTGTGTAAAAAAGTGTTGACCTAATTTTTATTTTCTTTTACTTTTTGATGAGTTAAAAATGTCTAAAAGGTAAATTGTTCAGCTAATTGCCATTAAATTAGACGTAAAATGTTTGTATTGGATTCAGGAAAGATGAAAACTGTTGGAAATACAGGAGTGGACTCGAAAAATTTTTAATCGTAGCTACAGTATTATTGATAATAATTTTCACTATATTGGTGATTTTCGTAATTATAAAATTCACAAAAGGTAGGCATTTTTATTAAACAGGTAGGTATATTGATAATTTTTTGAATTTGTGTTTTATTAAGGATAAGGTTAAATTTTTAAGTTTATACAAATATATTATCCATAATATTAATACGTAATTAATACGTTAATACGTTAATACGTTACGTCCATTAATACGTTAATTAGTACCTACATTTTCTTCCACAAAGTTTTCGAGCAGACCGTCATCGTTAACTTGAAATATTTAAATAGCAATAAAGACTTATTTTTCCTTACAACTACTCACATGGCTATATAAGACGCGTGTTTTAAAAATTAAAAGGAATTTGAACATTTACCGATGTCGTTTATAATACCTAATTGTTTTTTATTTGATTTTTCTATTTCTTTGAAATTTATTTTTCTGTTTTAAAAGATTTTGTTATTGAAAAAAATAAGTAATCACAAATATAATAAACATCAAGGGGTACAAAATAATTACAGTTGAAGAGATAACGATTTAACTTGTTTAGTGCGATAAACAATAAACAGTTGAAATGCCATTTTGTGGTATCATTATAGTCAGAAAATTATGCAGATTCCAAAAATGTAATGATATACATGGTGTTTCTATTTGAAAATCGAAGATCGATGTCAGTTTCGGCGAAACCGAGAGTGGAAAAAACCTAAGTTTTATGTCAAAAAGTCACGTTTGATAAGTACATTAGATATGTAACAAGTTTGAAAAAATTGTCTTAATAAATAACAAAATTAGCGGGGTGTTCTACGGGTCTGTTACACACGGTATTTCCTCGTATCAACTACAGAGCTTTATAGTTTAAATAGAAAATCCGATGTATAAAAAAGTACAATGTGTTTCAGTAGCATTCTATAACATCATTTTTTTTTGTAAAATGATTTAATTTTAAACGAATGTATCCAGTTAATTATCATCTAATTGTATCAGTTACGGTTCATATGCTATATTAGTGAAAACTAATTCAATATAGGAGTAATATGTATTTAGGAAGTGACAACAGCAGAATTTAACGTAGGCGTTTCTTGACTCATTCAAGTGTGAAAATATCTACATAGTTGTCACCTGTTGAATATAAATTATGTCAGTAAACTTTGCCGTGTGTATCTATATGTATTTGTTAACCTGCTAATTTCTTATCGCATAATAATATCTATCGGTAGAAAATGTGTCAAGTAAACGGACGATTCTAAAATAGTAAGTGAAATACATACATAGATTTATGCAATTTGCATGTACCGATCCAGTTATAAAGTATTTGTTTATCGCACTAAACAAGTTGTATCGTTATCTCTTCGATAATGACGAATAAAGCCTTCAAATTGCATTTTTAAAATTATACTTATAGAAATTTGGGTTTAAAAAACACTTTAAAGAAATTCCGGAATTTTGTAATCTTCTTTGTAATATTTTCCGATGCCGAACAAAGCCATCTCGTTTAAAATTAAATTACGGTAAAACGAAGTAGTACTTATTATTCGAGTGTTGCCTTGCACTTCTTTCAAGTTCCTCAACCTAGTTTTATTTAAATTCGATTCGTTTCAGATTATCCACCAAAAATTAACATATCTCTAACAAATTTAAAGGAAATATCGCAAATAAATCAAAGAATAGACCCAACGATAAACCCTTGTGATAACTTCTACAAATTTTCCTGCGGAAACCTATTAAAATCTGCTCATGGAGACGAAAATCTCGGTCCGTTTTTCGTTATTCAAGACAAAATTAAGCGTCAAATCGAAGAACTGCACGGCGAACCGTTTCGAGACGGCGACCATAAAATGGTACGAATAGCAAAAGGCTTTTATAGAACGTGCATGGACGAATCCGCAATCAAAAATGACGGTTTGCAAACTATAGAAAAAGTCCTAAACGAAATAGGAGGATGGCCAGTGATCAAAGGGGAGGATTGGGACGAATCTCAATTTTGGTGGATACAAATGGAATATAAGCTTCGAAAATTGGGGTATTTTTATTCCAGTTTTTTAAACGTGATTGTGGATGTCGATCCGAGAAACGATCACAAATTTATTTTTAAGGTTAGTAAGAGTAGAACACGTGTAATATAACAATTAATAGATAATAGATGTAGGTTACAGTACCAGATTCGGAGGATCTAAGGTTCGATACTATCGATAAACAAATAAGAATGGTAAATATTGCAATGGCATTCGGAGCAGATAGGGCTCGGGCGGTGATTGAAATGACCGAAGTTTACGATTTTATGTTGGATATGAAAAGGGTATGTAGCTTTCAAACGTTTACTCTATTTTTATGTAGTATACCATTATATAAGAACGTCTATGACTCACCATTATTTGACAGTGCCGAGTGATTTATAAAAAGCCATAAAACGGTATTAACAGAATTTAGCACACTAAATGCACGATTGTAAAATACACGTGTTCTATTTGTCATGTTTTGAATGAACCTGTTTCGCCTTTCATTTGTAATAAAAAAAGCGAAAATTTATAAACGCGAGTCGTAAAGATACGACCTCCCTAATGGAAACGTTAATCATCGTAATTTTTATCAAAATAATAACTTTACCGATGAATGCACATCTTTAAAATTTCGACATCTGTTGAAAATAGAGTTGAAACAATTGTTTACGTCATCACCAATGCGGCCCAGTTTAAAATGTAATAGAGTGAGCTCATCAAGTCAGTTTAAAAGACCTTGACAAAAATGCCTACGTTAAAAATAACAGCATTTCTAAAATCAGAACGAAAAGGTTCACACATTTTTATGAATGAATTATTACTTTCTATTAAAATATAAAAAAGAAAGTCAATTGTTATAAAAACAAATTTCACGATATAATTAGTATAAAGGGTAAATTCTACTAGCTGGCAGAACTAAATTAATTGGGATGTTTTTATTATTCGATAGGGCACAGTCCAAACGTAAGAACGAGTAACGATATTTCATTATAATTTATTATAATTATTCATCCGCTGGTCGATGCCAAAGTAAAATTTCACTGTTTTACAAATACATCATTGTCAAGACTGTTTTCGTTTAACAGAAAGAAATATCTTGGAAATATAAAAGTAAAACATCGGCGATGTCTATTATATCATATATGTATATTAATCGTTCAAATAATGTGTCTAATTGTAAAATTATTTTTTAAGTGTAAGTAAAAGCAGCTTCTTCTCAAAGAATTGTTCGATACAAAAATCACGATTACCTATTTTTAAAAACCTCCCGATTTTATAAACAATACAAAGAAACCGATTCGTAATCCGTTAATCAATTAATTTTCAATTAATCAATTCCAGAGAAAATTAATTATAACGGAACTTTATTATATATATCCTCACTATTTGAAGTATGCATGATAGAATAATAATAATAAAAAAACAAACTATTTTTGGTTCATATCTGATCGTCTAATTTACGCATTTCCCTCACAAATTTTACGTCCATAAATTTAATGTAGGTAATGTAGATATTAATTCGCACTATAGTTGGAAACACCTGTTAACACATTTTAATACTATTTTAAAAACACAGTTGTTAGAAATAACATTATTAAAAACATGAGCCGTTCATGTCAGTTCTTAGGTGGTCCCGCCATTCTCTGTCACTTCACAATAAAAAAAAATCATTCTTATTAAAAAAATATTTTTGATTTTATAAATCGATCTACTTATTACCATTTACACAGTGGTGCACCCAGAAATTGGCTTGGAGGGCGGTGTTAGAGATGAGTTTCGGGGGAGAAAAGTTTGATAAATAATCAAATAGCTTATTGTTTTTATTTAGTTTAGATGGGTAATTAATGCAACCTGATGTCGAGACGTCTCGATTTTTCAGTCTCTAGGAAGGGGTCATAACCTCCAAAACTCCCCTTCCGCGCGCCAGTGTAATTATCATACATACAAATATAAATTTCAGGAAGCTTATCTAAGACGTAACGACGATTTACCCAGACGATTTACGATAACGGAATTTCAGCAAAAACATAAATTTTTTAATTGGGTAGAATTCATGAATAACATCGTAGGTCCTGCCGGCAGAATATCGAAAGATGATTATGTAATTTTTCTTTCTCCGGCAACTTTCCAGGCTTGGTTTAATTTTCTTCTAAAAACTCCGAAACGGTAAGCATCAACAATCGATCATCCACAAAACAATAATAACAACGCAATTAAGAATTTTAGCAAACTATATGATATGGAAAGTTATAGAAGAGATAATTCCATACATACCAAAATTACAAATTCGACAACACAATTCCGAAAAACATAAATCTAGATCCGCATTTTGTATACAAGAAATACGAAAAAAGTAAGTACGTGCCTACCTACTTAGATTATAATTTTCGTTTTATTCTCAATTTTAATGTTGTCTTCTACAGATTTACGCCGAACCCGATAGATATAATGTACGTTAGAAAGTACCTTCCGAAGCAAAAAATTTCACAAATAAAAGAAATCATAACGAACATGAAAAATGAATTGAAAATCACGTTACAGCAGACGAACTGGGCACGTACCACAGAAAAGAAGGTTGCGATTGAACGATTAAACGAGCTGACGGAGGTGATCGGCGCCCCCGAAGATTTTTTCGATAACGATATTTTGCACGACTTAGATTTCGACATGGTAATAATGTAGAGTATTAGTTAGATCTTCATTGATTTAAATAACAGATTTTAGGAAGACTGGAATAATAAAACATTTCTAGCTATGGCAGCTCAGATTAATAAAAATCACCAGTCTTGGTTGTACAATCAAATGTATAACACAAGAAACGAATTCAAACGTACGCAATGGAAACTACAAACGGCATCGGCGATTGGCGATTACTGTTACGAAGATAATGTGATAAGTAAGTTAAAATCAAATCTATTTTGATGTTTTAAGCAATTCGGCAGTCGCGCAAAGAAACTCTAAAAATGTTAGAAATACTTTTTGTCGGTATAAAGTTGTTTTTATAACTATGCAGGTCGCATTATTATTTCATATCAACTAAACAAATTTTTAATTATTAAATTAATCAAATAGGGCAATCAGACATTTTTTTTTATTAGACAACCGCTAAAAAACTCGCCTTTTATTGTATTTACGTTGTACCTATCCTAATTTTGTTTACGACATTATAATTAAAAGATAATAAGCTAAACAAATGGAGCATAAATTAAACTTGTTTATAATATTTCAATTAGTAAAATAAAAATATTTCTAATAATATGTAGAATTGCATGATTTTTTTAACTAAAACGTTATTTCAATAATAAATAATTTCATAAACGATTAACCTTTCAAGCTTTGAAAATTAAACAATAAGTAATTATTATAAATTCTTATAGATCTACCAGCAACAATATTTCAAGATGCAATCTTCAACGAAAATAGATCTAAGTATTTTAATTACGGAAGTATGGGAATCATGATGGGACATCATTTCTTCCACGTGCTTGGCGAACCTGCGAGCATATTCGATATGGATGGAAACATAATCGAAGGATGGTCTAATATTTCCTCTACCTTCTTTAAAAACAAATCGAAATGCTTTATCGAACAACTAGAAAGGGTCGGCATTACCAATCGATTTATGGTTAGTTAGCTTTTCGACGACATTTAATTAAATCGACTTTAAATTATATTGTTTAGATCGATTTGATTCTCCATCAAAATCTCGGCTTAAAGATTTCATATTCCGCCTACAATAAATGGATAAAAAATCAAAATCGGGCCGAGCCAGAGATTTCCGTTAGCAAATACTCTTCGAAGCAACTATTTTGGATTTCGGCTGCTTCGTATTTTTGTCAACCTTCCAGTTCTTATAGTGTTACTTTGAGTAGCTCCGAAGAGAGGCGATTCTTTTCTTATTTAGTTCAAGTTCCTTTGCTAAATAGTCCATCGTTTGCGAAAGATTTTAATTGTTCCCTTAATTCACCAATGAATCCTAGATATAAGTGCGAATTATTTTAAATTGAACTGAATAAATGACTGTTTTCGTGAATCAATTGTGGTTTTAATTGTTAGTAATGTAGCTTTGATTTTTTTTTGAAATAATATTAATATACGTGTCTGGAATTTTCTTACAATTAGATTCACACTAACACTCTGAATTCACATACGCAGGCATTTTGTGACACTCCGTGCATGGGTATAATTTTTTTAATGTTTTAATATAATAATGTAATTTGCTGTAGATAAGTACATGAGCTTTATTGCGTTTATATGAAATAGAAAACGATGACCAGATCTTTTACCATAAAAGTCACACGTCTTCTCAAGAATAAATAAAGATTCGATTGATTTAAATTTCGATAATTTGCACGATTAATCTGGCCACCATAAAAACGAAACAAAATTATAAAACAACTACTTGCAACGTTCGTTGCAAACACTACCTATTTTTACTTTTATAATTGGTGTTTTTACGCGTTGTTGTAAAAAAGTAGTTAAAGAAAGTGAAAGCTTTCATTTGCGATAGTACGTATATTTGAATGTTTTAAAACAATTTTATTTCGATTGTAGGCGGCGAACTGTATCTCTTAAAACGAAAACAACAAGCAAACAAACAGATTAAAAAAACCATAATCCAGTAGTTTTTTTTTAACAATTTTTATGAATGTTTAATGCCAACTTCTTTTCCTAACAATGTAGACAAAAATAGAACGTAACCTACATACAGCTTGAAACACTATTGTACTTATGTGAAGTTTAAATTACATCCATACACTACAATGTGTAAAAATTGATTTGAATTTTGTTTAACGCTATAAACAGAAAATTCCGAACTGCAGCACGTCATTTTAAAAAGGTTACGGTTTCGTTTTTCATTTCAAAAATAAAAGAAAGTTTTGAAGAAGTGGATATTATTAAAATACCAAGAACTGCAATTTTAGCCTGGCCCTAATTTATGATACAGTTATGTAATATAAACAAAAGACATTCTAACCGCAATAATAATTAATAGAAAATACAGTTGTGTTTTATACATTGTTCGGCAACAAGATTTCCCAAATATTTACCTGTGTACATAGTTGAATTAATTACGAATTACAATACTATCGGTTATTTACCTAACGTTACTATTCACCAACTTTTACGTTAATTTCACTACCGGCATCTAGAGAATAATCGAAATTGTACAAGATCTAAAAATAACTACATTTAATATCGATGTTAATGTCTTTCAACTGCCGCATTATAGTTTAAGAACTAAGTAAGCTCGTAGTGTGCTGCAGTGTTTCACGTGACTGGTTAATCACTGTTATTAAAGATTACTCAAAATGTCGAATAGGTAATTTTTTTTTTATTTTCAACAATTTAATTGCAATGTCGTTTTTTTTAAAAAATTTAAAGATTCGGATCGTCGAGAAGTTTATGGAAACAAGCGACAAAATTAGAGAAGATTTTAATTTTCGTTTTATTAATCGCTATTGTTATAATAATAATATTGGCGGTTTTAGCAGCTAATAAACCAGGAAGTAATTAAATTTATCATTTTGTTTCATCTACCGTACAAATAAAATTTTTATAGACGTAACGTCAAAAATCTGCAACAGTTCAACGTGTTTAAACGAAGCATCAAAAATAGTACAGTATGTTGACCTCGATTTAAATCCATGCGATGATTTTTACAAGTTTAGTTGCGGAAAATTTTTAAAAAACGCCCACGGCGATGAAAATCTATATTTATTGAACAGAATACCCATACAAGCTAAAAGAGAATTAATTGAAATTTATACGGAGCCGGTCAAGTCGGACGATCATTTTATGGTTAAAATGTCTAAAAATTTATTCAAAACATGCGTGAAAGAAACTATTGCCGAAACCGAAAACATAGAAACAATTAAGCAAGCTATTAAATTAGTCGGAGGATGGCCGGTTATTGAAGGTTCTGCGTGGAACGAAATTAATTTCGATTGGTTGGAAGCTACCTACAAATTAAGAGAATCCGGTTATTATTACTCGATATTTCTGAACTTATTGTTGGAAAATGATTCAGAAAATCCTTCTCGATACGTATTTAAGGTACACGAATAAGGCACTGCAGAATTGAAATTAATTTTAAAGTTTATCGATAGGTTTCCACGCCTAATCTATGGGATTACAGTTCGATAAATTTTAACAAAATTGAGTTCATGACGGAAACGGCTATAATTTTTGGGGCAAAAGATAAAAATAAAACGTTAGCGGAAATGACAGCAACTCATAATTTTTTAACGCAACTACAAGTGGTACAAATGTTAAGGTCCTAATTTAAAAAATAAGGATAATGAACTTTAATTTTAAAGGAAACTCACAATCGATACAATATAGGAAATTCGACTAAATTCGCGGTTAGAAAGTATCAGCAAAAGTATGGACCTCTGGACTGGTTAAAATTCATTAACACCATAGCAGGTCCTAAAGTTAACATTGGAAATAACGATACTGTAATATTTCCACCGGCACCAACGTTAAAAAGTTGGTTCGATCTAATTAAAAGGACCCCGAAACGGTAAAATGCGGCAGTTTAATGACCCTTTAATGTTTTGCGAAAATTTCAGAATACAGGCGAATTATATGATGTGGAAAGTGATAGAACATCTACTTCCATATTTATCCGAAAACATGCAAAATCCCAATAGCAAAAGACGAAAACAAGAAAATCGCATGGAGTTTTGTCTGAAAGAAGTACAAAAAATGTAAGCGTTTTAAATTTTTGTGCCGCTATATTCTCTTACTTCGTTATACTATCATTAACGACACATTTTTATGAACAGTTACCATATTTTTAAAAGATAACAGAAGTAAGAATTTATTTATTTAAGTTTTTTAAATTATAATCTAATATGGGTAGGTACAATCATGGTCATAATTAATGTCGCTAACAACGTTCAATATGAGTAATAAATAATAGGAAATTACGCAAATTGATACCTAAACGTAGCATAAATATTATTATAAGTGCTTATATATGATATATGGAACGTATAACATAATATATAGACATACGCCTATAAAGCACGTTACCGACGACATTAATTATGTCTATGACTGTACATATTGTAGATTTGTTCCAAGTCCTATAGATATAATATACACTAGAAAGTATCTCCCATTAGAAAAGAAAAAAATGGTGGAAAGTCTATTATCAGATGTTAAATCTGAGTTAGTAAAAGCATTAGAAGGTGCTAAGTGGATTGACGAAAACGACAAGAAAGAAGCGGTACAAAAAGCTAATAATATCCAAATGATAGTTGGACATCCTGCTAATTATTGGGAAGATCGAGTACTTGACGATTTAAATATCGATATGGTAGCGTAATAAAAATCACTTCATTTCTTTTATTCTTCGCCTTGAATTCCAATGTCATTTTTTTTATTCGGGGTGTCCAGAAATTCTCCTGCCCAATAAAAACGTCGAATTTAGTAATATTGGGTAACTTATTTGTATGCAAGGAAACACGAAAAGTTCGAATCGATTTTTTTTCAAAAAACGGTACATCACAGCGACAATAAACAAGAGCACCTTAATGTTAAAGAAAACATTAAAGTTTTCAAATTCGAAGTCAGAAATGTTAAAAAGTCAAAGATTAAAAAAAAATGATTTAACTCAAATCGACTTAAAATTATCTCTAGAATTCGACGTATTCGTTTGGTAGGAAAGTTTTTGGACACCTTGTATAATTTATTAACAATTTCCTAATCCAGCTTTAATTTTGCAATAATTAATACTTATTATCAAAATATCATAAATTGTTACAAATGCATTTTTAATTTGTTTATGTTCAATTAAAATTCGTAAAATAATTGTTTTAATCAAAATTAATTGATTATTTATAGATTGACGTTAAAAATGGCACTTTCGTCGCATTACTGGCACAAGCCAATAAAAACAAGCAAACATCGACGTACATGAAAATAAAAACAACGCCACTTGATAATATTTATGAAAATTGGTATTATAATAATGGCGCCACGTTGCCGGTGTATGATGTAAAGAAGAATTTATTGTGTATGTGAAACCGCAATTCAGTTATCCATCTCGAATAATTATTTTGATATTGAATGCAGATGTGCACGCAATAAACACCGCTGGAGTGCTATACAACGAAAACAGTCCGCTTTATTTAAATTTTGGTGCCCTAGGAACCGTTATAGGACAACAATTAAGCGATGTTTTAGTGGCAAATTTAAGAGGAACAATAAAACAGTGGTCAGTAACTAGCCTTGACCGATTTAAGAGTCACTTGGAATGTATGAAAAAAGACTATGTCGATTTGAAATTGGATCAATTCGAGGTAGGTATCTATTTTCAATAATACCCCCCAATACACCCACATACATATTTTCAAAAATACAAATTTTAGATATTTAATATGGCTGCAATTGCATATAGGAAGTAAGCTATCATATGCAGCTTACAATAGTAGGCCAAACGAAGACGAGCCGAATTTAATTGGAATTAACTATAGCCCAAAACAGTTATTCTGGATTTCTGGAATATTGGCGTACTGTCAACCCGTTAATCAATACAGCGAAATGGGACAAACGGACGTTGCATCGAATAAAATATCAGCTTGGGTTTCTGAAGCGATTCGAAACAATCCCGCCTTCGCCGAAGATTTCAATTGCTCGCCGAATTCTAAAATGAACCCTTCTATAAAATGTGAAATACTTTAATTGTCTTTGTACTTTTTGTATGGCTTAAATAAACTTTGTTTCTATTTTCATACTGTGAAATGTAATGGGTAAAAAATATAATAAACTGATTATTACCACATGGCGTGTAATTGAACTTTTCGTATATAGCAGCAAATGTGGTGCTCATGATAACAACGCCGTAGTTATTCTACATAACTTGCTTACATAATACGGCTAAAACGTACAACAAACTCTTCAGAAAATTCGATCGCTATGAGTTATGATAATTATTTTTATAAATAATGGGGGAGGTTCGGCTAATTTCGTGATATTAAGCAATTATTTTATTAAAAAAAAACTATAAGTGGGAGTATTTATTATTAATTAATTTACCTGACGTACTTGAATTTAGAGGGAACCTACGATTTAACCAAATACCATTTATTTTCAATATTAATATAATAAATAATAGTTAATATAATAATTACACATTCATCAAATATCCAGTCTTACATTAAATAAAATGCTTGTTTTTTGCACATTGAAAAGTATTTGTACGTAATACGTAATATTCCTAGTAACCGTCATAAAAATGTGATTCATACTATTAACTAGCTAATTTGTTAACGCTATACAGTTGAACTTTCATAATTATAACAAACTTCCGTAAAACGAATTTTTTTATATATTATAAGGAAACGTTTTTTCTCCGGGCCCTACTGCCGATGTTTTACAGGATTTTTTCATAAACGGTATTTCGTACACACAATTATTTATTTTCACTGTTACAGATTGCCAATGTTACAACGTTTTTTGTTTTTACTACTACCAACTTGATAACTAAAATAATTGATTAGTCTAATTCTTACAATATCGAATTTTTCTACGGGGTGTGAGTAACGATAGTAGCACCGACCGATTAGGTCGTTAAATATTCACATTAGAAAAATATTTTCTTAATAAAAGACGTTCACAATAATACGTTGTATATTAGGTACTGTGCATTTATTTTATTTCAAGTCCTTAATGAGATTTGAGCAGTAATTATGCAACTTTTATTTTTAAATGGTACCCTGTACATTTTACTTTTTTTTTTGGAAGCACTATTCTTTCTTATACGGCGTTATAAAAAGATTTATAGGGTTAGAAGAAAAAATTATACTGTTAAACGCGATTAAAGTTGAAAAATGCCCTATTTAGCAATATTTAAGCTATGTAAAAAATATACAGAGTGCCATTTAAAAATAAAAAATGGTATATTACTGCTCAAATATTCTTAATATTATAATATGCTTAATATTATATATTAATGCCCTGAAATAAAATAAATTTACAACATATCATTCTGAATAGGTATTTTTTGTTAAGAAAATATTTTTCTAATATGAATATTCAATTAAATAATGGGGGGGGAAGGGATGCTACTATCTTAACTCACTCTGTATATCGTTTTTGTTAGAACCTTCAACCTGAACACGTTTTTGGTGTATTTTACACTCCGTATAATAAAACAAAAGTTTCTACTTAACGAATTGTTTACACAAATTTTTAAAATTTTGTAGGTACAGTAGCCGTCACAAAAACTGCGAAATGTCTCGAACTAAATTTTAAGGAATATTTAATTATGTGAAACGGACTTACTTGACAGGGTAATAAATAATTTGCATAATCTGGTCGTAGTTTAACGACCCTACCGTTTACCTACAATATATTTTTATTTTTCCAATTAAGTTCTATTTCTATTTTACGTATAATTTTCGTAAAATCAAATAAAATCAGCTAAATAAATAAATATAAAAATAAAACAACTATGAATAAATTTAATTCGAAATTAGAAGTCAATTAAATCTTTCGATAACATTTTTTTTTACTTTTTATATACGTAGATAGTTGTTTTTGAAATTTGTGATGGCAAAATTGCCGTTTCCATATAACAAATTTTCTTCGGATCCCCGTGACACTTCGTTATATGGAAGTTCGACTATATTTTATTAAATCTAAGTGTCGTATAATATCTACATTTAAACGCTTCAACAAAACATAAATATCGACTTCGAAAACAAATCAAAATTAAATAATTCAAAAACATTATTGAAATCGCGTCATAGATATTCGTTTATCAAACAGCGAGTTCAAAATATTAATACAATGATAACCTTTTATGTAAACGGATCAAAATATGTATATTTGACTGTCCAATATACAGATGATAAACACGTTTAATAATTAAATGCAATGCCACGAAGGTAATATCTCCTATATTATCATAATCGTTATTATAAATTTTCTGTTATTTACTATTAGGAAGCCATGCCAAAAATTTTTGGATTACTGTAGCACTGCTTCGCAAACGGAACGCCTGTTAGTTACAACTGTATTCGCATCTTTACTGGCTATTATCATTCTTATTTGTTTATTGCTCCATTACCGCCGTAAGCGTGTGTTTAATTTTGAATTATACACGTTTTATATTTACTTATAATTTATAGAGCATCTAGTAAATGATTGTCAAGATTTGAACTGCATTCACCAATCATCTTATCTCATGCACCAACTAGATCAAAATGTAAATCCGTGCGACGACTTTTATAGTTTTATTTGCAACAAGAGTTTTGTCGAAGACGGACATGGCAATAAAGAATTTAACTTAATTGCGGAAAGTAAAAGACAACATATTCAAGATATACATAATTTGTACCTGGAAGATGGCAAAAATGACCATCGTGTCGTAGCAATCGCGAAGAAATTCTACAAAGCATGCATGAATCTAAATAAAATCGAAATAGATGGTTTAAAAACGATCAAAAAAGTTTTAAATGCCGTAGTTAACGATGATTTCGACTGGATGAAAGCTACATACCAGTTGAGACAATTGGGGTATCCATTTTCGTTGTTTTTACAGTTAAATGTGCGACTCGACTCGAAAAATAATAGCATTTTCGAGGTAAAATGGACATGGTCCATAAACATTTTGATATTCTTAATCTAAAATGTTACAGATAGCTGCGCCTCAGACGTGGAGTTTGCAAGCTACCGAAGAAAAGGAGTATATATCGAGTATTATAAAAATAATTTCAGAAGAACGCGTATATACTGCACAAGAGATAAACGAAACTTACGAGCTTTTTAAAAAAATGCAGATGGTCTGTATATTGCTTTAATATTATTAGTTACCGATATTAATTACCTACAGTAGTAACTTTTACAATGCTATAAGCTACAATAAATCTATTGTTTTTTTCCCTTTATCTACAGCCCATAAAACCAACTGAAATGATCACCTTGAAGGAACTGCAGAAAAAAAGTGAGATAGTCAATTGGTTGGATTTCGTTAGGAACGTTGTAGGTCCCAAAGTTGAAGTTAATGAAAATACTTTTGTACTAGTAGATACGCAAGACTTGCCGAACCGCATCGATTGTATTAATAGGACGTCGAAAACGTAAGTACCTTATCACAACCACAAACATCGTTACATTAACAATATTAAACATACATAATTAAATTATCTACCTACATTAACTTAATCAGTACACCGCTAATTTCTATTTGAAATATTTTTAGCATTCAACAGCTTTACACGACAGTGTTTGTGGTAGAAAAAACAATACCGTACCTTACAAAAAAATTGAGGAACTTACAACAACTAGTTTTTGAAAATAATTTCGGAACACGTGCCGAATTTTGTATAAAAACGCTGGACGAAAAGTTTAATCCAAGTCCGATAGATATAGTGTACGCCAGAAGATTTATAACAGACGAAAAGAAAACACAAATAGAATTGTTGGTGGAAACAATTAAGAAAGGATTGTTGAAAAAAATCATAGCCAGCGATTGGACGAGCGAAAAATATCGAGACAACCTCATCGGTAAATTAAATACCATAAATATTCTTATTGGGCCCGGAAAATATAAGGAAAATGAGCAACTCGACCAACTAGATGTAGATATGGTACCGGTAAGGACGTGGTATCGGTTATTATCTAATAAAATGCAATTATTTTAGAACCCAACGCTCGAAACGGAAACTTTCTTGGACTTATTCGCACAAGTTAATAGAAATTATGAAACTTGGTTGTACAGCAAAATTAATAACGGTACCATTGATCGATGGTTCGTTAACAGCACAACGTTAGGTCCGCATTATTTTGCAGAAGATAACTTATTATGTAAGAAATTTATAAATTTTAAAATCACATTAAAACGATACCATTTTACATAGATATTCCTACGATAAATGTGGCAAACATTTTCTTCGACGAAACCAGACCAAATTATTTAAATTATGGATATATGGGATCGTTGATAAGTCGAAAACTAAGTGACGTGGTCAATTACATAAATTTCGACGATAACTTGGAAGAAATTGCGCAACAAGTTACTAAGCAATCGACGTGCCTAAAAGACTACGGTGCTTTCGATGATGATATGGTAAGCAGATTTTTACAAAAATAATATTTAGAGCACGTTATTTAGGTTGACGTTCTATGCAGGTTTATGAAACTTTACTGGATATTAGCGGATTGGATATCTTAAATTTTGCCTACCAAAACTGGGTAAAGGATAATAGAAAAGAAAGAGCTCTTATTGGTACTCCGTATACACCCAACCAATTATTTTGGATTTCAAGTTCGCCTATTTTTTGTCATTCAGTTAGCGAAACTGTTAGAAACGACTATCGTTATTCTTCGGCAATGACAAACGCCATCATTTATAATACGCCGCATTTGTTGAAAGTATTCGATTGTTCAAATTTGCAACGAAAAACATCAAGTAAAATTTGCAAATTAATTTAATACTTTTTAAAGTAATTGTATAGGTACCTATTTAATTTATATAGGTACCTAATTTGATAATAACGGGCGTCCAAAAAGTGTTTCAGACAGCCAACCAAAACTGAAAGACTTTTGGACGTCCCCCCCCGTTACGTATTTAACGATTGTGTTTCTACGAAATATTAAAAATTGTTGAATTTAGAATAAAAATAAACCTAGAAATTTAGGTCTCTTGATTTCTAACGCATTCGGCGAGGCAATATAAGTTGTATTATATCGGAGGTCGGGTCTATTTCTGTACAACGTTCCAATACTAATTTTAGGGGAACTGTTAACCCAAAATGGCGTAAGTGTGACCAATCACGGAAACAATACCCTTAAACAATGACAAGACGGTAAGGTTGTTTAATTTTTAACGATAACCTATACATTAACTTAAAATTCAAAGTCGGTCTAATTACGAAGAAAGTTTTTGGACGACCAGAACAAATATCGAAGTGATTTTAATCGGAATATTATCAATAACGTGTCTGCTTTCGACAACATTGATAATTTTGTTAAGCGTTCATAATAAACGTAAGTATTAATTGATTTCGCTATACCGCACATTATTATTAACAAAAATAGCACTTTATCTAAATAATATCGATGGCTAAAAAATCTAATTTGACGGCTTCAACTTTAATTTATAAAGGCGCCGAACTCTATAAAATCGCAAATTTACAGCAAAACGCCGTTTTAATTTTTATCGGTATCTAAATATAAATATCTGTTACCCGAACATTTCAGCTTCGGCAAACGAATGTTATAATTCTCAATGTATAAATCGGGCGTCAGAAATATTTGAGCATATAGACGCGGATATTAATCCATGCGAAAATTTCTATAAGTTTTCTTGCGGAAAATTTTTACACAACGCCCACGGCGACGAAAAGCTTGGCGCTCTACTGTCCGTACAAGAAAATGTGGATAGGCAACTTTTGGAGCTTTACACCGAACCGGTACGGCAAGACGAGCATCGTGCCGTTAAATTTGCAAAAAAATTATTTAAAGCCTGCATGAACACAACAGCGATCGAAAATGATAGTATAACGCCCATTAAAAACGTATTAAACGAACTCGGCGGATGGCCAGTAGTAGATGGCGCACGATGGGACGAAAGCAAGTTCAACTGGATACAAACCACTAAAAAACTGAGACAACTCGGATATCCATTTTCTATTTATTTGGACGTATTGGTAACGTCGGATCCGTCGAATAAGAACAAACATATAATCGAGGTACGTCACGTTGTAGTCAATTTGTTCGACAAAATTTAATTGAAAATCAAATTTAAGGTCTCTATACCGATAGAAAAAAAATTTTTCAGCGTTAGAGATTACGAAAGGAAACGATTTATGATCAATTTTGCCGTCTACTTCGGCGCAGATAAAAGTAATGCGATAATCGATATAGAAAATCTATTACAATTTCAAGAACAGTTACATCAGGTATCCACGTATTTTAAACATTAAAACTTTTAATGGATAAACCGTTTTCTTATAGAGAAATTATTCCTCGAAACATATAACGAAAGAGCATCGTAGATATAACGTTTCACATTTTCAACAGAAGCACGGTTATTACGTTAATTGGTTAGAATTTATTAATAGTATTATAAGTCCGGCCGCTGTTATTTCTGAGAACGATTTTGTTATATTTCCGCAAGCAAGTATTCTTCACAATTGGTTCCATTTAATTTCGAGGACATCCAAACGGTAGGTTGTTAAGAGGCAGTAGAAAATACGTCAAAAATCCTATTGTAGAAATCAAGCTAACTATATGATGTGGAAAGTGATAGAAAAAACAATTCCGCATTTAACGCACGACTTACAAAACGAAAATTACATGCAATACAACGAAAAACCACGCTCTAAATTTTGTTTACAACAATCACAGAAAAGGTGTTGCACGAATAAGGGCGCTTATCATCGGAGAATTAACGTTCTTCTTCTTCTTCTTCTAGATTTTTGTTTAGTCCTATAAATGTGCTGTACGCGAGAAGATACTTGACGCTCGATATGAAACTTAAGCTTGGAATAGTGACGGCAACAATTCGAGAAAAATTTACGGAACCCTATTCAATATTTCGTGGATTGAAAAACGAGACAAGGAATGCGCCCTTCGAAAAATCGAGAAAATGAAAATAATATTAGGAGCGCCAGAAGGTTACTTGAACGATGAAATGTTGGACGCGTTGGACGTCGACTTGGTAGGTACATATGTACTCATATAATTTATTCTTATTGGATATGTACATACTTACCTAGAGCTCGTCCAGTTTAAGATTGGGACTGTCGATCGTAATACCTCAGTATGAGTTCGAAATTTTTTAAAGCGGCCCTTATTTTGTCGAGTTTTAAAACTATGTATGTGTCGAGTTTGAAAATTGTCGTAATTTGCGGCAGGTACATTTCTCGCGGAATTAAAAAGAAATAGACAATGCATATTGCATTTAAATAAAATTATAGTACATAATTATATTATGATTGACAGTCCCAATCTTAAACTGAACGAGCTCTAGTACTCATATTATGTCTCATATTCCAGAAGACGGTTAACGATGCTTCGTTTCTTAACTTATTGTCGCAAGCAAACAAAAATCTCATATCTTGCATCTACGGAACGTTGATTAAATCAAGAAATGAAATAGTATCAGCACAGTGGTATCACGGAACCAAATCCGATTACGATATGTACGACAGGACAAATAACGTGCTTCGTAATTATTAAATGTTTTACTTAAACAAATTGATTATTATTGTCGTGTAAATTATTGCAGGGATACCGGTCACTTTATTACAAGGGGCGCTTTACGACGTGGACAGATCGATTTCTTCGACATTTGGAGGAATTGGATCCGTTATAGCAAACGAATTGGCTGGCTTGACCGAAAGAGGCTGTTCAGATATCGATGAACACGGCGCAGCAATAACCGATAAAATTACTAACGTGCATAAAAAATATTTAATTAACTGTATACAAAATAACGTAAAAAATTTAGAACTACAAAATACGAAGCTGTTGGTAAGATAATTATCATTTCAATTTCGGTTTCACGAACTAGAGATGCGATTAGATAAAATTTTAGGTTAACGAAACGTTGCGCAAAACTATCCTATTTCGAACAGTTTACGATGCATATAAAAGCTGGACACGCAACTACGAAGAACTTCAACTTGTTGCGACAAAATACTCTCCTCGGCAATTGTTTTGGATTTCAACGGCATTCATATTTTGCCGACCAATAAGCTTTTACGATAATTTGTTCAATGCGCCTAACGAGTTCAATTATCGTACTTCCTTACTTAACGAAGCTATAAAAAACAATCACAATTTTGCTACGGATTTTCAATGTTCCGTTGGTTCCGGTATGAATCCTGTTAAAAGATGTTTTCCAGTTTAATTCATAAATTGAATTACTTTTGTAAAAAGTTATAGTTTATAATAAAGAAATAAAGAAATTGCACTGCCGCTATTTTTTTTTTCGTTACTTTTGAATTATAGATCAACTTTAGGTGTTAGTTGGCACATTGTTTTTATTTTATGGAATATAAAGTATACACCGTGTCCAAGATAAGAATGCATAGCATGGGGATCTTGAAAACGGTAGAAGATACAGGGTGGCTTAAATTAGAAAAAAGTTGCGCTATTTAGAGTATGTTCACATGCTGGTCGAAAAGTTCATTATTGTTTATCGTTTTCAAAATTCTCAAAAATGTGATTTTTGGATTTTCGTTTCTTTTCATTTTTATTTATTTTAAATGATATTAAAAAACTACCGGCACTTTCTCATTGTCACTTTTTAAGCTCTACAAAATGGCGTGTTCAAATTTTTAATCCGACGTTTCGTATCCGAGAACCCACCATCAACTTTATTTTTTTATATGGCCACAAACAAAGAGACACCCTGTATTCGGTAGCATTATTCATTACAAATTCAACGATGTATCACACATTATGGTTTTGAAGCCAAAAAGGGAAAAACGTGAGTTATAAGGTTTTTATTTTTAAATTAGTAGGCGCTGGTACAATAACAGAAACAAAATGTCAAAAAATTATAATAATTGCTCAAATAGGTTGCCATTATTTTCTAGACACAAGTATGTTCTGTCTACAGAAGAATTCAAAACATGGTCTAACATTTCTGGTGTGATTGTATTAACTGCTGCTAAAACCAATGCCAATAACTGTTCTTCAGTTTCAAAAGTGGCGTCATACACTTGGTTTTTTAAATAACTCCACAGGAAAAAATCCAACGGAGTTAAGTCAGGTGATCGGGCTGGCCAGGCTACTTCACTGTGAGTTCCAATGCATTTTTCAGGAAACCTCTGGGACAAATATTCCCGCACAGTTTTTGAATTATGCGCTGGGGCACCATCTTGCTGAAACCAGCAGTTGTTAACTATAAGTAATGGTAATTCATCCAAGGCATTCTCCAAATCAGTCTGCAGTAGGTCGAGATATCGTTCGCAATATAAATTGTTGTGATAAATAAAAGGTCCTATTATTCTGCCACCCAAAATGCCTACCCACAGATTAAATCCAAATCGATGTTGATGCCTTGTTTCTTTTATTAAATGAAGATTGTCTGTTGCCCAATAATGTTTGTTACGCCGGTTGAAAATGCCATTGTTGGTTATTGTTTTTCCCCTTTTTTGGCTTCAAAACCATAATGTGTGATACATCGTTGAATTTGTAATGAATAATGCTACCGAATACAGGGTGTCTCTTTGTTTGTGGCCATATAAAAAAATAAAGTTGATGGTGGGTTCTCGGATACGAAACGTCGGATTAAAAATTTGAACACGCCATTTTGTAGAGCTTAAAAAGTGGCAACGAGAAAGTGCCGGTAGTTTTTTAATATCATTTAAAATAAATAAAAAAATGAAAAGAAACGAAAATCCAAAAAATCACATTTTTTGAGAATTTTGAAAACGATAAACAATAATGAACTTTTGCGACCAGCATGTGAACATACTCTAAATAGCGCAACTTTTTTCTAATTTAAGCCACCCTGTATCTTCTACCGTTTTCAAGATCCCCATGCTGTGCATTCTTATCTTGGACACGGTGTATACCTATCTGATACTAAATGCACAAGTAGCGATAGTATTTAACAAAAGATCTATTTGAAAACTACTAGAAAGCTGTTTATTTGAATACCACTTATAATTATAAATTGAATAAAATTGTAAAAGTACGATTGAATTGTATACGAAAATTCTTTCCCGATTTTAATCGTTTAATACTAAATGATTAAGAACTAAAATTAGTTTATTAATTTCTCACATTTCTCGAGAATAAAATATGAACATTATTGTAGATAATTAAAATGCAGTATTCATATCTTCGTATATTATTTTTAATTTTAACTACATATTTGGTAGATATGTTATCGGACTCGCATGATATTTACTACTCTACATACATAAGTATATCGCCTTTGTACAAAGCAACTATTTACTGCGTTTATAATGATAAATTTATTTGCATCATAATTATTACTGAAATTGTTTTTATACAAAACCATCTTTAGATTTCATTATTAGAAGAAAAAAAAATAGTCTGGTCAATTGACCCGGGCACGGCCCAAAAAAAAACAGATTGTTAATTTCCTGGTCCATGCTAGAAGGCAACAAATTCTTTATGAGTTTTACTAAATGGTTTTATAAATACATGGAAATACAATTATTTTAGTTAATTTCCATATTTGATTGATTTTGTGTTACCTATAATTAAATCGTTTATATGCTTAAAAAATTAGATGTAGTTTTAGGTATCTATAGTTTATAGGTGTAGTTGGTTCCTTTAATTTTGACGCTCCGTTCGAGACGGCATAGATACGTAAACTGCGATAAGGAGATCCTTGCAGACTCGAGAGGGTGTCATTAATTTAGGAGCACACTGTACCTACAGTTACGTTACATTTACAACTCGTGTCTCAGCGCCCCTTTATATCTACAATAATAAAATACTTATTTTCATTCCTTCCAAAAAAACTAGGTACACGTAGACAGTTACTTTATGTTGAATTATGTTTATATACCAACATTAGGTTTATTTTTTTAAAAACGAAATATAAGTACCTCGAAACATTTTAATTACATTTTTAACGAAATGCACATCTATATTATTATTGACATAGGTACCTGTAGATACAGAATTGAAAACGAACTTAACATGATATTTTAAGACAATTAGTATTTTGAAAATTAATTCAAATATTACAGTAAAACTTTTGTGGTTGTGTAGCTAACAACGCCCTGTATTTTTGAACTGCGATAAACTACACCGATATGTGTAAATTACAAACAATATCATCATCATTACGAAACATTAATTTTCTAAATAGTGGAACACAGGAACGTGTAACGCATCTTAATTGTCGTTAATTAATTTTATGTGCCGTTATTGGAAATGCCTTCTAGGTAAGTTGATCGTAATTAAGAAAACATTTAATTCTAGACTGCCATTAATTTCATATCTAAATCATAACCCACATAGTACATTAGAAAAATATTATAATTTAATGCTTGCAAATTCGATTAATTTATTTATTGTGACCTTTCAACGTCGTAAAAACGTTTCCTTTTCACTTTTCTCGTATTATTTTATAGTTCATTAAAACATTTCAATCTTCACTAATTATTTCGTAGGTATGCATACTCGAGATTCGGAGGATGGTGGTCTAGCAGAACAACATTAGAACGAATCCTTTTAGGAGTGACAATTGTAACAATTCTCATCATTTTTATATTATCGCTTGTTTTGAAAAAACCGGCATCGACAGTTCGAAATGATAGCGTGCATTTCAAAGACAACATTTGCAACACTACGACTTGTTTGATCGAAGCTTCCAAATTACTGCAATTCATAGATACCACAGTAGACCCGTGCGATGATTTTAATAAATTCGTGTGCGGCAAGTTTTTAAAAAATGCCCACGGAGACGAAAGTCTCAGTGTCCTACGTTCAATAAAGGCGCAAGAAGAACGATCGTTACTTGAAATGTACACTGAAGACATTCATAACGATGAACACAAACTAGTAAAATACGTTAAAATCTTATTTAAAAATTGCATGAACGAAAAAAAATAAAAGAGGACGGTTTAAATACTATAAAGGAGGCTATCCGACAGGTTGGCGGTTGGCCTCTAGTCGATGGAGATGGTTGGGATGAAAATAAATTTCATTGGTTTAAATCTAGTTACAAGTTAAGAGAAATAGGATACAATTTTTCAATTTTTTTTGATTTAGGACTAACATGGTATGGAGAAGATGATAAATTACGGTTACAGGCAAGTTAATTCGAAAGCCGCATAATATTTACTAATTAATCTTCATTTTAGATTAAAATCGTAGAGCCGCCTGAAATAGAACCAATTGAAAACATGGATTTCATGTACGAATCTTTATTTGTAGATATTATGTCAGAAACTGCTATGGCGTTTGGGGCGGTAAATAAAAGCAGTGTATTAGATGAAGTAACGGCCACGTATAATTTTATAAAGAACTTAAAAACTGAAGTGGGCATTTAAAATGTTGCTTTGTAAATTTAACATCTACTATTCTTATTAATTTCAGTATTGGCACGGTTTAAAGGAAAAATTAACGATTGCGGAATTGCAGAAGAAAGCGCCCGCCATCGATTGGTTGGAATTTATAAATAAACTTTTATATCCTAATGTCCAAGTTACTGAAGACGAAGAAATAGTCGCACCTACACCGTATAATATGCTTAGTTGGATAAATAGAATAACAAATTCGAATAAAAGGTAAGAAAACGCATAAAACATACCGTCCGAAAAAATTACTGTATTACTATGTCATTCAGAATTCAGGCTAATTACATGATATGGAAGGTAATCCAAGAAGCGCTCCCTTACACAGCTGACGAGTATCAAATATTTAAAATTAATAACAAATTGCAGACGAGACCACGTACTAAATTTTGTAAACAAGAAATTGAAAAAAGGTGAGCTAAAAACTTAGGTAATTCGCGATAAAAATTATGCGCATTTATAATATTGCATTTTACAGATTTATTCCAAGCCCCATAGATATCATGTATAATAGAAAATATATAACCGATGGTCAAAGAAAGGCAATGACAGATATATTACTCAATCTAAAAACAGAATATATAAAAATATTGAAAAATATCGAATGGCTAGATGAGAAGGATAAAACAAACGTTGTAATAGCCGCGAACAACATGACTGTGTTGGTCGGAACACCCGAATATGATTTTGATGATAAAATATTCGACGGACTTGACTTAAATGAGGTAATATAGGCAACGTAAATTATATACATATATATTTTATTTTAAACATTATTTTTAGGTAGAATTGCAAAATAAAACTTTTTTAAGTCTAATAGCGCAAGCCAACAAACATCGCAGTTCCGAGATGTACGAAAAACTTATAGAGCCAACTACTAGTCAACATTATTTTAACCACGAAGATTTAAAGGATAAATTGGCTACTTATTTAGACGTGGATAATCAAATATGTGAGTGGACTAGCTTCAACAACACAATTCTAATATTGTATTTAACTATAATTATTATGTAGTTTTCCCTGCATCCGTTGTTATACATGGTTTAGCGATAAACGATGAAACGCCCAATTATCTAAAATACGGAGCAATCGGATTTCCCTTCATTAGTTTATTACTTGCTCATATGGTTGGTTTCAACAATTACAGGAATAAAATAGCAGAGTTTTCTAATACTTCATTTGCCCAATATAAATTAAAAACAAGTTGCATGCAAAAGGAAATAAAAGATTATAAATTAAGCTCTATGGTCTTTGGGGTAAGACAAATTATACTGCCAAAAATATCTTTTAGCTTTAATTAATTTCGTAGGGCGAACTGGCAATGTATCGTAGTATGTCGGAACAATTAGCGTATAGAGCATACAATACGTGGACAAGAAATAACATGGAAGAACCGAAACTGATCGGTTTAAATTATACACCTAAACAATTGTTATGGATTTCGGCCACTTCTCGGTACTGTTTTCCCATAAACCGATACAGCGAAATACCCGCCATTTTTAAACAGCACTATAACCTGTTTTCCGATGTAATTACAACTTCACTTCGTAATATTCCTGATTTTGCAAATGATTTTAAATGTGCCGCGGGAACACGAATGAATCCAACAAATAGATGTATACTGTTAAAATAAATTTTAAACTATCTGTAGGTATTGTAATAAATACTTAATTCGAAAATATCATTGCAATTTTTTTTTCTGTGGGGAATTGAAACTATTTCATTAATAAGTAATTTTTAATTTTAGTAAACGAATTCATAATTTTCCAATTTATCCAAGAAGAAAAAGATGCTTTTTATATAATTAAATACAAAATATATTTAGTACAGAATATTATGGAAGTTAAGCCATAATGGTATTTTATAAAAAATCTATAGGTAAGTATAGCTCATCCAAACCTATATGATGTTCACGTCATCAATACAAGGTTACTAGATGATGACGTTTCACACATTGCTGTCACCTCGCACCTCTTATTTTAACAGTTTTAATAAATTGTAGTCTTTCTTTATACCATCTAATATGTGCGCAAGTAAATCATCTATAGAATATGTCACTTTTCAAACTTTAAACCGAATTACAAATAAACGATCTAGTAACTTTTTGTTGATGACGTGAATATCATATAGGTTTGGATAAGCTATAAGTACTTATATTAAAACAGCAGAATAGCAGGTAATCTATTCTTTTAATTTAAAAAATGCGGATGGGGCTAGTCCAGAAATCCAACACAAATCAAAAAACAATTTATAATAAACGCGATTACATGTTCGGATTACCTTTTAAATGACGATTTTATTGATATTAGGTCTTATGGGCCTGTGGTGGGTCTATATCTCTATCGAGTACATTTTTTTACGAAAAGCAGGTCACATGGTGAAGACGTTATTGTGAAATAAGTATTAACAACTTTTGATTGCTATTAAAATAATTAGAGTGCCATATCGTTATTGAGTTTAGGCAAGACTGGTCTAACAATAGTTATTTACTTATATGTAGGTACTTTTTTACCATATATATATATATATATATATATATATATATATATATATATATATATATACTTGATTCAGGAGTCGTGATTATATTCTACATAGAAAAATAGCATCTGGCTCACGAAATCAGTATGATTCAGAGAGTCGGCCAGTCCTAAGTTGTTTATTCGAACTAATTTTATTGTTTTTATAAGGAATACTTTGGATATTTGACGAGAAAGCATTCCACCGTTAAAATTTTTATAAATTTAAACATGAAAATCATGAAAATTCTGCCGTAGTCTAATTTTTTATTACATGGGTAAGTTTGCATCGCGAAATGTAATTTTGTTTAATTTTTTAAATAAAATAAGTACCTACTCATCTATTCTTCATAATAATACGATAACGCAATAGGATCATCGACGTTTTAACCAATTTAAACCCAAACTGAAATATTCACCCTTAATGTTTTCGAAATAATTTTAAATATGAAATTAAAGAGTATGATCACTGCAATTCCGGCAGAAATTTTATAAAATTATCTAGTTGCAGACTTAACGAACGTATGAATTGTTTTCCATCTTTTAATTATTAGCTAATGCACGAACACATCATATATACTACTGTATTTTAGTAAAATTCTTCTCGATATTGGAACCACAGTAACTATCTAGTGGATCAGATGTGTTGTTCAAATTTTTAATAACTTTTTAATGAAGTAATTTTTAAAATATATAAACTTTTCAATTAAAGCAATTAATTAGCTGAACAGGCAAATTTTATTAATACAACGAACAATTGCATTAGATTTTCTCACCGTATACCATTTTATTATAATCCACTATATATGTATATCCACAGCTGCTTTAGTTTTATTATATTCAATTACAGAGATAACGGTTTCATAACAACTTCGCCCTTTTTGTCTTTCTCACATGGTATTAGATAATCTCCATGAGAAGGAATAGTTGATAACATTGGAACAAGTTGTTCGTGTCTACGCTTTGCTTTATTATTCAAAATCAGTGCCATCACTTGTGTAGATACTTAAATATTATCCGAATAAAATAAATGCACATTTATTGTGTGTGATAGTGTAGTAAGGTTGTTTGATTTTTCTAATACTTATTCAGTTTTACATGTATTACGAAACTTTAAGATACGTATCTAATTAATTTACAATTGTCGATTTCAATTTAATTAAAGAAATGTTAAGCTACAGTTCGTTACTGAACCAAATGATGTTATTATGGAAATTAAAATTCCGTGTAGAAAGTTTATTCATTAGAATTATCTTATTTAGGCGTTAGTGCTGTTAATCGCGGTGCTTTTTGTTTTTAAATCATGCAAAACCTCAATTCAGTAGGTATAGCTGCGTCTACAATGATTTCTTAAAAGATTCAGAACCGCGAAAAGAATTTTGTATATTTTTTTAGCGATTTGCGTATAGAAACTATTTAGAAAGTTTAAAAGCTTTACAATGTCGTAAAGAACGATATCTCTCAAAATAATTTTAAGAAGTAAAAGCCTAGTTAATTTCTATGAGGGATGAAAGAAACTTTAATCGGTTTTAAGTGACTGTAGTCGCGATTTTAACTTGAAAATCCATTTTCGATGTACTTAATTTTGATGATTAGAGGTAATTTTATGAATGTTTAAGACGATACTATAGGCAACCAAATATACAACGAATTGTTATCTATTTTTTTATTAATTATTTAAAATGAAACTAATAAAATCAACATAACAGTATTTAAGTGAAAAGGTAAAAAAGCGATAACAAATAAAAATTCAAAATGAACACTTTGCGCCTATCAGATTTTGTTGAAGACTTTTTTTAGGGATACCTATTAAATTTTAAATTATTCTACTGTGAAATGAAATCTACTTATGTTATAGAAAATTATATAATTTATTAATTAAAAGCTAAGGACGTCGAGGAATTGTCTATAAAACAAATTAAGTTACCTACAGTTAATAGTTTCATTTTTATTATAAGATGCTTTTCCTCTAGGTGTCTGAAAAATGTTAAACTAGAATTTTTTTTATAATTTAACATTTTTCTTCATAAGATGTCCAGAGAGTCCGAGAAAAACTCAAAAAGGTAAGACACTTGAAGGTAAAGCATCCACGGCTCCATTTTGTGATAAAAATATAAATAATTGATAATAGTGGATAAGAGGTAAGACCAAAAGTTAATTTCTACATATTATGTTGGGCACGTATTTACCTGTAAAATTAAATTGAAATATCCCGACTAATTTATGCTAACGAAATTGAATAAACACAAATTTACAACTGAACTAGTGTACGCTGTTCTTTTCTTAATTTTATTTCCATTCCATTTACATCTCTTATTGGTAAAATTAAATTTTAATTTTTAAATGCGGCATTTAATTTACATACGTGTTATTAAAATAAAATTATCGCAGATCACCAAAACTGGATAAAAAGTAACGGAGAAGAGCACCTGATCGAAGTTCCTAGCAGTCCGATACAATTATTTTGATTATCAACCGTCTTTGGTGGCCTCGGAAATTCTTTTAACGAATTTTTTACCTAACCTCCGGAACATAATACCTACCTATATAAGTAGAAAATTAGTAATAAATGCTACCTACTTTTAATTAGAATCCGGATTTTTTCAATGTTTTTAATTGTCTCTACATCTACGAATCGACACAAAAAGTGTCGGATATTCTAATATCAAGCGTTCGTAATAAATTGTTTAATTAATTATAAAGTGGATTAAAACCATTAAATTAGTTTGAACTGCCGATGACCGTTCCTGACACTGAAATATAACTTCAAACACATTTGTTGTTTACTTACGCAATTATTCGATAAGAGTAAGTGCATATGATTGACATTCGAGACGTAAATTTCGTTTCGTTTTTTATTACTAATAGAAACATTTTCTATATACCCGTAATGTTAACGAACTTTAGGTTAATTGTGCTTGGAAATGCTGTAGCTCTATGAGTTAAATTTAGCCATTATTTCGTTTGTCATGAGTTTAACAAGTTTGTTTTGACTTACAATTTGAGCACTACATGTGCATTGGTACAGCACTAGTTGGCATCGACGGAACAAATTTCAAATTTATAGCCAAACGATGCCTTCAAGGTAAGATCTCTTAAGATTTTTTAAGTAATAGTCGATAAATTAAATGCTATGTAGTTTACAAAATATATGGAAAAAAGAACAATGGAAGAAAAGTCCCTATTTGAAAGGATTCGTTCTTTTATTAGTATTAGTAATAATTATTTCGGCGGTAACGCTGATAGTTTTAATTATTGTTAATAAACGTAAAGGTAAGTGCGCAATTAAACACAAATCTATCTTAAACTACTTATTTGATATTGTTTTTAAGCAATATGCGACACTATAAATTGTTTAGAAGCCGCCGCTAAAATAAAGGCTCAGATTAACGCCGAAATTGATCCGTGCGTTGATTTCTACGCGTTCGCTTGCGGAAACTACGTAAAAGAAACGGACGACAGTAAAATAATTGAACCAGAACCTGATCTAATTCAAAAACAAGCGGAAGAAGAAATTCTACAGTTATATAATAATGCTATACTTATTGACGATCACTACAGTGTAAAACTGTCAAAAAGGTTGTTCAAAGCCTGCACGAATTTAACAGCAATCGAAGTCGATAACTTAGACATTATTAAAAATGTACTGACGGAATTCAGCGGTGGCTGGCCATTATTAGGCGGTTCCGAATGGAACAAAACGCAGTTCGATTGGCTCCGTAGTACTTATAAATTAAGAGAAATGGGTTATTATTTTTCTATATTTCTCGATTTAAACGTACGAACCCATCCAAGAAATCCCGACAAATCTATATTGCAGGTAAAAAATACATGTTTTTAAGTGTATAAAAGAGCCAACTGTCTACCTACAAAATTTTTAGCTACGAATACCGTTCGATTTGGACGAAGCAGCGGATTCTTTATCGCATAAAAGATCAGTTATAAAAAAGGTAGCTTTGGCGTTTGGTGTGATGTTAATGCGTTGTCTAGAGAGATGAAAAAATTATACGATTTTGCCGAAAAAATAAGCAACGTAAGACCTTTACTAGTTTTATTTTAACAGCTAATGTTAGTATTGAATGTAATTTAATTTTAAAATGTACCTATGTATTTATGTATTTATATATATATATATATACATATATTCCGAGATTTTCCATTTAAAAAAAAACATGGAAATCCATATACTAGCAGTTCACTAACGTGTTATAGTTTTTGTCCACCCCTAATTCAAAATTCAACTTGTGGTTTCAAGTTCACAAGAATAAAGTATACGATTATAGGCACAACTTCTGCCCTCGAAAAAATTTGCAAGTAATTTATGGTTTTGTCATTATAGAAATCGTAATTGCCTTTTATTGCTTTTGCTATATTGATTTTACTTATAATAGGTACCTACATCTGTGCGATCTAATACGTTTATTTTATTTTACAGCAAATGTTAGATCATCAAGGATTGTCATCCTATCCTATAAAAACAATAAAAGAACTTCAATCGTCTATGCCATATATAGATTGGTTAGAATTTATTAACAATATTACTGGTCCACGAGCTCAAGTCACAGCAGACGATGATATAATACTCGTAGAAGCAAACAGTATTCGTCAACGATTCGATTTGTTATCGAAAACGCCAAAACGGTATTAAAATATTATAAGTAACAATTAGTTAATAATGCGAATTACATTTGACATTTTTAGAACTCAAGCCAATTACATGATATGGAAAGTAATTCAGCAAACACTACCTTATTTATCGTCAGTCATGCAAAATTTACTTTCAGAGGGCGAATATAAAGAACCGCGAAAACTGTTTTGTTTAAAAGAGATACAGACAAGGTAAGGTACTGCCTCTGCACAAACAAAACGTAAAAAATATAATTTATTATTAGTTCGCTTGTTTAGATTTCTTGTAAGTCCTATCGACGTTGTGTATGCCAGAAAACATATAACGATCGAGAGAAAGAATAAGGTCGAAGAAATCGCAAAAAAAATGAAAGAAGTATTTCTAAAAAGTCTTAATAACGTCAAATGGTTATCAGACGAAGATAGATATAATATCGAAGATAAAGCACGCGATTTAATTATTATTATTGGCGAACCGGGTGATTATTTTAGCGACGATATTTTAAACAACGCGCTAATAGATGTGGTAATGATTGTTTTAATTTAGCAATAATCGTACCACACATAGGTAGGTAATTTACTACTTATCTTACGATTTTAGAAAGTCTCCGATGATGATGATCATTTTTTAAATTTGCTTTCCCAGATTAATAGAAATTACAAGAGTTTAATATATAGTAAAATTAAGAAATCCAATAAAAACATGATTGTACTGAAAAAAGAATCGTTTTATTTATTATACAATATGATATATTATTATCCGGAATATAATATATTACGTAAGTTGATTGATAAGTGAAATATTCGAGTAGTATTAATTATTATAATATATACCACCTCTATATTGTTTTAGGATTACCGACTGCTAATCTACAAAAACAAATGTTCGACGAAAACAGTCCCAATTATTTAAATTACGCTGTACTAGGTAAAGAGTTGGGAAAAGAATTCACAAGCTTGCTTAAATTATCGTCGAGCTATTTCGATAAGTATGGGCGGAGAACTTTAGGATGGTCGCAGGAAACCACCGAAAAGTATGGAAAAGTATCGGGCTGTTTAATAAAAAATATGGAACATTTTAAAAAAGTCAGTTTTGATTTCATGGTAAGCGAATTATCAAATTTCTCAATTTACAAGTACAGGGTCTTTCAAGTTCGAGTTTCTTTTTCAATTTCAAATTAAACACATTTTGAATGGAAATTCATCATCTGTTTATTGATATATATGTAGTAGAGAGTCTACAATTTATTAATGATAAATAATATCTTCTAAATGTCCCCCGCATGCACATTTGCAAATGTCTTTTTCTGCAAAACCATCCGGTTGTTCTTGGATGAAATTAATGAATTGTCGACGTTGCCGATGGTCATTTGGCTTCAATTCTTGCACCAACTGAACTTTGTAAGGCTTAAGAGCCAAATCCTTATGCAAAATTCGCCATGTGGTGGTTGCAGATAGGCCCAATTGCTGTGAACGCCGTTTAATTGACAAATTTTGATCTTCTTCAATGCTTTCCCTTACAGCAGCGATATTTTTAGTTGAACGGCTGAGACGAGCATGCACGAAATTGAACTCATTTTAGTAAATTGTAAACCGTCTACTTTACATTTGTCAAAAGAGACACATCGAACTGTGACAGTTCTCAGAACAAAACAATACTGAAAAAGAAACTCGAACTTGAAAGACCCTGTACTACGTAAATTCATTATTTATAAACTCGTATAATCAATCATAGGCACTTTTTTTTTAAATTTAAAATTTGGGTGCCTCGAAGGCTACAGTCATTAGCACATAATCACACTTTAATCATAAGTACCTACATACATATATCAGGTACCTACTTTTGATATTAAAAAAATAAGTTTATTTTTCATCTGTTAAATCTTTTCATTTATTAGAATTACTAAAACGATAACATCTAAATATTTCGTCGAATCGTCAAGTTCTAACACATTCGGTTTGAAATAACGTCTCGCTTATTCTTGATTAAAACAAATCGATAATAATTTAGCATTTGTAAATATACATCATATACAATATTATAGACAAAACACAAAACCGCGAAAAATCAATATTGGGGTACTTATTACTTATTTTTTTTAAGTTGATCGAAATGCAAGCAAATATTATGGGAGTAAAATTAGCATACGATACTTACAAGGAATGGACGAATGTTAACGGAGAAGAAATTGGTATTATCGATGTTAAATATACCCCCGACCAGCTATTTTGGATTTCGACAGTTACTTGTTACCCTAATAACACCGACGTTTACCAACTTAGTTCTCTTCCCGATACGCAAGATTTACCCCAAAATATGGTATATTCGACGATGAGAAATAATTTTGATTTTGCAAAGGATTTCAACTGTCCATCGCAGTCACAAATGAATCCTAATGATAAATGTCAATTTCTGTAACAATGTACTATTTTTAATAATCAATGTACATTAAATTTATAAATAACTTATAACACTTTTTCATAATTTTTGTTGCATAAAATAAAAATTAAAGTATTTTAAGAACTTTTTAATGCGCGTCTGATTATTATTAATTAATTTAAAAGATTTTAAAAGGTATAATATTTATTAAGTATATTGAAGTTTCCTTTAGAATGTAATGTTATACCTATAATAGGTATCACTTATCTTTAGTAAAAATATTTTTGTTGTTCTTATACTATAATCAAGAGCGCTGTACTTAGTTGCGGTAAACGAAAAACTATTTTTCGCACAAAATAAATCGTTACGTTACACACAGATTGTATAAAAAATTGCTAATAACGAAAATTTAATTTACTACGTAAGTACCTACATAAATGGGTACATGAACTAGTAATCAATAAATTCTAAAACATTGAAGTATTTTATGCTCGCACAAAATAAACAAAGAAACAAAAAACGTACGTATTTCATAGTACCTACCTACGCAAGTAATAATTAGTGATGGGTGTACCTATAAGGCGACATTAATGCGCGTCTAAAACTAGTAAACAGCTAAAGAGAAAAATTAAAACGATACGCGTTATTGCAACTTTATGCGGTTATCATGATTCCACAACTTAATGTACACCTAGTCATCAACAGTAAATTATTAAAACGGGCATAATAGTAATATTACAAAAATTCAAAGGTCAGCCGAATAAATTTAAAAAAACATTTAAGAAACAATAGTTAAGAAAAAACTGGTTTAATTTATTTTAGATTATTACTGCATATATTCGTGTATAAGCCCCCTCACTCCCCTATTTTTTTAGAGAACACCTATCATAAATGATTGACCCGTGTATAAGCCCACCCCCTTATATTCTGGCAAAATTTCGTCAAATATAACTTGTGTATAAGAACACTCCGAAGCTTTGAGGGAGCGATTGAATCTAAAAATGTAAACGATCGAGGCGCGCTAGGCAAATTTAAGTTACGCTACGTTAAGTTGATTTTTCATTTGTTGTCTTTTATTTTCGTCACTTACTTGACATTGCGTCACATTTTCGGCATTTAAAAATTTGAAAAACATTTGACCCGCGCGTAAGCCCCACTCCTACATTTTTCGGTTGATTTCTGTCCAAAAACAGTGGGCTTATTACACGAGTACCTACCTATATACGATAATTTATTGAACACGTACGTACTTACTTATCTATCTATACTAAAAACGTATGATACTTTTTTTTAGCAGATTTATTGATGTCTATTAAAAGATAAAGTATTATTATAGGTTACCGGTTTCAGATAATTTTAGTAACTTCTAGTATTAGTTGTTATTATACTGGTTTACATACTGAATTGACATTTTGATAAAACGCTACCAATCTCCTCTCAACTATAAGATGTTCTTTTAGCATTAAAGTCAAAATAAAATATGGTTTAACAGAAACTTTAGTGCAACACTTTAATGAGGTTAATTTATATATGAAGTAAGCCGGAAGAATACGGACAATTTCCGTCTTAGCGCTTGAAGAGAGAAATTTTTCATTTTAGGTTTCTTTCTCGATGAGCGGCTTGCTAATCATAGATAATAATAATGTAGGTATTTTTTATCGTGCTGACTTCCAATAATATAAAATATAGTTGGCATATCTACATTTTATGAATAAGTTATTACATTAATTTAATATGTTTACTTGAAATTCAGGTTTAATTTCGCCGAACAACATTGTTTCGGTTTTTTTTATCGACGTGTTCTGTTACCTACAGTGTTTATCTTGATTTTAATTTGTAAATTTAAAACTACATTTTAACAGAGTTTATTATTAGGACAGTAGGTATTTAGGGCTAAAATGAATTTTTGCAGTAGGTAACAGATAAAACGCGACTAGAAAAAAAACAGTAAGATTTTTAATACCTAGTACATTTTTAATACCTACGTACAACAATTGAAACAAAAAGTAGGAAGTAATGATGGTTGTCAAAGCTATCGTCACAAACAATAGAAACATTATTTACAGCTTATATAATCTGATACCTAATTAAAAACTGTTTGAAATGAGACGACACCAAAGAAGCGATCGATTCTTTCGATACCAAAATAATTGATCTTTTATTCGATTACCAAGTAACACCACAATAGTGACAAGGAACAGGCATGACATATCGAGCGATCCTAATTGACTGTTGGCTGCACGAAATAAATCAACAATGTAAAGGTAAAATTGTGCTTTAGCCACGACCGACACACGGAACGTATAAAACACTACCTAAACATTAATAACCATATTAATTTTGAATACTATACAAAATAAAAACTTTAAAAATAGCCAATAAACATTTAAAAATAATTAAATTTATTGTGATACCATATGGTTAGAATTTATTCTACATGTTTTACGAATAAAATTTAAGTCTGAAATAATGTGCCTTTTTACAATTATATTTGAACTTTATAATAGTCATCAAATAGTATAAAAAACCAGAATGAACTAAAGTTCGAGACAGACAAAATTTGATAAAAATCGTCTTCTACAAAATTTACAATATGTACTAATGGTATAAAACAATATATTTTTTATCGATGTCTTTAGTAGCTGCAACACACTACTTCCACTATTTTGATTCAAGATAAAGATCAGGTTTCTGAACGTAGTAAGTAAATACTGCAAAAATTAAAGTATTTTAATGAGACTTGAGATTTCAGATTATTTGGAAGCCGAAGAAAAAAATTAAAAAAACACCAAATATCCAATTGAAAGCACTATAAAATTGTCTAGAATTATAGAAGGATAAAAATGTCCTGTTGGAAAAGGCAAAATTTTAAAACAATGTCTGCTTTCTGCAACACTAACGGTACATACCTTTAATTATAACCCTTGTTAATTCCAGTTTCTATCATTTTTGTTGTAATCTTATTGTTAGTTAAAAAAAATTGGAATGAGTTCTATAAAATGGTAACGATATTAAAATAACGCATTTAAGATGAGATGAGATGACATGCCATAATTTTATTGTAAAATCTTGATTGTACGGTAAAGCCAATTATATTTTTGAATCGCATTTACAATAAAAGTAAATAACAGTAATATTTATAAAAACATTTAAATTACCTACGGAATTTAACTGTTTCGAAAGAAAGTAAACAAAGTCTGCGAGTAGGTACTTTATCATTAAATAACTTGCATCAAAAACCCGTCATATTTCTAATTAAAATAATCAAGAAATTTAAATGTTTTAAAAACCACGTAAGAGTAACAAAATCTAAATAAGTAACATTGGACTAAACTCTTTAAATCGAGTCTAAATATAAACATGGTTTAAAGTTTAAAATTTAATTATTTGTTTATTTTTTTACAAAAACTCGACCACTTTACAAACGTATTATTTTCAAAATTAAAATCGAAACAAAATTAACTTTTACTAACTCAACATAATAGGAACTTAACTTTCATAGCAAACTAAAATTTAGTTACTGCAGCTCATTGTCAGTGAAATATACCTACATTTGAACTAAAAACGGTTGTGGAAAGAGCTACTTGAAAAATTAAGTTTGATTACTAGTTAATAGTATCTACCTACGTATTTACATATAGGTAATTATAACAAAATAAAATTTTAAAAATATCAAATCACTTACGTTCGTATATATGTAAAATAAGTCACTAAATAAAATTAATGAAAAGCATTAAATTATGATATAAATATATTACAAATAAAAGTATTACTTGTCTGACGGTTTAAAAAAAAGTTAAACTGTAGAGGATTGAAATGTAAACATATATCTACAAAATTAATTTATCAGAAAAGTACAAATATAAAAATATCCTTTATTATGACATGTTTATAAACTAGTTATATATGCAACGGTAAATATGTAGGTACTTATGTAAAATAATTAACTAAATTGCGTAGGTACGTTCAGTGTATTAACAACCAACCGTAAAAACTAAAAATTTAACAAGCAGAAAATGCGACGGATTTACAATAGAATACAAAACGAGTGAAAACCTGAAATATGTTAACGTTGACTAATTCAGTTAAACTATGATATAAAAAAAAATATTTATGGTAAACTTATGCACGGATTATGCAGTGTTAGTTACGTTAAATTGTGGTAAATCAAAATTTAACTTATCTAATATTATTGCTATACATTATAAGATCGTATGTACGGATGTAATGAAGTAGATTTTACAGATGCATTTTACGAAATAATGTAATCATGTGTTTTTATTAGAAAGCAGCGATCGTCGAGTAGGTATCTAAAGAATGAAATACAAATCCTGCTTGAAAATTGTTAAACGTTATTACTCTATTAGATAGCAGAATTTATTGCGAGCCATTACAGAAACAAGAATTATAAAGTAGGCTTAAAGATTCAAAATTTTTATTATAGCATAATTTAAAGTTAACATTATACTATTAAAGACCACACTTAAAACTATAAATAATATGTATAAAAATACAGTAAAATTAGAAATCATTAACGAAAAAAAAAATTGGTGACTTTATACCATTTACTTTTGATCCTCTCCTTGCGAGTCGTTATTGTATTGTTATATTATTACGTCTTTTATCAACACGAATTTATGAAAACGTTTCGGTTACAGGTCAATTCCTATTTTGATACAGTTAATGTGGCAGTTTTATGTCAGATTACAGTTTTAAAACGAAAACCTGTTTCGAATTTAAATCTGGAATGGGTATAATTATGTCATGGGTTACAGTGCGCGCCTTATAAGTCATTTAATTAAATTTATGGAATTGAAAAACTGGAATCAAGTAGGTTGATAAGTAGTACACAATTAAGTTTTACCGTCAGGACTAAATTAGTAAGAAGAAATAGCTTGGTAATGCTGATTAATCCAATTCAATAATTGCACGATATAATTGCAAATCACGGTAAAATATCGAAAGTTGCCGTTACGAAAATTATTCCCTATCTATATATAGTAAAGAATTTAAATCGCCATTTTGTTTTGTTTAAATAAAAGATTAGAAATTGTTACAAGGTTTATTTCTCTTACGTTAGCTAAAGAATCCTTATTACTGAAATCGATATGTGTGTACGTGCGGTTTTTTCGAAAACTTAAAATTTTGATTTCAGATTCATATAAAACAACGAAAAATCAAATAAACTAACGTCGCATCTGTACCGATGCAATTAAACGGAAAATCGCAAACTACCTGAAATATTTAATAAATATGATTTAAATGAGAAAATTATTTAAAAACTTTCTGTAATAAAATGATATATGGTTAAAAATTAGTTATGCGGAACAAATTGATAAAACGAAGGCAAATATGAAATTACGTCACAATTCGTCTGCATATGTTTAAATACGAGACAATAAAAGTAGATAACATTTCAAGAGAATGATTGGAACTATTCCAATTTTAATAAATTTAGAGGACTATTAGTTGCTTAAAAAATTTCGAAAAATAATTTCGTACTTGCTATAAGTTATTATTAACTAACGTAAAATAGAAATTTTAATTGTTTTGTAAAAGATTGTGATTACCTACCTAGAAACATTACTAAAATGTATTTAAATAATGAGCCCATTTTTTAAATGTAATATTCGAAAAATAGGTAGGTATCTATGAAATTATATAAATGCTACGTTAACTAGATAAAATATTAAATTTGTACCTTTTCCAAATTTTTTTTGCATAAGAATTCCTCGCAAGTAACACGAAAGTTCACAATTTAAACGTCTATTTGCACAAAAAGTTATTACACGCGAACCGAAACGCACATAAATAATACGCGATAAACATGAAAAATTAGTTTAAATGTAATAAAAATTTTCGAAAATCAACTATCCACGGTGAAATTCTTAATCGTACTGACTGCAAGATTTCCTTGTCGGTGCAGGTCGACTATTTATTTATCTGCATACTTATTGTTAGATAAAAATGCACGTGTGTTCGTTCTGCTCGTGAAAGCGACGACACCGACGTTGCGTTATCTGCCTATTGTGATTAACAAATGTTTATCAATTAATTTAAATTTTCAATTTTAATTTTGATTAAAACAATATTTTTAAATAAATTCTTTAAATCGTTTAGTTTCTACTGCTTTAGTAAATAAAACTAATTATTTTATATAAAAATTTATTCACTTAGGTGACTAATTCGTAAATTAATTTTAAAAAAAATTAATTTTATATAACCTATCCGATAAACTACACTTTAAATTCAAATTCGTAATGGTACAAGACCAACAAAATGATAAATATAACGACGCTATGTAGAATTTTTACCTTCATTCACGTGCTCTAATATAAATAAATAATTTTCTCTATAAACCAGAAAACTTTTTAGACTTAATGACAATCTATTCCGTCAACGTTTTATTGTAAATAAAAGGGCTAATAAAAACGTTCGTTTACCTTTAACTCGATAAGCTAACACAAGTTTTTGACAAAAGTACCTATAATTAATTTTATAGTCGGTCGAAAATAGGCCGAGAGACGTGAAGAAAACGACGGTCAAAATTTGAATGCAACAAAAAAAATTCGAAACATTAAAATTTTGACTTGAAATTTGGATAGAGCATCAAAAGTAAATTAGAAACGTCTAAGAAATTAACGACCTACTTCTTAAGAAACATGGAGAAAACGACGGGACAAAAACGTTCAAACAATTTTTTCGAAATCGGTCTCCGTGCCTGTGCGGTTTTTTGAAATTTAAAATTGCGACTTCAGATTCAGATAGAGTTTCTCAAATGTTTTTATTTGATTTCGTCTCGGCCGTAACCTTCTTAGGTATACCTACTTGATATTTTTAACAATCTTTGCAACAAAATTAATGATATTAAAAACTGTTTAATTAGGTTGCTAACATTATGGTTACTTAAATAAATCAGATATAACAACGCAAAACGATTTGACTCATTTTTTAAATTGAAGTAACTTTCATACAACATGAAGTATGGGAAGTGTAAATATAATATATATAGATGACGATTAAAGTTTACACAAGTTCACACTTAAAATGTGTTGTGATTAAGCAAACACTTAAATGCGACAGGTTTTTCATTAACTACCATAATTTGACTTCGACTGTATATTTTTGACACGAAACGTGAATTATTGTTGGTACCCCACTCCCCGCACCGGCACTTCATAATTTATGATTTTTGAAACGGCGAATGTATCCAAAATTAAAAAAAAATCAAAATTCTACCAACTTAAAATATCAATAGTTTGTAATTTTGAAACAACGTTCGACGATTGTTTTTGGTATGGATGTGACGTCCATTACGAACTCCTAAAGAGTTGTAGTAAAATTTTAATGAATTATGGCAAGCGATCTTTAAACTTAAATTGTTCAAATTAAATGTCTGATTGTATTAATAACAACTAGGATAATGACTTATTTATTATTTTAAATATTCGTATTAATATGATGAGTGTTTATTCTGAAAGATTATATACCTATTCCGGACAACGATGGATGAAATATGTGAAATTGTTGCCTATCAAAAAGGATGCCTATCTAGAGATTAATGTTCGACGGTATTTAATGGTTAAAGATAATTGAGAAGAAACAAGACGCCAACTTTAAATAATAAAATTACATGTTCACTCTATGACAACGTCATTTTTTAAATTATCTCCGCTTGTCAATTTATAATAAGTGAATCGTAATAATCTACAAAGCATAATTAATCAATTACTATAATGTTAGATTGCTAGTGATTGTAAGTTAGAAATCAATATTTTAATATGTCGTCAGTTTTATTTTTTTTCGATCTGTTTTAAAAAAGTGTATTCTATTTTTCTAATAAACAACCTGATCTATGCAAGGTGTCAAAAATATATAAAAATTCAATAGAAAATTAGCAAGTCGAGTAAAATTCAGCAAATACCTAACTTTTACAGTGTAACTATAAAACATACATCATGTGATCTACATATACGCACTTCAGAAAGATTGCTCGCATTTACAACGATACTCATGTATTTCAGAATTATTGTAAGATTTTCAAAAAGTTCATGGTATTTAATAGTAGAAATAATAATTGAAAATCATATTTACTTCAATATTAATTTGCAAAAAAACATTTAAATTAGTTAGGTAAGGTATTTTAATATCGCTAATAAATTTTTGGGTAACTCGAGATTTTTAACGTCAGAATGGTTAAAAATGTTAAGAATGATGGGAATGTAACTAATACTGCCCAACAAAACACTGTATTTTGATAAACGATCAATAACTCCTACAGAACTTACGATATTTCAAAAATTGAAGTTTCCACGATTTCAATCACTTTAATATCTATTTCTTTGCTCGATACAAACGGAAAAATCGAATATACGACAGAAAATAATTTACTATTAAGGTCTCTTTTCCTAAATTAATGGCGTATAGTTAAGTAAGTATTATAAAATATCCGTGATTTAAATAGGTAGTTGACCAGTTGAATCCTATAAAACGGATGTTTTATCTTATTAAATAAATATCTAAAAACGTGTTTATTATTAATTTGATATTACTTATTATATTTATGTTAACTAAATAATAAAATTTAGAAAAGTCGTTTATAATACATACATCGTAATAAAAGTTTTTTCGTAAATAATTTAAAAAAAATAAATGTTTAATAAAAAATTAAAAAACACATAAATAGATAAATTACTCCCGCTTTTAATTATTCAATTTATCTTTAGGCACCAAAATTTCGAGTTAATCTTAACGTCAGTCTGGATAATGTAAGCGTATTGTGTAGCAATTTATTGCCAAACAAGTGTAATTTGTAAAATTACAGTCGTAAAAATCGTAAGGATACGCGTATTAAATCCACCATAAATTGTAATAAAAACTGTAATCGATATAGTATTAGCGGCACGTCTTAGAAAGCCAAACGAATTAAAATAAGAATGAAGTCGAATATCTTTGACAAGTTTTCCTTGGGCAGTTACCTAAATATCGAATTAGTTCTCAAGATACGTTCGAGATAAGTATCTAATTTCTTTGGATGTTCATTGAATTTACATAATAACACAAATTATTCGTAAAATACTAATAGAAGAAATATTTTAAACCATCTCAAGGATATCGCCATCGACTATTTACTTACTCAACTACTTATCCGAAAATACATATACAATAAATTTAAGAAATCTGAATTGGAATGCATTCGACATCACTAAGAACTCTCTAATTCAATGCCTATATGGTTGGTAATATAAAAAGCAGTAAAAATATTTTATGAACAACGACAAATTTTATTACTCTATGTAATTTTTATATCCAAGGATACAGACTTATATTCTACGAATTGTTCATTAAACAACGCAATGCTGAGATTTAGGTAGGTACAACAATTTCTAATTTTTTCTAAATTTGTAAATTAAATATAAAAGATGAATAATAAATTATTATTCAAAAATGCTAACCCTAATCTTAAACTTCGGTTACTTAATTCTAATGATAATGCATCCAGTATTGATTACTTATTTACCTACTAAATTAATAATAATTGAATGTTGTTTAAAACAATTATGTTTAAAATTGATACAAAATCTGAATAATAGGTAATATATTAAGTACATGTTTTAAATGGAACTAGTGAGAAAATTATAAACACAAAAGCCCATTAAAAAGCGTATCTTTTTTGTCTTTTGTTAAATGTCGATAGATATTGTATTATATAAATATATATTAATATTTATTTCTGCACCAAATATAAAGTGAACCCCACACAGAAAGTAGACATATGAAACCCAGAACAATAAAATGAACGTTTTAATGACGTAACTGTTAATAACGTATTCGAATAAAACGTCAGGTAGTGGTTTTATGCCGACTAACTTGTTCAATAAACGGACCATAGGGGACATTTAATGGAACCCCTTAGCGTGACTTATCACGTTAAATATAGCTAGGCGTTATCGACATAACAAATCAATAAATATATGTATTGAAGTACTTATAAAATCCTTTAATTTAAATTACCTACCGAGTTTGACCTACAAATTTTTAAAGATAGGTACGAATAAAAGTAAATAAATCTAATATTGGATTAATAAATTATGAATTAAAAAATTATTAACTTCAGGTTACAATAAAAGAAAAGTAAGTCGACAAAATTAAACGAAGATTAATAATTTAGCTAATTATAGGTATTTCGAGAAATAATATTTTTATTAATTGTACGGAGTTTCTACGGAAATATAAGTATATACTATGGAGGACATGTGTCCGGAAATGATTTATTTATAAGTTATGCAGTTATATTAACGGATGATTGTAAACCTGGTATAATGTGAATATTATTTATGTTTAGATAACCTTTCTTCGCATTCATTTATACAACATAATATCAAACTGCACTAACAAAATATTATACGATGCATTAAAATCGTCATATTCATATTCAAACATAACAGATAAGTACGTTGAATATAAATATAACGGTTTTAATGCATTGTATAATCTTTTGATCGCATGCAGGTCACCACTGAATTATTCCTTGGCAGTGCGAATCGCATTTAAATGTTAAAAAAATGTCTTAATAATGTTGTCAATCGATTATAAAATACGATAAAAATACAAAATATAAAAGTACCTATTGGTACCTAATAAATATCTATCAGTAAGTAAATACCTTAATTAGCCCATTGATTTCCCTGTTCAAGAAGTGCGCAACTTTCAATGATGTCCTTATTTACCGATATGAATAAACAGGACTTACCTGAAAATAAAATAAGTTATTAGAATAAAAATCAATGAAAAGTGATGTCTAAAAATGTAATTCGGATTGTTGCCGATGTAAAAAATATTATCTTTACTATTTATTTATGACATAACAGTAAATATATAAAACGAAATTTGAAAATACCTAATGTTACACATTTTATAATATGATAAAATTAAAGATTAAAATGATACCGTCAATTAGGTACCAATTTTTATTAACAAAAATACATCGTTTTAAAGCTACAGCCCTGCAAACGTCGTTTAAATATGTACCGAACAGTTTTAAAATATTTTTTACATTTGATAAATATTTAACAGTCGCAATCTTCAGTTGAGCTAACGCAAGTCCAACAGTTGAGTTTACCTGTCTACCTGATGCAGGTAGATGTCATAAGATGACTGATGAAAGAATGTTCCAAATATTTCTGAGAAGTATCAGTTAATAGCCGCCACAAACATAGCTACTAGGTATGTATAAATTATTATGGAAAGACACGAGAAAAAACTTCTACCGCATTATCATTTCACAGCATAAGACGTTTATAACAACCCGTCCATTATATTACAAAATTGGTTTTTGTGAGGACAATAAAGCTTAACGGCAGACACCTTATTTCGTCACCCTGAATGCATGATTATTCTCTCTGTATGTTTTAAAAATTTCGGTATATTAATAAACATTTTCTCATCGTATTTTGGCAAAACCGAATACATATTGCAACTAAAAAAAAAATGATAACAATAATTTGTTTTGCCTTAAGATAGTCATGTTCGCAATAAGATGTCTAAGAAACGAGTATGGCAAAACAACAAACAAAAATTATAAAGAGAACCGCTTGTTAAACAAATTCTAAAATTTTAAGATAAAAAAATTCATTTATCGTGGCTAATACTCCGACACAGAACTGTTGTGGTCAGTTTGCTTATGCAATAAACTGAGCAAACTATTTATTTTGTTTAAGAAACGAAAATGGTGAAACCTCTCGCGGCGAACACCTCTAAAAGCGACCTATATCTGTAGACAGTTTTAAAACACCCTATTTATTAAGGTTTGTTATTCTCTAAACCAACCGCGATCCTTACAAATTAAAGAAAAACGTCTTAGAGAGGTTTTACTGTTGTTAGAAATAGAAGTCGTCTTTATAAAAAAATACGTAGATATTTGTGTTAAATTAGTTAAAAATTAAAAAGGACAGTAAGTTGATAATAAGTTAAATGCAAACAACTCCAGAAGAATTCCAAATAGGAATCGAAATCTCGAATAATATAATATTTAAGTACTTATTAAAACAAACCCCAATTGCAAAAAATATTTATACCACTTAAGAAGAATAAAATGAACAAGCTTGAATAGAAAATTCACACCTACATACTTAATTATGTAAAATGAAGAGTTTTGAGAATCTTTCAACTTTAATACATTGAAAATATGTATACACCGAATAGCAATAATTTTATGGTTTTACATATAAATTTTTATTTCTACATTTAAGAACGCTATTTTGCGAATTTATGTTGTTTTAAAAAACATATAAGACGATAATATAATGAAACAAATACCTAGTACATGGCGCTAGATCAAATAAGCATACTTTCAAACTTATTAACTACTTATAAGTTGATATGTTTTTTTTTCCATAATTTGAATATCAGACCACAGAAAACAACAGCTGTACAAAATTCTTGCGCCTAAAAACTTGATCTGCTTTGTTCACAAATCTTCGTTTAATTCTAGCCCGAAGCAAATTATAATAAAAAAAAATTATCATAGCCGTATATTACTTACGTTCTATACGTACTATTTTATCGTAAAAGAAATTGCCTTAGGCTGACGGTATGATGCCAGACAAAGTCAAACTATATATAGCATTCTTACTCTCTTTTTTAAACGAAGATATTCATATCTAAAATTTTTGGTGTAGATAAAGATGAACTAAATCATTTAAATGTGGGCAACCACTACATTCTACAATATATTAACTGGCACTTTTCAACTTGTTGCTCTACTTATACAAGTTTGTCTCCTTTTTTGGTATGTGTTAATAAAGAACGAACGATCACGTGTAGGTGTAAATATAAAGATGATATGCGATGGAAATCGTGGCGGCATTTTAAACCGATTACCATAACAATCGAGTAAATAGCTTGAGCATTTTCGTAAAGATCTGATAATACGATTTTGATTAGTATGTATACCGAAACGCGGGCATTTTAAAAACGTCCGAATAAATTATAACCAGCTTTAGAATAAGCGAATGCACTAGACATAATTATGAAGCTCAAATTAAAATTCAAACATGCTACTGCAGTAGCATAAGCACGATTATGTTGAAGTGTTGTGGAACAAAAGAACCTGTGTCGGTCGTATTTTAATGTTTTGTACTACAATCACATTTAAGAAACAATGCAAGTAAAAGTAACTAATATATAGAATCCTTATGCCAAACAAGCATGTTAATTAGATAAAAATTAATAATGCGTCTTACTTATTTTAAACAGTAAATTGATTACCTAATTACTATCGCCACTATATAATACTTGTAATTAGACAGGAATGACTGCAGGACAACCATTTCGAATGGTCAAGGACAAAGATCAATTCAATCAACTAGTAGTCAAACACTGAACACAACACAAGGCATGTAACAAGAAAAAAATGGTAACTAATAAATAATAAATCATTTACATAGACTAAACGTCTCCCATATATTTTTATGTACTTATTCCTTTTACGGCAGACATAATAATAAGACCATTTACATCTTTATCAGCTCTTTTTTTTCTGAAATACATAGGTACCTACATGACGCATTTTAAATAGATTTTAAAGCGGGCAGTTGGTTGGCAAATAATTAGTTGTTAAAAGATGTCAAATGATCTTGTTTACTATTGGTTAAATTAAAATTTCTGGCGTCTTTATATGGATTACTTTCAATTAGATTAAATGATTTATTGTTAGAATGAATTATCCCAGACTACTACCAAACTATAAAACAAGAAAGGAGAGAAGCCTTAGCCAAAAAATTTTAAAATTTTTTTAGCCCCCTGAGTAAATCCTGTAGGTTAACAATAGGTTAACAATTTAATTTTCAAGTATTAAGCGTACGTAATCTATATTTTTCGGGTTCGTCGATTACGCGATCGTTTGAAATCTCCAACGATTATAGTTGTTCGAGTTGTCTATTTTGACAACAGGAAAGTTTAACGAACTAATTAAATAATTACAGTATTATAACGTGTTATCGATTTACGATGTTAAAATAGTTCGTTCGGGTGAATAAATAATAAAGAATGTAATATCAAGGAAACGGGTTTTAACGTGTGTAAATTTATAGCTAATGTTGTTAACCGTCCACAAAATGTAATCAAATCGTTTTACATCGCGAGAATACTTACTGTAGATTTTAATAAAATTGATGTTGGCACGATTGTTGACCAAAATCTTTAATTATCTTCAATTACAACCGATTCCTGCAGGTTAACAATTTAATTTTTGGTTTTTCCAAAAAGCAAAAGCAGTGTTCTCGAGTACAAATTTCGTGGTAAGTAAAAGCGAATCACTAAAGCATTTAAATGTAGGTATGTTTTTGAAGAAAATGATATTTTGTATAGGCATATGACACGAAACAGTGAATTTGAAATAAATTAAACAAATTACAAAGTTAAATTTTAAATATTCTGATCATAATTTGTTCGTTGTATCGTGCGAACCGCGTAGTGCTCGCAATTAGCGACATTAATTCTGCACCCTTAATTCTGTACGTCCGAATATGTATATTCCGTCTGAATACTCCCGAGAATACGGATTAGTATAGATAAGACATTTGAACATGCGAAAATCCGAATTTATCGACAAGCACCTAATTTCAACGCACTTATAATTAATAAATGATCAAAATCCTGACCTTTTTGTCGTATACAACTACAACTAGTTGATTTCCAGTTCTCGAAAGTATTCCATCAATGTCGAAAGTTAATACATACAAAAGCACAATTCAAAGTTCAAACTACACGCACTTATATGTGAACACTGTAAGAGCCGAGACAAAACTAAAACGAATTTTTAAAACGCTTTTATTCGAGTATGATTCCTTTTATTACATAAATACCAGAATGCTTGGTTTAAATTTTAGAAAGTTTATTTTATCAGAAACGATTCTTGCAGTTCACGATAACAAAACCAAATATGTTCGTTTAAATTATTAAAAATTATTAAAGTGGGTAACGTATTTCGTTTATAAATTAAACAAAATTTAAGAAGTTTAGACATACAGTAGGCTCTTTCGTATCCGGACTTTCTCTTACATCATCCGGATTGATCTTTAGGTTTGTTCCATTAGTTTAAAACTTTTTACCCAACAAAAATCTTTAATTTTAACGTGTACTTAAATTTAAATATCAATTTAAAATCGTAATTGACTGAAATAATTGGAAACTGTCAGGGAGTCTTTGTTGGAACAAGCCTTTTGTATTACGATATATGTATAGGTATGTATACGCGAGCGCACATGAGTATAAGCTTAAGATCATTAAAACGGGTGACTGCGAAGCTGTAAATGAAGCGCCGTTTCTTTATTTTATTGGCATAAAATGCAATTTTATTGCAAAAAAATAACACCCCCCATATCCGGATCACTTCCGCCCACGTTGGTCCGAATGCGAGAAAATACATTATGTAAGAAAAGAGGGGCAGTTTTGTACCCGTACGGAGGTAGAGAATTATTTCGATGGAAACCAATATTTAATTAATTACATATATAATGACTTGAATATATTTTCGTTAATTAATTTCAATAGAAACTAATAAACTTTGTATGTTTGATATCACGAAATAAAATCAACGACTGTCAAAATTGTAATCAAAATTTTTATTTTACTTGTAATAAAACTGACGTAAAAGTATTTACAATTGTGAACCGCTATGAAAATAAGTGGCGTTAGGTAGGTACGTACCCTACATAATATGTATACGCAAATTCGTCGTAACATCGCAAAACCACTAAAAAAATTATTTTCATTAAAAATATCAGAAAAAAAATAAAAACGGATTTTTTTATAGCTTTTCTAAAGTCACTGTCGAATTATTAGCATTTTTGTTTAGACGTATTCTAGGATAAATTATAATTTTTATATTATTCTTGATTTTGATTGTGTCTCACATTCATAATATCGCATTTTTTGAAGCATAAGACGCACCTTTTTAATATCTACGTAAAAAAATCAACTTGAAATCGAGATGCATCTTGTTATCCGAAAAGTAGGTATTAACTATAAAAATATTTAGAATTAGAGCTGAAGCACATAAATGTAAAAGGTAGTTGCAATAAAATTTCACAAGCACGTTTTATAATTGTGAGATAAAATATGGTAATTTCGAGACTACTTCAGTTATTTGCATTCAATGCTGCTGGGTTGGTTTCGTGCACAGAAACAAGAGAATATCCATTAATATTAATACCGTGTTCGAATCGTGAAAATTTGATAAATTATCCGACGTTAGACTTGATTTAAAAACCATGTGAAATGAATTTTATAAACTTAATTTAGTCTGTTTAAAAAGTAACGTAAAAATTCGAACAAAAAAGTTCGTTTAATTTAAAATACATTGGTTAATAAGAACTTTTCATTGAAAAAAATTTAAATGAGATAACTATAAAATATTACTGTATCATGTAGACGTAACTAATAAAAAAATGTTAGTTAATCAATACGCCAAGTCATTCGGTGATTTATATTATGTTTCGCCGTTTAAACGAACGCCCGAAACACATTTTAAGAATAATGGTTTACGAAAACGTACTTATTGCACATTGCACACATAATATATTTAATTTAAAAGGTACGACTATAAATTGCAACGACTATAAACGTCAGGTATTCATATATTTTTATCTTGACATTATCATTTATGCGTAGATTGCTCGAGAAGAATTTAAAACTGCTTAACCCTCGCATTCAGTGTCGATTTTCTCGATCAGTTCAAGCATGAACGATCAGATAGGCATTGTAACCTAGACGTGATTGAATATAAAGCAACCTATCATATTTTTATGTTATACGAGCGCTGCGGTCGATTCTTTGGTTAAAGAAGAATTATAAGAATTCTACAGTACTAAACGTACCTACTTAACTAAACAAGTTTGCGTGGTTTAAAGATTTTAAATGTACAGGCGATTAAAAAAGTAACGCACGTGCCCGAGGCGATGGACGAACGGCACAGAACGAGATCCCTTTTAATCATTTCATTGTTAACAAGACTTTTGCAAGAATAGTAAAAGGAGCCGGTAAAATAATAAAACGTACAACATACCATACTAATTGAAAAGAAAAATGGCAAATGGGCAGGAAGTACATATAATGAAAAAGCTATCGTGTTATTGAACCGTTCGTTTACTTGGAAATTGCATAATTTCCAAGAAGTATCACGTCAAAAATATTTTTTGTAAAAGAAATACAATTTAGACAAATTAAAAACACTAACCATAAAAAAAAACATTACGTTTCGATCTGATGACAGGTAAAACCACTGAAACAGGAAATGAACCGACAAAAGGAATAAAATCTATTTTACAGATTTAAACGTGGATTTAGATAAATTGAAATTCATTCTATTTTCATGTTTGTTTCATCAACCAGAACGCGTCTCTTGATTCCTGCATCGTACAATTACGTGTAACAGATACAAGAACAACGACGATGATGCGTACAGTCAATCAGTTATGTAGCAGTATGCCGTTAAAGTTTTCCATTAAAACAATAATTTTGTTTCCTATACTTTTATAGTATCACTTAAGAGTTTTCTTGAAAATTTCCAAATCCTACATAGACTTTAAATGCAGAGATACTACATAAATAATTTATCGTATACCGATAGGTAAATATCTACAAGTGCATAAATTTATCTTACATGACGGCTTATTATTTGTCGCCTTATAATTTATTTGCTAGTCTTCGAATATGTATATTCCGTCTGAATACTCCCGAGAATACGGATTAGTATAGATAAGACATTTGAACATGCGAAAATCCGAATCTATCGACAAGCACCTAATTTCAACGCCCTTATAATTAATAAATGATCAAAATCCTGACCTTTTTGTCGTATACAACCACATCTAGTTGATTTCCAGTTCTCGAAAGTATTCCATCAATGTCGAAAGTTAATACATACCAAAGCACAATTCAAAGTTCAAATTACACGCACTTATATGTGAACACTGTAAGAGCCGAGACAAAACTAAAACGAATTTTTAAAACGCTTTTATTCGAGTATGATTCCTTTTATTACATAAATACCAGAATGCTTGGTTTAAATTTTAGAAAGTTTATTTTATCAGAAACGATTCTTGCAGTTCACGATAACAAAACCGAATATGTTCGTTTAAATTACGAGTTGCAGTAAAAAAATATTAAAGTGGGTAACGTATTTCGTTTATAAATTAAACAAAATTTAAGAAGTTTAGACGTACAGTAGGCTCTTTCATATCCGGACTTTCTCTTACATCATCCGGATTGATCTTTAGGTTTGTTCCATTAGTTTAAAACTTTTTACCCAACAAAAATCTTTAATTTTAACGTGTACTTAAATTTAAATATCAATTTAAAATCGTAATTGACTGAAATAATTGGAAACTGTCAGGGAGTCTTTGTTGGAACAAGCCTTTTGTATGACGATATATGTATAGGTATGTATACGCGAGCGCACATGAGTATAAGCTTAAGATCATTAAAACGGGTGACTGCGAAGCTGTAAATGAAGCGCCGTTTCTTAATTTTATTGGCATAAAATGCAATTTTATTGCAAAAAAATAACACCCCCCATATCCGGATCACTTACGCCCACGTTGGTCCGAATGCGAGAAAATACATTATGTAAGAAAAGAGGGGCAGTTTTGTACCCGAGCGGAGGTAGAGAATTATTTCGATGGAAACCAATATTTAATGAATATTTAATTATTTACATACATAATGACTTGAATATATTTTCGTTAATTAATTTCAATAGAAACTAATAAACTTTGTATGTTTGATATCACGAAATAAAATCAACGACTGTCAAAATTGTAATCAAAATTTTTATTTTACTTGTAATAAAACTGACGTAAAAGTATTTACAATTGTGAACCGCTATGAAAATAAGTGGCGTTAGGTAGGTACGTACCCTACATAATATGTATACGCAAATTCGTCGTAACATCGCAAAACCACTAAAAAAATTATTTTCATTAAAAATATCAGAAAAAAAATAAAAACGGATTTTTTATAGCTTTTCTAAAGTCACTGTCGAATTATTAACATTTTTGTTTAGACGTATTCTAGGATAAATTATAATTTTTATATTATTCTTGATTTTGATTGTGTCTCACATTCATAATATCGCATTTTTTGAAGCATAAGACGCACCTTTTTAATATCTACGTAAAAAATCAACTTGAAATCGAGATGCATCTTGTTATCCGAAAAGTAGGTATTAACTATAAAAATATTTAGAATTAGAGCTAAAGCACATAAATGTAAAAGGTAGTTGCAATAAAATTTCACAAGCACGTTTTATAATTGTGAGATAAAATATGGTAATTTCGAGACTACTTCAGTTATTTGCATTCAATGCTGCTGGGTTGGTTTCGTGCACAGAAACAAGAGAATATCCATTAATATTAATACCGTGTTCGAATCGTGAAAATTTGATAAATTATCCGACGTTAGAGTTGATTTAAAAACCATGTGAAATGAATTTTATAAACTTAATTTAGTCTGTTTAAAAAGTAACGTAAAAATTCGAACAAAAAAGTTCGTTTAATTTAAAATACATTGGTTAATAAGAACTTTTTCATTGAAAAAAAATTTAAATGAGATAACTATAAAATATTACTGTATCATGTAGACGTAACTAATAAAAAAATGTTAGTTAATCAATACGCCAAGTCATTCGGTGATTTATATTATGTTTCGCCGTTTAAACGAACGCCCGAAACACATTTTAAGAATAATGGTTTACGAAAACGTACTTATTGCACATTGCACACATAATATATTTAATTTAAAAGGTACGACTATAAATTGCAACGACTATAAACGTCAGGTATTCATATATTTTTATCTTGACATTATCATTTATGCGTAGATTGCTCGAGAAGAATTTAAAACTGCTTAACCCTCGCATTCAGTGTCGATTTTCTCGATCAGTTCAAGCATGAACGATCAGATAGGCATTGTAACCTAGACGTGATTGAATATAAAGCAACCTATCATATTTTTATGTTATACGAGCGCTGCGGTCGATTCTTTGGTTAAAGAAGAATTATAAGAATTCTACAGTACTAAACGTACCTACTTAACTAAACAAGTTTGCGTGGTTTAAAGATTTTAAATGTACAGGCGATTAAAAAGTAACGCACGCGCCGAGGCGATGGACGAACGGCACAGAACGAGATCCCTTTTAATCATTTAATTGTTAACAAGACTTTTGCAAGAATAGTAAAAGGAGCCGGTAAAATAATAAAACGTACAACATACCATACTAATTGAAAAGAAAAATGGCAAATGGGCAGGAAGTACATATAATGAAAAAGCTATCGTGTTATTGAACCGTTCGTTTACTTGGAAATTGCATAATTTCCAAGAAGTATCACGTCAAAAATATTTTTTGTAAAAGAAATACAATTTAGACAAATTAAAAACACTAACCATAAAAAAAAACATTACGTTTCGATCTGATGACAGGTAAAACCACTGAAACAGGAAATAACCGACAAAAGGAATAAAATCTATTTTACAGATTTAAACGTGGATTTAGATAAATTGAAATTCATTCTATTTTCATGTTTGTTTCATCAACCAGAACGCGTCTCTTGATTCCTGCATCGTACAATTACGTGTAACAGATACAAGAACAACGACGATGATGCGTACAGTCAATCAGTTATGCAGCAGTATGCCGTTAAAGTTTTCCATTAAAACAATAATTTTGTTTCCTATACTTTTATAGTATCACTTAAGAGTTTTCTTGAAAATTTCCAAATCCTACATAGACTTTAAATGCAGAGATACTACATAAATAATTTATCGTATACCGATAGGTAAATATCTACAAGTGCATAAATTTATCTTACATGACGGCTTATTATTTGTCGCCTTATAATTTATTTGCTAGTCTTCACATTTTTTTATATTTAGTTACCTATTTCCCAGATATTACATTAATGGGTTTAATAACATTATGTGTACAAAGGTATTAGCGTTTAATCGATATTCGCCCGTCTTTGAAACTCGTTTTAAACAAGAAATGTCGTTATTATTGTTTTATAATAAAATGTTTAAAAATTAACTTAAAAAATTAATAAAAGAAGATAATTGGCCAGAACTTGTGTAAATCATTTAGATAGTAAGTAGTCTCGAAGAAGCTGCTACAACTACTATAATGACGATTACAAAAATATGTTAATATGCGTGTATAGGTACAAAAATATTTAATGGGCATGAATTAAATATGAATAATTTTCATAAAATGTACCATAACAGAATCAATCAGTCTATTAAATCAATTTACTATATCAAACGTATCGAATATGTAGCTTCGTGATATTATCCTGGTCTATTATTAAAAATCACTAAATTCGACACACGACTAAATTCATCAACTTTATTACCTATCAGTTTTCATCTTAATTTAAATTATAGTGTTCTGGTTTAAGAATTTTGACACCGTTGTCGAATATTTAAGTTAAAAAAAAAACAAAAAAGAACGATTACTTATATTAAATCTGCATATTCTTAACGGAATATTATGTTTATATAATACATACCTATATAAAATGTATGTAGTTAAATAATTATTTATATAAAAGTGGATAAGATTTTTTTAATACCTAATTGTGTAGATTAAACAAAATAAATATGCCTAGTAATAAAGTACCTACTTTAACTATTAGGTAGGTATAAAGTAATTTGAAGAGGTGATCAGAAAATTGTAAAAACCAAAAAGAATTTAATTCAAAATTCATTTCAAAATTCAGAAAATAAGAAACTATATATTTGATTTGAGTATTTACCTAATTAATTGAATTATGTGTGCAAGCAAAATGACGATTTTCTTGTAAGTTGTTTTCTAAAAACCAACTTTATAAAATCGATTTTACCCCAGTCTAGAATAATTGAAACCTGACATAAATTTTAATAATTGCAACTAATTATTTGTTGGTATAAGTACCTATCTACCTATATAAACGTCCAAGTATACGAGCTTCCAGCTTAGGAAAAATAATATAATTAACCATGTTTTAGTTGTAAGCGCTGCCTTGTTTTTTTTTTAATAAACAATCCGAAGTTTTTTTCACGCGTTCGTTCTTTAACTTTTATGTTGTATAGGGATTTACTCGACTATTTCACAACTTTAGTAATAATCCTCTATAAAATAAACTTAAATCTCACACGATTACGTTTACACCTTTTTATTGTTCAGCTTTATTATGTAATGTCATTTAATGTAATGTTTTGGATAATTCAAAAAATATACCTATATTATATACCTACATACAACATGAAAATTGTATGAAATTGTAAAAGGATAAAACCAATAAGTATTTCTGGCAGTATTTTAATAATAAAGTAAATATTAAAAGCGATATGGATCGTGTAATGCAGTGATAAAGCATTGTTAAGTAACATTTATTATTACTATATGCCTAATTTTTATTAACAATAAATTTGTGAATACTAATGAAATAAAAACTAATGCATAATGCAATGCATAAATAACCACGTATAAAAACTAATAAAACGTTTACATACATGTACTGAACATTTATAGCTGTTATTTGTTACGTTTTCTTTGAACATAAAATCAATTTATTATAATATTGAATAGACGATTACCGTCATACTAAATGTTTAAAATATTTGTGGTCACGGGTTGAATTTTATTCGCCTGCTGTCAGAAAAAAGGTATAGGTTATAATTTCGTTTAAAATCCTAGAGCCATTTAAATTCTTTTAGATTGACAGATGTTTTCTTGTCTGCCACAATGTAATTTAAAATTTCACGGTAGGTATACATATCCCATTAAATTAAATTTCAAAGTACAAAATTCTTAAACGATATCTAAATGGCGAAGCCTCCTAAAATTATTCTTTATATCTATTAGCTGTTTGTAATTATAATTATAAAAATTGTGGCTCGTAAAATTTGCTAAAAAAAGGTGCTTTGATTTTTTCGTGTAATTAATCGTTTTCGAATAAAGTATGTGATAAAGTGGCAATATCAATAACACATCCGCTTACTATTGAGAACTTTTTTTTGTTATTTTCGAATTGTAACCCTATCAATAAGCTGAACGATGAGGTGCATATGTGCCAAGTTTGGTCAAAATCCCAACGCATTTAACAGTCCATAATGAACATACATACATATCCATATTGACTTTTATATACCTACAACTATGGTGGAGGGCACATTTTCTTTCAAACTTCATTCCGGCCTATATCTTTAAAACGGTTGATTCTACGAAAAAAATATTAACCAATGATAATAATCTTATTTTTCGAAAAATTGATAGTTTAAATTTAAACTACAGGTATTGCCACTTTGTCACGCGCTTTACTCGAAAACGATTAGTTAAACGAGATTTATAGCAAATTTTACGAACTACAATTTTCATAAAAATATTTTTCTTGAAAAATTAATAGCTCTCAAAATGATTAAAAAAAAACTGAATTTAAACTTCCTTTCACACACTATAACAATTTTTGTGGACGGTGCTATCGAAGGGGACTTTTGAGGTTTAGTTTAAAACATAAAAATAAAGGTCCACACAAAAATCTAGTTGGTTCATAATTTTTTTAATAATTAAAATCTAATTTTACTGGGCTATTATTTTATGTTCAATAATTATTATAGATAGATAATTACGTATAGGTATTACTTTATTAATTTTGAATTAAAGTGTGCCGAATGTACTGAAAAGAATGCGAAAATGAGGAATATTTCGTGGTCCAAACAAGTGCACGGTACCGATAATATGCATTTAGCTACGTTTTTTATTATTGTTACTCATTAACTGCAGATGTGCACTATTTTTCAGTTTTTAGAACAAAACTCCGTCCGTATTTTATAAATATTATCAAATGCATTTAAGTTATAATAATTAATAACTTTACCAATAGTTAAAATTCCATACAAGTACCTACTATTTAATCGAACATAACGTTGCGTCGGTACTGTGAAAATATAACAATAAGATAAAAGAAAATATAAGCAGTTATAGGTACAATATTTAAAATAAACCCGCGAATATTATACGACATGAAAATATAAATAACTAACCGCATCAACTTACAGTAATTACTAGGATGCTTGCTTGAGCATCGACTTTTAATATGTTACATGAATACAAAATAACCGATTTTAATGCATTTAAACGTTTTGTTTTATTTTATACGTGACTACAAATGCCTTTAACGATATTAATAATCTTAGAATGAAACTCATCTTTACCTGACGGTTTATTAACTTCGTTTTCTTATTTTGCGATGATCACTTGCGGAGACTTATTTGGATTTTTAATCCTTTCTTATTTTTTTATAGGTGGGTACTAGATATAATCAAAATAACCGAACAAAGATAATAATAATCAGATAACGTTAACAGTTACAGGTTGAGGAAGTTCGTACAAAGAGCATTTCAATTAAAGGCTTACATCGTTTATTTCTATTTATTAACAGTTTCATAAACGGTGCTCTAAAAGACGAACGACGTTTCACTATTATCTATTAATAGTTAGATATTTTCTACTTAATTAGTTTTTCTTGTACAATTAATATACGGCAATTAATCAATTAAACACAACGGTATATCTTAAAAATTGTTTATGCGTTTAACCGAAAGTCATTCATTTATACCTAGTAGATAATAAAATTCGTTGGTAATAAGTAGGTAAGTGTAAAACGTAAGCTTAAGTTATTTTAGTTGAGTATTTATTTTAAGTATTTTTAGTTAAGAAAATAGAATCATATACATCTCGTGTCAGTGTGACCCGATTTTGACATAATTATCTTAAACTGAAATCATCTCGCAATCACTTTAGACATAATAAATTCCATATCCTTTAAATATCGAGTTGTTAAATAAATACCTACAAAGATTTGACATTAATCTTTTAATCGAGCACGCTATTAAATATTTCTATTTGTAAATCAATCATATACAATTTTTAACCAAATCTACATAATGCACAATAAACTATCTATATTTTCCATTAGGAAAGTTTGTTTGTTGCAACATTCATTTCTTCAAAAGAACACCTAAAAACAGAATGCAAAATTTTTGAAATGTGTAATTTAACAAATAAATCAGCTCAGTTAACGGTCCACGAAGAATTGAAAATGCCACTTTTGGTTAAATTATCTATTTTACAAACCTTTTAAAAATGCTACCGATTTACCGACTTCTGTAAAGAGTAAAATTGAACTGCATGTAATGATAGATTGATAGAACGATAGGTTAATTGATTCGGTCTACACACTTCCTTGAATCTTTCGGTGAATTGCAACAGACAGGTTTTTAGTAGACTTTAGTGTTTTAAAATTTCTACGACCGGTTTATACCATTAAATAAATTTATGAAGACTTCATAACTTCTTATTTGTGTTAAATATTTGATTTGAAATAAAATCTATTTTAATAAATTAAATTAAAATATTCAAAGTGCAATTTTAAACATTGTTTAATTAAGAAATTTCTAAATTTGGTGCTTTAATTAGAATATAAAAACGCCATTTTTTATAAATTGTTTACATTTATTTGATGATAATATCACAACAGTCTTACTAACTTCAATGTGTTATTGAATTAATTAAAAACAAAAATTCTATCTACTTTTACAACGTTCTAATACCAAAATTCGAAAATAATTTAAAAACGAAATCCATAAAAATACATTATTTCCATAAAAGCACTTATCGTCATTACCTTATTATATATGTCAACATTTATATTCTTTAAATTCATTCCGGCCTATATCTTTAAAACGGTTGATTCTACGAAAAAATATTAACCAATGATAATAATCTTATTTTTCGAAAAATTGATAGTTTAAATTTAAACTACAGGTATTGCCACTTTGTCACGCGCTTTACTCGAAAACGATTAGTTAAACGAGATTTATAGCAAATTTTACGAACTACAATTTTCATAAAAATATTTTTCTTGAAAAATTAATAGCTCTCAAAATGATTAAAAAAACTGAATTTAACTTCCTTTCACACACTATAACAATTTTTGTGGACGGTGCTATCGAAGGGGACTTTTGAGGTTTAGTTTAAAACATAAAAATAAAGGTCCACACAAAAATCTAGTTGGTTCATAATTTTTAATAATTAAAATCTAATTTTACTGGGCTATTATTTTATGTTCAATAATTATTATAGATAGATAATTACGTATAGGTATTACTTTATTAATTTTGAATTAAAGTGTGCCAATGTACTGAAAAGAATGCGAAAATGAGGAATATTTCGTGGTCCAAACAAGTGCACGGTACCGATAATATGCATTTAGCTACGTTTTTATTATTGTTACTCATTAACCGTAGATGTGCACTATTTTTCAGTTTTAGAACAAAACTCCGTCCGTATTTTATAAATATTATCAAATGCATTTAAGTTATAATAATTAATAACTTTACCAATAGTTAAAATTCCATACAAGTACCTACTATTTAATCGAACATAACGTTGCGTCGGTACTGTGAAAATATAACAATAAGATAAAAGAAAATATAAGCAGTTATAGGTACAATATTTAAAATAAACCCGCGAATATTATACGACATGAAAATATAAATAACTAACCGCATCAACTTACAGTAATTACTAGGATGCTTGCTTGAGCATCGACTTTTAATATGTTACATGAATACAAAATAACCGATTTTAATGCATTTAAACGTTTTGTTTTATTTTATACGTGACTACAAATGCCTTTAACGATATTAATAATCTTAGAATGAAACTCATCTTTACCTGACGGTTTATTAACTTCGTTTTCTTATTTTGCGATGATCACTTGCGGAGACTTATTTGGATTTTTAATCCTTTCTTATTTTTTATAGGTGGGTACTAGATATAATCAAAATAACCGAACAAAGATAATAATAATCAGATAACGTTAACAGTTACAGGTTGAGGAAGTTCGTACAAAGAGCATTTCAATTAAAGGCTTACATCGTTTATTTCTATTTATTAACAGTTTCATAAACGGTGCTCTAAAAGACGAACGACGTTTCACTATTATCTATTAATAGTTAGATATTTTCTACTTAATTAGTTTTTCTTGTACAATTAATATACGGCAATTAATCAATTAAACACAACGGTATATCTTAAAAATTGTTTATGCGTTTAACCGAAAGTCATTCATTTATACCTAGTAGATAATAAAATTCGTTGGTAATAAGTAGGTAAGTGTAAAACGTAAGCTTAAGTTATTTTAGTTGAGTATTTATTTTAAGTATTTTTAGTTAAGAAAATAGAATCATATACATCTCGTGTCAGTGTGACCCGATTTTGACATAATTATCTTAAACTGAAATCATCTCGCAATCACTTTAGACATAATAAATTCCATATCCTTTAAATATCGAGTTGTTAAATAAATACCTACAAAGATTTGACATTAATCTTTTAATCGAGCACGCTATTAAATATTTCTATTTGTAAATCAATCATATACAATTTTTAACCAAATCTACATAATGCACAATAAACTATCTATATTTTCCATTAGGAAAGTTTGTTTGTTGCAACATTCATTTCTTCAAAAGAACACCTAAAAACTAGAAATGCAAAATTTTTTGAAATGTGTAATTTAACAAATAAATCAGCTCAGTTAACGGTCCACGAAGAATTGAAAAATGCCACTTTTGGTTAAATTATCTATTTTACAAACCTTTTAAAAAATGCTACCGATTTACCGACTTCTGTAAAGAGTAAAATTGAACTGCATGTAATGATAGATTGATAGAACGATAGACTAATTGATTCGGCCTACACACTTCCGATGAATCTTTCGGTGAATGCAAAATACAGGTTTTTAGTAGACTTTAGTGTTTTGTTCTTTATACGACCGGTTTATAATAATATATAACGTTATGAAGACTTCATAACTTCATATTTGTGTTAAATATTTGATTTGAAATAGTATCTAGATATAATAAATTAAATTAAAATATTCAAAGTGCAATTTTAACATTTTAATTAAGAAATTTCTAATTTTGGTATATTAATTAGAATATAAAAAACGCCATTATTTTTTTTTCTTGTTTACATTTATTTGATGATAATATCGCAACAGTTTTAGTAACTTCAATGTGTTATTGAATTAATATAAAAAAAATAAAGAAATTCTATCTACTTTTACAACTTTCTAATACCAAAATCGAAAATAATTTAAAAACGAAATCGCTAAAAACTCCCATTATTTTCATAAAAGCACTTATCGTCATTACTTATTATATATGTCATACATTTATATTCTTTAATTTATTTAAAATCGTAAATATTAACTGCTATTAAAGAATGTTATTGGTTGAAATTTCGGTTTTAATTAAAAAAGAAAATTTAACGGAATGTTAATTAAGACATCAATTCTGTACTAAAAACTTGTTCTTTGGCCCTCGTTTATTAATTTTGATATATAATTGAAAGCTTAGCCGAAACTACTCTTAGGCTGTACAAAATAGATTAAACAAACATGTTAATGTAGTAACATACAAACTTGATTTTATTAGACCATTTTAATCTTCGAGCATAAATAACAATTAATTTTTTTAGCAATAACGGAGTTGAAACAATAACTGGACATCAAACTAAATTATGGTGCAAGAATGTGGGACGTTATCGAATAATTTAAATATAGAATATATTATTTTAACATTTTAGCGTTAATATAACTGTTGCTAATAGGTATAACTGTTGGATTTAGAGAATGAAATAAAAATGTAGAAACCATTACATACTTAGGTATAAGTAAGTAGTTATAATTAGTTACGATACAAATATAAATTATTATTATCGATATTTATAAATAGCTGAAATTAAAATTATTAGAACACTGAAAGTATGCAAGTTTCACTTCTATAAAAAAAAAGAACAGCTCGGAGCTCGGCACACGGTGAGTGGGAGTAATTTATTAATTCATTTTGGTCATGTACGACCATTCCAATGTCGAAGAAGCATTTAAAATTTAAAGTTTCAGCGACTTCCTATTTAAATAACATGTTAAGGTTACGAGGTCACATAATGCCTCTGAATATATTCATTGAGAATTAATCTCGAGTTAAGAATAATACATTGGCTCTATAAGGAATCTTACACAGGCACGGGCATTTTTTTTTGTTTTGTAAGCATTGTTTCAATTTATTAATAGTGTTTTGTGGTTTACAATGTTAAATAGTTTTTGGTACGAAATGTTTTTTTCTTCTTTTTATTGCTATAAAATAATTCTCGCTTTCCTAAGAGCAAAAAGATAATTTCGAACGTTCATTTAAAAACATTTTAATTAAACAAACACTAAAAAATTTGTAATTCGATAATAATACGTTCCACATTTTTTAATAATCCATTTTTTTCCATTCAATTTAAAAGTTTTTTTTTACGAAATTAAGAATATTACCTACACATTTGTTAATAATGTTACACAAACGTAAACATTTGTAGGTAGGTACTATTTTGTGTGGTTCATCCAAATGACGTCTGATTATTCCAATGTATTGTTATGTTAAAATCATTTTTATTATCTAATATAATATAATATATACTTATTTGTTTTATTAAAAATTAATCAATTCTTTTTAAAACGAAAAAGAATATTTTTGTACAATGTTTAATTTAAAAAAATAGTTTTACAGGTATTTAATGGTATAGGTATATTATTTTTTGAACATCGCCTAACTTAAATAATATACACCACCACAAATTGCTAAAAATAATAGGAGCTTTGTAAAAGAACGGTAGTATATTTGTGAGATACACCAACAATATAGAAAAGAATGGGGAAATCTAACAAGATATAAGTACAAATATGTACTTATTGTTGGTGAAGGTAGTTGGATGTTTATTAGCACATACATACCCGCCTATAGTATATGAATGGACGAAAGCTGAAATATGTGAAGAAACAAACATAAAGTAGGTACCATAAGGACGCTCAGTTAGAACAAAAAGTGTTACCTACTGCGATGAAATTTTCGAAAAATCGACATAGTACATGTCTAGTACATGTTTTAAGGTATGTGCCTACATCTAAAATAGCGAAAGTTATTTGCTGTAGTGTGTATGTAGGTGTGTACTGCATATATTAAGTATTTTCCTCTCCTTTGTAGGTAGGCGTTGTTTATTAAAAGAAGAAAGTGTTCCATTTAAAAAACTAAAGATCTCGAATTGATTAATTTCGATTTAAGTACCTACTCGAAACAGAAATTTCTAAATTGATATGTTGGTTTTAAATCATTTATTCCGTTTGAAATATACGTGAATTGTAAATACAGTTGTGAAATCGGATATAATTTTAACACGAGTCTGTTAGCGTTACCAAAAAAAAATGGGAAAGATTACTAAATTTAAATTGAACATTATAAAAATACCTAAAATATGCGCAATATGTTAAATGTACCGCTAAGAATATTCGGTACCAAAAACATGGCAACTGTCACGGATTACGAATCTCAAAGTATCAACGGACCCCAACGGTGCCGAGATAGAGTGTCGCTTCTGTATAATCAAATATAGGAGTACGATATTATACGTTTTCTGTGGTAGCGCTTATGTCTTTTTAAACGGCGAAAGGACGGTCGCAAAAAATGGACACTTTCACTAGCAACTGCGCCCTTCGTCGCTACTCTTTTCAGTGGTGTAGGCACAAGTAATACAATTTTAAATGCTACTATAGAATTATTATCGCAAAACTTAGTAGTACGTCACTGTATTTCGGTACAACGTAATTTTGTGCCGATTACTGCCCTCTAAAGCATCTTAAGACCGCCCACTTCCTCTACTGCGCAACTAGGGCTTTTGCCGTTTAGAATAACATAAGCTCTATTAGCAAAAAGTTGTTTAGTGTTAATTTTATGTTTGCGAGTGTAATATACACCTAAAACAAATAAATTTCCTAACGTAACACGTTTTTTTTTCTTTAATTATCTATGCATCATTGCAATATTAGTCACAAAAACGATCCTGCAGTTGGTACGTACACCTACAAAAAAAAACGAGGACATTCCTGATTTATTGTCATAACCATGTGTTTATATTAGTAATCATGATCAATAATATGTATACGATACTGTAGATATAACGAATGCTGAATTGCCGTATTTAATCGCTCGTGTGATATATTTTCGGTGCGAGTTGTACACTATTCTTTTCCGAATACCACAATATACCTACAAGACATTTTTATGATTAAAAATTGATTTTCTTCACAGATGACAACAAAAGCGTGCGTGAAATCGTTTCGCAAAAAAATTGAGACAACACACGAGTTTAAACGGTACGGCCTGCACTTGCTCGTCAACTTATGGAATAGCATCCTTCGATCATTCTGCAGCCGGCAAAAAGATTGCTGGATTTATTTAAATTATTTTATTTCATTTTTAATTTAAAAATGTATTCGCTCACAATGTCCAACTTTTAGTGAATTTCAAGGAGATGATGAAGGATATTCTCGGATTTTATTTATTATCTATCACTGCTTCTGTACATTACGTATTGTTAGAAAAATCGGGAAAATAGGGGAAATGATCCCTCTAAGACTAAAATTACTGTAAAATGCTTTATGAAAAAAATAAAGAATTTACGAATGATTTTTATATTGTTCAAACGTTGAGCTTTAAAAAATGATATATCAAATTCACATAGTGTACAATTCAAAGTTACAAGCTTTTTACAATATTTTAAAAGTTTGTAAAAGTCTCTCTACCCAAGAGGTTTGGGTAAAATGATCCTTTATAAAAGAGCAAAATCTTCCATTAAATGACTTCACTGTCCTGTGAGTGACTTGAAAAAAGTGTCGACCCACATTCTTCATCATCTGGAAGTTGCTTCTTTCTTTTGCTTTGCTTATTATTTATTTGTTAATAATTTATTTATCGGGATCGTTTTATCTTGCATTATGAGAGATTGTTTTACTCCAAACTGTAAAAAATTCTTTCGGCCACGTTTGTCACGTGTCGATCAAGGTTATGCATTTCGTAAATATCGCATACTATCGGTAAAAAATTGTGCTTATAAAACCTACATTGAAATTTAACCTTAATCTTAAAAACAATACATTATAAAAATTTTATTATGCCTATTTTACATCTGTCAAGATAAAACACTTTTTTTTTAAACACTTTCTAAACGCGATGTCTCAAAGCGACCGGTTTGTAGTTAAATCGAAGCAGCGCATGCCAGCTGATGATAATAATGTATTAAAATCACAGATCGTTGCATCGGTATTAATAATTGTAAGGTGGGATCGTTGTATTGGCAGAAATCATTTTGGGTCACTTTCCCTTAGATACCTACTATTAAACAATTTCCCCTATTAAAATGTTTAATAGTAACTAATTTGGAGACGATCTCATTATTTGTTTATGATGTGCGTGGCGAACGTAATTTGTAAACAAACTGTAACAACGAAAGTGCTACCAACCGAGAAAGTTCTTCTAAGGCATTCGAAAAGAAATTATTGGAATAATTTTTGACTATTGTCAGAATGATGATACAGGCGTAAAAATTACGACGAATATACATGACTAACGAAACAAACATTTTATTATGTGACAATAAAAATGTTCATTATTCAAATTTGGAATTTCGTTGAGTAATTATGAGCATTTACGTTTTTAGTGTAAATACTACGTATTTATAGCATTATAACGACATTAATCAACGGACCTTGACGCGAACATCATGAGAACACATAAACATTATCGTCACGAAAGCATTTTAAACTTAAAAACGGCTACCTAAACACGCTACTTTAGAAGATTTTACCACGAGAACAAAAAAAAAATGAAGAAATAAACCTGCTACAATTATAACTAACAAACATGTTTGTTCTTTACTTTTATTCTAACAAGTATTTACTGTTTCAAAACTGCTACAAGACACCGACAATAAAAATTGTACATTTCGCGTGAGGAAATTAAGGAAGTTTTAAAGTAAAACTTGTTTGATGTGAACGCCACTTCCTGCGTTGTCGGTTACGACGGTTTAACGAAAGACTACTCCCTTGTTTGGGTTAAACGTTAGGACGAAGTTTGTAATTTACAAGCCCTACTTTTTTATTGTATTTTTTTGCCAGAAAACTTATTGTTGGCACGGCATCCTTACGTAAAATTCGTCTAAAATAACGAAAATTAAAATTATAATGCGAGACAAAGATTTCTTTTAATTGACGTTTTGAATACAGTCATTTTTAAATTGCACGATATATGCATTTCAGGGTTTTTGCCAGTAAATAATTTTTATAAAATAGAGTCACGATAGGTACGGTCTTCTTGTCAAAAGGCCGAAGATAAATCAACTATATATGCAATTGTATAGATGTGAATTATTCTTATATATTCACGGTTTAGATAAACGATTCTACCTGCTGTGTAGGTTGTGTCTCATGTCCGCAGTTTGTTTTATTTATTCCTTTACTTACAATGCTTACATCGCTAATTTGATGTCAAGCGACCTATCGTATGTGAACTTGCTAACGTGAAATATGCCTACAATCAGTTCTACAACCCTCAATATGTTTAGTTAGATACTCTTTGTTTACGATATGTTGCGATGAACATTAAATGTAAGTTGTTCATGAACACAGTAACTAATACCTACTATCTTGAATGGAAGTACCCATATTGAAGATCTTGCCGCAATAACAATAGACCACCCGCTTTAAAGTACCTACCTACCTTAAAGCCTATGGAAATACCTATCCGTTAAATAATAATAAATTGAGAATTATTTTTATAATGAATCATAATAACTCGTACAAACAGATCTTGTACAAACGCTACTTAAATTCTTTTTTCAGAGCAGAGCAGAAAATCGATTATTAAATTAATATTCAGTAAAGTAGTTAAAAAACATTATATCTCGCAAATAAATAATGTAAACATGTCATTTACATATATGTAGATATCTTCTACCATAAATTTTTAACACTATAAGTAACAAGTATTCTTAAAAAACTTTCAATAAATATAAAAACTGCAAATGATAAACATTACAGGCGCTTATCGTTATAAGTTTGACAGGTAGTTGCGGCCAAAAAATTTTCAATGCTTTTGCATCAACGTGACTAGTTTTCTAAAAGTTGCTTTAGTGTAAAGCGGGTTTCTTTCGTCAAATCCGACTGCAAAACAAAATAAATTTATGACTGTGTACGTTGGCCCTTTAATTTGTAAACATAAAAAAACCAAATCAATTCTTGTGGAAAAAAAATTATTAAAAAATATGTACAAAGAAATTATTGATAATATAATTATCATTTCCAGTTATTTCACTTATTCTTTACAACATCTTAAGTCTTTGTAAAAATTCCAAATGTTTGTACTGGTAAAAAGATTTATAAAAAAAGCACTTCGGCTTCTTTTTTTAAAAATAGGTACGTGCATAACGAACGCTATTTATAGCTCGCAATTTGCTCGGTCAAAAATAAAAATTTTACGTTTAAGATGATAAGCTCGTTAAATTATGTAGATACACATTTATATTAGCCGAGCTTTTGATATTTCGTCGTAAATTACATTTTACAACTTTTACAGACATGCCAAACCAATCTAAATCAGCCTTTAATTGATTTTTTGATGGTGAATTCTTCAAAATATATAAATATTGTTGAAGTCAAAATAAAATTTTATGTAACGTTAAGATAACATAATAAAGAGTATACTACTTATTATTTAATTAAGATAAATACAAGACCTCTGAATAATATATGTTTCCGTCTCTAAACGTGGAAAGTCGGTGTGAAGCTGAATAAAAGCGACTTTTGGGGGCCGTTGTACAACAACGTTGATCAATGTTATCTCAAAAAAAAACGACTACGGTGACATAGCACATCAATATTAATTTGCCTACATTAATAATTACATACGTAGCATCAAAAATTGTTTTCATTCAATTAATCAGTAATAAAGAACTATAGCGATAAGTAATTTGTAAAACACTTACTCGTCATTTTCGTTTGCCCAATCTAATCCAGTGTAAAGCTCCAAATTGTCGCTGCTGTTTAAAATTGGAGAATGAGAAGATGCCGGAGTATCATCCGTGACGATTTCCTGAAAATTGTCGGCTTCTCTGAACTGAAGATTTGTGCACTTCTTGTCGCGTTTATTTTCCACTCGCGTTTTCTCGCATTGTTTATTTATCACATTAGTAATTTGCGTGTTATCTAACAAGGCGTGGTCGTAATTACTGTTGTTGATCGTATTTGCCCGCTGTTTAGCATATAGTTGACGATAATATTTTTCTTGATCACCATACATCCAACACACTTTCCACCATTGCTTACACATTAACACATTTGCCGATGAACTCGTATTATTCCGTTTAATCACGTTGTTGGACATGGTCTTCTGTAGTAGTATTTGGTAGTTTATATCTATATGGAGGCCCAATTAGTTCAAGAAGGAATATAATAATACCGTATAAACAGCAGGTGCTTTAAACAACTTTCCTATGGTGGTCATAAAACTGTCATATTCATTATTTATATTTGCCGCTTCGAAATGTACTTAATCAGGTTCTCTCATTCATAATATTCCTTACATGTAGGTACATAATTTATATGAAATTTAATAATTGTACCTACATATATGAACCTATTTTAAACATTAAGTAAGTATAATTTGATAACGAAAAGTGTTTCTATCTCTAATATGACCTACAGTCGACAAGTATAAAAATCGAATGTTTAATAATTAGAACAAAAAATCTTAAAGTCGGCATAGTTTAATGTTACTTTAGAAACATTTAAAAATTATTATTTGTTTGTAGTTCACGATAAATAGTTTTATTTTTTATTAGGTACCTACACGTTCCCCACCTAATAAGTAATCAATGATATCCTAAAAGCGAATTATGCACACCAATAAAAAAATGTTTCTAAAATTTATAGCTAATCGTCGAAGTAGTCGCTTAAGATCGCGTATAGCAATAAAATTTATTCACTCTTAGTAGCTTATCCAAATAACTTTTACGTTATTAATCATTAACAGAGTATATTTAAAATAACGAGGAAATAATTTTTGTTAATAACTTCGCTGTAGATAAGTATCTACTAATAGGAAAATACTTGATAGGAAAAAATTTCAATACTTTATCGTATTGGTGTATTAATATAATTATGAACTCGCGTGTAAATTTCAAACTGAATCTTTTAAAACATCCACGAAATTATAGATAAGTATCTTATATTATTAAAAATAGCATTGACTATGAAAAATATTGATGTAGGTAATGTATTAATTTGTACAAATTTTTATCTATTTATAACGTGGTGAATATATACCTATACGTTTTGTTTATACGAGAGCGTGACGAAAGTGGCGTCCGTCATTAGCACAACTAGGTTCGGGGCGAAAAAACGTAAATAATGCAAGAACTGAAAATAAATACTTACATAAATTGATATGAAAATCCGCTATTTTATACCGTATTTTAAAATTTTTGTCATTACTGGATTAGGGGGGCGCAAGTTAGATATTTGTCATAAGCGCTTCATGCCCTCGTTATACTGCACGAGTTGCACCTATTTAGCGTCGTAAATATTAAGATCTACAACACGTTATGATACTGTAATTGTTAAATTCGTTGGTTAAACTTTTCCGTTGTCAAAATAGGCAATTGAAACAAGTATAATCGCTGGAGATTTCAACGATGGCGTAAGCGACGAACCCGAGAAATATTATAGATACGAGTAAAATTTATGTATGTAGGCATGTATTTAATTATTGCAAGTATAAGAACTTCACATTTTTAAAATTCTACATACTCCTTATTTTTCTATAAGTTGAAAAAGATTTGATTATTTTATTTTAAAGTCGATTATTTATATATCGTCTAAAAGTCCTCTATTTTAGGAATTATATGGTATTTTTAGATTTTTGTCATTTAGGGTTAGGGGACGCAAGTTAAACACTTGCCATAGAATACTAGCGCTGCAGAACACTACCCAACCAGCCCTTAATGTGATTCTATTAGTAGTGAGAATTGAATAAAACAATTTAAATCAAGTATTAAGTATGCGGACGTGTTGGATGGTTTAATATAGCTAAACTTTAACATGATTTATTATGTAGTATTTCCTCCTCTTTAAGTTTGTGCATGAGTTATAGTTATCATCATAAAAATAATTGTTGTAAAGTTGTATACTTACTCAATAAAATAATAGTTTTAAAACCGTCTTCATAGAAAAATCTTAATATGACTGATTGTGAGTACGATCGACATTATCATAAGAGCAATGGTAAATAACTATAATATAAACAGTAAAGTGATCTAGACATCGATTTAAATTCATGTTACTTTAATAAATCTTTTCTAAGAAATTAAGTTGCCCGTTTTCCGTTTTCGGTTACTAGTTAGTTATATGGCTACTGCAGTTTATTATAACTAATACTCTGCTAGTATTATTGATATATTCCAATATCACTGTTAATTACATTTTCCGACATGACCATTATTTAAACATGTTTGACACTGTTAATATTATACGAAGAAATATATTAGTTGTTATATTTCAATTATAAACAAACTTAGTGCATAGCTTAAATTTATACTGGCGGGTTAAGTCGGTCAAAGGCCGTACTCACTTTATCGTCAATTTAACGTGTTAGTAAGACGACCACAAACATCCATGGTTGCAGGATTCGGACCCCAGGCCGTTGGTTTACTAGAATAGTGCCAGGCTCTCTAGTCCACTACAGCATCCCAATCTAATCTACGCAGTATGCATGCTACATTATTAGCGGAATTTTTTTTAAAGTCCAAAATTTCACGACATTTCAAACATAATTTTATTAGGGTGTTATTTATACGTAGGATCGCGTTACTAGCGTTTAATTTTATCTATTTACATTTTTCCTAACTTTCTTCATTCTTTACCCAACACCTACCTACAATATCTTCTTTCAAGTCGTTGTTATTTTGATATTGTCTGTGGCTTATACGTTTAGTACAATAATATATATTTATTTGACTGATAATATATAGGTACGCATATTTCCCGAAACAACATCGCTGAAATAAATGCAGCACCGTCATTACAGTTGAGGAAGCTAGCGAATTAAAGCAGTATATATACGTAAATGTATTCTAGAAGCCATAATCTAAATAATCAGTTATGCAAATTACATAGTAATACTCCGTTATTAGCACTTGATGTTGACCCAGAAGAATGCGTAAAACCGCCATGAATTACCCTGAACTTCAGCTAGCAAAAACGGTGCACATTTTAACAAATTTTACACTTATAGAAACAAAAACTTAACAACACATTTTCATTTCAAATTATAGCTTACTGATCGCGTACGTTTCGTGCCCCGTGGTTCATCATATTCGAAGAAGAATGCGGCAATTATCCCCTCTTCGCGACGTTTGTCCCGATTTTACCTTACTATTTAGTTACAAAATTATTTTAGAATTAAATATATATTATAAATAATCGATACCTATTAGACATTTTTAAAGAATAATTGTTTAGGAAATATTTCACAACGCAAAATGCACACAATATGTAACGGTTAAAATAATTAGGTAGTCCCGATGGGCTTTGTCAAATAAAAAATAAAAAACCGGTCAGAATTCATTCAAGAAATTCAATCAAACACGACGTTGAAGATCAAGGTACGATATCACATCAAATTTTGTTAATAAGTAAAATGTCATTAATATTTATAACCATTTATAAGACAAACCAAAATAAATTACATAGATAAGTGAAACTGTTATTAGTGTTGTACGAAATATAAACGGTATTATAGGTAAACGAAATTTAAAATTTTAAGTATAGATTAATTAAAGCTAAAATGTTCAGTTTTGTAAAATAACAAAAAGGTAAATAAACAAAATTTGGTTGAATATTATGCAATTGTTAAGAATATAGATAATACATATTTTGATTACACACAGTTTTACTAAACGTATAAATAACGTATAACGTATAAAAACAAAAAATCTGCGTTACTACGAATGATTTAAAAAAGATTATGTCGAGCAGGCTATACATAAATAATTATAATAAAGACTGAAATTGTAATTTATGCGAAACCTACAGATGTTCGGTTTAACGTTTAGTATAATACATCAAAAGATTTCAAATATTTGATATGAACTTTATGTCTTCATTAATTCTAATTCTGTCTGCCATTTTTTCAATATTCGAACTAGCAAGTTTCAAACAATATTTACGTAAGTAAATTCATCAACCGACAGATGCCGAGTTGAAAAAAAAATTAAGTAGGCACCTAACGAATGGTTACAAGATAATTTGTTGAGAATCTTGTATCTCAAAGAAATGTAAGTTTCAATAAAAAATAATGTAAAGCAATTCGTCTTCTTTACTATTATAGTTACATATAATAAACTTATAAACTTTCGCTTCAGGGTGACTAATGTCGATGATTGTCGATACCATTTTAATTAAAAAGCCGAATAAATTACATACATTTGAATTCAACATATACAATGTATCCAACACTGACTGTATTGGTCGTAAAGAAATCGATTTTAAAAATTTTGAGTTATTAATATGCCCATAGATTAGATTATTAATGAATTAATTAGGTAATTAGTAAGCACTTATGATTTCAATAAGTACCTTCAAACAAATACGATTCTATTTTACTATTTATTATTCTCTTAATGCTTTACATTACTATTAACCGTGAATAGAAAATTTTATATTGATGTTATTCAAACATAGTTTAAATTCATAACTGGCACTATCTTAATTAATAATCAATTTTTGATTAAGCTACCCCACGAAAATTACTTAAACTAAAACTAGACCTATAATAGGTCCATCACTGAATCTATCCCTATTACGAATATTAGAATTAAGATAAAAAATTAATACAAAATAGGTAATTAATTGTCTATTTAAGGTATAGGTAATCAATTTTCCGGTTTTAACCTGTAATGCAAATTAATACAATTATGATGCATAAATCTACATTAGTATCTGTAAATAACAAGTACCCTCAATATAGTGATTAACATACAAGTCGAGAACTTATGACCTTCAAGTTTATCGTATGTGCAAATGCCGAACTGAATAAACTCAAAACGAAAAAAGTACCCTCAACGTAATATAAACGTTACGTATTCTGTGTTTTTGTAAATTATCATTAAAAAATTCAGTTTGGTTATCTGCGTTGTTTTCTTTTTTAGTCGAGTTAAATATTTAACTCGAGTAGATTTCTTAATTATGTCACATTTACTAGTAAAGACAAATGACCACTGATTATTATTGCGAAGTCTATAGTAAAAGTAGAACTGCCACTGTAGGTTAGTGATACTAAAAATTGTGTTTTCTAATACTGTAGAAAAGCACCGTATTAAATGCGTCAATTAACGGTTGATTTTTATTAACGCCTATAAAACGCTCGATATTTAATTGAAAACGCTGTCTGGTAAAAACTAACAGTCGTCTTATTATTAGTAAAAACCGATTAATTAGATTTTTGCAAATTACTTAACTGTTTTTCCATTTTAAAATCATGCGTTTTCCGATTGTTTTAATAAAAACTTTGTTTTCACGAAAGCTCGCTAATAATACGTAGTAGGCATGATTATTACTCACAATCGGTTCAAAACACATGCCACTAATCACAGAAAAAAATTAAAGTTGCTTATACTTTATAAATTTAATTTCCTAAGAATTTCAAGCGCCTGTAGGTAACTCCTAATTGAAATTAGAGTAATAAAAAAAACTGACATTCAATTTTATCCACTTCCGACAGAACTGCAGGAAAAAGTTCTCATTATTATTCTAACACGTATCATCAGTTTTAACGCTCCTATATAATAAACTTAAAACGTCATCGTCATATCAGAGTTACCTACCCATAACTGTACCGACATTTCTTACCATTTCCAGTCAACGCTAATAAGAATATCTCGGAAAGAGTTTGTAATTATAATTAATTGATCAATTATTATCTTACATTATTTTTTAAGAACATCGATTTTTTCAATTTACGTAGTAAGCCTTGGTTGTACTCTATACATATTCACATCCGAGTATTCGAATTATCACTTACGCAGGTAATGACAGTTCACGAAAAGCATCCAAAAATAAGTTATAAAATAAATTAAATAACCATGAATAGATTTAAATAAATTTGAAATTATCAAACCTTTCAAATATGTATATTTGAAAATATATGGATAATACCATAATACCTTCATAAACCGGTTGCTTGAGTTTCAACAGTAGAATTTTATATTTTCAGTATAGAGCTCCTACGCTTGAACGTCTAAACGTAAAATTAAATTCGATAATGATGCTTGGAAAATGCAATTTGATAAGGTCTCATTTTGTGGAAGTCGATTTAAACGCAAGAGATTAAGGGAATTTGCGTTACCAATCGATTTCGTTGCACCTTTTCGAGAAATACTGATTTTCCATTTGGTTTTTTTTTTAAAAGGGGGTTTGGAGAAAATTTTAAACTTTTAAGTAGAATATGCCTATATGAAATTAAGCTTTAAAGTTACCTATCTAAAAAAATTATAGTAGATATGAATCCACTTGATTTCACAATCAGTGTGAATTTAAATGTACATAGATTATTATTTACATCGTATATTTTTCATAATTACCATTGTTACTGACAGTAAATAGTATATAGAGATAAAAGGTCGTATTTAGAGACTGCCATATGAAAGTCAATAAATTTACTAAATCTTTCAGTTTTGATTGGCTGTGAAAAGATAAAGGCATGTCTTGGTTTAACAATTAGGTAATTTTATTACGATGACATTATTTAAACTATCAATAAGGCATGTCTTTATCTTTTCATGGGCAATCAAGACTGAAAGACTTTTGGACGCCCATTACTTAAAAACAAGGAATTGTTGCAGCAATCGTTTTCGGAAAAAAAGTAGATATCGTTCAGTAAATGAACAAAATAAGTAGTGGAATTTAAATACGTCCCAAGTAGTTTAAACGGGAACAAAAAATGAACGTCCCTTAAAACTTGTTCAAGAAAAGGTAACCCCAAAAGAACTTTGAGGATAATAAAGTATGTATTAACATTCTAAATGATATTTAATATAAAAATGAATTTTTATTCTCGAACTTGGGCATTAAAATAACAAATGTTTTAGGCTTTAAATAAAGTTTTTTGCAAGGCTGAAGAATTAAAATGCGTGTTAAAATTAATAAACACCGATCTTACAATGAAAGAATGTCAAATTGATGTAAGTAACAGCGTAGCTTTAAAAGCAATTAAAACTAAAGCAAGCAAACAGCCGAGAGATTAAATAAGGACTAGCTCGCCTAAATGAAAAAAAGTAATTATATAAAACTGCGGGCCTGGAATAGTTAGAACGAGGATTTACTTAGGTATTATAAGGATTTAAAATTCATGTATTAGGTAGATTTATAACCTAAATAAATTATTTCTTTTAAACAAAAGTATCATTTAGTAGATGCAACAATTAAATAAAAGCTTGTTTCCATTTCAATTGCAAACTTATTGATAGATATTTTCAATTCCTCAATGCAGATAAGGTGTTTACTACTACAAGTAATTTTCTTTAATGAACCCATCTCTAAGAAATTTCATCTTATTTTTCGACGCATCCATTTTAATGAGTATCGAAGACCAATCAATTCTAAATAAATTAAACATTTTCAAACTGTGTCTATAAGTATTTTAAAAATACATAAATAGACACGCATTTAAATAAAAACGTTAATAAATAATTCTATGTTTTTTTCGATATACTTATGTAAATTTTACCTGATTGTGAGATCATTACACTTTTCAAATTAACACATAATGTATGTAGATGTACGTATGTATAATACTCTTAGATATTTAACGTGCATCACAAAGGAAATCGCCGAAAATTGTCTACTTTCATGAATACTGTACAAACAATTCCAATAATTTAATCGTTTAAAAAAAAATCGTGGTTGCTATATACCCATAGAAAGTTCCGTAAAAATCCTTGTAAAAATCCCACGCCGATTTATGACGAATCCCTAATTTATACAGATTTAACCAAATTTTGTACACTAATAACGTATTGTTCGAGATTTTAATGTACGTAATTTAAAAGATTTTAATGCAGTTAGTAGTCATAAAATTCACAGCTATCCAATTACGAACATAACCTTACTACGTTGTACCTATATCGAAAGAAAAGTTGTACTACTTTCCCTAAAACGTTCTACTAAAGAATGATGATCATCTAAATCGGTCGTGCACAAATTATGGGTCAGAAAATTTTCCAAAAATTTACGTAGGTTGCATAACGTTACGCATAAATAAAAATAATAAATTAAATAAACTGAAAAGTAAGACGTTTATTTCTTTACTTTAAAAATAAAAGTAGAAATAACGGGAAAATGTAATAAATAGAAGTCGTGTAAAATTTCTATTATAGAAAAAGGGTTGAAACTATAATTAAATGAAATAATTGTAGTAGGGGAGATGCAGTATGAGTACGACACTGCAGTAGAGAGTAATTAGTAATTAATTTTTTCATAAAGACCTGCGTTTGTGACAAGCAGCCCCGGTGCCGGGGTTCAGACGGAGAAACAAAAAATAATTACATCATACAATATGTGTATTTGTGATATTTACTGCAAAGTTACATTATGGAAAAATAATTTTTTTCGCATCTTTTTTATTTTTCATTTACTTTTTGACTTTTGATATTCCCATGTTACGTTTTTCTTTGAAAAGTACGAAATATTTTTTTACATGAAAATGAATATTAACTAGAAGAAAATGCCATCGAGGTTGGTTATCACACGTGATAATAACGCCGTTGTTGGCCATGTCGTTGTTTTGAATCCCCCACCCCACACCCCCCAGACATTACCGTTTAATGTAATCTTATTTTTAATGCTGTAAAATAATAAACAATTTCCTCCGTTGATCATAAAATACATTTAATATTAATAGCATAAGTTAAAGTTGAAATTAATACGTAAACGCGAGGTGACTGACTAGATGTGTATTACTCACTGGTGCAAAAACAATAAAAACATCTGTAAAATTACGAAACTGCGGGAGTAGTTCTTGCTGCGCCGTAAACTGATTTGTTTTGTCTTTAGGTAGTGAGTTCAAATTACAATCGTTAGATCGCTATAGGTACTGAATAATTAGATTTGTGACAGTCAACCCGTGTGACAAGCAACTCCGGTCACCGCCTATAACGGATTTATTTAGCGAGATTTATTTAAACAAAAGCGTGCAAACTATAAATAATGACGACAGTAATAATAGTAATCGCCTATAATGCAAAGAAATAAAATAATTTCGTCTATAAAAATATTTAGCTAAAGAATTTATCACCATAAAAATAAGTAATCGAAGATATTTGTTTAATAAAATATCCTACACGTGTCAATGTTACAATATAAGAATCCTGAAATATACGTTTAGTCGACAACTGAGAATGCGATAGCTACGAAAGCTAATCTATGACTGTGTATATTAGCGAATGAATTCGATTTATAGTATCTACATATACGTTTAATTTGCCGATTACGTATTATAACAACATTGTTGGTGAAGACTTCGTCAGAAAATATGCGTGACGGAATAAAATAAATATATTTATGAATTTTTATTGTTAAATCAATAGTGCCTAATCATAAAGTAAAAGATAATCAATTAGGTACGTAGATATAATTTTTGTAAGTGAACAATTTCGCGTGAAAGTGAACGCTTCAGAAACAAATTTTCTAACAATTTATTTTTTAAGATTTCACCAAAAACAACGGTTAATAACCTAATCTGAATTTTTAAACCTTTAAGCTCATAATTAAAAACGAGGTCTTTTGAGATATTTGTTTCGTAATTTCCAATATTTTCGGTTTATATTTTTAACAAATACCCAACAGTTCACATTATTTTTAATGTGGTGATAATTATCTTTGCTTTAATAATATCTATTTTGATGAAACGCTTGAAATTTAATAATCATTATAATATTATAAGGCGATGAAAGTCGTTTGACATTAAAAAAATTAATGCTTTCACTGTAATAACCTACAGTACTTATAGCTTATAGTACTTATAGTATCTATTTACGAAAAAAAAATCTTTTTGCCAATTTAATGGCGTTTTAGTTTAAGATTTCTACGGCTCTTAGGTGAAATCATTCTTAGGTTTCAGAAAATCTTTTTTTTTCACTTTATCATTCCAACAATGTAAGTATATTACAACGAATTATATTAGAAGACAATAACGGAATAGAAATTAAATAATACTATTTTCAAAGACCACCAATAAAGGTAATATTAAAATTTTCGCACACAGATTTAAATTATAGCTGATACGTCTGCAATTAATTTTTTGTAGTTTGCCCGATTAGACAGATAGATGATAGATTAGCTATCCTTAGATAAGTTTTACGACGTATCTATCTAGGAAAAAATATCTATTAAAAAATAGATTTGCTAAAAAAACATGGATTAAATTTTTCATGGTTTTCAACTTTAATATTGTATTTTAATCAAATTATATAACCAATTCCGTATTACATAGGCATTCATACGCTAACGATAAGTTAGTTTATTCGCAATGAAAACATGCTTAAAAAACTAAAACTATAACCTCCTATCTTAATGAAATATTGTGAACTACTCCCGATTGAATAGATATTTAAATTGTAATTTTTGAAGCAAGACAGCGTGACGACAACGAACTAATCGTTAATTTCTATTACAAACAAGTCAATCATCTATGAAATTTTTATAAAAATATTAGATAATAAAAGACCAAAAGAAAGGCAACTAAGTACGTTATGAATAACGAAAAAAATTGCTTTAGGTACCATTTAGCGTCTGGAGAACTCCTTATTTATAAATTCCTTCATCAAATGAAGCGTTGATATGTTTAAAATAAAAATAGAACGTATATAACTTCTTCAAAACGTTAAATATTTCGACAAGGTCCTCTATCGTTAAGCGTGTTAAAATCAACGAAAACACGTCGAAGTTGTTTTTGATAAAACGGTCTGAGAGTCATTTACAAGTAAAAAACAACTTGCATTATAAGGTGCAAGTTCGTAAACCTCGACATCTGATGAATTTTGTCATTCGATTTTTGTTTCTATAGTGATTTGGCGACGTATTCAATGATTTTGTTTGCGTATAAAATGCAGAAGTTCATCATAGAAAGGTAATAAATAGGTACTAATTTTAATATAATAACGTAACGAGAGGTTCTTTCAAAATTTTAAAATAGCGAAAAATTATAAGAAGACGTAAAAAGGTACTCATTCATACAAAGAAACATCAAAATGCAACAAAAACAACGGTCCTCATAAAACTTCGAACGAATAGCTTTCATGAACCAAATCTTTTAATAATAATATAGATCCAATAAAAGAAAAATTTGTCAAATAATTAAGTCGATTTTACAAAAAAAAGGCAAATTACGATTAGTATCTAATGTTCTGAAAATCTCTAATTTTCTTCAACGAACAGTTACAACTAATACAACAGTTACGACAGTTCTTCAGTTACAACTAATTGTACCGGACGAGAGATTATAAATATAAGTTTAAAATGGTATCCTTTATTTAAAACTGATGAATATGCGGCATACTCTCAAATATTGTTAATTAATTTATTGTAAACGCGCCTCACAATTATTTAGGTCATTTTTAAACAAGAATTATTAACTATAAATAATATTATCTACATTTTGTATTTCGTGTTTCACTCTACACAGAATCAAATGATCTATTCTCGAATTTTCACTGCATAAAATTTAAAAATCGTAGAAATAAAGTTAGGTACTAATGTAATTAAGCATCATTTAAAGAATTGCTCGTTAAATAATACAGTGTTTTATGTAGGTAAATGAAGCAGAACCTGCACATTTTTGCTCTGGTTGTATGTTTATCATTTTTCCCAACATATCACTTCTTAAGACACTCCAATACAATATAGTGAATACTAAATGTCTAAAAGCTTTGTTTAATTTAAAAGTATGTTGGTTCCATGAAACCTAGCTGAATTAAATCAAGAGAAAGTAATGTTTTTATAACAAGTAGGTAGGTAGGTAGCACGTCAAGTCGATCAGTTATAGTAAACTACAAAATATTAAATAACAAAAACTAAAATAATTTTGAGAATTAAATAAGTAGATAGTTCTAGTGACGAATCGATACCCTGCTAAATCCAACGATAAGATATTTTGTTAAAAAATTACTATTACAGTCGCATTAAATGGTGTAAAAACTAGTGTAACTAATTATACCTAACGCCGTACCCACCAAACAATATTTAAATAACTAGAATCAAGCTTAACAATACGTGTAATTTTAAACACTTTTCTAGAAAAAAACACAGATTCTGAAGTAACATTGCAATTTAAAAAAATTGATGATAATTTTGTTAAGATAGATAAAGGCGTAGACATAAAATGCCAATTGTAGGAATAATATCGTCTATTAAGCCTTTGAATAATAGTTTAACCATTTACCTAACTATTACAAAAATGCTAACAATAAATAAAAACATTATTGCTGAATTTTGTTCATCGATAAATATAACATAACAGATATGAATCGATTTCACCAAATAATTTCATCATTTGAATATAATTTAACATCCAAAAGAAAGGGGGTTTCGAAATGATTTTTTTAATATAATCTAATTAAAAATCAACGCCAGTTCAGAATGACCTTAAATGTCTGCATTTAAAGTTCTTTAGTTACACGCTGTAAAATAATATTGAAATACAGGAAACGTAATTAAAAACCACATGTCGCGGTTTAAAGCACCTGTTGTATCAACAAACCCTATCTTCCTTTAAAACCTACTTACGATATACTCGCACTTTCCTGTCAAACTGGAAGCAAAATGCTAGGATAAAAGCACACACCGCGCACGAACCTTTAAATCATAGGTATTTAACGATCATCACTTCTGTATGAAAGGTAATCCAAGAGGCGTAATCACGGATCACATTAGTAAATCACGAAATCGTGAAACCACGCTTTATAAAACAGATACGAACTTACAACACCAACTAAGACCTCGGTCAAGACTGCTGCTACGCGCAGTGGAACTCCTTTCTTGTGTTCGAATACCCTCACCGCTCTGTTCTTCCCGCTACCGCTTTTATCTACCGTTGAAATCTCCACACTCTTGTTACGATTTCACGATCGATTTTGACAGATTTGACGGTAATTTTATTTTAATCATTCATGTTTCAATGGAACTTTTTTTTAAAATTATTTTACTGCGAAATTCGTTTGATGTTTAAAATTTATAAGTGATCGTGCGGAAAGTAAATAGTACACTTATATAATTAGATATATCGACACAACATAATTAAACCTAAATAAAATTAGACCACCGAAGATCATCAATAATACCTACAGTTCGTTAAAAATAAAAATTCTAAGATTATAAAAACGCAATTGATCTTAAAATAATTTTATCTAAGTCATCGAAAACGAACTTTTATATCTTTAATCGGTCAATTCGGGCAACTATAACTGAAAGTAATTTAAATGTCCACATCTATAGGCGTTCAAAAATTAAATAGCGTCGAAAATAGGTATGCGAATGATTTGATTCGAAATCCTCAAATATTTAATCATTTAAAAAATTCCATGTATATTTTATTAACGTAGATATCACGTGTTCGGCTTCGAAAAGGTAAAAGTATAACGAACTTACATTTTACACGCCATTTACGTATCATTTATAATAATAAATTTTTATAGAAAGTTTCCCAATTTAACCGTTCCAATATCAGCATTTCAAAGGGATTATAGGCTCTCAGAAGTTAATTAACATAAAAACTTCTTCGATTAGATGACTGTGCGATCGAACGAGCACCTGGAACGGGTTACTATAATGTAGAAGAAACTCCCGATGTGTCCGTATATAATCTAAATCAATTTATATATAATGGCTTGGCATTCCAAAACACTCGGAAAAAAAATCTATTTAAAATCATGGTTAAGTGTTTAAACAATTACTTCATAAGGAACCGTCGTTAAGCGCTAATAAGACTTCAAAATAAGTTTAATATAGAAATGGCCATGAAAGTTCAATTCCCCGATAAATATATTGAAACATTTTCTAAATTAAGAAAACATCTGTTTCTATCCGATACCGTGTAACAATTACGCAAACTATTAGTAACGTGCCCAGTCTTTGATAATTTACCGTGATTGTTAATGAAATTTGTGACTACCGTTCGAATAACTAACGACCGATACCTAACTACAGCTTTTACTTTTATTTAGCCCAGTTTCTTAGTGTTTCTATATGTATTACTTATAAGTAAATATCGAAAGTTTAAAAAGACATCGACTAACATTTAAATTTAAAATACAAAGTATGTAACGTTAAAAAAAAAAGAAAACAACGAAACAAAGTATTGGTAAATTAACTGATGTGGCCAATTAATTTTAGAAAAACTAAAACCATTCCGATATTGTTTCGGAAATGAAAAACGTGTACGTGAAGGGCCAAACATGGCGTTATTGTTTATATTTTTAAACATTTTTCAGAAACATAAGGATGTAAGATTTAATTACTTATTTTATCATTTTGTTTTTCTTTGTTTTATAATTTTCTCATCGTTTTATGTTAACACGTTAAAAAAAATGATCCAAAAATAGAACTCGGGACTAGACAGAAAATAAAATGGAAAAAGTATTTTGTAATAAAAATATTAAACATTTAAAAATTCAATGTTTGTAATTAATTTATATTAAGTACCTATATCTATTGTCTTAATACTATGGTCAATTTGCAAGATTCTAACGTATTTGATTTATATTATAGGTTATTTATATAATCACAGACTATAATTTAATATTACCCATATATAGGTGCTTAACTAAAAGGTAATATTTTATCACACCAAATTATAAATTTAGATACAATTCGTATGCGAGACGAAAAGCTGCTTTTGTATGTTGTATGCGTAACAATTATTCTAATTTCGTATACGCACGCACAAATCTTTGTAAAATACTATAAAATAACTATAGAACTTGCAGGTATTAAATTTCCACAAATTAATTTTTCGAAGAAGAAAAACAAAAAAGTGTGCAATGTTCTATATGCAAGGTATTTAAGAGTAGAATTATCTTGTACCAGTTTAGACCAGAATCGAGATAATTGATGTGCACTGATGTGTCTGGAAGATTAACTCCGTCTCGGTGTTCAATTTAATGATAACAAAATCTTATTTAAATATAATTTCAATCAATTTTATTTATTATAATTAATTTTAAAATAGTGGTTCTCGAACGATTACTTTCTTTATTAAAAAAAAATTGTTACTATCTAACTAAATTTTAAAAGTCGAAAAGTATTACTACGTATATGTATATTTGCAAGTTAATCACGAATTAACGAAAAAGTTGGGGAGATATACGAGTCGCTTAATTTATTGTTTACAATAAACTATTAAGAAGACACGTTTGTTTCATTTGTTTCAATTTTAATTGTAGTAAATGTCCTTTTTCCTTTTAATCTAATTTTAAATAATGGAAAAAGATCAACACCGATAAATTAATTGTTCAATATCAATATCATCAGATTATTCAATGTAAGTTTAATGATTTTTCAATTTATTGAATTAATCTCATACGACAATGATATAACTTATCCTGAAACTATATTGGTGATTTGAATTAACATTTGGTATTCCAAACATGGAAAAATACAGTATGAAACATAACCTGTTTATCAAGAAAAATGAATTTAAGTAAAGTTTGAATCAAATTATTTAAGCAGACTACGCTATGTATTATTAATCCTAGAAGATTTATTCGAGTTGATTGGATTTATTTGCATTGTTTAAATACAAAACTGCTTTAATTGCATAAATACCTATACCTATATCTCGGTAAATGATTTGAACGCAGCTTATAAAACGTTTGATTTTGTCATTTCATGTATAAATTTAAATTAATTGTATCATCAATTAATTATAAGTAACATCGTGGCACAACAAAGTTTGCGATATTTAAAAATTTGTAGGTAACTAACCGTTGCTAAACTGGCGATATATATATACCTAGATAGAATTTGTTACATCTCTTACAGAAGATGGATAGGTAATTATTCATATTCCAAGATTATATGAGATTCATTCATGCCATATGTTCTATGGACAGTGAGAAACATAAATCAACAAGTAATTAATGTATACGATACACAATGTGCAAAGACTTGTAATGAGTGTAGAAAACTGACAGTCGCCTATAAGGAATTAAAAGTGTTTACGAAATATATGTTCTGTTCCTTTTACTTTTTGAACCATCACAATAAATTCACGATCTTATTATGAAGGTACACACATAAAAATATAAGTATCTACTTATTTTTAAATCAAACATACGGATAACAAGAAAACCATAAGTTTATTCTTAATAAACGTATGCTTCATTTAACTTAAATATGCTAAAAGAACCGATGGTTTTCTTGCGCATACATAAATATATGTTTTGTGTACGTAGATACTTACGAGAAATCAAATCATAAACTGTACAAAATTAAAAATTTGCCAATAAGTATTTCCCAGTTTTTCTCTTGTTATGTTTTAATTTAACGATAGCAACAGATAAATAATATTTAAATATAATGGAAACTCACTCGTCAATAATTTTCTTACAAATTTCGATGTTTGTGATAAAATACAAGAATAACTAATTGTAAGTACCTTCTATGTCTAATACTTATAAGTAATAATAATGAAAAAAAAAGAAAATATCCATAAAAATTATAGATAATAAATACAATTTTTATGTAAATAAAATGAGTTGCATATTTTCTCAATAACTCTATTACTTAATTAAATTTGGGACATAATAAAAATCGAATTACATTTTCAGCATGCCATACATCATCCACAAGTCATTATTATAATTAATTAAATAATAGACGTTAAAGTTAAAAATTAATGAGTAACAATATACGAAGGAGTTGAAAGAACATAAAATATTAAAGGTTATAATGTGTTAAAATGTGTTTAAATCAAAAAGCGATTGACCAGGAAATAAGCAATAATTAAGTTGAGTTAAATTTAATTAGTTTATTTCCTGTCGAAGGACTCTTTGGGTAATTATCTTCTCGATGTTGTTGCTCATTAATTTTCAATGTAAACGTCTGTTATTTTAATTATAACAACCTGATGATGATGTCTGTCACATCGAAATATCTCGTCAATTTTTAATCATGCAAATTTTAATTAATATAATAAATTTATCAGAATTTTATATTGGTAGTTGATTTATAGCTGATTTCGGTTCAATTTTTCATTTTTCAATGGGAGGAGCTATGTTCTGTTCTTAGAGATTCGATAATTTATTGATAGATATACAACTCCACGCATCGTAGCACAACTACACAAGTAATTACTGAAGGTTCGATATACGCAGTGCATACACCTGCTTATATTCAAACATACAGACGTAAAACTATAGTGACATACATGTAAAATTTTGATAGTGTATCTGTCTGTATGAATGAATAAATATGTCACTAAAAATACTATGCGTTGTGACATAAACACCGAAGAAGTAGATAAATGAGTTATTAAGTACCGAAAATGACCATTTTAAACGTCTATTTAAAATTGTGAACATGGGCGTTTTAACAGAGTATAAGCAGATACCTAGACGTATATATTTCTAGACTGGAGATTGATAAACTTGACTCGTGCTTGAAAATGAAAAGAGATTCCGGTATTTTCATTCAACTGCTTAGGTAAAAAGATGTATCGGTTAAAACAATTAATTATACGAAGAACTCGCACAGTTTTTAATGATTTAATACTAAACCCAAAGTATCCTATGATTCATACATAAATGTTAGTTTTAATTTGTAGGTATACTACGACCGAACATTTAATTTAAAAATGTCACTAATGTGACATCGATTGTCGTACCTAATTACAATTAATGAAACACACACCTAAATATCACGAAATAATTGAGAAAAGTTCTCTATATATCTATAGTTTTATGAGATATTACAATATTATATTTTCACATTTCAGCACGAACCAAGTACCTATATTGTATACAAGGAACAGTTAACTGGAGTTAAAAATATTCTTTAATAAGCAACAACATTGTTAACTAGCATGAGATTGTAGAAGTATTCAAGTGCTGCAGCGACGATGACGAAATATTCGCCAATTTCGAAAGAATTGTGTAGAAATTACGCGTAGGGCGGATCCTCGTCCGAAGAAAGTACGTCGGGTGTAATTATAGAGGAGAGTATTAGGAAGGTTGCAGTGCCATATTTACTTATTTGAATAAGGCAGTTGGTTAGCACAAATAACGATTATGAAGTTAAAATTTCGCCGGTGGAATAAAAACGTCTTTAATGTAGATAGATTGTTCCGTTAATTGAAGATCTATTGATGTATTGAAGTACAAACGCCGTAATAATTTTACTTTATGATTTTTTTTTGTTTTGTACTGCTTTCATAGCGTTTTATATTTAACCTTTACAATGTTTATGTAGTTTCTTGATCTCGGCCATATGGCGGCGCTAATTACCTATAAATTATTTTAATAATTCTAAAAAAAAAAATAGGAATACGTCAGGAGCGTCAAAAATTGAAGTGGCAATAACAGTTTTCGTCTGTATGGCAAAATTGTGATCTCCGCATCATATCGCGTGTAGTCGATATTTTAATCGTGTTCTGGATACTAACTACAAATTCCTCCAGGCATTAGTAAATTATCTGCGAAGATAAGGTCAGGCTCCTGTATCCTTCGCTTCGAATTACCTTGGCGGAATACTTGCGATCACATGCTGCTTTTATTAATCTTGCGCATGCAACCTATGTTACTCTTTCGGCCATTTAGCAATTGCTTTTATTACCTACTTTTGAAATTGATTATTACTTAAAAACTGAAAATTTTATATTAATTTACCTTAATATTTAAATTACGATGGATCAAACTTTTTAAAACAAAATGTTTGCCATTTGCTTTTAATTCTACTTAAAAATTGCAAGTAGGAGTATTTTAATTGGAAATTAAATTGTTTGGCCAACCGTTTAAATAATTTTAAAAGTTATTTACTGACTTGCTTTTCCTTTTGTTTCTTTTGCGAGTAATCTTGCGCAAAGGTTATTTATTAGTCCTAGATGACATTACAAATATTTAGATTAAAAAATTAATTACGCGATTATTATCACATTATTTTGTTTCTTAACGTTATCTGCATTTATTTTCGTTAAATCCTATTCCACACTTTACGTTTCATTTTTAATTGAATTTCTTTTGTTGTTTTCGCTTTCTTAATTTGGCGATTAATTTATCGATAAGTAAACAAATTAAGTAAAGTTCGTATTAATTAACCTTTTGGGAATCGTTCGTCTTCGCGACTGCAGTAGTAATCGAAATCCTGCGAGGAACATCTACAGCCATCGTCAAAATCGTGTTGATAAAAAATTATTATTAATATGATTAATTATTGAAAATATACAATATACATATATCCGGAAACCGAAGGATTTATTTTTGCTAGATACAGAATCAAGTTATGAATACCTACCTACCAGAAATTACAAGAAACATAATCAAGGATCCTTATGTATCCAATATGACGTGCAGATAATATTGCCCGAATACAGTTGCTCGAAAGGAAAAAGTCCCTACAAACGTAGTCCCAGGTGCACGCGTTAACAATGACGTGTGGTTTTGGCGAGTATTCGACCGCTCCAAAAACTACGGTTAGTGTAAACGAGGTGAGTGACTCGTGCAGACGAGGTGAGCTTAGGTTAGTGTAGATGGGGTGAGTCTAAACTCACCTCACCATAAATATTATACAATATCTATTTTAAAAAATTTTGTGGTCGAAATGACCTCTCGTCGAAACGTTCTCGCGTCAAAATGAATTCGCGTGAAAAGTCTCGTGTTAAAATGGGCGGCGTTGAAACGTTCGCGTCAAAACGTCATAAACCCTCATAATTATAATGACTAACAGGGAGCTGCGACGAATGTATGTGTACGCGTCCGCAGGTTGCAATTGCACAAACAATTAAAGCTCAAGATCTGCTGTCCGAGCGACCTTGAAGCGTGCTGCATAAACGGGGAATGTTAAACTGAGTCCCGGAAGACTCACTTCTTTCCAAGATACGGGCACTGTACGAGGGTGCCTAATAATTTTGATGATGACTGTAGTTAAAGCAAATTTGAATCGTTCTATTTAGGAACATCTTCATTCACTTACCGACAACTAATTGAAAATTGCAAGTCACTTAAGTACGATAATTCAACAGTTTCGTTTTTGATTACTTATCTATTTTGTTTAACAAAAATTAATTTACTCCCCCGTTTAAGTTACTATTAAACTAGTTTAATCATGAACTAAGTACGTCGACAATCAAAAGAACTAATACACAATATTAGTCACGTAACAACATCAACCATATGTAGTTGATGAAGGACAAGCCAGGTCAATTCGATTTGAAAATAGTTTGTTACATCCGCTATGGCCTAATCTTCAGAAGTTCGAATGAGTCTCTGGGACCCAAGAATCGAAAGCTGCGTCCAATTTATATTAACTTCGTCTAAACTCTGCAGGTGTTTAGGAATGTATTAGAATGTACTAATTTCTGAAATACCTATTATTATATATATAAACTTTTCCGGACAGTGAATACGTGCACGCACGTCGTGTATGTGCTTGTGTCAAAAATTATTATTTTTTTTGTATTCGCAATTACGCAATCATATAGATATCTTTAATCTCAAACAAGTTAAAATGATATAAAACAACATGTACTGATTAGCTTTTACTTTTATTCAAGAAAAAATCAGAAAGAAGTAAATCAAAATGTACAGTAAGTAACTTTCGTTGACATAAAATTTTGATTTGAATTAAATGCATATCTAATAATTATTGCACTGTCAAAATGAGCTTATTATTTTAAAGATGATTCAAAACCGAGACCAAAAAGGCAAAATTAAAAAATGAGTAATCGATAGGTAAGAGAAATAGTTCAACAACGTATTTACCTACCCATTTTAAATAATTAACTTTATAGGACCAATAAAGTGAGAGATTAAAGCGCGTCTCGTCTTTACTGTTTGCGTCATTACGCTCCTATAAATAATTTTCAAATGCGAAAATTACTTTAGTAAATTAGAATAAATGTATTTTTGAAAGTTCTTTTTAAAAAACTTCTACAATGTTTCGAGCCTTTTTCCGACTGTCGTAATTGTAATGCCGATACGGTCTTGTCATATTAATATCAGTCGCTTCTGTTGGACAACTACAGATATAGTAATCGCGTATTTTATTAATGCGTATTACTACAGCATAAAATGCTCCAAGCACAATTTGCCGACAGACGGACCTCACATTAGGGTATATAAATTACTCTAAACTGATTACCATTATTGTAATTCAAAATTGCTTTTGTTGTTTTACCGACTAGTAATCGGACATACTATATTATATTTAGATAGATACCTTGCCTTTTATGATCATCATTATTCCTAATTTTAAAATGTCAGAGAACATTTGATTTTTAATTAAAACAAAACAATAATTATAGGTTTTTCATATAAGCGTTTAAGATAAAGTTATGAATATTTAATATAGTTTACCTTATTTAAATGCTATTATTTAATTGCAAAAAAAAAAGATTATACATGTCTTAATGTCACATTTTCTGTTTTTAAACTTCATCATTTTTTTTTATTGTTAGCGAATAGTAGATAAATGAGTGTTTGAATAAAAATATGATTAATAGCTTTATAATTTGATCTTTAAGCTAGTCACGATATAGAATGGAAAATAAGAGAGGTAATTTAATTGTTTTTAAACGGCGTTATAGTGGATAATTACGTAGTAATATTTACAACTTCTCAATATATTATAGGTGCTTAAATAGTTATCTGTAATATATCTGCATATACTGTGCATAACTGGCAATTGAAATTGACCTTCTTATAAACAACTTTAAATATAATAAATACATTACTATTTTTTTAAATTTAAAATAGGCAACACATCGATATAAATAATTAAAATAAGAAGTCTATTCTATAATAAATTTGTTATTTTCAAAGGCCCATTAAAAAAATTAATAACCAATCGCAATCGAGCTTTTCATACGTTTCCACAGTGATAACATGTTAGCAGGGCGTTCAAATTAAGAGATCCCCAAAATAGACAAAATTAACTAAAGAATGTAAGTTAGTAATTAGCAAAATTACAAACGAACTGTTTTCATATAAGTAGATGTTGAGATAATTCAGGAATATTAAAATTGAACTCTAAAGTAATATTCAAATTAGTTTCAATCGCGAAAATTCCCAATTGGTTCTGAAAGTTTTTATCCTCATTTCGGTTTTAGAACATACCTATTAATACAATCTTTACCGATTGAATTTTTACTGCTTAAAATAATTTAATGTAGTCTTATTTTTGTAATTATCAGATAAATGCCAGTGAAATACTTATATTATTGTGTAGTAGTATTATTTTAACGTTTCGCCTTTACAAAGTGATTACGAAAAATATATTTTACTATAATAATAACATTGTCTATCAGTTAGAGACCGATGCCGACGACAAAAATAATTTCTAAAAATTTAATTCCTCACTTGTTCAACTATTAAGTAGATATAATTAGGTATAGGGTGTAAAAATTGGTAATAGATAGTATTCCAGAATTTTAGCGAATTTTCATAGAAATAAAGCTATTGCAACCAGTCTGATGACGGAATCCAGATATGCCCTTTTGAATTTTCTCCGATCTCGATCCCTAGATCACGAAAATATAGGTCGTTCATTTTGGGTCGAATTTTAGTTGAGTTGAGTTTTTTGACATGTGACATGGACATTCGATACCGAGACTTGCGTGCGAATGGATCTTTAAACGTGTCAGTTAGATTTTTAATTTTTTAATGTTCTCATTATTTGTTTATAAAATTAGAAACGTAGGTACTACTTATTGTCACAATGTTTATACAACAAGTTACCAAATTTGTCTATATCTAATCAATTATAAATTGTTCAATATAAGATCTATAATAATAAAATATAAAATATTTTAAATGATAAAAGGTGTCGTCTGCACTATGTTCGAAAAGTAACCGTAACGGATGTAGCTGGTTTCCTTTTAGCGTTAACCAATGAATTAAAAATAATCGTATCAGATTTAAAAAATGAAATAATTTTTGAACCTTAAAAATTGAAAGAATTTTGAAACAACTTCCAAGAATCGACTGATTGTGAGGCCGCCGTTAATGAGCGCGCAAAACGTGAAAATAACATAACTATGCACCTGTAGTACCTTGGTAATTTAATTAGAATTAATTGCGTAAATCAATCTATAGCAACAAATGCAGGTAGGTACTGATAAAAGTATCAAAACAAGAATGATGCCGAAAAAATAAATTCGGTTACCAACAACAAATAGAGCATGTGTAGCGGGCAGGTAAAATTGTGTAGCCCCACATTCCACAAAAATAACACGTTGAGGATGAAAACGGTAATTATAACTACTAGATTTAGTAAAGAACGGCAATTTAGGTATCCCAAAATCCAAGACAGGCGTCAGTCAGTCGCCGGCTTATTTTTCTCCCTTCAACGATATAATGCGTCTTCACTTTCGTTATATACAGGGACCTCGCAAAAAGTTGCCCCGATTTCACAAAATCGCAGATCAAATAGTAGTCGAGTTAAAGTAATAAGATTTTTTGGAAAATGTTTAGAATTTTTATATTTTTTTTTACATACACATCAAATCGATAGTGAATTTTATCAGATGTGACTGTGGCAACAATTCGCTTCGATATTTAAGACTACATATAGTGTCAAAATTTGGAACAATCACACCTCATAACGATATGATACGGCGCACTATCGATTTAATGTGCGCAGAGCGATCAATGGAACACATTGAGACTTATTAAGATAATTATGTAAAAAAAATTATAAGTTTCTGAGTTTATGAGTTTTGAATTATGATTTTGTGAAATCGAGGCAACCTTTTTCGATGACCCTGTAATAAAATAATTAACTGATCAATTATTCGTAAAATATGTAGGGGAAGGTCGGGTAGCCCCGGACACTTAAATGAAGTAGAAATATAAAATACAATCTACAAATGTCAGTTTATATTTTAGCATTAAAATAGAGTAAGGAACTTTGTTAATCGTACTAATGAAAAAAAAAAGGATATCTTAATTATTGTAACTAGAATATTGAAAAAACTTTTCCAAAGGTTTTCCAACGTGTTTACTTACTTAGTAATTGTACTGTCCGGGGCTACCCGACCTTTCCCTACTTTAAAATAACATAATATCAAAATAGTCTAGTACGTTAGATATAATAATCATTTAACGAAAAAACCTACTTAGGTATATCTTTGGATATATTTCGATATACATTATCTTAACAAATTACGTTGACCACGGTGGATGAACTATGTTTTTTAAAATAATAATCGGTTTCCTGGAACTAATTTTAATTGTGTTTTCTCATTAATGGCTCTTGGCGCAAAATTGTTAAATTATAATAATTTCTTTAGTTTACTATCGCTTTTTTATGTATTTTTAGTACGCTAAACTCATATTAAATATAATTATGTATTACATTGCCACGAAAATTTCTTGTCATTAAGGACAGAAATGTAGGCACTAGTACATCTTTTACCTAATTATTTTATCGTTATACAAATAAAATAAAAATAGTTTAATGCGCTTACCGAGTTATTTATGTATAATATTCGGTTATGTCCCAGATCCCGTGCACTGGATTAAGAAAAATGCCTTACCTGAAACAAAATTGAAATTGTAGCTTAATGTATTTTTAACATGTAACTTACAATTATTAGAAAACATTCAATTTGCTATTCTATGTAAATATAAGGTTAATTTTAACTTTAATTCATTTAATTTTGTATTTTGTTATACCTATCTATTTATTAAAAAGTATATGTAAAAAAACACGTTTATGATAAACCACGCATTTCGAAACAAAGTGATGACATTTATCGTCGATTAAATGTTTTCCTCCGTCATAGACAAAATAAAAATGGCAACACTGATGATCTAGTTATACATATAAAAAACTAGAAAAAAGTTAATTAAATGATTATTTTTATAACCTCTTAACAAAAGCTTTTTCATCGATTACACATTCCTTTGTCTTCCTTTCTAATTTACAGTTTGTGACAATAGTTTTTGTCCGACGTCTTGCTCTGCATTAGGATCAAATTAAGTCGAACTTGAAATAAAAACGTTTTATAGGTAGTTAACGTAAGAGTAATTTAACAACATCGTAACTAGGTACATCCACTGTTATCTATCATTATAAAAAACGAATATTTTAAAAGATTTAAAAAAAAATTTGATCTACTTCGATGGCTCAAAGTCGCGAAAATACTTCAAGTATAGATAATTGAATTATGGTAGAAAAGGTATTTTATCGAAGTAGATAAAAAATTATCGATTAATTATTTTTAGTTACTGTTAAAAAAACTTTCATAATATATAGAGAAGCTTCGTGTAAAAAGTTTCTAAGTAACATATTTGCCAATTTGGATTTCTTACATTATCTTGTACACAATTGGCTGTCAGATTTTTTCTAAAACGTACCTAATTAATTAGTCGAATTAATGTATCTGTTACTACAGCAATGTTCATATTTTTGTGCTAAGTCATAAAAAGTACCCAAAGTTTCTTATCCATTAATGTATAATATGGTAACAAGAACAGCTTTCCTCGCGTTTGTTCTTCTTTGTTGGTTTAGTGCAACAGTTAGTTACTTAAACTTATTTTTATATTTTAACGAATTTTATTTTATTTTTTGAATAGTGAGTAGTTATCGTTAGAACAAGTTTTTGTTGTGGACATTAAAATCATTTCCGTTTTTTATTTTAAACTAACAGAATGTTTTTATGTTTCCATCATTTTTTATTTATTGTTTGTGTATTACTAGTTCTTTTTGATAAATAATAGACGTGCAGTAAAAAATATACACGGTTCGTTAAAAAGTCCCCAAGTCAAAAATTATAATCAGTGACATTAAAGCGCACACCGTTACTTTTCGCATTATCAAATTAAAATTTCTATCTAAAGAAGTTGTAAAAACAACTAGTAATAAAATATTGTCCAAATCACGAAGGATAAAATTTCGAGGGCATCTTTTAAGTTAAAACGTTAATTATCTCGAAACATGAAAAAGTCACAAGAGGGACTTTTGTAGCTCTTTTTTTCAAGCTCTTCAATTGCTAGTTTGCAACTATAATATTTATTCATTTATTTTGTTGTTTTGTACTTACGTATAACTTCGGTTTTTAACAAAACATACGTATCGATGGGGGTTTTCCAAAAGGGTGTAACCCACAATTTTTGAAACAAATCAGTTGCAGTAGATTTAATATAAATTTTAAATAACAGAACAGAATACAAAATATTTCGTGTCAAGTTTTTTAAAAAGATGCTGTAAGTGCTAGAAAATTCAACCTCGAACAAGAAGAGGTACATAGATAAACGACCGAAACGTAGGTTGTCACAGAACTCAATATTATATAGACTGATTAACTTATTTAAATGCACTTATTGCCTTGTTTAAATTATTCTACACACATAGGTAGCTACTATAAGTCAGTGGTACAAGTATGTTCACTTATTAGTCCACGCTAGAATTATGTATTATCAAACCTAAAGTTTGTCAAAAATAATACATAACACAGCTGTGTATTGCGTACTATTGCAGAGCCAGCTAATACTAATACAAAAAGAAAGAGGACACCGCTACATATTTACTTATATTAATCTACACATTTCATTTCAAGACAAATTTGTCCTTAAAGAATTCTGATTTTAAATTAATTTAGTCATCATTTTATGTTTAAGATATTTATAGTTACTAACACTAAAAGACAAATTATGTTTTGTTGACTAATGCCACATTTATATATAACAGCAGGCATGCTGGGAAAGAACGTTGGGAATATTTTGAAATTTTAATTGATCAATGTCAATAAAGAATACCGAAGAATGTTATTCAAGATTAAAGTAACTAAGAATTTGTCTAATGTACTATTGACAAGAGGTATTTATAATTTGACCGAGTATATGACGATCGATAGTAAACCATGTTAGGTTCATTAAATAACGTACCTATACCTAATACACACACAACAATAATATTGTTATAATACCAATAATTTAAGCTTTATTCTTATATTTTTCGAAATCAAATTATACCGACTTATAGAAAAACATGGATGCAAAATGAAGGTTGTTATTCACATATTTAATGAATAATTAACTTATAAAAATTAAGATTTCTGTCTATTGTTAACTCTACTTAAATAGAAGGAGCCATGTAAAAGTGATAAGTAATAGATTTAACAGATGAAAATTATAAAAAAATCGTAATGAAAAATTGGCGCCTTTAGTAAAACACAGCGTAAAAAAGAATATGTAAAATTTCAGAGCATTTTTTTATGATTAGGTACCTACATAAAAAAAGTGTAGATACCTAATAGATTATTTTCAAGTTAGATTTACTCTTCATTTTAATTATTAAGTAGATACTTATCTATAAATATTTAGGTACACAATTTAAATTTCAAATAATGAAGCTCCTAATATAATACCCGGAGAAACGTTGCACCGGCAAATCTTATGAACGACACTATATAACTATCTATGTATATATTATATTCCAACATTCTTTCTAAGGAAGGAGACTAGTTAAAAATTTACAACTCACGATAGAAAACCTTCGCAAGTAAAATTATGAAATGTGAAACCGCACGATAAAATCAAATTCCTATTCGAATGTTAACGAGCGATATGCTTTCGAACGCTTTTAAACCTCAGACCATAGAGTAATTTCTGTTTCTTATTTTATTCAAATAGATGTTTATTCATGTTTGAGAAGCATACTATCTGCGACGATTATAATACCATCTCCAAAAAAAAAACGCAAAAAATTAAAAATTTAATAAATTTTCAAACAGTAACAACGGCATGGAATGTCGAGGAATTAAATGCTTCACAAATCGCACGTGTGCAACGCTGTATAGGTATTAAATAACAATACGTGAGCACGAAAATATACCTACGTAAAATTATAATTGAAATTAGGTCAAATAAGTACGATATTTCCAAACATTTCGTGAAACAAACAGGTGGAGAGGCGCGGTACGTAACTTATCAATTTTTATTATGTTTAGACAGTTTAATTACCGATACAAACATTGTATTTTTGTTGTTCCATGTAGATCAGGAATGTTCATTTATTTTGAAAACCTTGATCGTAAAATTTGTGGTGGTGCTTTTCACGAACAATTAAGTCTAATTTAATAACTATTTACTTAAGTATGCATTTTATACCATTTAAACTGAAAGACTCCATGTCGAAGTTTTTATTAACTGATGGTTTATTTTATTTTTTTAAAATTATTAGGTTTTACAAACATTCGTGTAAGTAAACTAGTATTGTGGTGAAGATGTGTGAAACGTGACTTTACACACTCTATTTGTACGCGACTAAACATCAGAGATATATGAAGAAAGACGTTAAAATGCAGTTGAGAAACTGTCGTTACATAAACGCACTTACAAAACGACCATTACGTAGAAAACAAGAGATAGCCACCGTATAAAATATTTTCCCACGGAAACAGCCATCTAAAATGAAAATTATCGTAATTGTATGTTACATGTATAAGCGACCATATTACGGATAGCAAAATAAAAATGCATAAAAAAATAACCTAAATAAATAAATGTTATGCTGAAAGGATGCGAAATTAACGTTATTGTAAAAAAATAAATAGAAAACGTTCATCGAATTCAAGTCGTAATCATTGTGTTCGCAGACACCAAGGATACATTAAGGATACTAAACTATTTAGATTTTGTAACGGAAAAGGAAATACCTAGTTTGATGTGCGCGAAAAAGAATGCGTCAGGTACCGATATTCGGCCTTTGTTCTAGTGACAGAAAATAAATAATTAATCTCGCAAAACGTGTTTTATTTATTCACAAACTGTATCATATTCATTTGCGAAACTGCCAAAACTTTAATGTAGCACCTAGTCCACCTGCAATTAAAACGCGTTCAAGAACCTCGTGGTCAAGAATAGTTGTTGTTATAAAAAGAACGGCTAATATAATCGGTGGCGTTGACTACAACATGTTTCTCGGTACAGGTTTAATTAAACCGTACATTTTCCTTACTTGTCATTGTTGTTCCTATAAAGGCGAACAAATTAAATTTGCACAGGACAATCAGGGAACCGATAAACCTGCCCTAAATAATACGGCCGATTTTTTAATCGTTCTTGAAAATCGGCATTTTGCACTACATAATATTAGCTACAGTCCCACATAAGTATTTATTGGTTTTTACAATATGTCGATGTTAATCTAAAATTAAAATATTCGCCATCACGAGCTTTGTTTGATTAGATTTTTTTTTTAATTACAAAACTATTAGGTACCCACATCATTTGCATTTCTAACGTCAATCGACAATTTCAAACTTAACGAGTAAACAAAATTAATTTTAGCAAAAAGATTATATGGGATGTAGAAAAAATGTTTGCATATTCCTAGGTACAATACCTACATAAATTATTTACAGCACGTTCTATATTAAGAAATGGCTGTTGTATTTTAGCGAAAGCACTTCTTAAATAAGTAGATAATCCTTTTTGGACTGAAAAATGTTTTAAGAGATAATCAAATGTGTTCGAGTTACTTTTTTTTTAAACGATAACACGTATGATATACTAAGCCGTCACGAAGATGATGAGATTTTGAAATTGAAATGTGACCGGAATAATTTCCACAATTACATGTTGCCAGATGTTTTTAACTGTACTGTTGCGTGCAATCGACAGTGGAATCAAAAAAACTGGTAAGGAATTATTTTGTTTAAAGAGAAGTCGTGCTGGAAATACGACGTAGGAATCTAATGAAAAAGCTAAAAATGAAAGGAACAGAAGATTTATTGCTATACGTTCGTCTTTCTCAACTAATACTTATTATGGTCAGTTTGATTGTCGATAATTAATTACTAAATTCACACATACTTAGGTACTATAAATGAATAAATGAAAATCGTCGTTTTGCTTATAAAAAAATTTATGGCAAGTGTTGAAATAATATTATTTTATTATACCTACGATACTAATATGATCGCTCAATGAAATACCTACCGAATCCTCGTTTTAATTCCAGCAATAGTTAATCGTGGAAACGACATGGTAATTACCAAAACATGACGTTATTTACTAATAAATTCGAAAAAATAAAGGCATACGAATGCTGCAAATGCAAAAACGAACACGGAAAGTGTGAACTAAAGCCGTCTCCTTCCTTAATTAGTTATAAATGCTTTTAGCTAATTGCACTCATTGTAGTGTGCGATTGCCAAGATACTTTCGAATATAAAAATAAAAGACCATTAGTGCTTTGCATAAAATACTAATTACTGCTGCATAGGCAACGAGACATACTATAATGAGCAATAATGACTTTTATTATCCTTTTCTTGTATTTAAAATATTAACGAAATGATCCATTATTTATCGGAAATTATTTACTCAGGTTCTTAATATGCATATAAATTAAAAGTAATTGTATATATTATAAGATAGGTTTATCTATCTAATAATGTAAAATTTATTATCAATATAGTTTCTCTAATGATCGTATTAGAAACAGCATTGCCGTGCTTAAAAGGTACTCAAAATGATACAAATCTTACAAATAAATATTAAACAGGAAAGACCTGATAAATATCTACACTGCATGTAGTATTACAGGCTTGACCTGTAATAATTCAATGAAATCGAAGACTTTATTTCTAAAACTTTAAAATAAAATTTAAAACAATGATTTTTATGTAGGTATATAATATCTACATAAATATACATACCTATATATGTATTTGTCGTTAAAATCGTTAGTAAGTAACAATATTTTAATAAGATTGCACGATACAATAAATAAATATTCGTAATAAATTAATACAAATTAATATGTCTGTTAAAAATAAACGCAAATAATGAAAATTTTGGGAAATGACTCATTAAAATTGAAGGCTAAACTAAATGTACTAAATAACGTGATAAAATTACAAAAAATAGTCACTTTAGATCTAAAAACCGCGTTCTTACGTAAAATGTTAAAATATAAATTAACCAAGAAACGTACCTACTCAAAATTAAGCTTGGCAAAACTATACAAGTCATAATTTTCTATATATATAAGAAAAGCGAAAGGAGGCTATATCTGATAAAAAATATTCAATACCTATATATTTATTTATGTATGTAGCTGTTTGGTATATGTTTTCCGATCGTACGATATTTTATATAAGAATAATACAATAGAATAGCGGGCGATATAAAATATTTTCTAGTTGCAGCAATTCTGCTCCGCATGTGTTCTGTTGCAACGCCTTCTTTTCTTCTCCTATTTCTACCGGAATTTACGATTATGTGCTATTATTTTTATAACATCTCTTGTTGTGCCCCGCTTTGTACTCAATTTATGTTCTACGTGAAACTAACTAAAACGTACCAAACTTACATTTAAAGGAGTATTTGTTTATTATATTATTCAATGCGAATAATTAAAATCAATATTAAATATTATTAATTATTATAATTATGAATTCCACAACGCTTTGTTATATTCTCAAGAATAAATCAATGTTTTTCCACTATAAATCGATTTTAATAAGTACCCTATATACTTATAATTGACGTAGTCTTTATTGCGTAAAAAAGGTATAATTATTAAAGTAATTATGTGAAAATATTGCTTAAGAATTTGTTATACCTAGAATGTTTTAATTAATACTTATAATAATAATTAGTTTATGTGGGTATAAGTACCTCTATCTCTAGTTAATTATCACGATATATACTTCAAAGCTACCTGTAAAAGACGCAATTTAGACTTTTTCTCGATTATTCTCATAATGTATTCCTATAATAATTAATTATCTACTTATGAGAAACTTGTGTATAATACCTAAATAAAGTCGTTAATGTTCTCAATAAGATGCTTTAAAATTAAATCGGAAATTAAAAATGTATTATTTTTACGGCAGATATAACAGAATAAATAGAAAATAAAACGTAAGAAAATTAAAAGAAAAAGCTATAGATGTTGTTATCTAACTATATGAAACGTATCATGGTAAAATTACTAGTGATGTACAGTATTAACACAGTATCACTGTTAGTCCACCTCGATTTGACAGTTCGTAATAATTTATTCTTTATCACCATCTAATATGTGCCGCAACCAAAATTTATAACAACCTTTAAGCCGAATATAACTACAATAGTAACTTGTTATGCGAATTCATATGGGTTTTCGAAAGGCCATATCGATAATGGAATATATCATACTGTATGTAGTAATACGAGTGGCATCAACTTATCCGAAAATTATTTGTACTACGAAATTTAAAATATGTAATTAATGCAATTTCGGAATAGATTGAAATAGTCCGGTACTATTTCGCATACTTTAATAATTTCGAACTTTGTGAATAGTACATCTTATTGTTCGCGTATTTGATATAATATTTGGAAGCATCGTTTCCGAACTATGTATTTCCATAATTTCATGCTACTACGTTAAATTGCTAAATGTCGGTTGAACTAACACATGAAGGTTATATGCATTTATAAGATCGATTTCTAAAATAAAATTTTGTACTACGTAATATTGTAATACTGATCATTAAAAGTAAAGGATTTGAAACGTTTGTGTTATTATTTATAAGTTATAATAAATGAAACGTTATAAAGTTTAGGCGTTCATTTTGCTTATTTTGAGTATTAATCGATTATCCGGAATATCTGTCTTCCGGACACTATCGATCCCCAATTAATCCGTATAATCGATGCTCTACTGTAGTTTAAATATCCCCAATCAAATGGTCGGTTAAACTGAACACAACTGAACACGGGTGCAATATAACCGTCAATAAAAGCTTACAAATAAAATAAGAAATTCAATAAAAAAACTGTAAATCAATTAACAGTCAATTTCAGTCTAATACTGCATATTAAAAAGTCGAATTCAGTCTGGATTCTGAACATTCTGGCCTTTATTTATTGTAAAAATAAGGTTGATAATACACAAGAGTAATTAAAAAGTTTAAGGCCTATCAATTTTTCTCTATTTGAGAAAAATCCTCGTGTTCTTTTCCGTTTGTTTTGCGTATAAACAATTATCGAACGGGAGAAAAGTAGAATGAGAAGGACTAATTTTCCCAAAAATAGGACTATTATTCCTACATTTCATTTTTCTAGTTTAAAATAGGAAAAGTGGAATATCCGAAAGGCCTGCATTATATCAACGCAGTATTTGCAGAGTAACTTAACCCATAAAAAGTAAATTTTAATAGAGCGCACATTTTGCATCGTCGCGTAGCGATATAAGCAGATACGTTTCGCGGAAATACGAAATCGATTTTTCCGGTGAAAAAATCGGAATATTGTTACCAGCTTTTAACAGATTATGTCTTTGCCTTAGATGCATAAGATAGTCAGAAAAACTCCTTTTCACAAAAAGTGTGAGTTATGGCGATGCATTATTGTAACAACTATTTGAAATTTCTATTAATTCAATGTATCTTTGGTATTAATTATGAAACGGGCACCGGCGCACAAATGGAAAATAACAAACTATTTTAAATATTCAATAAATATGATTAAATCAGAAAAAAATTTAAAAACTTCCAATAATTCCTGGTTTAAAATTAGTCGTGTGGAACAAATTGATAAAAGGAATTATTTACGTGACAATTCGTCTGCATGTGTAGATAGTTTTATCTCGTTTAAATGGGAACAATAAAAGTAGGTATTAATAATACCCACGCATTTCAAAAGAATGATCGTAACTTCTAACTTAATAAATTTAGTTGACTACGGACATTTAAAAAATTACTTAAAATATTTTAATACCAGTTATAAATTATTATTAACTAACACAACGAAGAAATATTATTTGGTTTATAAAAGATATGATTACCTACCTACCTACCTATCTAGAACATTACCTACCAAAATTTAATTAAATAACGAGCCCGTTTTTTGAAATATCGTAATATTCGAAAAATAAGTACCTATACCTATAAAATTATATAAATGCTAAGCTAACTAGATAAAATATTAAGTACCTTTTCCAAATTTTTGTTGCATATGAATCCCTCGCAAGTAACACGAAAGTTCACAATTTAAATGTCCTTTTGCACAAAAGGTTATTACGTACGAATCGAAACACACATAATACGCGATAAACACGAAAAATCAGTTTATAATGTAGGAGTACTTAATAAGAATTGTCGAATATCAACTATGCACGTTGAAATTATAAATTGTACTGACTAAACTGCAGATTTGCTTGTCGGTGAAGTTGGTTATTTATCTACATATTGTTAGATAAAAATGCACATGTGCTCTGATCGCAAAGGCGACGTTGCGTTATCCGCCTATTGTGATTAACACGCATGTTTATCAGTATAAAATTTAATTTTAATTTTCGATCATTGTTTCAATTCAATTTCAACATTGTTAAATTATTATTTATTTAAATCGTTTAGTTTCTATTACTTTAGTAAATAAAACTAATTCTTTTAAGTGCCTACATAGAAAATTAATTACTTAATTCGTTTAATTAATTTAATTCGATATGTGTCCAATAAATTACATTTTTTGTAATAAAATTTCAAATTCGTAATAGGTATAAGACCAACAAAATGATAAATATAACGTCACGCCGTAGAATTTTTATCTTCATTCACGTGCTCATTTATATTTCCTATTAATAAGCTCATACGTCGACGGAAAATTAAAAATAGGTACCTACTTACATTTAAAATAGAGATAAATGTATCTGTTATTACGAATAAAATAATTCAATCCCAAAATCAAATCCGAAACAGAGAAAAATATAATCCAAAATCATGATAATTAATTGGTTATTGCCAATTTGCATTTTAATATAAAATAAATCGCACTAGCATTTCTGTTTACGACTAATTACTTATCTAAATTTCATAAAACAACAATTTATAATTTCCATACAGGATCGTGCACCTACCTAATATCTACTAGGTAGTAATAATTATAATAAAAAACTACATATAGCAAATATTATCGCAAATTATTTGTACAAAAAATACAAAAACTAAATATACGTCAGCAGATTTCATGTAAGTCTTTATACGCGAACATCTACACAAATCCGTTACGTAGTTATACTCGATCAACCACATAAAAATGACCACTATATTAGACCCTAAGGGAGATTTTCAAGATCTCCACCTCCCAAATACTTTGGATAGTCTAAGTAACAAGTGTGCTAAAGGGTATAGCTACATAACTATACATAGCATACAGCTATTACATATCGCCACAAGTAAATTATAACATTATTTTATGTATAACACCCCCACTATTAGATGTTCTGAAAACCCAATACACATATCTTATTGTTAGATTACCTTCAACAAAATTATTGTGAACGTTTTAGAAATATTTCGCTATCAATTTAATGCGATAAAAATCTGAACCTTCTTTTCTTTTCAACGTTATTTGCAGTCGATGCTAATCGTGGGAACCTCCTTTTTGAATAATTGTTTAGATAGGTATTAACCAACACAACGGTTCCTCCTTTCAATTAATTACGTATGATCGATTATAAAATGTGACATATTCTTTAAATTACCGTTACCTAACTGATCGAAAATAAGATATTTGCAACTCTTAATTAAAAACAACCAAAACAATTTTTTAATTGATTAATAAACTGTATTAATAATTACGACGTTAAAATTAACATTTATCCTAAATTTTGGACAAGCCAGATTATTTAAAAAGATATTCGTAGATAGGTTACTTGTCCCTTTACGTGTAAGGATATTCGATATCGCGACGGCAATTAGCCGTCAATTTCTGTCTTGTTTTTTAAACGGATGCTTAAGTATGAATTGACATTAGTAATTCCATAATTCATTTCGTATAGTAGTAGTCCTTAATGAGGGTTTCACACGTGAATGAAAATTAGAATTTAATGTTACAGCAAAGTTAGCAGTAGTTAGTTTTACTAAAGAGCAATGAAACCTGCACAAGCAACGTAGGGGCACTAAAATTACAACAGTCTCTTACCTACCGGCATAACCAGTGTGTATTGTTTGCATAACATGTTTACATATACGAGACTAGAATTAGAAAATCAAATATGTTCGTGCAACTTGTATTTGCTTTTCATTTTAATATATTGCACACGCCTAGAGTAGGTACCTAAACATTTTGTAAGTGCTGAACCGTGTAATAGCGAGTACAATTTTCATATTACAGCGAAGCCTAACCTTTATATTAAAGAACCGTATTGTTCTAGTCTCCATCATCCATTTTATGATTTTTCCTAACTTGAATATGCGCCGATGACAAGATAATTTTCTAGGCAAGCTTACGAAAGTTTTACATTATTAAGAATATTTTTATTCGAGGTTCGTTTCAGAATGACAAAGAAAAAGAAAATTCGAACGTTTCGAATTTCGACTTTTAAAAATGTCCGTGCATTACTTAAGTAACTACAAAGAAAGCAATTTAAAACACTGTGATTTATCCTGCATCTTGTGAAATGAAAGTAACATAATTCCTATTTAATTGGCATCTAAAGCCCAAGGTGTTAAAAGTAGGCAGGTATAGCGAAATAGCACAACCGAGATCTCTACCGATTTCTCGAGAAATATTTGTTAATGACTGTACAATCACATTTTCCTTGTTAACTCTTAAAAGAGCAAAAATGCAACTGTACTGCTGCAATAATAAATACCACCACTCCAAGATCTTGAGATAAACAGGTAAAGACGGAGGACACTTGACAGGGTACAGGATGGCGATAAACGTTTTCAGAAACTGAATTATTTTTAGTAATAGGTACTCTAAGAAAACGTTTTATGAAAATATGCGTATTCGAAATTATTAAAAAAATATTTATTTCGAAATTTTTAGTTTGTATAACAATTAACGCGACCGATGCCTACCGCTAAAAACGTATATATAGGTAATAAAAATTTACGTTCAAAATAATAAACGTAATTCGACCCTTTGCGTTTTGGTTAAGCATCAATAATTATTTTTAAACACGAACGAATTTGGTTAGATAAAATTTTAGCAGTAATAAGTAGTAGTCATAATTTGAAACATTTCAAATGGAGATAAAAATAAATGCAGATATCGTGGTTGATTTTTGCTAAATAATTTTGTCGAATTTTTCTCTCCGAGTTTATTTGTTAAACTGGCTGTACTGTACCGAAGTATGTACCCACTTAGGGGTGGTTTTACGACCAAACGTTTTATAGCCCTGCAAATCGTCTCCATTTGCGAAGCTGAGTGAATCAGAAGAGACTTCGATTTATTTCCATTGACTTAATGTTGAAACGTTTCCCTGGGCATATAAAAAGCAATAAAGTTTACGAAGACAGTTTTAAAAGCGTAAAACATTAAAGCTCGTTTATTGTGTGCGAATACGTGGTTTTAAAAGAAATCACTTGTCGGCGAACGGTTTCGATTTAAATTTAAATTTAAAAACCGCTAAAATTTCATAACTATCATGCGAACAAAATTAATTTCCAAAATTTTTCATTAAATGCGAATCGAAAAATTAAGTAAATTAATTGCTAAAGCACACATGCGGTGCGGTTTTTGCAACTTTGCACCATAACTGACCGTGACTATGTAATTTATATGGCGTATTAATTAAAAGTACGAATCAGATTATTCAGAAGCTCGTTAGTACGTGCTATATATTCAGTTGTTATCGCACCCTTTAAAAGGACCACCCCAACTGCAACCACCGTGGACAATATCGTAAACTGCACCAGGGACTGGTCATAAGTCAAGTGACCTGTGTTAGAACTCGTATCCTTCGGAAGATGTATAACAGTATAATTCACTTACAGTTGGTTTCGTTCCTTTCTGATATTGAGGATATCGCGAATAGAACTTTTTGTTTTCACGGTATCTTAAAAATTACTAATAAACTTAAGCACCTAACTATCTTAAGCATGCTATTTTTTCTACCTTTGTATGTTATTTATACTATATGTTAACTAAGAATGATAAGTAGATGGCTATTTGTTAAAGTAAACAAGGTGTCCCGCATATCCTGTTAATCAGAGCGAGGATTCTACGTTCAGCATACAAGTCGTAAACAGAGACCTTCGAGTCGTCAACTGTATAGGCTATTTGATTGCACTAGCTGAGCTGGCTCCAAATTAATTACGATCCTTCAGAACCACAACGAGTAAAGCGACCCCATCAAGTTTTTATAGCTACGATTATGGTACCATGATTACTAATGAAAAACATACAGGATTTATTTGAGCTTTGAAGACTCTAAAATACTTGAAACGCATTTTTCTTTAAATTATTTTGTCGCGCAACTACATGCTATTAAGCTACTATTCGCACATTTACTTCGATGAGCTTACTGATTAGTCATTTTGTAAGAGTATAAATAATAATAAACAATTCGTTTATTTTCTAGAACCTGATATTTTATGCATAAATTTATTTATTTACATTTAGACAAAATTAAACAATTATTAGCCCAGTAAAAACAGATTTTAATTAAAAAAAAAATTATTAAGAATAGCTAAATTTTTGTGTGGACCTGTCTGCCGATGTAAAAATGTACCCAAGTATGGCAGATTTAATTTTTTTGAAGACAGTAACAAAAATTCAATTGTCTACCGCCGATTGGATTTTTCCCATCATATTATATCTTAATTTCTCTAACAAGGAAGGTCAGGTGAACCGAACAGTATGCACCTATGTTCCTTATAGGTTCATAAATACTTTGAAGATATGAACCAAACTTACTAACAATACTAGCAGGGTTGTAATTAAAAAAAAACCAAAAAGAAAGTTCTCATAATAGGTGAGTGTGTTATTGATCTGTCATTGTACCTACTTATTATTTAAAAATTTAAATACATAGATCCTTCATTTTTTTAGTACAAGGACTGGAAGAATCCGAAGTAGTGGAAGAAAACATTGAGGAAACCCCTGGAGTAAATGATAAAACTGCAGAAGAAGTATAGGAAACTTCAGAAGTTGAAGAAGAGACAAACTAAGTAAGACAATTCTTTTAGAGAACAATATTAACAATACGTAATCTCCCAATTCACTAAAATCTTGTTGACATTCAGCTGATGATTGTAGCGCATAAACAGTTCTTTACTGGACATAAATTTACGAGGCAAATATTTTATCTGCTGCATTTTCTCTACATATCTTAGAACATTTTAATATGAATTCTAAATACACTCTAATTTTACTGGGCTATATCTACATTTTAAATAATTTGTTTTAAAGTCACTTTTTATATATAAATAAGACTATTGTGCAGTTGGTAGACGCATTTTAAATTCAATTCGTTTACACAATAATTTATATTTAACGTATCATAGGCTTACTTTGATTTAAAACAGACAATCCGTAAAATCGACATTAAGCTTATCTGAAAAATGGTCAACGTCCGAATATTTCCGGTAACAAATCCAAAATCATAATTTAAAAAACTACGATAATGTCAGAATAACATTTCGATTACTACGGTTCTAAAAATATTTTTAATTCAATTTAAAATGCTACTATTTAAACCGCAAACTTAAAATTCCTTCACAAATTAGTGACGTCGCGCTTTCTATTACAAAAGTTTTTATGAGCCATTTAAATATCTTCTATATAATTATTTGTGTAACATGTTGACGAAAACTCTTTTTAGAACGGCGCGATTCGCCATTAATTCAATTTTATAAAGATGCAGTATATACCGAATTATAATAATTATAGTAAAGTTTTAACGTTCCTGTTTAACAGCATATAACTAAGACATAATTTCTTCCTACAACTTGCTATTAAACATCTAAAATTTTCAAGCGGATGATTAATTATTTTGCCTAATGCAGTCACACTAATAATTCAACACCTGCCGTGATAGTAAATCTTCAAACTTAAAATTAACAAAGTTCAAAGATTTTAACAAAGGCAATTAATTCTAAGGAAATTCATTCCCTTTGTTAAAATATTTTTTGACTTGACGAAGTTTATGATTAATTATACTGGATGTCTCGGAGCATTAATTTCTTATCTTCAACAATGCAAAACTTATTAAGATGTTCTGCTACTATTGTTACACACATTGATCGAATTTATTGAATTCTAATTAGAACATGTAACTGTTGTTATCTAGTATTATTATTCATTTATAGAGGGCACCACCTGCGGCAAATAGTTTATTTAATTAACCGAGAAACGAGAATTACCCATACCTACCACAGGTGGCGGAAATAACTGACGAATAAACGATTGATAACGCGATGGCTAACAAGCACGCAATAAGGATCGGTTTATCAATTCGACTGTTAACGCTATAACCGTTAGTTAGTCGTCAAAGAGTGAAATTAACTGACGGTTAAGCGTTAACAGGCGATCGATAAACCAATCCTATCTATGGCCTATCCAAACCTATATGCAATCACGTCATCAAAAAAAAGTTACTAGATTGTTTATTTGTAATTCGGTTTAAAGTTTGGAAAGTGACATATTCTATAGATGATTTATCTGCGCACATATTAGATGGTATGAAGAAAGACTACAATTTATTAGAACTGTCAAAATACGAGGTACGAGGTGACAGCACTGTGTGAAACGTCATCATCTAGTAACCTTTTTATTGATGACGTGAATTGCATATAGGTTTGGACAAAGTATACTTAAAAATTTCCTAAACTACCAGTCGATATTCAAGCTTTCACCTACACAATTAAATAAATGAAAACATTAGCAACAGTGACGCGGCTGTGCAGTATTAAGCTGTTTGAAAGTTTCTACAAAGTGTAGGTTTTGTTGTTATTGTTTTAATAATTTTGTCTGAAAGCAGTTTTTTAAATGCCAGACACGAGCACCATAACAAAACAATTTAAAATTTGAACTTAACGATTTTAGAAATTACATCTATATTGACTTGTATTTTATTCTCGGAAACGTCGTTAATGGATTCAGTGAATTACAGTAAAGGATAATTTGATTTCATGTCTTAGAACTTACTTTCTTGAGCGTACAAAATCTCATATCCAATAATATAATTCTGTACCACTACCTAATTATTTATTTAAATGGATATATAATAACACAGGCGAGGCGGTACATTTATCACAATAAAATCGTTAGTTACATTCTCACGGCATCGGTGCCTTTTAAAATTTACCTTCGAATAAAAGGTTTGTTGTTTGTTTTTAAAACGATTTAAGAAATTATGACAAAGTGTAACGTAAAAAAGTTAGATAGCTTAGATACCAGATATTAACGAATTCTAAAAACAAAAAACGCAGAAAAGTTAAATAAATTCTGGAACACGTTAACTAATTTCCGCTATTTCGGAATTTTTACATTTAACATAATTTTTATGAATAAATAAAACGTGTTAATAAGCTACAAAACATTTTTTAATGCCTATATTTAATATAATTGGATATTCCAGTTATAAGTTATTTGTGTTACAGTTATTTGTATTGCCTTTGATAGAAATACATAAACATTAGAAAGATATATTTAAAATTGGTCGGTGATGGACTGAAGCTACATCGCTACGTCGATGTCTATAAATGTAATTGCCGATAGAAATGCAATAGAAAAACAGGTAGGTGCGCATTAAGATTTAATGCGAATAAGGTAGATTATCTATTAAATCTACACGCATCAAAAGATACTCTATTTAAATATAACACTGTATATAATTTTTCTGGCAATAGATTGTAAATGACGTTGAAGTAGAGATTACTCATTAACTTTCTCAATGTGTATTTTTTACTACGTGAGAAAATGTCGACTACACAGGTAGGTATTTGTTGACAAAACACATAACACTTAAAGTCATAGATATTATGAAGGTAACGGATTTTGAAACATCCACTGATGGTATTTGTCAATACTTGTAAGAGGAGTGTAGAAAATATTTAAGATGATGAATTCTTCATAATTTTATTATTTTAATGCAATATACCTACGTATAGGTACAAAAAGTAGGAAAATAAAAAATCTAAAATCGTTCATAATAAAGTAAATGTAAATTTTTTTAACGCGTTGCTAGAAATGTCGTTTTGAGTGAATGTAGTCCCTATTTTATAAGTTACCTAATAAATTTAAAAGCTTATTACCATATCTACATAAACATTAAAATTATGATTTTAAGTACGAATTTAATTCTTACAGCATTAATAATTCTCTCAAGTATAAATACGCACAGATTTAATGCCTTTCATAACCTGCATTAAACTCATCAAGCTCAATTTAATGTGAAATATGAACGCGCGCGTCTTCAAATTTCTCGTAAAGTTTAATTTTTTAGAAATACGTATTACTAGGTACCTTATGCATGTCGTTTTGTATTTTAACTACAATTTAAATTTTCGACTCAAACAATGATTATTTTAAATTCAAGCTAAAGCGTAACAATTATTTCTGTTTTTAATACCTAACTGTTTTTCTGAATCAACAACCATATCAAAAATTCTTACATTTCTAATTAATCCGTTAAAATATGTATAGGTAATTAGTTATCGGTAAATACATTCAATATACCTATATATAGGTAACATTTCATTAAATCAACTACCTACTGCCGAATCTTATGGTGGCGGTTATTTACTTTTAACGAATTTAAAAGATAAGTTGTTTGTACTTTCAGCAGGTTTACAGAGTCCGATAATTTCAAATCAACTTGACCGGAGCCACGTTGGTTAATTCCAACAGATTGCAGCTTTAATTTATTCAAAATGCTTTTATAAATCGCCAATCAATTATTATTTTTTGTATTTCTTTTTATTTTTATATTCGATACTTCTTGCTAAGAAAAATATGTTAAAATACCTGTATGCAAAAAGATGTGCGCGGTACGAGTATATAAAACAGTTTTCAACCAATATTGAACAACAACAATAATAAATAATAGATACTTAGCCACTAGAGTTGTAGTTAGTTATAAAAACATAATCTTCATATAAAAGGTGTCCGAGTGAAAATAAGAATACATACTTATATTACTGCGAATGAAGCCATTAATTAATACTTTTCTCATAGACATGTAATTTGTAAAATAACAATATCTATGATTGAACGAAATCCTCAATTAAGCTGTCGAACGCGGTTATATTGTCAACAACATTAAATGCTCTTTCGAAAAATACGCGGAACGTTCCATTAAAAAATACACTATTTTCTTAAATAATTAGTATACCTATTAAATTTGTATAATGTTCAATAATAATGTTATAAATGGTGCTGAGAAGAGGTAGGATATCCCGTACATAAAATATGATATCATACAACAGCAAAACAAGACTAAATCAATCCATTTTAGATCTATATAACAAATGTGCGGACTTAATGTAACTTTTCTACGAGCAGATAATTAAACAAAAAAGTTTCATCATGATCATTAATCGCGAATAAATAACTATCTACATAATTGATTTTGAATTGTCGCTGCGATATATTCATTAAACGACCAGAAGACATTTTTCTAATATTTATTTAATGTATTACTTGCTATTTTAATTTTACAGTAAACATTTCCACAAAAAATATTAACACTAAGCACTCGGGAATTCCAATTATTCACAGCGATACAGTGTGCGCCAAAATACAAAACTAGAGGTAAAATACAAACGTTTCTTTAAAACCTAAAAGACTAAATATTAATAATATAATTAGCGACGATTGGAATACGAAACGCAAGCAATAAGGCACCAGATGCAGAGTTATTAAAGTGAATAAAATAAATTCGTTTGTTTTAAAATTAAAATCGAATCAAGTGACCGCGAAAAGTTTTGGATGGACTGATGTAATAAAAAAAATAATAAAACACTTTTTCTTCTAAATTTCAATTTGTTCTAAAGATACGAGTTGCCTACATAAAAATAACATTAAATATTTAGTTAAATACCATTAACGAACAAACATATTTTTTTTAACCTCATCGAATTTACTACGAAAGTGTCGAATAAAAATAATAGAAAACCGTAAGTTCATTATTTTTTTTTAATGTATAGGTATTACGTACGTACATAATTTGATTTTAATTTCTTCTTTTTTCAGAATTAAGTATAATTAAACAAACAAATAAAGTTATTACTTATACGAAAATGAATATCTATACTAAATGTACTTATAGATACAATAGGTGCGTTATGTTAGTATTGATTCTGCAACCAGTTAACATCCAATAATTCAAAACTAACTGTATGTGGTTAGACAACCCACACTGCAACGCTTGGTAGCTAGCTGCGGAACTTCATTCAATATTACTTTACAACTTACGAATAGTGAAAAGGACATTTTTAAATTAAATAAACCAATTAATAATATGCCTATAATTGTTAAAACGAATATTGTAAAATATCAAATAATGATAATTTATTTCATAAACAGGTAATTTATATTTTACTTTGTATACCTATGCAGTCCAAAGTTATTCTACTACCTACCTACCTACAATGTTTTATCGTATAACTTTTCGAAATTTTATTGCAGTTATAGAATATTAAAACGTTTTAACAGTTAATGTAAGTACCTTAATATATGAAATACGCGCAGAATGCTCAGGTCTTCAATGATAAAGATCTTTTACATGCAAAAAACGACTGCTAAGATTCATGTTTCTCATATTCGCCCGGAGGTATCCCAGTTTTATCATCCTCCTTAAAAGGTTTTCTCTTCTGGTTCTCTTTGAATGAATACAGCAGGCGAGCTGTGAAATTAAATGTAAAACTTTTCGGATTTCATTTATTTTCGACTTATTTGAATACCATCTGCTTCTTTTAACATTGCGTCAACTTGTAACAAACTTTAAATAATGGACTGTTAATGCCACGTTCAAAATTAACTTAGGCAACTGCTAAATATAATCATAATCTAATATAAAAATGTCATATTCGGATAGTTATGATTATAAAAACAATGCTTACCTATACGATAAAAATGAAATAAGTGCTTTCAAAAGATAAATATTCAATTTATTAACATAAATTTGTTTAAAACATTTTAGAGTACCTATAGCTATGATGAATTTTATATTTTAATTTGAAAATGTTGTCACTAATAAGTTTTTACTCGACTTTTAGAGTGGTTAGAAAAATATGAAATTTGTAGTTTTCATATTTAATTAAAACGAATTGATAAAAATTTATCGATGTAAATAGTTACCTTTTTGAACGTTAAAATCCTCTAAACAGTTGTAATATTTTTAGTTATTAAATTGAAATAAAATTAATCAACTTGTCTAGTAGATAACTTTTTTAAGAGTAAACTCAAGCCGAGTACCTGAATATTAGTTGTGTTGCCTATATGTTCGGTAAGAATTGCGTAAAATATTAATCGTTACATAAACAACGGTAATGATTGTTTCAATAGTGACGAATAATGTTTTTTTACAAACAATGATTTGTATAATCTGTGAAATATGTTAAACAAAAAACTATTCGAAAATTAAGCCTCATTAGTATTCACATTATGAAGAAAAAGTTATTAAAAATTAAAATTAAATTAGAAAAGCTTTAAATCCTTTGATAATGAATATAAGACACCAATTTTCTAAATGGCTCGTTTTGTTCTATATTTTTACCTAAACGATTAACATTTATAACATTTTTTAAAGCACAAATCGAGGATTTATTTTCTGAGAGAGAGAATACAACGAAAAGTTGGTGTTCTTTTATAAATTACCTACATGACGCACGTTCAGCTTCTAGAAAAACGCTAAACAGCTTTAAAACGTTACCTAATGAACATTTTGATGTTTGTGTACTGCGTAAATGTGTATTAAACTGAACCTATGTTGTTTTAAGTAAGTCGTAGATTTTTTTCGGTGGCTTCACAACCCCGGTGAGTTATTGCCTGCGCGAAAGCCTTCCCGATCGAAATCGTAGATAGCAGCTGTTTTTGATCTATAGAAAACTTATAATAGCAGATTTATATAGGTACCTAATAATTGAAATGACTAAACATTTTTTTTACAAAAAAATATGAAAATAATATACAAGTACTTAATCTTTACAAACTCGAAAATTAATACGAGTTGCCATGTTTTAATTTAATTATAAACCATTTCTTTTAAAAACGGCAAACATTAAAACTTTCGCAACAATAAAAAAGTGCTGCTTTAACGAATAAGAGAAAAGTTATACTCTTTTGATAAACTAAATTAATCAAAATAATTAAATTTGTACAAATGACCACCGTAATTGAAACCGTGTAGATGCACTAGAGTTTCACTACCCTAAGATTTCGTCACAACAACAAAAAAACAAGCAAGCAATACTTCAGTAATTAAATAAATCAACATTTTGTTTGCGGGCATCGTGTTATGTTCACAGACGGTGATTAAAACTAGATCTTGTTTATTTCTATGAAAACAATTGCTACGGCAATCGTTACTAAGGATATAAACATTAGTTTAGCAATTATTAAATTTAATTACTACCTACGAATACGACCCTATTAGTTTAATGAAGTAATAAATAAAATAAATTGATAAAAAATTTAAACCGTTACGTTCACTTTTCTAATACCACAGAATAATGAACAATTAGAAGATAAAGGAGAATTTAACATGTCAGTCGATTCGTTCAAACATAAATAATAGTTCTTTTTTATACTTTGTAATGAATAGATACATATCGGTTTCTTGATGTAGTGGGTTGTGTTAATGGGCATTTATAATATTCTGTTAACATTCAATTTCTAAATTTAACATTATATTATTGACGTTTTGTGTATATTTTTGCATTAATTTTAGATTTATAGGCAATAGGCAATACACGTGACAACTTTATTTTTCCAAATTACGTTATCGAAATATTCATTAGGTCTATGACAGAACAGCACAGAGATAGATTTTTTCCCTTCTACACCATATTTTGCAAATATATTAAAGTTTTATTTAGATAAGACTAAATGTTTTCCTAAATGTACTAAAGTTTACGCGGACTGATAAGAAGGTAATGCTCTAAAACGGCCTAAGATTAAATATAAATCCATACTAATCGTAAGAAGGCTAAAAATGATGTTCAGAAACTGCTGGCAGAATATTGAAATTTTGTGTATAAGGTGGCCCACAAAAATAAACGAGCGTGTTTCGGGGGAGGAGGCTGCTTATATCAATTATTTTCATCACAAAATGCTTGCAAATTGTAAGTAGGAACATAAGTAATTAATTTTGATAAAATTACTATACCAAAAATAATTTCGTTATAAAACATTTTGGTCTACCGAAGAAATCGATCGCCGACTACAACATTTAAAATGTATGTTCCAATGTAAGAACTTTTAAAAAGTACCTATACATTAGATGTCACAAACTCACTTAAACAGTAATAAAGTATAAAACTGTTATAGTGGTTTGGTGCGTCCTAAAATTTCATATTTAAAATGTTCTCCCAAACTTCTATATAATTCCATCGCGTTATTTATCACTCTTTCCTAACGGATCTAGGGAATGAGGAAGCGCAGCAAGAATTACAGAAAGAATTCATATCGTGGATTTTTTATAACTTTTGCAAACCCCATTCATTCTGGGGTAGGTAACTTCTCTTTTCTGACATCCATATTTTATTCGTAAAGCGAAGAACGGCGTCAACAAGTAGGTAGGTACGTGAAACTAAAAGTCATTTAACTTGTTAAATAGGGGTAGGCTATAAACCGTTTAAGATGAAACAAAGATATCGCGCAGTATGTTTGAGATGAATATTGCATCTTCTGCAGGTTATTATAACTGCGAAAATAGAAAAGCTTTATTTTTATATAATACTTGATAATAAGTAATTTAGTAATACTCGGTATAATATTTTTTACTATAGTAGGTAGTGAAATTTGCAATAATAAATAGTAGGTACAATATTTAAAGATGAAAAAAATTGGCGAGATACACCTCGGAGTAGCGCTTAAATACATAGATTTAACTCGATTTCCGCTTTTAATTTTTAATTTTATTTCATACATTTTCGGATCGATTACCTACTTATTACATAACAATTTACACTATAAATTCCAGATAATTTACAATTAGTATCTAACATAATAGGAATATTATTTAATACGAAATAAAATCATTAGGTAATTTTTCGTTGAAAATTAAGGATAGGAAATGGAATTATATCGTATAAAACGTTACAGCATCATGTTTCCTCAAAATGTTGGTTATTAACGTTAACATTATAAACTCGCACTTCAAAAACCTTCTGCTTGAATAGCTTTAATACAGCACCCGAGTACCTTGTTGTAATGTACTTATCGCATGTACTCGTTATCCTTCGCGTTATTATAGTTGTTATATTGTTTTATTGCACCTGCGGGTAGTTTTATTATGTAAATTTTATTTCATTTCTTAGCTGTTATCGAAACAATAACAATACCGAAAAACTGCGAATATCACGGATATCGTTTTATTCATTACGAAGCCATAACTGTAACGATTAAAAAGTTACATATTATTATGGCCGCAATTCCAGTTTTGAAGCCAGTTCTCGTTTGCGTGGCGAGATGAATCACAATGTGCTTTTAAAAACTACATCAATAATCACCGCATGCCTATATAATATTTTTAAGAATTATTTTTATGAAGTGCAGGAGACGGTCGTCTGTTCAAAAACGCAGATAAGTTTGACTTTAATTCTTTTAAAGTTTATTGATCTGAAATTAGTCGTGAACAAAAAACTTTTAGAATGGTTGTTTTAAAAGTTATTTTACGATTTGCAATCTAGCTTTTAGTTTATGCAAATTACGAAATTTTGATCTGCGAATGTCAAACATAGGTACTTACCTAAACATAGATTAATTTTGCAAGTTTTAAAACGTTTAAATTTTAATAATTTAAAATACGTAGGTAGCTATTTGTTAAATGTTTCTTTTAAAATTAAAATCTTGCACTGTTTACAGTTTAATTTTCAATTACTTACTTGAACGACGAAGAGTACTCAGTTTTCGCGAAAAATTCTGAATTATTTATTTAATGAGGTTAAACCTTACGTACAACTGCCTAAAATATTTTTAATTTTGAGTAACAATTGTTGATTGATTCTACGATAACCACAAAAACAAAAATCAGGGCTACTCAGCTTACGATGGCCGATTTTTTCATTTTTGAATTATTTATTAATTAAAAATTGAGACAAATTACCATAGTAATAGGTGTCTATGCATCAATAAATTCAGAAGAAAAGCCATCCGATAGTAATATAAAAATTAAAAAAATACTGTAAGTACAAAAAGTCAACGTCAAACTTTCATCAAAAATGAATCATTAAACATTAATTATCAATTTCATATATTTATATTTTTATAAAATAAAAACAAAAACAAAATTGCAATTTCTATTTTTTACAAAACCGTTTCAAACGCCCAATATCGAACGATGCTTTATCTATAATAATAAACAATTTTTCCGTGCTTCAATTAATTTAAAGCAGTCTGTAAATATGTATAATGAGAAAATGGCGCTCAGAAAATGGTATGTATTAAATAAATAAAAATACAATAACGTCCTCGAAAATGTAAACGTACCTACTTTAAGAAGTTTATCGCAATTTCATAAAAAAATTATTGTTCTTTTTATGTTATTAAAAGGAAAAGTAAAAAGAATGAAAAGTACATCTGTAAAAGTGTAATCTGTTCTAACATCTAGAGCGTGCTTATCTAAATAGTCGTAAGAATCCAAGAAGGCTGAAAACTGCTCTTGTCGCGACATAAAAAAACCTAAATTTCCGTTGTCGACAAATTGAATCTCATTTTTCAAGTAGTTCCTAGCATCTTTTTACTACGTCTATCGAGCAAGAGGGTTGTCGTATGTTATGCAGGCACTCTGACGTTTCTCGATTTACTTCATTTTAGAATTACAAATATTACAACTTTATAAAAAAAAATCGAATACATTAAGGATATTAAAATTGCTTCAAATGATAGATATAAGTAATACAAATTTAGTAGAAATGGAAAGTGAATGATTTATCATAATATAAAAAATATTTCTTGAAGATTTACCGATACATTAATTTATACAATATATCATATACCTACTTCTACAATAATTACTTCCCATAAATAAGTTCTATACTAGGTATGAAGTTATGTACCTACATATATTTTTAATTCGCAATGTAATGAAATCGAATTGATGACTGTAATCAATTCTTAGTAAGGTAACTCGGTACCTACGTACCTATTAATGCCATTATTATATATATTTTTAATATCAATTAATTCCAGTTAATCGCCTAATTAATGCGGGCAATATTTTTGAGAAAAATCTCGTTTATCAAATGCAGTAATGCCAACGTTTGTTATAAGCGTTTTCCGGTTATTTTTCATTTGGGTGGAGGTGCGCAGTCTTATCTCGCTGATCTAATTACCTCGACTAGCATTTGCATAGCCGGTTCTCTTGGGGGCAGTTACCCTACGCCCTTAGCACTTAAAAGCGATATGCTGATGTTGCTAACATATAACGGTAGAAAATTATGAAAAATATGGTTATAATAAAATTGTAACAAGCAGAACCAAAATTATTTTAGGTAGCTATTACATTATACAAATTCAAATTGAAAATTATAATAAACACGTCCAAATAGCATAGAGTTCAATATAGGTACTTTCGAATCAATAAAAAAATTGAACCTTACAGGTTATGAGATGGAATATTTATATACCTAACAAATAATCTTTTCATCTAGGTACTCGTTTTCGTTTTATATTCATAATTACCTTGCATGTTATTTCTTCGTTTCCATTATAATTATATCATTATATATATAAAATAGTTACTATTGACTAAATGAAAATAGATGATTATACTTAAATGTATTTAAGAATTACATACAGATACAACTATAAAAATTAGCAAAAATTGTAGGATTAAAAATAACGTTTCACTTTCTATTCAAATAAGTAACTGTAAAAGCGTTTTTTTTTTTTGATGACAAGATGAATTACATAAGTGTAAGCTTAATTAATGTTTACAGTTCAAGTTTATTTTCGATAAAATCAATTTACCACATCTATTGTATAATGACTTTTCAAATTTTCTAAATTATTTTTAATATTGTATAATCAGAGGCTTTTGTGCTTTATTATTACAGTTATTATTTTGTGCTTTATTATTATGTACAATTTGCGCGTTGTTAAATAAGATTCAATAAGAACGAAATGAGTATATTTATTGGATGCATTCCATCTGCAAAGCTAGAATTTCTAGAGGTCCTCTAAAGAGATTTGCGGCAAAGTATAAGCTTTACATTTTATCGTATCAACTGTCCAAACGCCACTGTAAAACTGGAATTGGACGATTCATCACAGTCGGTTCAATGCCGGACGTTCATCGCCGGTCATGCATTAGTCATCAATAAAAGATCAAATTGTATAGATTTACATTATATTTTTAAATATATTTCTTACTTTATTCAAGAAAATTCGCCTAAATTTCTTGTCGATAAGGATATAAATTCAGACAAATTGGTTAACTGTCATAATCTAATAACTTCCAATCAATACAATTTTCCATTTGAACATTTGTAGGGAATAATTTCAACATAATGACACCAGTCGAATATTCGTAACTCAACATATGTCCCCGATTTTTATCGTTTTCGAGTTCAAAGCATATTAACTGCAATTAGATTTGTGTAAGTAATTTTTATACAAGGAGACATAATAGGGTGAATTTTAAACGAATTACTTAACATCACCATCGTTTTTAATTTTTATTGTGTATTTTTATCTATGTAGATCCGTAGTTCTCGATGTAAGTATGTAAATTGGCGTATTTTTTTAGTAATAACTAGATAAAGGTATGTTATAGGTAGAATTAATAAGCAAAATAAAATGGATACAGTAGAACTGAACAGTAGTACATCTGGATTAATATCAGGAAATAAAAAATTACATTTTCTACGTCAAAAAACAACTAACTTTGTTGGACATGTTCAATTAAAAATCTCTAATTGTATGACAGTATTAATATGCCATTCAAATATACTTGCAATATAAGTAATATAGCATATAAGCTTATATTATGCACCAAAAGACTTTCCTAATGGCCAATTAAAATTATTTACATTGATAATTAGTACCATTTCTTCTTTAATTTAATAGCGTAATTCATCTTTATTAATTATTACGAAATAGTAAAATAACTATTAAGGCAAAGATCATTTACCTACATATGTATACGTGCAAATTTGCGCAGTGTTCATATGGTTAAGATATTTTCGTGATACGATTTCGTTAAACAGTACATTCGAAATATCTGACCCTAGACTAGTCATAGAAAGTTTAGATAATTTATTGGATGATTTAAATAAAAGATGAAACCATCGAGACCTTTCACACAAAAAAAACCGTAGCCGGGTAAGCATTGGAAATGTGCTTTTATTCGAATTTATCTAATTTATTTATAATACATCCATTTCCTTATACTCGGGGGGCAGTCACCAATTTTTCGTCCAATATTCCTCGTACCTACCATAATTGTTTTTTTCGGAAAGTGTGAATATTTTGCGAAAGTTAAAATTACATCAAAATGGATATTTGAGAAAAACATTAGTCAAATTCGAGCAAAGGCACATTTCCAATTCTTACTCGGCTACGTCCTTTGAACGATTAGATGTATAAAACACGTATAAAAAAAATCTATAAAAATTCACGGTTGCAGCGCAATATACCCTTCCAGTGATGCAATTATGGTTATTTATTTAGTAAAGAATAACATAAAAAAATCTATTATTAAATCAATTAAATCGAAAACGATCGTTTTCAAAATGCGAATTTCAGTACCTACATAAGAATTATTATTAAATAAGAATTACCTAATTTAAAAATATATCCATTTGAATTAATAACTACTTTTAGCGACGATTTATACCCGTATATCAATCATACAGAGACATATATAGGTAGTTATATTGACGAAAGATGTCTACTTTAATATAAACGATGTAGATACAATAATCGTCAATACTCCACCTCGTCTCAGCACCTGAGCACAGCAAGAAATACAACATGCCAAGGATTAATATTTCACATCCCTTAAGACTGTCAACTGTCTAAGCACGTGGCATCAATCACGGGGGGATACAAAATTAGAGATTACGCCCTAATATCAACATAAAGAAAACCTACTATCCCTGTTACTTGTATATGAAAAGTCATCTATTATACTTCGCATATACGCGGTACTATTAGAAGTTTCGTTGATAATCCAAGGGTATGAATTCCGAACTCGATTTGTGCGTCTTATTACTGATGGCATAATAGAGATAAGCACGTTTTACACCGAAAGGTGGGATTATACTTTAAATAAATTATAATTATAATAAAAACCATCATTCAAAAAGAGATCGAGTTTGATTATACAAAGAATTAGAATATGTTATAAGTATAATAATCCAGATGAATAATATTAAATTTAACCATCGTACTGTTCGAGAACTTTGATCGCCGCGACAATAATAACTTAATTAACCGTTAATTATTTAATACATTTTCTACAACCGACTTTATAATTATCTATTGTAAACAAATCCATTTAAGAGGACTAATAGATAGCTATTATTTACTATATTTACAATTGATATAATTTTCAAAATATATCTACTAATTGACTCGTTATTATTTCTATTGTTTAATTACAAGTGACAATAGAGGTTAATTTTTTTACGACAATCGACAGTTGATTTCTAAGAAATTAATTTAAGAAATACCTAAATAAAATTGATACTAGGTATAGGTGCTATTTAAAAATATTTATTGCCAGATGTAATTTAAAGTGACGTTTAACCAAAAAAAAACCCAGCCCGCATAATAAGTCATTGAAAATCTTTAGCAAACGTATTTTTGGAGTTCCTAGGTTAAAGTATAAATTTCAATACCGGATGCGGTTTTGTGCAATTTAATTTAATTTAATTTAGAAATTAATGTAAAGTCTGATATTTAATATTTGCCTAAAGCGTTTATGAAGTTATGCTCTGTATATTGTTTAGTTGAAGCTTGAAAACGTTAGGGTTAGATCAGCTATTCGTTAATGTAGGTACTTTCTCAAAGCACCAAAATTATTATAATATGAATATAAAGAATAAAACTTATAAAACTAATTACAGGTTACAAAGTAATATTTTATATTATGCACCCTCTTCTAAATATTATTGTAGAAATAATCAAATACACCTGTATATGTGACATTAAACTCGCATTCTAACCCCAAATCTATTCGTTACACCCTAATACTCATAAATTAAAACGTACATTCGACGGTCTATATTACGTTATACTGTTATAATCCGTTCCCTTAGGTTATTCACGATTTTTCAACTATTATCGAAATCTTATCGCATTTATAATACTACTACTATACAAAATAGACGGTGAAGTTTAGCCGAGTATTTTATTCTGGTTTAATAAATTACAATTGTTCGTATAACAATTGAAAGCTCTGAAGTAACATTTTACATAACTTACTACATTAATATTATGTTGTGATAGTATAAATAACGGAAACTCCTACGTCTATCTTGAATATAATCGCCCGCTAGTCATCTTTTCTGACTGTAAAGGGTGTTTTTAAATTGCCATAGGAAAACGGGAAGGATTACGTCAACGTCAAACCATTAATTAATTAAAACATGAACATCCACCACATTAAAGAGCTAAGACTCGGCATCGTGACATCTTTGAAATGCATTATTCCGCGACAGTCTCCTACTTCAAAAGCACTGTTCGTTCCTTTGATAAATATTGATTCGGAACAGGAAGAAACTACAAGCTATAGAGTGAACATTCGCAACAAACAGAATGTCATGACGCCGTTGAATTAAGTGTTTTGTCAAGAGAACAAAACAATTCGACTAGAAATGAAAAAATATGTACCTTGTTTTTAAATTATGAATTTTGTACCTATTTATTTGAAATAGGGACGATTTGTAAGCTTAAAGCTTAAAAATGCTAATTTTAAAATGGCTCTTTTTACGGTTTAAAGAAGAAAATAAACTAATACGGTATCAACGACGATGCTTTATAAATCAAAAAAACTAACACTTGATACGTACGCCAAATAAATAATAAATTATTACCGTGCAGATAAGTACATAAGTAAGTACACATATTTGAAAACTTTTGTTCTAATAAATGACCTAGGAATCTCGATTTGATTTGAAAGGAGTGATCTCTTTTTTGCTTTGAGCACGTGCGACGCGTCCCCGAGAGGTTAAGGGGATAGTAGACGGATTTGCAGTGTTACTTAAGACTTAATAAGGGCCGATCTTTTCATCTTCCATTTAATTTAATCGACACATATTTACCATAGAAACGTTTGTTCAGACAATTGTTTCCGTGGTAAAAATTTGTCAAGTAAATTTATTGGGAGGTGAAAAAACCGACCCTAAATCTAAAAAATGAACATCAATGAAACTTTTTTTTTATTATAAACGTGATTATAAAAAATTATTTTTGTTCTTACATATATTAATTTTTATTCAAAGTGATGAACAAAAATAATAGGTTTTCCGGTATTTTTTTGAAAAATAATTTCAATATTCACTTGTTCTTTTTGCAGTCGTATAGACGATAGTGTTTTTCAGGGTGAGAAGTAAAATCAGCACATACACTTCAACAGTTTCGTATTTACAACGATTTTAATTAATGCTGTTAATAAAAAAATGTAGTTTTTCGGTGTTTAAATCTATTCGATGAGAGATGAACTTCTGAAGTTTTAATATAACTTTCTAGCAACTATAACACATACTTTAGAACAGCAACGGTCATCTAAAACAATTTAGAAATTAAGAAATTATCGGTATATTCTTATTATTTTAAAAATATTGTCTTTGTGAATGTGGACAACCAAAAATACAGCGACAAATTTTTATCTGCTAAATAATACTTCTAGTTATTTGCATAGAAACGGAGAGCAGGTATTTCTCAGAAGATTAGCCCAACCAAAAATATCGAAGGTGGCATTGTTTGGAATATGTCAAAGAAACGAATAATAGTAAAATAAGTAGTAATTTCTGCTTTACAATTTGTTTTGTCAATAGGGACTTAGCTGATGTAGGTATTTTGTATATATATAAAAATGTTGAATACTTAAAAATTAATTTTTAGCGAATTTTCATAGAAAATATAACTATTTCAGCCTGTCTGATGACGGGACTCAGACGTGCCGTTTTAGATTTTCTCTGATCTCGACCCGTAGATTACGAAAATATAGTTCGTTTGTTTTGGATTGGTCATATATATATCTATATATAACCAAATCTTGTAGACACGATTCCAGTCGCAATTTTGATCGTAGGAGGCTGAAAGTTAGATAGTGTATTGTCTTGAAGAAAACAAAGAACGAGTTCGTTAATCAGCCAAATTGACCGACCTGTTTCAAAATAGTGGCTAATCAAAGATTTTAAATTGATTGTGAGTTATCTCCGTTATTAATTATTTGATTGGTAATATGAAATATGTTTGAAATCGGCATAGAATTCTCTGTCCATCAAATCTCTTTATAATTTTCGATAGAATGTACCGTTTTTGAGATAATCTGGAAAAAGTGATAATTTTTTTTTAAATTTTAAAGTAAAGAGGTTATGAAATATCGTACTAATTCATAACTGCTTTACTTATTGTGTGGTTTCTACTATTATCTGTTTTCTGGCTATCTAAAATTTATGCTTTATCGTTTTAATTTAAAAATCGTAAAATTTGAATTTGTTATATTCATCTCAAGAGAAAAAAAAAATAAAACTTTAATGTAAAGTAATTGTGAGAAAATTGCGTATATGCTCTCCAGTATATTCCAAGGGAACTGTAAAAGAATCCCAAAAAATTGTTAAAAAGTTCCTCCTTGACCGTTCTCGTCGATATGAAGAAGTAAAGTTGAGAATTCAACTTCTTCATTTCTGCAAATTTTTTAAAACTAATATTTCCCAAAAAATGCTAAAATACCTTTATTGTTTCGTGCCAAAGTAATTCATAATCATTGGTGATTAATTTTTAAATCGTATTTTATAAATTGCCAAATCTTTATCATGATAGTCAAAAAATGAATCTGGCAACGATGTTAAAAATAAATAAAACGTTACCACTTCGCTTTTTCGTACATTAAGCATATTAAGATATTAGACAAATTAAGATACTTTAACAGTTAATCTCACAATAATTAAGTAATGCAATCTGAACATTTTCTGTTTCACTTGCTTCGTTATAAGTAAATAGAGAGACTAGATATTGACTTATGTCAATTATTTATTATATTAGATTTACATGTTATTTCATCCCATACCTAATTAGAAAATGACCCTCAAAAATATTTAAATAAACTATAAAGATTAGTTTGATTTTATTAACATTTTAAGAGTTTCTGTTATAAAGACCTCTACTGCCAGATATAGGTATTTGAGATGTTGTCAATTCTAATATACAGCTTTTTGCTAACAACTTTGTTAAAAGTAACAATAGATTTTTAGTTATTTTTCCCATATCCTCAGAAGGATCTTCTGCAACGTACTGGAAAACTTATGCGTCATTTTGTGAATACCCGTATAATAGTTTCGTCGTACCTATTTCCAATTTCAATTATGTATTTGAAGTTTTATAATTTTATAAGAAACTGAAATGACCAGTTTATTGAAACACAACGATTTAGAGCAACGGTTCTCAACTCGTGGGGCGCTCCCCCTAAGGGAGCGCGAAATAACAAAAGGGGAGTCGCGAAGACATTTTAAAAAGACAAAAGCATTAAAAAATATCAGCAGCAAAAAAGTAGATATAAAAAATATTCAGGCACCAAAAATCTTTGGAAGAGGGATGCGATTAAAACTGTTTTGGAAAGTTGAGTCGCATTTTCACGGAACGTTCGGCCTGCGGCGATATCAATGCGTAATATATAAAATATTCGAACCAATCATGTTGCTTTTATAATAAATTTTTAAAAAAATGTAGCTTTTATTAGCGAATTTTGCAAGTTACTGAAATTCCTTGCTATGTCGAAGTCGACTTTGTAAATCGACAGCAGTTGAATAATTCTAGAATCTAAAAATACATTTACCTACTTGTAAATACTTTCAGTAATAATGAGAAGGGATTACGTTGGGGATCCATTATACCTACTTAACCGAAACCTTACTACCTGCTGTTTTTAGAAAACATCTGTGTTAAGATATTAGAAATTTGGGTTGCCTATTATTACGAAGGATAGGTGGAACTACACTAGCGACATCGCAACGGCAATAGTTTTCAAAACTCCGTCTACTATCCCCTTAAAATTGGGATTGGATAGCCAGCGTTTTACCTAAAAACTCGGTGATCGACTTACGAAGACTAGGTTTTGATTTGAATCATTCAATCAAAGTAGGAAATAGGCAATAAATAGTCGAGCATAAGCACATGAACACGCAAAGTTTTCATAAATTAAATCAAACTAATTAATAAACATGGTGCACAAAAAATTATTGGTTTAATTAATTTAAAATATATTTATGTTGATAATATTAAATTTCGAGTAATTTATGGGGTCGTTTCGAAAACCATAAAGGAAATTTCACCAAGAACAAACCGACAATAATTATTCTAATTGGACATTATAAAACCTGCAGGTATTTCCCTTCCTTGTCTTCACATTAATGTGTTGAAATATCATTTTGATAAGATACCTACGAGTTCATACGGTTTAAAAATAAATTTGATAAATAAAAGATTTCGTGGCGTCCGCAAAAAGGCGAAATATGGCCTCAATAAAGTACTAAATAACTTGTAAACATTAAGCACCCTAATATTATCTGTACTGATAATTTGTAATTATAACAATAAATTAAAATAAAAAATTGATAGGACAAAAAAGTTAATACTAAATGACACGTAATTATGCTCAATAAAATTTGCATGCACACTGTATAGAGTTTTACTTCACGTTTATCGTAAATTGATCCAAACCGCAAAATTTACAAAGTGCCATAAAGAATGTGCTAAAGGCGTATATGTTCTGTTTTTATTGCTTTTATTATTCATCAATATTTATGACATCATTAGTATACTAACCGGATATTGCCCCTAGTAATTAATATTACCGATGCCTTTTAATTGCACGTACAAATGCATGGCTTTCTTTACGAGAAAAAAAATAAATCCTGCTCATTATACTTTTATGTTTTGATACATGGTGATATACAAAGAAGGAAACGTCCCGATCAAAGAGCATGTGAACAAGTCGTTATTTCGTACTGCCAAAGGCCGTTGGTGGCAATCAAATTCCTAATTAACCGCAACGTAATAATTTACGAGCCTGTTCGTTTTATATAATTCAATCTATTTTTGTAGTTTGGGTTCATTAGATTTTCTAATTGGGTGTTGCATTGTTTTAAATTTACATTTAACTATATTATTGAACTTTTAAAGCCTTATTCACAGATAATGTTTAGTGACTAATACCTAATCTCATTGGAAACCATTATTGCAACAATTATTGATTTCAAGAAAGTAGACATGATACAATTAGTTCAATCAAATAGTAGAAAATGAATATATTAATTAGGGTAGTTTTGATTTTTTTTATATGTTGCACGGGTCGATACTTTGACTGATTTCCAAAGGTTTGCCGATAAAATTTCTCACCGCCGGCGACGCCATCTTGAAAAAACAACGAAATTTTCGGAATTTGTTTAGTTTATGCCAAATTTCTGCAAAACTATGGGTCTGGCAAAAAAAATTACAGCGATTTTTTTTAAATTAGACTAAATTTGCTATTTAAGTCTAGACTGATTTTTTTTTACTTTCGATAGTTCCGGAGATACAGCTCTTCAAAGTTTGGAAAAATGTTCAAAAGTCTTAGAAAACTCATTTTCAGATTACATTTATCACGATTAAATATACGATTTGAAATAAATTACTGTATTACGTAATTGTAATTGGATTTAAAAGTAATCGTGTAATCCTGTAATTGTAAATAGTTTAATCGATTGCAATTTGCCGAAGCTCATCGAGGTTATGTGTAGTTGGGTCTCTTCCACGAGTAAAACTATCAATATTTTTTTTGAAATAAAACAAACGTTTTCTATCCAGTTTTAATTGTATTTAATTAAAGTGACACCTTAAAAACTGAACAAAAATATTAAATAATAGGAGTATAAATAAATGTTTACTGGCACGTTTTAAAAAACAAAACAAAAACATTTTTCAGGTTGAAAATGACCAGGAAGCCAATCGTAGAACTCGCCATTTAGAAGCCACTGGACAAAAACTGGATAAAGACTTTAATCTTTTTTAGAACATTTTGCCGAATTTTGAAGAGCTGCACCTCCGGAACTATCGAAAGTAAAAAAAATCGGTTTGGACTCAAATTTTAGCAAATTTAGTCTACTTTAAAAAGGTATGGTGTAACTTTTTTTGTCAAACGCAGAGTTTGGCAGAAATCTGGCAAAAAACTAATAAAAGTCCGAAAATTTCGTTGTTTTTTCAAGATGACGGCGCCAAGGCGACGGTGAGAAATTTTGTCAGGGTACCGACCCCAACAACATATAACAAAATCGAAACTACCCTAATTAATTCGACCATTTTCGTGACAATTTGACTGGACTAACTGTATGCAACGACTAAAGTAATTTATATTGTACTGTAATCTATGAATACGACCTTTAATAATTTTATGTACCTACTTAATTTATTTTAATTTTTTATTGTTAGAACAAATTATTTTCTTGTGTTTTTAGGAAAAGCAATGCATGACTTAAAATATATAGAAATATCCGTTTTATTGTCAATTTACGATTAACACAATGGTAGGCAGGCTATGTGTATATTATGTAACGATTTTGAAAACTTTGCGTTTAAACTTAACACATAAGTAGTATATGTTTATTATAATTCTGAAAACGTACGCGTACAAGAGGACAAGATCAAATATGTATTATTTATTGTTAATTTGTTAATTAAATTTGAACAAAATTCATAGTTTACGTATTTACTCATAACGTTATTTTTCGTGTACTAACGATATATAAGTATACTATCCATATTTAATATATCAGGTTTTCATAGCTTATTTTAAACTTTACCACTCCTTTGAAATTACTCGCAGTTAAGATATTCAAATATTCATAGCTATGCCCAGAAATTTAATAAACTTCGTATCTGCAAGCGACGTTTCCTAATAAGTTCCTTTAAACTAGTGAGACCGAAAAAAAAACTTTGAAAATATGGATTTAAAATTGTACCTATTAAATGAACTAAACCCAAAAATTCACATTTACGTATACTTAGGTACGATTTAAAATAGAAACAAATATTTATGTAAAATATAAATTTAATTAATTACACGATATTTATATTAATCATATTTTACGTTTTACTGTAAAATATCGGCGCAGCGATGTAAAAGTTTTATAGATAAATAATTATTGCAAACGTTTAATTATAGAAAATTTTCCAGATATCTAGTCTCCTTTTCGTTGTTGGTTTTATCATATTTGGTGTTTGGCATATTGTTGATACTTCACTTATTTAATTTTTTACAATATTAACAACGCATTTTAATAAAAAAAAGACCCCCCCGCTGTGAATTTATTAAGATAAGAAATTAATATTTTGTAGTATATCTTGATTTTGCAACGCTAACTCAATTCGTGGGTACTATCTATTTCTTCCCACAATCATAATAATCTTTGTTGATCAGCTTCATAATCACCAATTATTCTGTCTTTTCCAATACAAATAGTCCAAATAACAAAAACCACTTAACGTAGCCTTAACTCTGGCTCAGCAAAAACAGTACCGTCATTAGTCTGGTGGGGTCTCAGACTTTCACCTGTAATTTCCCCAACTTCCAAGTTTCTCAAAAAAAAATCACCTTTACCAACATATCACATTTACAACTAAGCTTGTGGTTTGTCAGACCCCGACCAGACTAATGAAAGGTTAAAACAAATATGCGGTGCCTAATTATTGAACTTGTGAAAACTATAAAAAGATAGTATTCCATTAACAGGATTGTATTGATCAGTAGATTTCTCAACTCATAAGTGTTATCTGTACGATATTATCACTCCATAAACCACAAAGTCAAAGACACGAGGGTAGAACTTAGGGTTAGATAAGTGCGTTATACGCACTCCCTATGTGTCACTGTTATCTGTGTGTATCGGTGATTAGATTAGGTTACGCTGTTTCCTAAAAATAAATGGAGAACTTTTAAGGGAGCTTCGTTTAATTTAGTTGCTTCGGTGCCAGTTTTTTAGTTTTAGCTTTCGATTGTAGAATACATATTTGGTTGTCTGAAAATTTAGACGGAACTATCGCCTTTTGCTTGTAACAAAGGACGAATGGCCCTATAGTAAGAAAATCAATCCAAACTGAATAACGAATCGATGGAAATACGACGTTGTCTCGCAAATGACAATTTACTTTTTATCATTTGAATTATTTTACAAGATCGAAAATAAATTGTTAAAAATTAATAAAAAAATAGTAGGTACAATTTTAATGAGATGTGCTGTCATGTCATATATGTACGTAGTTCGATTCAATAACAATCAAGTAGCTTATTACAAACCTGTTTGTAACAGTAGAACTATATACATATATAGGAATTTTATCTTATAATTTATCTAAAATATTCGTTTTAGTTGCTTTTAAAAAGTGTAGTGCTTTATACTTCAGATATACATAAATACAGTAAGTTTGTTCGTAACATTTACAGGTATGAAGATAAATTATAACAACTTCAGAAGATATCAAGTAGTAATTTCAGTTTTATCCCCTTCACATTTTAGTATGTATACAGATGTGTGTATGTTCTTTGTGTTTCCAGTTAGCGCTAGTTGACGCTTTGAAAAATTGTTCAAAGTGTGTAATAATTATAGCTACTTGGTAATGTTGCACTTCAAAGCAGTACAGCTACTTCGTATGCCATTACATAGGTAGGTACTTGACGCGAGTGGCAACATTTAAATTACTTTGATGTCCCGATGCATCGCATCGTGAGGAATTTTCTAACGCCAACACCATAAATTATTAATTATACCTACATATCTACATAGATAACAGATATAGTTTTCCAAGAAATTTAAGATAACTGTTCACGTTAAAATGACAATAATCTTTAACTAAAGTGTAAGATAAAAAACCTCCGCATAGAGTTTTTCCATATAAAAAGCAGATAAATCAGATTCTGCGGAGAGGTCGTTGCTACGGAAACGACGACTGGGACGCTGGGCGCCGCGCCGATGCAGGCGCCACTCAGCTGATAAAAACAAGTCAAAACGCGACGTATTTATCAAGTTCACGGTTAATGAATGCTATAATATTTCAGAACTTTAAACATACAAAACTAAAATTAAAAATATCTACTATGTATCCTTGTAGAAACTTTTGTGTAAAATTAAAAAAGTAATTTAATAAATAAATGTTGACGTTTTTAACATAAATCTCTAAAAATTCAAATGTCGAAAATAAAACGGTTGTGGTTATTTATCAAAATTTACTTGAAAAATAAACTCGTTGTTTTCTTAAGTTAAATCTAGCGCGAGACGACCGTTTCGAAAAAAATTCTGATACTTTTTTGATACTAATTCGTAAAATGTTAGATAAGGCTATTAAATTAAAAATAAGCGACTAAAGAATAAACATTGTTCACGATTTCCTTTTAAAAAACGCCACGGCATAACGGCACATCAATCAAAAAACTTCAGTAAAGAGTTAAACATTAAAGTAAACCCGCTTAATGATGAACAACATGGTAGGTACTAAATAATATATATTAATGGCATCAGAAATAGGTATTTCGATGAAAATTAAATATGCAAATACAAAGCAACTTGCGCCAGAAATTTTCGCGAGCGCATCGTTACGTACAGTTCCACCGTTTCAGTCGAAAATGTGGTATGAAGGAGACCGTAAAAGATATACGTGAAGTAAACGTAGTTAGGGGCATTAAAATGAGGGGTACATTTTCGTTGTTAATACTCTAGCTCGTAGTGGAGCTTACCACAAAATTTAATTTGGATGGACGTGACCGAACTAGCGGACTTCGTGACTATGACTAATTCTGTTTATTACTGTCTACTGATAGATATATTAAATTATTTTTTCTTATTCAATTTTGTAACAAAATTGAAAATGCGAGTGCACTTTTAATCGTCATTAAATATCATCATATTTACGTTTTATCAGTTGCTCTAACAGTATTTCCTTTGTCATCGTTTTAGCGAATTTTTATAACAAATAAAACTATTACAATCTATCTGATGACGGCATCCAGATTTTCTATTGATTTTATTTCTATTATCGTTGTTGGGTCGCAAAGAAGGCTGTGGTTAGAATGGTAACCAGGGTGTGTTGTTGTTATTGAAAAAATTTGTAGAAAACGAAATAAAAGCAAAATTTTAAAATATTTGCTTAATTAATTCATAAAATAGAAAAAGTTCAAAATTACATAAATTTGAGGTGTGAGCGGCAAGAGAAAATAAAGCCTTGCACCACACAATCGTTTATATTAAATGAGCGAGAGTTCAAAATTGTTGTCATTTCTGAAATCTATAGGCGTACCACTACGAGCTGTTTATTTTTATTTAATGTTGCGAAGCAAAAGTATGTAAAAATATAAGTCAGATTTTTAAGTTCAGGCAAAACATCCATTCTAAACAGAAAATACTTATTTTATGCTAGGTTGTTATTTTTACAAATTTTTATTTTTTGAAATTTTTATCGAATGCAATCGCATCAAAACTAAGCATCAGCAGCACTAAGCATCAAAAAGGTGCACCGGTTTCGTTTCTCCATGGGCGGTACGTAGGGATTTTCATACTGTTCTGACAAATTTGTTCTACTCTTCAATTATCGCAACAATTAACTTATGTTAGAATTGTAAAAAGAATGATTGAAAATTAAAATTACCGATTGCATTCGATAAAAATTTCAACCACTATCGCTCTAAAGCGGTATTTTACACAATTAATTTTCTATAATCTTGTATAATTTGTTCAATCGCTTCTCTGCGATAAATTGTAATACTATTTCATTACCTCTTCAAGTTGAACTCTCTCTCATTTTCAAACAGACTATACTGTTGGAACATTTAGCGACATATTGACTAGGTTTACCTAAGAGTCGGGTATAGTTTTGGTAAAACTGATATTTAAGTTTGTAAGTTTCATTATAAAACTCTTGTCAAAGTGCGAGCATCTACGAGTTTGTAGGTTTCTAATATCTATTCATTTGATGGTGATAATACGTATCGATGGCGTTTTGGCAAAACGGCGTAAGCGACAAAAAGCTAATTTGATAGGAGCGAACATTTTGCGTTGTAACGTAACCATAAGCAAACACCACCTACGGAAATGCAAATCAATTTTTCTGACAGAAAAAATCGAAATATTAATTTTACCAGGTTATGTCTTTAACTCATAGAATAACTCATTTTCGAAAAAAGGGGCGCTTACGGTGTTTTGTCAAAACGTCCACAATGTAGGTAATAAAATTTTTTCAACTATGGACCTCAATAAAAACAGTTATAGCTTAGCCAAACCTATATGCAATCCACGTCATCAATACAAGGTTACTAGATGATGACGTTTCACATAGTGCTGTCACCCCGTACCTCGCATTTTGATAATTCTAATAAATTGTAGTCTTTCTTTATGCCATCTAATATGTGCGCAGGTAAATCATCTATAGAATATGTCACTTTCCGAACTTTAAACCGAATTACAAATAAACAATCTAGTAAGTTTTTGTTGATGACGTGTTGCATGTAGGTTTGGATAAGCTATACCATGGGTAAACAAAACTTTTAAAAAAGCATTATAGATCGTGTATTCATTGGATACGAAAATAATATTTATCGTAATCCTGACAAATATTTGTCGATATGAAAAAGTGGACTCTATTATATTTATGAATAAGAAAAAGAAAAGATAAATTACAAAATTCTATAATTAATCGAATTCTTGATCTTCTAATCTTGTTAATGTTCTTAATAATATTGAGTTCGTAATGAGAAAAAAAGAAAGAAGAAATAAAGAAAAAATATCACATAGAGTTCAACTTTCGAATTAATCCTCTTTTGTGCAACAGGGAATTAGTGTTTCATATAATTCAAACTATTTATTCAAAACAGTCATAAATAATAGTCATCAGAATAATGTTTAAAAACATGTTTCTCATTTTACATAATAGAGTTAATCCCCAATTTTCCGAGCGACCTGTACCTACTCTTAGATCGGTCGATGGTTTATGCAAAAGCACCACTACAATTCGCAGGGTAATAATAACGAATAACGCATGTAACGCGATAACGTGATGAATAATTAACGTAATTTGTATTCGTGTAAATGAGGTTGCTGTCAGAGCAAATGCCTATGTTATATTCCGTATGTGTGGGACACAGTCAAGGACATTTACAAGAACAGGTAGAACGACTTCTTCATAATTCCGATAATTTTGTATGATTTGTTAAAAGATGTAAAACCCCGAAACATATTTAAATATGCACTTAATATGCATTTATGTCATTCAAGCGATAGTAAATCAAAATTCAATCGAATCATATGCTCGAGAAGCTGAAATAATCGAAAAAGCTACCGACAACCACATAATGAGTTTAAAATATTTCTACGAATAATCGAATTCGATTAATTCGTCTATTGAAATCACTTTTAACAAAAAAATAATAATAAATAACAGAAATATAATAATAGATACTTAAATAAATGTTATCGATATTAATGTTAAATAATTATCTTTTTATTGTAATTGTAACTTAAGTATTTATCCCGGATTACAGAACACCGATTAAAATGATTTCAGAACAGATATTTAGCTAATATGTGGCGCACTAATTGTGAGTCGTTACAAATTCGAAATAATTTAAAATGACCGTATTTAACTAAGTACTTGTGTATAATATTACATAAAAGATTAAATTAAATTTTGAAAATAATCGTATTATGCAGTAACTCTGACACTGAAATCCGCTGTAATGTCAGAATCCCTTTTCAATGTCGGCTAATTTGACTAATGTAGACAAAGCTGTATTTAGACAGCGCGAACCGTTCATTAATACTTATTAAGGTATCAAATTAACATACAAAAGCTATTGGATTGATGAGGGCAAAAACAATTTAAGAAGAATACGAAATTAAAATAGATATAAAATGTTATGTTTCAATTTTCCAAATGCTATTAATGGACGCGAGTAGTCATAAAACATAAATTAATGCAATATAAATAATAAATAAAAGATGTACGTGTATTTCTTTTGTGTTAATTTTCTTGACCAATGACTTATTATATAGACGGGTTTCGAGTGTAATTACATCTATATTTCTTCAGTTATGGGTTGACTATGGAATAAAAACTTGTAATAAGTTTCTGTTGAATCGTAAAACTTTGGTTTATAAAATACGAATTAATAGATAGGTAGGTATATAGGTGCATACATAAGAGGCAAAGAAAATTATGTATAAATATTTACATTATTCAAAAGAATTCTACGAAAAAAAAATAGAAATCAGTACATGAAAAAGCTCTGGTAAAGAACGTATGTATGTAGGTATGAACTAGAACTAGGACGCTTTTGTAGTCGATGTAAAAGGTGGGCTCATAATTCCTATGTCCCGACAGAATAGGAACGACAATTATAAATCGGTCTTTATTTGTGAATTCTCGAAGTCATATCTAATTCCACCTTATTGTATACCGGAGAAAAATGAGAGAAATTGGCACACTCTTTAATTCCATTTACTTCATTATTTTCTAATTATAATTTAATTACCTGCCTACAGTAGACCCACGTTAATCCGACATTTAAGACCGGGATTCAGTTGGATTAACAAAAATGTCGGATTACCCAAAACATATCTAAGTATAGCATAATTAAGGGCTCGTTTTAATTCAAGTTCAAAATTTATGAAGTATTAGAAAAAGTTAATACTCACATAATGTCGTACTACTTTTTAAAATTTTAAAAAGTCCTTTAAAGACAGCTATTTGTTTCTTGATCTTAAAAATGTATGTTACTGCCTGAACTCGGATTACAAGTGGTGTGGGACTAACGAACGTCGGACTAACGCGATTTTACTATATTTACTGTATTTTCATCATTTCTGAGAACATAAATGTTTAAATAAATCATTCATTCTTCATCTATATATACTTTTCATATTTATTGTATTTAAACTCAAAATTTTTGGAATAGATGTCTGTCTGCCTTAAATACGTTAATAATAATTAAGATTTAAAACCAGCAGGGGAGACCGGGGTTGGTTGTCTCACGGGTTGGTTGTCACAGGGTTGATTTTTCTGCTGTTAGATGCGCTAGGAGTATACTAACTCTGTTCAGACATGAACAAGGATATGTTTAATTATAGAAACAATTTTCGATTTTTTCGTGTGGTAAGTAACTTTTAGCGATGTCATCGAATGTTTTTTCTTTGCTACCATGTTAACCTAGGTTAGCTTTCAATTCATGTTCTTAATAGATGATAATTTGAAGTATGTTACCGTACATTCACAAACTCCCTACTTATAACGTTAGGCTTGCTATGATCTTAATTATTCAAAATGGCGTTGCGGGGTTGGTTGTCTCACAGGTTACGGGTATGGTTGTCACATGTGACAACCATCAACATTTTGTAGAAAACACTAAATGTTCAAAGGAAAAACCATCTTTGATTGTGTTAGACAATCACGGGTCACATTTATCAATCGATGGGTTAAATTATGCAAAAGACGATGGAATTGTGTTGTTGTCGTTCCCACCGCATTGCTCTCATAGACTGCAATCGTTAGACAGAAGTGTCTACGGTGCGTTTAAAAAATATGTCAATAGCCAGATCGACAGTTGGATGGTAAATAATCCGGGACGCACGATGACCATCTATGATATACCAGAGATTGTTGCTGCTGCTTAATTGTATTTCTAATTGATTTGTTTTGTTACGCTAATAGAAGGAAATATTGGATGTTTGTTTTTTCAATCATATGCAGGTTATTATATAGGATTTAAGTATTTAGGTTAGCATTGCAAGGACTGGAATTATTATTAATTCTTTACTCTCATTTAAAACAGCTGTGTCAACTAACCCCAACACCTGTGACAACCAACCCCATAATTGGGGAAGGTTGTCACACGTTACACGTTTGTAACAAAAGTTATATAAGTTCGATTACAATTAATATAAGAACGTTATTATTGTTTTAATGGTACTTGAAGAATATAGTCTTAGAATAGCACGGCCAGAATGGTTGTAGTGCTTAAAACTGACGTGTAAAAATTTGAAAAGTAAAAAGTGTAACAACCAACCCCGGTCTCCCCTACTAAACTTAACTGAAATTAATTCGATATTATTAAGTTTCGATGTTTGTTACGTAACAACAATGCATAAGGTAGGTGTGTATGTGTGTAGTATATTATGTTCCCGCTACCATACATACCTACACCACTGTCCGACTTAACAGGTAATTTTACTTTTTTGAATTTGGTTCGTTTCCCGAGACGACGACAAAAAATATAAATTATTCTGAACGACAATTGATTAAACTTAGCTGTCTCCGCGTGGCAACAAAATCCAAGTCCAACCAATAACAAGTAAATTCAAAAACAGTAACAAAAATAAATCCAAAAACAAAGAGAAAATCCAAAATAGAAAAAGGTAATCCAAATCTAGGACTATGGGTACGGAGGTTCTATTATTTCCACGATGTTACGATATATATATATATATTTTAGATGATCCGACTACGTCGGTGGGTCTTAAACACCCTGGCCGTTATTCTTCGTATTGTCCGCTCTAAAGCGATAAATATATCTCAAACTATAAAAATTGAACGAAGATTAACGGAATATCTATATCGGAAATTAACTTTTCTATTTTTCTTGTTATTCTCTCACTAACTCGTTTCTAACCAACCGTCCTTAATAATCGAAAATCTACGCCAGCCAACTCCTCTTATGCCGAAATTTAATTTGAATTAAAAAAAAAACGTATCATGTTTACATTCAAAACCAAGTCCCATATTTAAGTACCTATTGTTGTGTAATCAGTTAATATAGTAGGTACCTCTACTACTTATAAATTTAGGAAATATAGGAATTTATCTACAGTAAATGTATCTTATTGATTACAAACTACGTTTATTTTAGACTAACATAACTATGTAACGCAAAAGTTAACACCGTCCAATCAACGCAGCGCCACGAAAAGCAGAAAATGAATGTAGATAACACGGTCTTTTAATTAAAAGCTTTTTTAAAATAAAGGTAAAACTTTTTATAGAATTTCGTGAAAATTATGTAGTAATGAATAAATGCTGATTATTGAAACTTTTCTTGCACTAAATGGCACGTTTTCTTGAATAACCCGAAAATCAATAGATAAATATATGAATTATACAACATATACATATACGATATTTATACAGATTAGGAAAAAAATTCGAAGTATAGGAATTATAATATATTTAAGTGGTGATCTAAAAAACAGTTGACTAATTGAAAATATAATAGATGTACGCGATGAATACAAAAATAGTTCACGGTACCACTATAAAATTTATCGCCTCCCACTTACTTACTCCTTGCCGGTAATAAATACTCAGTATTTCCCCAATATAAAAATATTCCTGATACGGAGTAGATATTTCTCGTTAGATAGAAATGAGATTATTTTTTCGACATTTTATTGCATTCGAGAAAATAATTATTTACCATAATACATGTAACAAATAATTTCTCATTTGAAAATAAGTATTGTTGTTCCTTTTTTGCCAAAACGGATTTGAAAATAAAATAAATGCTAGAAAAACACGACGTTAAATTCTAAAAATGAATAAATATTACAAATCTAATGTAAAACATTAGTACGTAGAGTTGTAATTGAATTGAAAGCTAGCGCGGATAAGTAAGTTCTGCCATCTCGCTACAGTGGGAGTGGAAGGGCGAGATCCCAAACAGTGACACAATTAACTATTTTCGTATTCACCGCGTACATCTGTTATATTTTCATCTAGTCAACTATTAGACCACCGCTTAAATACATTATAATTCCTATATTCCAATTTTTTTTCCTAATCTGTATAATACATATATAGGTAGATATTAGAAATTAGTCAAACAGTTGAAAATTTCTATTGGTGAACGAATCTCGAATGGAACGTTAATCTCTGTAAATTATTGGGAAATTAATATTAAAAAAAAAGTAAAAACCTATAATTAAATTAAATCCTCACGTAGGTAGTCAAATTAGAATGAATTGTTGTATCATGCAATGTTGGTACCTAATACCATAAACCAACTGAATGGTGTCGAGGTATTATAATATCTAATTAGTTTCAAACAAAAATTTTAGCAGGGCGTTCCACGGCGTGTTAACCAGTTGATATCAAAAAACGGTTCGAACGACAGATATAAAATTTCGTGGGATTCATGCAGCTGACAGTAACAGCGGTGTTCCTTTTAAATATTAGTGAGACTTTTTTAAGGCATTCCGTTTTTGGTCACATAACAGCAACTTCAAAATTTTAAGCAGAACACGCAATATATATTACATTTTGTTATCATATAATTTGGCAAACATGTAATTAATTGCATTATTATTATTATTATTATTAAAAATAATAAACTTACCATTAATTTTATTTTATTGTCGATATTTATAAAAAATGGCAATTAAAATAATATATGAGCCGTAATATTCAGGTAAAAATGATCGACCGTGACGTGACTTTTATCTAACCGCAATATTTTATATTGACGGACCTTGCTTTGTAATTTTATTGTCATTTAGTAATCAACGTCTTCATTATTTTACAACAAAGCCCACCCAAATGGTAAATAGTATCTTAACTGCAAAGTTTTAAAGCAACCAGGTGTCTTTATAGGCTCCTAAATAACCTACACCAAATACGGAAATGTTTATTCAAAAAAAATATATAAACCTTTTCGACAAGAAAATTCGAAATAAATTGCTATTTAAAAATCCTTCGTTTCATTGTTTCCTCCATACAGTTTCATAAGATTGCGTTTCGTTTCTTTAGCAACCCATAATCCTGACATTCAGGATGATATTGTGCTAGACAAGATACGTCCACTAAGGGTGTTATATATTAGATATTGAGTGGGGGAGTGTTTTTTTTATAACTCGATATTCGTTCATCGTTTTCAATTACAACTATTAATGCTTATTTAAGTGCTCATATTGTTATACTTTAGCTTATTACTTATTTTTCTTTTATTTAATTATTAAAACATTGTACGTAGTAGTTATAATAATGTAATAATGTTTGAATAATATACCTAATTTATCTGAAGCATCATATTATACATAGACTACTTTTATTGTATATATTTTAAGATTTATTTAAAGTTTTTTTTATAGATAAGTACGTATTTGACAGTGCTTTTATAACTTTTTCGCTTTATTCCAAACTTGTAACTGTCATAAAAACATCTAACAACAAGAAAAATAAAATTAAAAAAAAGTTTTGCTATATTATAAATACGACGGTAAAAAGAATATATTATTTCCATGTTAAGCTCGCCACGACAGTAAACTATAAAACAAGGAATAATTAATTATAAGTGCTTACATTGCAAAATAACATTCTTATACCGTTTTGTAATAAAGCAGTATCAAAAACTAAGTGCGTAATCAAATATAACGGCAGCGACGTTTACTGTCCCAAAAAGAATGGCGAAATATAAAATTATGGCCATTCGCAAATAAAATTTTATGATTATCGCAATATCTGAGTTGTTGTAATGCTGAAGACAATACATAGTTTTAATAATGAATTCAATATAAGGGCATCGAAAACAATAAAAATATATACGAAATTCAGATTGAAACAGTAAAATTCAAAGACTATTATATAGACTACTATATGTACATTATTTATGGTAGTAAATGTAGTTTGTATATTTAAATTCTATTGCCTTTTCTATAACTCCAAAGTTTAATTTGAAAGCAATTTGCATTTTACGTTTCCGAAATATAATTAACGAATGCGAACGATTACTAAAACCGACGAAATAAATCATTTAAAGAGAGTGGTACTAAACGGCATGCAAATGTAATTGAGCTCCGTACCCTTAAATCTATACTGATTTACATCAAGTACGTTGATATATACCTATCTGAATAAAACTGAAGTGAAGATTTTTATTTTCGGGCGCAACTCAACTTTTAATGCATTTTATTCGTTGTTATATGAAAATACTTTTAAAATCAGCGAATTATGTCTAATGAAAATCGCATATCGAAGAAAATATAAAAATCGCAATTTTACGCATCTCCCCGTGCGTGCCTATTGTTTTTGCTTTGAAAAAGCTCATTCTACAATTTCTATTCAAATTTTTATTCTTGTCGAGGGACGTTTCACGAAATTTTGAATTCGTGCCCCCTTGCGAGTGCTTAGGGTTAGTTCACAGATGGCACCTGTATCGTAAATGACTACTCAGATTTATAAACTGCTCCTCGCGCCCCATATGCAAACTTTACGATCGCAGATATGTGACAGAGTTCATTTAGAAAGCGCGTTTACATATGGGACAAGCGAATATTGCATATTGCTCTGCTTCTATATTGTCTTGAAGAATGTCTTTGGAATTTTCATTTTGATAAAGTGCATATGTGTACGGCAATTTATATTCTTCGCTATTTCCATTTTATAGTTGTTTTCTTTTTGTGCCAACGTAAGACTGTTTTTTTTCTAATATAATATTTAACAATTCTATTGTAGAATTTTATTTTAAAGTGTATAGAATACAATACGGTAAAACTTTCACCTGCTTATTTAATAATTTGTTATTTGATCTTTATAATAAATACGTGTGTCGATTGTAATGTTGGCACAAAAAATTATAGGGGACACTAAAAGGGAAGAATACAATTCATGTGGATTTATAAGAAATTCTTTTTATAGATCGAATTCCCTAAATTTAATTATCAATTACAGCTCATGAAAAAGCTCTACAATGTAGTATCGTGCTATTCATCCGACACATATGCACCATGCAGTCTCATATAAATAAAGATTTACTGCAGTAGGGGTGTACTAATTTTAGTGCATGACTCACATCTATAAAACGTATGCTTAAGAAAATTTACACCCCCTGCTGTAAACAACTTTTTGATAGCGATAACAATATAATACGCAACTAATTTCGTTGAATTACAATATTAAGCCTAACTGTAATTTAAATTTGTATAAAAAAAAGTCACTATTAGGTTTCCTTCTAAACCTACGCATAAATTCCACGATAGGCCCAAAGCTATAAGGAAAGACTTCGTTCTAAACGAGATCCATATCGGTTGCGCTGCTTGTATAATAACGATATAACCACGTGACCTGAATGACAATCCGTGACTTGACAAGTATTTTATGGCAGTAAAGAAGAAATCCTTCGCTTGATCTTTTAGCAGTCTTAATACACGGTGTATTTGAATTTACTCGTGTTATCCATGGTAAAATGTTTATTGCCCATCGAATTGCTGCTTTGAATGTTACCTACTTAAATGCCAGTGTAGTTAGTGGTTGGCATTGAACCAGCGTTATGTTTGAGAACAATTTGATTTGACAAAACAGGACTTTAAAAGTTAATTTACGAAATTTATAAAATTAAAATGTTTAAGAGCTAGTTGTACAATAGCCGATTACCTCTGATCGTTAGTCAATCACCATAGAAATGATTGTCTAAACAATTACTTACATATTAATTGATTGATGTTCAGCGATCATCGGTTATAGTAGTACAACAGACCCTAATTATTAAATACATTTCTAGGTGTTGAAACTATATTTAAGTAGAATACGTTCAACGTTTTAGCGTGTTTTTTAATTAAATATTGCCAAAGCTCATGATAAGACTCGGAAAAAGGGTTGCCTAGCAACGTGTTTGTTTATGATGAATAGGTGCTCGTAATTAAATTTTATTTGGTTATGTTTTACTTATAAAGCAATAATAATAAGGTTTGCTCAAAGTTTACTTCTCTCATGGCGTCATAGCATTTCATTAAATATTTTATTTCTTGATGACTCGATCGATATTCGTTTTAATTAAATAAAACAAACATCAAGAAATCGAAAATGTTTAATAAAATGTATATGACGTCACAAGCAATAAACAAGCAAGTCTGTGGTTTAGTAAATCCCTAAGGCAAAATTCAGAATATAGACACGAAAACCACTCGAGCCTAACAAAACTTAACGTTAAATTTTATTAAAATTGTTGTCTGAACATAAAATAGTTGTAAATAATTGTTGTTATACAGTACATCAATAAACATATATCTATGCCGAAATAAATAGCTACATCTCATTCATGTTCAAACATGAATGTTCTCCGTTCATGTTCTCATTCATCTCCAAACAATCGGTATGTACATACTCGCTATGTAAATACATAATCCCATAGCACACACATTCGTGAGTAAATCCGACCCTGCTAACATCTTGTTATCGTAAGGCGACAACCTGATCATACGTTCTATGCATGTATTTGTTGATATCTACCTACTGTATAGGTTGGGTGAATAGACTATAGGTACCTTATTAATACGGTATTTACCTATTCGATTATAGGAAATTAATTTCGCATGACCAATTTCCTTCTATTATTTGTCCACGTATATTAATTTAATTTAATGACATAATTACTAATTTTATTATTTTTTATTTTATACCTAGTAATGTTCCAAAATGGATTAGCAAGATGTGTATTTACGCAAACTGTGATATGCAAGTAGATAAAAAAAACTATTAACAACTGATATAACTAATCATAGGTAGGATAAGATGCAAACGAAGAATCTGAAGAACTAGTATGTAGTGACTGCGATAAAACAATCTTAAACATTTAATAAGGATAGAATTAGAAGAAGATAAAAAGAAACAATAGACATAAATCTAATAAGATGCAATTTTGTAAAATTAATACCTTACTTTACATTTATTGATTAATTATTTTTATTGATTATTGTTTATTACAGGTACTGATTAATGAATTCTTTTGCTTATTATATTTATATTGATTATTGTTAGTTATTGATTAATTCGAGTTCATTTGAAAGTCCTGTTGCTTAAGCCCACGCAAGTTATACCTACTTTTATAACTAGATTTTGAAACTATTTATGTTTTGTTTTACAGTTAATTAGAATCGTAGTAAAAGGAACAGCAATGCTAATTATGAAATACGTTTATTGCTTTTTCTTTATACCCATTAATTGCCAAAGTATCAAAAACGAAACATTTCATAATAACTATCCATTTTTTAGATGTTTTTAAATGATTTAATTTAATATAAATGTGTAAAAATATTGAGCTACCTTTACTAAAATGACCTACCTTTATGAACAGTGTTCAACAAAATGTTTACCTATTATTTAGATATATTGTTTAACAAGAAATGCATTTTACGACATACCGTTTGGTTATCCCCCGTCTGTTCCGATTGTTTGTTAATATGACACTTACCTGAAAAAATAAAATAATATTAGTTTAAATCTAACTTTTATTTTATAATCGAATAAAATGTCTTTTTTGCCTTTCAAATAATTGCCTTTTAAAGTCAATAAAAATACAATGTTAATATCTACATAGAAAAATGTATTGCAAATGCAAAATCAATACCTATGTAAGTACTTACTACCAGTATTAAACGATTGAATTCAAGTCAAAAGACCCTGCGAGGCTTTGTGTTATCGTGTAGAAAAAGACGTAAGCACTCGAAGGGTTTATAATAAACGTTAACAATTTTCTTGAAGCAAAAACGAAAGATATGACAGCATGAATATGTGCCCCCATTCCTTCCACAGCTAGTAATAAATTTTAATTAGGGTACCTACTATAATATTTAGTACCTACCTAATATGTTAACCCATTAATGCCCAAATCTATGCGGTAAAGACAAAGTAGGGGTTTTTCGTGATTTGCGAATACCTTTAGTTCATTGTAACACATGCATAAAGAAATTTTGGTTTTCTATTTAGTAAATAAAAAAAAAGAAGTGGATTCAAACGAGTACAATGGGCAGAAGTGATAGTAAATTGAACGTCTAAACAATTTATTTGATTTTTATAATTTTCATTTATTTATGTTTTATTTAACAATTAAATATTGTAAAGATTGTTTATTGACATAAACGAAAGAAACGATTTTACGATTTATGGTAAATTTCAGAACATTGACGCTCAATGCACAAAGCGACTACACTATTAAATCAATTAAAGAAATATCAACATTCTTTTCAAAAATTTCGAAAACTCAAATATAAGTTTACTATTAGAATCAGTGAGAAAAGTTTAATTATTTGATCGATTCAAACTCCAGTGTTTAAAAATTACATGTACTCTTTTGAGTACAGCGAGCATTAATTAATTAGATAATTTTATTGCTAAAACAGCGTTTTGTCCAGCGCAGAGTTTAAATAACTTAATTTGCTGCCCGTAAAAAATAATTACGAAAAATAACTAGTGAAATTACGAGTGTGAATTCGCGTTAATGAAGTTAGTAGGTACTAAATTTTAATTGTTTATGGCAGTATTTTGTTTATAGAATGTTTTTACAGCTACGATCGCAGAAATAAATCAAAAAAACAATAATAAAAGACAAAAGAAAAAGCAAAATTTCAGTATTCCTTTAATTATTATGCACGAGTACTTATAAAAAAATTAATATGTAGGTACCTAACAATTTTTTTTTAGTCAATGCACGCGTCACTATGGCGTAAAATAGGTAAATAAAATGTTCTAAAATCAAAATTAATTTAGAAAATAAGTTAAAAAACTGCCATTAAACCACTAACTTTATTATTGTGTAGAAAACTTAAAAGCAAATTTAAAAATGTTCAATTGTAAGTTTTTAAATCGATAAAATACTAAAGCGACCTTTATAAATTGTAAATAATTCATAACTTTGTCTGATACTTTTCCGAGTAGAGAAGGGCAATCCACTGAAACCAACAAAAACAATCTATATAAACTTGTTTCGTTCGATATCTGTTTTCGTAGTTTCCAGTTTTTATGAGTAAACTTTATACCAAAAAATCTCTCAAACATTTGTGTAGAATCGGTCCACAAATGATCCAATATGATACGTGATGCGATTGCAAAGTTATCCGAAAACAATACGACAAATATTCCCTTTACAGTTTGCAGCGTGGCTCCTTTCTCGTCTCGTTTTCTTAGAACGTACTACTGTAATTATGTATTAGTTTGGAACGGAACTAAGCCGTTAGAAATTCGATGAATTACATTCAAGAGCAAAAAAAGAAACAAATTACAACTACATTAAATAATAACTTTTAGTGTAATTTCTAGCATCGTAGGTCAATAAAAAAAAAACAATAGGTGGGTTTTTTCGTTTCTTTCCAGCCATTACTAATCAGGAATTCTTGTTTTTGTAGTAAACTTTATGATACTTAATGAAGATGTTGTCCGTAATAACATACCATAATTATAGTAAACAAAATAACCGACAAAAATAGATTTACTGTTTTAAAAGCAATAATCACTTCTTTAGTTTTATGGACAATCGATTAGCGAGAAAAATGTGTTTGTTTTTGTATCATACCTATGAAATTTACCGAAAGATGACCATTTACTAAAAAATTACCTATGCACTACATACGTTAAAAGATTAAAATATTCAACAGCGTATTTGTACCGGTTTTAATTTATGGTCGTGAAGGGTGGACAATGAACAAAACCCTAAATAGCAAGCAAGTGAAATGAAATATTTAAAAACAGTCGCAGAAACTACCAGAAGAGACCGTATTGCATATGTATAATAGGTACCTATTCAAAATTAAATAAGTTCATTCGTATAAACCATTAACAATTAAATTGTAAAGCTTTTGTTTTATGAAAAATAAAGACCCACCTGATTCTAGCAATTTTTATTACAGGTCGCATGGGTGTCTTGATAATTCTTTGCGAATGCATCGAATCGGCCACCCTTCCCAGTAGAGGGCTTCCACCTCCAAAATCGGAACTCTTCAAAGACGATAAACTACCTTGAAAAGTCTCGTCAGGTTGAATCGTTTGAGGCGACATTGTTTTAGTGTTTGTAGAAAATTTTAACGAAGAGTTTGGAAGTAACGTTCGATTAGAATAAGCGCATCGTTCGCTACTATTCACGTATTTCTGTTCGTAACTATCGTAAGAATAGAAAAATTGTTTAACCTCTTCATTTTCATCGATGTCCGATATATAGTGATCGTTATAATAAGGTGTTTGTTGAGACGACGACATATTTTCCAAAACGCCAGAGTCTGCATCCAATTCTCGATAATCGACGAATTTATGTGAAAGCTCGTGGGATAATTTTAGTACTTCGTCTAGTTCTCGCGACAAATCGGAGTTAGTGGATAAATATTTTTTATTCTCCTTGTTAAGTTCCGAGTTTATGAACTCGGGATAACAACCAGCATGTATTCTGCTTGAAGTTATATCGTAAGATTTGTTTTGTTCGTAAAAGTCGCTGCGTCTAGTGTACATTCTGTTATAAGGTTCTTGGCCGTCTTCCAAATTTAATACGTGCGATGTTTCAAAACTATTAGATCTCCCGAGAGCTCCTCCTATGCGTTCAAATTCGGAGCTGCTAGAATTTAATAATCTTCGAAAACTGTACGCACCACGTGTCGGCAGATCAAAACGTGACGTCATAAATAAGTTGGCCATTGGCGGTGGAGTAGCTATGGGTAGATCGACAAGGCACGAGGGTGGACGTATTGTTCGTTCTTTCGGACGAGAAGTGGAAGGGTCCGAATCTGAAGCTCTCATTTTTTTAGAATCTAAGAACGCTAGGATTGAAACAATAAGATGTTTGATTGTTCTCGGTGATTAAACACTTGTCGTGCAGTTCCAACCTGCTTTGTTCACTTTGTTCTGAAGTACGCTTTGGTTGTTGATTATTGTTTTGAATGCGTGTACTAGTGACGTATCCATTTTATAAATTAGTCATAAATGCGTTTGTTTGATGTTCTACATTCAACTACGTTCAATTGAATATTAATTAAATAAAAAAATAGTTGGATGGCATGTCAATATAATGCGATTTCATTATAGTAAACTTATTAATTAATTAATTAATTCCTATTAAGAGAATAAATACCATAGTTTATTTATGGACATTTTAAAATGATTGATATTTTGTCATATTAAGTCATTCATATTTTTATTGCAAACATTAATTTAATTTCATTATTTCCATAGTCTTTAATAAAATAAATATTTTTTTGTCGAGCCGGAGACAGTAAGTTGAAATGTATATACTATTAAAAATTGATAGTATAAGTAGACATTATGTAAATATATAGAAGTATAAGCACATGTTTTATGGACGTAAATTGCCAATAACTTAGGAATTCTTGATGATACGATAAATATACTATAACAAAAAAACAGAACTTCCAACTATTTTTAAATATTTTCAACTATAGAGGTAATCCTTTTCTATTCTTTATATGGTACCGGCGCGCGGTAGATCGTTTTTATTCTGAATTACTAATATATGCGTAAAACCATTTTTACGTATTGAGCCGAACACCAACACTTTAAATGACACTACTATTTAATAAAGGAATAACGGTGTTACGCATTTACGCCGCTTTTCACTGTCGCATTATCGATTTTAAACTACCGGAAAGTCCGCTGAAAACTGTCCCCATATAGACATATTTGTTTGAGCACGATTCCAAACACTACCGGTCATAGTAAAAGTATACATAAACTGAAAGTGATTAGACATTTTGAACGAGAAACACCCCTCGCGTAATACAGTCTAAGGGTATTGGGGGTGCTAGGGGTGTTAGGAGGGAGCACATACGTAGGGTTACGTAGGGTTTGGTGACTAAGCAGAGCGGGCGTAAAGATATGATGCGATTAAAATTTGAGGTGCACATTTTATACAGTGAACAAATATAATACTTATTAACTAAATTAAATTTTATTCTATTTTACTATAAAAGTAGATTTTGCTTATAAATTTTAAATTGTTTATTTACCGATTGTTTACAAATGCGTTAAGCAATGATTTCGCGCGGAATTTAAAAAGTAGCGCAAGCGCCTTTTTAATGACGATTTTCTATACAAAACAAGAGTTACTTTATTAAATAATTAACCAGTCAATGATCGTTTTGCTACTATCTAATGAAGAGATTGATTTTCGTTCGTTATGTTTTTTTTTAATAATCAAATATACTTATTATGAAGGTATTGCCTTCGAAATGGTGCCAACAAACTTTTATTACGCCCTAAATAAAGTTTTTATAAGAAAGAAAGACGTATCGGCAGAAGCAAAGATTAAAATATTCAACAGCGAATTTGTACCGGTTTTCATTTATAGTTGTGAAGCGTGGACAATGAACAAAACCCTTGAGAGCAAAATACAAGCAAGTAAAATGAAATATTTAAAAGCAGTCGCAGAAGGCTACCAGAAGAGACCGTATTAGAAATACCGAGATCAGAAAACGATCAGAAAAGAAATTGAAAGAAGATAACTCACAAGATTGGGCCATATAACGAAAATAGACAATAACAGAAAAGTGAAAACAATTTGGAAGGCAGGAAACGACAAAAGAAGGAAAGGAGGGTGACCTACAAGAACATGAAATTCAAAAATAAGCAAAATATTAAAAAGAAGAAATAAGAACTTGAGAGAAATGGAATTATTAGCACAAGATAGATAACAGTGAAGGAAATTTTGCCACCACATCTCTGCACCACAATATAATGGTAGATGAGGCGGGATTATGGCGGGAAAAATAATCTAGAACTTCATAGAAAATGTACACCATAATTAAAATTTATTTAATTACCTACCTACAATGTATTCAATTTAACATTGGTTTTTATATGTTGATAATATTAAAAGAAAATAAATTTTATATACGAGGTTTGATCATATAATTCGTATAATATAGTACCTAACTCTGAAAAGGAAGCCGTGAAAAGCAAAATCTAAGTTCATAGCACGATCTGCTTTGTTTTAGCCTCGATTAATAAGTAGATTTAAAGCAACAAATAATTCTTACGAAAAAATAGACAATCTTTAAATAATTTTAACGTTTCCCGAGTGAAAATAAAGCTTTAAAAATCAAAAAACAGCCTTTTCGTTCATCGTCATTTTGAAATAAAATTGTCGTCCAAAGATGAACACATTGATTTAGTCTAACCATCGTCGTCGCGTCATTTTAATATCGAAAAGGTCTTTAACGTTCAATTCGGAATATTTTTTCCAAAAACTTGAATTTGTGTGACTTCAAGTCCAAGAAAATAGAAGATGTGCTGACGATTTATTTTGAGATCGTTTTGAACCCAAATATCTTATGTGAAAATACTGCCTTTTCCTTTTTAACAATTGAATCAAGCACGACAGCAGTATTTTGTTATTGAACGTGACACAATAAATATAAAATTCCATCAAAAAAGCTTTAAAACGAGTTCCACAAAAATGACAAAGTACGTAACTAACAAACTATTTTACGACATTATGACAGCGCTCATTACCACACAAACGTCTTTAGACGTAGAAAATGGTATTCTTTAATTTTGCAGCTTCCGGATTCGCCGTCACTTGCCTCGTAAATTTCGGCTCAAACTCAAAAAAAAAAAAACTTAAGAAATAATCTCCAAACTAAAAATATGTTTTAAAGGTGGTCGACTTAAACTCGTAAAAAGTAGTATTTACAATATTAACCTATAGATACCTACGTAATGTTTATTATACTAAATCGCGACCGGTTTTTATCAAATAAAATTAACATTTAAGTAGTAGGGATTTTAATTATTGATCCTTCGAGAAATATCCTTACAAATTTTATGGAGAAGTTCCATTAAGTGCGGGCATTGGCGATCAAGTTTATTTACTATCTACATATATGCAATTGGAACGCACACATAAAAACTTGACAACAGTACATATTTTAAGTCTTTATTACAAATTACCTATTACAAATTTATATGTGATTAGCTTTAAGTTAGTTATCACTAAAAGCTTTTAAAATAAAATTATAATTTTATTTTTATTTATTATCTATTATTACTCACTCACAAAAAAAAACTTAATTTTATCTACTATTTTTAATGATATACGATAATATGATATTGAATTATGCACTAACCTACTTTAAGATAATTCATATTATTAAAGTTATTTAGCATTATAAAGTGTTTAGTTCGTTCCTACTTACTTATACGATGAAAAGTAAATAACCAATAATCTTTATTTTCTTATACAATTATAGCTATCTATTGAAAACTTTATTTGACTTTAACCATCAATTAAATTTTGTTATATTATGTACTGGGCGTCTCTGAAAGGTCTGTACAACTTTTAACCACAGATTCCCGAGTTGAAAATATGCCGATATACCAAAACTTATTTGCCTATATCCAAAATTGCATCCTTTTCCATGGAGGCATTATCACATACTTTTTCAAAATAATTTATTAACGACTTAACTTAAAAACTTTAAATTTGGTACGCGTATTGCTGCAGTTAAGACTAACAAACACACGGCGCCTTACTGAAATTAACACACAGGGTGTTTATTTTTATAGGTCGTACCCTCACTTTTGTTGCCTCTTTTAGTGCTTTTTTTGAATGTTAGGTTAATTTAGAAACTTTTATTACTCTTGTAGACGTTTAATATCTTGCACGGCTTCCCCGTAAATGGGTAATTTTCGTCACGATATACTTGTACTGCTGTTGTATAATTATTATACTAGAAATGCTGAAAATTGAAATAGGTAGTTGAAATTTTTGTTATTTGTATGTTTAACAAAGCCTTAGTTTTCAGTTATACTTTGTTTTGGCGCATACTGCATTACTGTTTTTAATTGAAATTAAAAATATATATATATATATATATATTAAGTAACATAAGCTAAAATAAATCTACTCTAACATTAGGAATACGTTTGTACCTTTATATCTGTACCTAAATATGTGTTAACTTATCGGAAGAAAAGTAGTGCAAGGAGAAAGTGGTAAAACTACGAAACCCACAAGTTGAGGCTATTATTAATAACCTCAGTCATCGTATAAATAAATAATTAGATAAACAAATGTTTGCCTCTAGCCAAACATTCATCCGAAAAAGATTAACCCGAAACTGTTCGTTTTGTGTTACAATATTGAAATGTCATAAATATTGACTAAATAATGATTATACGTAGTATTATGAAAACGAAATTTAATTATTTAACTGGCAATTTATGTACAAGTAAATATTTAAAAAATATAAATACGATCAAGATGTATAGACTCAAAATAAATGTAGGTATAGGCCTATGTACGTATATGTATAAAATATACCTACCTACTTTAATAGGCAGGTACATAAAATGTAATTTATATGCGCTATTAATTAGTATAATTTGAATAGTTCACTTTTTAATGTGCAAAGATAGGCACCGAACATTGTCATAAGCAAAATTATAGTTATTAACCTCGGGTTTTTTGCGTAACAACGATAACAGGAATGTGTGTGTGCATTAGCCCTGAGGAGGATGACAAAGTCGGTGAAATATTGTCGTTTATCTGAATAACTAATGCAAAATAATCCAAAACATTTATCATTTACATCATTTTATTTTTATCAATTATGACAACAAATACGAATTTATATACGAATATTATTGTTAATCTATGCACTGAAAAATAATTACCTAATGAAAATTAATTAGGAATTAGTAGTAGGTACCTGCTGTTTCATTTTGAATTACCTATTAAATTTTACTTACTTAATTACCTATGTTAACTACCGTAGGTACTGAATGTTTGTGTATCAGTACGTTTAACTTTATTTGAACTTCGCATTTAATGATTTTAATTTTTATTAAGTACTTACTACTTTATGGTATATTATATAAGTAGTTAGGCATTTACATAATTTTAATTACCCTCCATAAATCAAAAGCATGTTATCGATTAATTTCTTATTTATTTAAAAATACGATCTTAATCCAGTAAAATTAAATTTTATCTTTAAAAAAATTATTAACAAGCTAAATTTTTGTGTGAACCTTTATTTTTATGTTTTGAACTAAACTTTAAAAGTCCCCTTCGATAGCGTGTCCGCAAAAATTGTTATAGGGGGTGAAAGGAGGTAAAATGTATTTTTTCGCAATTATCTCGAAAACCATCAATTTTTCGAAAAAAAATGGTTATTATCATTGAGTGTTTTTCGTAGAATCAACCGTTTCGAAGATATAGATTGAATGAAGTTTGAAAAAAAAGTGCACTTCGTCATAGTAGGTAGGTAAGTATATAAAAGTCAATAATCTGACTATGTATGTATATACGTTTCTAGGAGGCTCTTAAATACTTTAAGGAATTTGAACCAAACATATATTTGTCATCCCCTCTGATCAAAATATAGGTAATGTTTTAATTCGAAAAATCACCCTTTCCGCTCGAGATGGCAAAGGTAAAAAATAAAAAAAAAAAAACAATTTTCATTGTAAGCGAATGTGTTATTGATATAATCATTGTATTATTTAAAAATTTAACCGAATTTGCGACTGAAAAAAGTCGAACAACCTTTTCTGTACCAAATTTGATGAGCTAAAATTTTGGTAATAACCCTTTCCTCGAAAAATTGACAGTTTCCAAAATCATTACAAAAAAAACGAAATTTTACCTCCTTTAATCCCTTAAACAATGTTTGCGTGAGTGCTATCGAAGGGAACTTTTGAGGATTAGTTCAAAACAGAAAAATAAAGGTGCACACAATTGTTTTTCTCTTTTATGGTTTAATTTTACTGGACTATCTTATAATTTCGCATTCTTCATAAAATAATGATTAAACTTGTTAGAATTTGTATTCGAACATTCAACTTTATTTTTTCTAATCTATAAGACAAGTAATTTCTAATTAATTACATACTGTAGTCGATTTTATATAGGTATATGCAGATTATATACAGAAACATATAAACTTGTTGTAGTAATAAATTTTTGTAAGAAACTTTATTTATAGTCCTCGCTGTTTCGTAAATGATTACCTACTTTAAAGAAACAACCGTTAAAAAGGCGCCACTGTTTATTTCTGTTTTATCGTTAGAGTGCTTCTGATATTAAAAACTTTTTTGATATTCACAATAATGCAAATTTGAATTTATGAAAACGCCAATCCGTTTAAAAATCTATTGCCCAAAATAATTATTATTTTGAGATAAAAATTTTTTTTATTATAATACTAGGAAGATTACGCATATTGAAATGGAAAACGTTTTAAACAAAACCGACAAGCATCCCACTGAAGTGTTTACATTCAAAGCGACCTTTAAGCGTCAATTATGTACATACAAGCACGTCAGATAGTGTTTTTGCCGTACATGACCCCAGGTAGTAATCGAATTCTTGTGAGAGGCTTACGCAAATCATTAGGTACAATTCTTTATAAAGTGATATTTTATTTTGTGCATACAACGAATTGTAGATAAATAATTATTCGTTTACAAACTCGACTTTTATATATAGGCAACACATTTTACAGAAGTACCTACATTATTATTTTTTCATAATATTAAAAGTATGCCATCTTATAATTTTCAATTATGTATAACACATATAGGTAAAATTAATATTCCATTTATTAAAACTTTGATTTGCAATGTCTAATATCAAAATCCCTAGAATGCACTAACGCGACAATATTTTCCATACAATCTGTGATTTAATGAAAGCCGTTTTTTGGGTGTACAAATTAAAACGTTTATTAGAAATAGAACTCGATCAACGTTGGTAGAACAGGTCAATCTCTAATGTTTATTTTATTGGTTTAACCCTATAATGAAAGAAAGATTTAACAATTAAAAAATCATACAACCTCAAATTATTATCGTTAAATTAAGTCGTTTCGTTTCAGTTTATTGTCGTTTACCTAAATTAAGAAATCGAGGAATTTAAATAGTTCAAAAGTGACGCGTTGTCTATATAAATGTAATAAATAAATACCTAGATGTTAGTTTTTCTATTTTTTAGTATTACAGAATTTTTTGCTATACAAAGATACACACCTACGTGAAATAAAACAATTCATTTAAAGAAGTGCCTACAGATAATATCGAAAATACAAAAACTAAAGCTCGAAACTATAAAAATAGTTAAGTTAGATTTTAACTTGTGAGGTAGTTGACTTAAAGGTAGTAAACACTTACTGTGCACACACACATGTTAAACACGTGTACGTACACACGTATATCACGTTTGTTAAAATTGGAGGAATCTTATATTCTAGATATCTCCAAGTGTAATCAGAAAAATGAAACATTTGTCGACATGCTCTATGTTACGCCGCCATCGATATGGGTTTTAGGTATAAGTAGAATTGTAATGCAAAATTGATTTATTGTGCATCTCTATAATAATGAATGTTTAAAAGTGAAAATAATGCCGTATTAAAATGCGCCTGAAAAATTATATCTTCTACCAAAACGACACAAATCATCAAAATGTAATATTCAAAATATAACTATAGTCAATTTTATAAACCAGTATTATGACGTATAAAATATAATTATTAATTAATATAAGTAAATAAATAAAATAGGTATAATAAATACTTTTTATACATTTTATAAGTTTTCAAGCAGTTTATGTTGTGATCAAAAATATTAGTAAGTATTTCGTATAGAATACATTTTAAAAGTAATGAAAGAACTATTATACGGTTGAATAAGCGTGAAACTTCTTCACAACTGGCTGATCTTTTTTTTAAATTTCTTCTACTTATTACAAACTATCGCTTGAATGGACGTCATTATATAATTTAAAATTACTTAATAAGAATTGTGTGCTTTTTACATAGCTTGATTAAATGGCACGAAACAGAAAACTTTCATATATGAAAATTAATTTATCAAAACCTCAAGTTTTTTGAACGACAAGTTTTAATTTATACATATACATATTCATTGCTTATAGGCATAAAAACATAATGCATAATGTATAAATAAGACTAATCCGCCCTGTCATTCTTATAATAGAATATCTTTGAGAATTAGAAAGTATGTCGATCTTAATAATAATTTGGCGTGTTAGAATATTAATTAAATAATTACGTAGTACCTACCCATTAACTAACAATAATGGTAAGTAATGTGTATAAGTGCATAAAACAGCTTACCTTTAACATGAAGTAGAGGAGCTTTAAAATAATTAAAGATTCACCTGCAACAAAAAAAGTGCGTTACTAAATGATAAGTATTGCCAAATAATAATAAGTTAATAACATTTTAAATAATAGGTAATATTTAAATAGGACAAATAATAAAAAAAAGATTTAAATTATTTAACCACAAAAATTCTTATTTTAAATAAAAATTAAATTTATAGGTACCTAAATAAAAATTTATGCATTTCATTAACCTCTTAATCCAAAAATATCTAAAATTTTAAATATTTAACGCTTTAAAATGCGACTAATTATAATAAAACTAATTAACCAATTTTGAGTTAGGCACTGGAATTGTAAATTAACATGAACATATGTGAAGCGATATTGCCTACTTATTGTTGCTGAAGAAATTTACATTGTCTACGTGCAATAATTAACAATTTTTAAATAAATACTTGGCGTACAAAGTTAGAAATTGTACATTTTGCACACTGCACAGCGATTTTTGTACCAAGCGCGAAGTGCACAAGTCGTTTTGTACGAAGTTCAAATTATTACACTTGGTACAGCGAATCTTGTACTGTTCGCATTCTATACAGTTTTATTGTACCAAGTTGTTAATTTTAAACGCATATTCAACTTGGTATACAATAGTTCTTGTACGAAGTCGGGTATAAATATTTTCGAAGCGCCTGTAGAGTTTTATACTAACTGGTTGGCTATCCTGAAGTCTCTATTCCGCCAAATTACAATAAATATTTATATCTACCCTCAGTTTATTAAATCCATAACGTCGTAGGTGTTTGTTACGGAAGCGTAGAAGGGCCACAAGGGGCGAGAATTCGTTTGTTGTGTTTAGAAGTAAGTAAATACTTCTATTTTGTTAAAATATGCTATTCCTTTGATAATTACAAAATATTTTCCTAGAAATTATAAAGCGTGTTTCACATTTACTATAGGAAAAGTTCAAAATTAATGTTCAACTGAATTCCATCAAAGAACAATGAAAATATGATACACGTTATTGTTTTTCAACGAAAAAGAGCGAAGAAAGATTTTTTCATGTTCGTTTTTACACAAAAACTAAATTATATTTACTAAACTTGGCATAATTCAAATTTCAAAAAACACGAAACGGATTTACATCCCTAAAATGGATCAAAAATAAATGTCAAATTACAATGACTGAAATAAGAATGATGATAAGTTTGGCACAGCTATGAATTACACTTTACAACTCTGTAGGTATAGCCTGTCAATATTTACTTCCAGCTTTGTACAAAAACTGCCGTACCGAGTTAAATGTGCGTTTGAAATTTACAACTTGGCACAATAAAACTGTGGAGAGTGCGAACAGTACAAAATTCGTTATACCAAGTACAATAATTTGAACTTCGTACAAAACGACTTGGCACTTCGCGCTTGGTACAAAAATCGCTATGCAGTGTGCGAAATGTACAATTTCTAGCTTGGTATATAACATATACATATATATAATTCACTGCCAGAATTTCAATTCTTTTTTGGTGAATTTTAATTAACCCGAACCGCTGTAAAAACAGAAATACGTATAGATTCTTAAAAATATACTTTAAAAATCTTCAGCCACCTCAAGTTCTATTTAAACATTTATTTTTGTTACTAAAACTTCATTACTTTTAAATGCTCAAAAAATGCTTCATTTATTATTAATCGTTCAGTTTATTCGAAAAAACAAAGCTACAAGTAGAGAAAAGCGGGGCAAGCCGAGACATTGCGAATATCTCGAGTACGGTGACACTGAATGTCATATTGATGTTATCACTGAAGGCCCACACTGTATACGAACATTTGACACATCTCAGTCGAGTACACGCCGTGCTAGAAGAAAATTGTGTTGTTGATTTTTTTCGATTTCATTTTTGTATGTCACAAAATCCGTAATATATGTATGTTTCAGTTTTGGTGCATTCATAAGTGAAGGTTGGTGTTTTTGAATAGTTATTGTATGTACTATTTGGAATATATAACAGTTTTGTTATTGCGTTCGTGTGTATTTAAAATTGTATTTTAAAGTTGAAATTGTGTGGTGGGGCAAACCGAGACACCATTTTGTGTGTCGTTTTCAATTTTGAAAACAATACATATTTGATATTGATTTGATTCGTGATTTTTTGTTGTTTTTTCGAATACTGTCAGAGCGTAGTAGTAAAAAATGGTAAGGAAATACAATAGAAGAACCTTAAAGAAAACGAAGACTCACTTCGACAAGCTGTTCGTGTTATGAATTTTGGTATGTGTTTAAGACAAGCATCGAGGGAATTTAATGTTCACCGAGATACGGTAGCTCGTCATTTTCATAACAACAGTAATCAAGGAACTACATCAGATACATCGGCTACATTAACAACAACGGGAACAACAGAAACGTTTCAACAGATTTATTTTATTTTTATTCTTATTCATTTATTGCAAATTGAATAATAATTTTAATTTAAATGACAATAATATTAATTCACTGAAAATAATAAACTGTACCGCCGATAATTTTATATTTCTTTAGAAAAAATACAAAGTTAATTTTTATTTGTCGTTTTTAATTTTCAACCATTCTTATTAAATCACTAAATATCCGAGTCTTTTTTGAATTTTGAAAATAATGTCAGTAAATAATATTTTATAAGCGGATCTTGCAATTTTTGATTTTTAACACAATAATAATTATTTACCTATCTCTAATTTTATGTATCTACTATAAAAAACTTTATTCGTCATTGTTTTTAATAACGATTCGTAAAAATTCAAACACTAATATATTGCACAGAAAATATAAATCTACCGATCGTTACCAATAGTAAAAAAAATTATATAAAAAGTGAATTGTATAAAAGCTTTATGTTATATACTTTTCCTTAAAGAGTCAATAAAAGGCCCCCGCATATCTTATTCGAATAACCAAATAATTCCAATCGTTTTAACGCTTATTCTTTTGTTCTGTATTTCAAGTTTTTTTGTTAATTATAAGTACCTCCATTTGTAATCAACGCATATAGCCACGATAACGATATGCAAATTATACTTAATATATTAAAGACGAGTAGATTTAGTTAAATACCAGTTGACAGATGTGGCAACTACTAAAATTTACCGATTGTTTTTTTAATTAACATCGGTAAATAATTTCTATAACCGTAAAATATTCGTTTCGAAAGTGATTTATTGCAAAATACATTACTTAAAACTGCAAACGACGATTAAGGAACTTGTTCGCCCACTTGTTCTTACAATCAATTCAAAAAATTCTTAAAATTGATTTTTTAAAAACCTATAATTTCAGTACCTACCTACCAACTAACGCATAAATACATTCTTTACTAGGCGGCTATTCTATTGGTGGTTGGAAATGCAATTTACTCATACCTAGTTAGTATGACAATAGTTAAAATCAACGTGATCGATTAAATTTGTTCTCGTTGAAACATCTCGCAACGCGTTGTGATGCTTTCAATACCACACCTGCGAACGGTTTATTTACGAGTTGAACTATATATAGAAAGACCATTCACCCTTCTTCACCCTTTACGGAGGTGCCTATTTCAGGATCTGTACTAATTTACGACCGTTTCAGGAAATGCGCTTGTTAATGCTTTTAAAATGAGGTGTTTCGAATTCACTTTTACTTATGTATTTCGTGCTGGTAGGCGCTTTGTTGACATGACAACAGACAATATCAAGTAATTTATGTACCGGCACTCACTTTAATAATGTAAATAAAAAGGTTATTTTACAAATAACTAAATTTGATCAACAATCGCCTAGTAAGTTCGTTCTACGAACAAAAAATGATTATAATACATTAGAAGAATGCGAAAACAACGTTTTACGCACATATACATTTTGTCACCCATAATAATTTATATTACACTAAAAGCTTCTACGCGAGTCCTCGTTTTTTTAATATCGCGGACAATCATCTATTGTTGCATGTACCACGGTAGACGTTTATCGGTAGTGTGGCCGTTGCTTTATTTAATTAAATTTCGGACGAGATGTTCGTTGGTTGTGTGAGAAATGCTACAGGCCATTTTCTCAAGCACTAACCACAATTTTTAATTCAACGATTTAGAATGAAACCACCTGAGAGTCAATCTTCTGTAGCAGTGAAGTCGGAAGCATTTACCTGTAACTTAATGTTTTATCGTTTTAACCTGGCGAACAGGTGTCAAGTCTTGCTAAAAATTCCAGATTTTTGTAAAAATTATGGCTTGGTTTGGAACTTTATGCTTTAAAAACACATTTTAATATAACTGAACAAATATTTCCACGCTTTTTTTTTAATTAAGTGCGTTGCGATGCATAAAATACAAGCAATTTGTTTGATAAGAGTGGAAGAGTAATGTGTATTTTTTTGTTTAAAAATGTATTAAATGGAGAACTAATTTAAAAATTGCTCTCGTCACTGGTTTAGCTTTCGCTGTAGTGGGAAACTACAATCTTTTCTGAATAAGAAATACGAGAAAAAAGCTTGAAATGCATCTACTGCGAACAATAATACGTATACGTTATTCAAGATAGGTTCCAATGTTCGTCATCGTTAGTTTTGTACTTATGACATGACAAAGACTACAATTTATTAGTACTGTACATTAGTACAAATACCAGCGTTTGCGTAATTACATCAAAACATAAAGTTATAATAATTTTAGTAATCATAATACATATTTTTTAAACTAAAGGTCAGTTTCGTAATCAACCACACTGTACAGTTATTTTAAATTAAACTGATTTTAAGTCATTGTTACAATGTGTTGCTGCAGCAATAACAGACTTTTTAAATTTAAATTTTATTATGAAACTCGAGCTAACTTATTATTAGTCATATAAGATAAAAGAAATAAAATTATTAAAATAATGAATAAGAAAGAAAACCGAAGATTAATCACAATTTAAAAGAGAATGTTTCGTTTCCATAATATCTAAACGTTGATTTAAAAAAAAACCTTTGATGAAAGTAACATTAATAATAATGTGTTGTATGTCTAGAAAATAAGTTCCTAACTAAATCTAACAGTATAAGCGATGGCAACCTATCGAATAAAATGTTTAACTAGACAGAAAATCATTTATATCAGACGTTTTAATAGCTATACATTGCCTTCTGGCAATCATGGGGGTCTTTAATTTAAAGTTGTCGTGACTACACCACAAATTAGTCATGCCATTTTATGTGGTAGGTGCAATACAAAAAATTAGAAATGTCTTATGAATGTTTGTATTAATAGAGCTGAAAATGGCACCCTTTTACCTACTGTTATATTCGGTTTTATTTTTTATATTTTAAAATTATTGCAATTATTGGAAGAAACTGAAAAAATTATTTGCCAGGGGTTTACGTTATCGGTTAAAAAAATTCAAGGAAATATTGTAATGCCTAACTAAAATTACTACTAATTGTAAGCAACAAGGAAAGTTTACGAATGTAAAATTCAAAATCAAAATTAAATTAATACCTACTACAAAATAGAGCATTTTTTGGGCTTTCGCACGAACCTAACAAATTTTTCTGGGTCGTCCCATCGAACACCGAAGTTACGGCAGTAATGTTGGCCGAATTGGTCAATGTTTATGTATGTAGTACTACCTATTTTGCATGTATTTTGAGGTACCTGCCCATATAAATAATTTTTTTGTTCAAAAAAACTATCGATCAGATCGATTTTATTCACTAGGGTGACATGCTAGCGAGCTATTTTCGTTTGTCTTCACCCCCAAAGTGGGAGTTGATGTCACCCAAAAAATTTTAAATAGTAATAAGCGGTAGCGGTATTAAAAGGCATGTCATTTGAAAGAACGGTGATTTTTTATAGGTAATATTGTTTAAATTGTTAAATTCCAATCGTTTACTTCTTGATTAAGCGCTCTTCTAAAGAAGCAATAAATGGTAACCCATCAAATATATCTATTTTTTTTCAATGTATGCTTGGATACGTTGATTTTATTAGCAATGAAGACATACCTATATAAAAACCAAAGATATTTGGGTTAAGTTTCCATCGCTTAAGAACGCATATAAAAAAATCTATACCTAAACTATACCTATGTAAACAAAATTTACACAAAATCAACGGGATCGCATTCTTTATTTCTTTTGTAGAATTATTAAGGGGATAATGTTGATCCAATCTACAGTGCCTTAGTATATAAATCGCATCATAATGTTATTAAAATATTCTTCCTGCGTTCCAAATTATTATGGTACTACCTAGACATAAATGATTTTTTTCTTGTCCCAAATTACGATATAGATAAATAAGTAATTTTTATTTAATTCTATTTTATTAAGTAGGTAGATACTTATACGCATTTTATTATATTTATAAGTAAGTATGTGAAATAGTGTTGACTTGGGGACATCTTGGGGATTAAAAGCCACAGTTTTAATTTTGTTTAATTGTTTAATGTTTGTAATTGTAACAAAAAAAATGCAAAATCATTTTTCGCTTTACGTAATGATTAGTCATGACAGTTTTACATTGTGCGTTAAGTATTGTACGAATACCGAGATGTAACCTGCAATCAGTTTTAATAATCGACAAATAAAACGTTCTCAAGCTGCTTTCAAAATCCATAATATATCTATTTAAAATATATTAATAACATGTAGTTATTTAATGTAAATTTATGTATATTTGTAGTCAACATATGGTAAGCTAGAATGTTGTTATTAATCTTAATTGATATAAATTGCTCACAACTTGAAATATTTCGGAAATAATTAATCTGAACTAGTTTCCAATGATAGTTATTAGAATTCCACATACACACTCATGCTTTTAACATGGTTAAATTATAAAGTATTATCAAATTAATTAAAAGTAAAAAAGTAGTAGTAGTAGTAGTGATATTTAATAGTAGAGTACACGTATCTCTATAAATACATAAAAAATTATCAGCATAAAGTTCTAATAGTTCGTTTTGGAATTGATAAAATTATAATTGTTGGACGTATGCGCATACACGTAGTATGGATTATCTTTAAAAAACTGGCCCAAATATTCCAGCTGACCGTTGCCCTTCCTATGCATCGGAATGGGCCTGGCCGTGGTTTTACGCACTCAGGGCCCCATAAATCACATGCGTTTACTATACCAGGACACGCTATGTCGTATCAGCTGCACCCTATCGCAAGATTTAACTGCTTTTTGTTATTATTACAAAGAAAAGTTCATGATATAGAATTTAAAACAGCTGACATTACTATTAACTACTATAAGAGGAAAAATAATGATGTGAAATATTATTTTACACAAAAAAAACGGTAGAAAATATTCAATTAAGTCTTATTTGGGACATCAAATTCTGCATACAGGCAATATCCAGTTTGAAATTAATTAGATGAACTGTTGGATAATACCATGTTAATTTTGATCAACCCCCGGAGGTTCCACAACTTTACCCACAAAGCAAGTTTTCTCTTCAGGTTCAGAGCTAAACCTATCTCATTCTTGGAAAATAAAAAAAAAATGAGAAAGTGCCAATTTTAATACAAAATTGGGCACCTTCTTTGAACCAAATTTTGATCAAATTTCCCGAAAATTTTCAAATGTAAAGTATTAAATTCTTTTACAAGCTTGCCATTTAAAAAATTGATAATGTTAAACTAATGACACTGTAAAAATTTAGTCGTGACATTGAAATATATATTTTTTTTAAATAAAATTAACGTAGGTACCTATGCCGAATATTATTACCACAAATTATTCGTGAAATTTTAAATTAATTTGTTTAAATATTCGTACATTATACTTATTTATTTACATATAAACATAAAATAATGTAATGCCTAGGTAATACCTGCCAACCGTAAACCTTAAATTATAAAAAAAATGACCGAGAGAACAGTCGCCAATGCTTTAGGGCAAATTTCTCTATTTGCATATCAAGATAAGCGTCGTCGAAACCTCCAATGTGAATCATTAAAATTCTCTTCTGAACTGTACAAACTCACGTTTAAAGAAGGAGATTTTACATTTAAGGTAACAACGAAGTAGCGACACGTATTAAATTTATTACACACAACATTCTTTGTAAATCTAATTAATTTAAAAAAAAATCATTTACCTATTTACGTACAATCGATGCGGTTAGGAAAACAATTGATGGAACTTTAAAAACATAGGAAAACCGAAGATTAACGTTGTAACATTGTGTAAATGTTTACAGCAAAGATACGCATAAATCAAATAGGAATTTCACAATTGTGTTTTGTTCTCGTTGCGTTTTTTTTTACCGACAGTGCTTGAAAACAAATAAACGTCAGTCGAGTCAAGAAAGAGGAAGGACCGTATTGTGCAACCAGATTAGGGTAGACGTTGATGAAGAGCAACGAAAACGAACAGCGAATTTTAATGAAATTTCACTAAAAGAGTTTACAAATAGAGAACGTTAAAACTACACAGGACAGTCATTCATCAAATTTGCCTTATTTAACTCGTAAAACTGTCACAATTCATAATTGTAAAGCACATACGAGTCACGTATCAGCACTCATCATGTTAGGTTACCGTTGTGCACATTTAAAATCAATAAGCACCGTATTTTAAATTTCATAGTTTAAATCTATATAATATGTTATAAACAACGCTAATGTCAAGATTAAAAATTCATATTTAATTTATTAGAATTTTAAATATAATCCACATTTCCAAAGATATAGTTCCATACCATTCATGTTATAGTTTGATTTACGCGATCCATTATTCCACACGAATTTGATTTATATATGTACACAACAACTACGTTAGTGTGACAATGTTTTTGATAGTATCTGAGTAATTTATCCACTATAATATTTATATTAAAGAAAAATAAAGTAATTTGTATCTATGTAGTACCTATATAGCGTCACTTTATTATAAAATGCCGTGTATTTTAATTACGACGGAAGATTTATGTATAGGAGTATTAAACAATTGACAACGTATATAAAAGTTGCAAGTCGCTGAAAGTATGGGCATGGTTTTCTTTATCCATTTAAAAGCTTACCTATAGGTATATAGCCAAATATACATACATATAGACTGTGTTAAATTTGATAAGTAATCTTTATAACCGTGGTAATGGAGAATACTTGTCTAATATTACAACATACAATATGATGCGTGAATCTTGATCGCGTATTTGTGATTGTTCAGAAGAAAAAATCTGTTTTTTACAAATATTAGATATAAGAAAGGGTCGCGGTCTCTATTCCTCCATTGAATTTAAGGCTCCTCATCAGTGAAGGGTCAGTTTCTATTGCTTTCTCAACAAGTTGTTGAAGTTTTAAGTTTCAATGTTCAATTTTAAAATGTTCATGTTGTTATGAACTATACCTAAAAATATTTTAACGAATAAATCAATTCAATGTAAAATTCCCGAATACCCAAGTTGCGTCCTCGCGAATGTTAATTTTTTCCTCATTTGTATGTTCGAGAACTGTTAAAACAGAATTTTTTAAAACTTTATCCTATTAAGAAAAATAAAAAATAGAAATTCGCAAATTTAATTTTGTTGTTAGACATGTAAGTATTTAAACAACGCACATCTATAGATATCGTAACTTTCTACGTTATTATGACTCGAACAGAGACGGTATACTTGCGCGATTATAAGATAAGATGTTAAAAACAGAGCCAAGGCCGACTCGTTCATCAGATTTTAAAGAAACGCCCCTTAAATTACTAAACATACCACGAAATAATGGTCGTGCTAATAAGAATAGAAAACCCGACTCACACATTCGGTACGTGAGAATATTTTTTTATTGAAGAGCGTAGTTTGACCTTTAAATAAAATAAGGTACGTTATGGTAAATTAAAAATTATCGAGTAGGGTATCGACACTCTTTCCGACCGTTTACTATAATCAGCAATTTTTAATGAATAATTTATTTAGGTATAACAGCTTGAATACCTAGTATTTATATATTTAAATGCTTTTTGATCGTTAATAAATTAATAAATATAAATATTAAGTATGTATCACAACAAATTGGATGCCGTAATTGCCGTTTTGCCCACTTTATTATCAAACACGAATGAATGATTGAAAAAGTGAAATTGATGAAAAAGTTTGTTCTTATTGTTAGACAAAATTCGTTAATTGTAGATTAACGTAAACTATAGGCAGTTAAAATTTATGAGTTGTTTTCAGGAAAAGTTTGATAATATACATATTGTAATTGGTGAATTATCTAATATAAACTGGTAAGAACTGTCGGTTGCTACGATAGTTTTTGTTTTAAAACAATTAATCCAAAATAAGGAAAAATAGTAGGTATATCACGATACAATGGAATAAACCCCGTTTGCCCGCCGTTGTAAAATACCTACTCTTATTTTTTACAGTGTATATCATTCAAATTATTATTTACCTAATTACGTTTAATTATTATCTATATGCATGGTGTCTCGATCACCCGTATACACCCTACCACGAATTTAATATAATTAATATAATATAATATATAATATAATTTAATATAATTTATAAATATAATATTCTTATATTTTAGTCCTCTATACGAGTTACTTATCAAATGTTTTGCATGCTTGCAAACACTTGCTCCTTGTCATTTTAAAGGGGGTGAACGGATGGTCTGAGAAACTCTGTATATAAAAATGTAGAGTAAGTGACATATCAACGCCCAAGCCTCCACCATTAGCGTCCTACACATAGAAACATGGAATTTGGAAAATACGTTTCTTTTATTATATATAGGCACCCACTAAGAAAAATTTTTCCAAATTACATCCCTAAGGAGATGAAAAATCCTAAGGAGAATGGGCCGTTTTTTAAATTTTTATTAGTTTGTCAGTATTATCTTTGAAATCTGAAATTTGGAGGATATATGCCTACATTCCAATATTTTGAATTCCACGCGGACAAAGACGCAGATAAAAGTCAGTTATTTATAAATTATCAATTAAGTACCTGCTGGAACACAATTTTTAATATTAGATCAATTTTAAAAATTAATCAACCCAATAAATAATATGTTACGAAGTGGAAATAAAATTCGGTTTTCGTTAAAGAAATTTTAAATTTTTCTCAAACATTTAAGTAAGTAAAATAATTGCAACTATGTATTAATTTTTCTTTTTATGGTAAAAATATCTATCAATAATTGTTTTTATATTTTTGGTATTGCGTACTAAAGTAATTCAGTAATTTGATTCGAAACAGCCTTATAATACCTATATTTAAACGAAACAAATATCCAAAACGTACTAAACATAAGATATTAGGTAACCACATGATGATTTGTAACTGTCCAACTATAATAAAAGGCACCTATACATAATAATGGTTGTAGATAAAGGTAGGTATAGTAAAATATTATCGCAAGACGCCAGACTTTGTTATCGCAATATGTTCGTCACGCTTTAAATCATCGACAACACTGTCGCAACAATTACATTACGAAGTACTGCTTAATTGTGATAAAGTTTCCTACACAACTATTACCTATAGATAAAATATTTATTAAAGCCATTGAAGCTTATTAACAAATTGGGCATTTACAATTCGGTAAATATATAAACATAACAGCGAAACCTTAGTAATGTAAACTAAAAATTCAAGTAAATACGTTAGAAAAATGATCTAAACGTCTCCATTTAAATATTAATCGTTTGTTAATAAACGTAAATTAAGCGTAATTTATAGCATTCGTTGGATTTTTATAAATTATGAAATCTACAGGTCGATGTAATTTTACTTGGCCTACCTCGCACCTGGAACATTGCGATGTTAGTCCTAAAGCACAATTTTGGAAGTCTTAACACTCCCTACGCGCGAGCAAAATTCGAAAACATCCATCAAAAGAAACGCCCGCACCGAACACAAAACTATAACTGCTTGACGTGATTCAAAAGAGTACAAAAGATGCCATTATCGTTGGCGAACAATAACACGAAACTGACCGATCAAAATTCGTTCGTTGTCAATCAGCCGCTCAGGTATGTGAACTTATCGAAAACTAGACCTCGCTTAACACGTGCGTTTACTCTTTCAAACGTTTCATTTTTATTGGAAAATTATCAAGGACACTTTTATAAATTTTTTAGTTCGAGAAATAATTTCTTTAGATTTTTTAAACGTAAATAGGTACCGGATGGACAACATTTTAAATTACTTATATCAAAATAATTTAATTTTTATCAATAAACACGTTTAATGTTTTCCACGAATACTAGGAGTACAGTGGTCGTCATAAAAACTGGGACATGTCTTGGAGTAGATTTTAACGAATATTTAGTGGTGAATAGCTTATCCAAACCTATATGATGTTCACGTCATCAATACAAGGTTACTAGACTATGACGTTTCACACAGTGCTGTCACCTCGAACCTTGTATTTTGACAGTTCTAATAAATTGTAGTCTTTCTTTATACCATCTAATATGTGCGCAAGTAAATCATCTATAGAATAAACAATCTAGTAACTTGTTGTTGATGACGTGACATCATATAGGTTTGGATAAGCTATAAAACGGTGTTACTTGGCGGTAAGTAAGGTAGCTAACCTAAAAATTTAATTTTGACGTTTAATTAATTGTTGATTAAAACAAAATAAATTGTCGAATGCCACTTTATCGATACCTAAAAGTCATTCAAATTTTATTCCAATGCCACGTCATCAATGAAGGATTACTAGATGATGACGTTTCACAGTGGTGTCGCCTTTTTTTTTATTAATGCCTTTGGGATTCCCAATTAGCTAGAGTCTAATTTGGAGTGTTTACTGGTTTGATTAGTATTAACGTTCACACGGTTGCAGCGGGATTCGAACCCGCAGAGCCGTGTAGCACTAGAAAGCCAGTCCTATGGCCGAACTGGGCTGAACCACTAGACCACACGCTCCTCGATGTCGTCTCGTGCCTCGTATTTTTACAGTACTAATAAATTGTAGTCTTTCTTTGCCATGTCGTATGTGTGCATCAGGTTAAATAAAATAAAATACTTTCAAAGTGATTTCCATAATAAATTATACATCGTCTTAACCAGAATAAACTCCAAATATTTTTTTGAATCAACTTTAAAAAGAAAGTTATTTTTCGCATTTTTACCATACCAACTGCCCTTAAATGAAGCAGGAGGGCTTTTTGTCAGTATAAGGAAACATATTTATTTGCGTTGTGTTTTCTGATGTTAAAAACTTCTAAGGAGTAAAAAAGAGAAAGAAAGTAAAAGAAACTATAAATAACAGCTTAAAACGAGCGACTTTAGCGATAATGAAAAACTTAGCGATCTCGATAAAATATGAAATAGACCGCACAAGCATAAAAACGCAGTATAGAAACGAATTAAAAATTGTGCCTAAATACTACCTACCTATCTAAATTTTTCTAAGGAGTTTTTCGATTTTGTTTTTGATATGTAATTTAATTTTATTAGGTATTAGGTCACCATATACAGGTGGGTCCGTGCATTTGGGATATGACTCGAGAAGCGAAAAAAATCGAAAATTAAGAGTGGAAAATTTACCGATTTTGCTTGGTTATCAAGTTAGTGGAAAATAAAGAAAATTTAACATTTCATTTTAAAAACGAATAATTATTAGAAAAGAAGATACACTTTTTTTACATGTGTTCGCAAAAATTTGTTCAATCGCATCACCTCCTGCTTCAAGGCAAATTCTCGCACGATTTATCATTGAACTACAAACTCTCAGTAGCATGTTTTGCGACTATGAATGTAACAGCGGCATGAATACGAGCTACGACATCTTTTGGACTTAAAACAGGTTCGCGGTAAACATTTTCTTTTAAAAGCTCCAGAAAAAGAAATCCAACCGATTCAGGTCCGGAGATCTGGGAGGCCTCTCCAAACCCATCTCTCGGGTAAATTTTCGTCGAGGAAATTTCTTACAGGCATTCCATAATGTGCGAGTGCACCATCATGTTGAAACCAACACTTTAATCTAGCTGCTAATGGAACTCCATCCAGTAAAGACAGTGGTAAATTGTCATTTAAAAATTGAAGATACAGGACTGAATTAAGTCGGTCAGGTGGAATGTGCGAATCAATTACATTATTATTTAATAATCCAGCCCAAACGTTTATTGACCATCTGCTTTGGATACGACCTTTTGCGTATTAAATGAGGGTTTCAGGAATTAACGTCTCCATTCATGCAAGTTATGACGTTATTAAATTATCCTGCACAACAAATTTGGCCTACCTCGCGATAAATCGTATTATTTATATTTTTAACAGTAACTCGATAACAAAGGAAAATCGGCAAATTTTTCACTCTTAATTTTCGATTTTTTTTGCCTCCCGAATCATATCACAAACGCACGGGCATCAATTTTGAGACACCTTACGAAGTATAAAATTATACAATATCAATCATAAAATAAGAAATGATTACAAATTTTTGATTCACGATTCTTGATAGTTTAACGTGCGTTTTCTATTTTAATTTTCAGTTTTCATACTTATATCATATCCTTCGCTAAACAAAGACAAAATAAGCACCTATACTTTCCTTAAGTAAGTGCGTAGGTACCTATTACAATTTTTTTTCAGGCTTAAAAGCCTACAATTAAGACATTTGTTTATCGACAATACTAGCCGTAAAAATATATATATTGCCGCTTGCTGCTTATAGTAGAGTGCTCAGCGCCCCGAAAAACGCTTAGAAATGACTTTCGTGGGAGGTCGGGGTTACAAGTTGAAACCTAGACAGATCGAAAGAGCGCATTTTTTTATTTAAAAATCCAAAGGCCGTCAAAAATCGTCCAGTGCAAAAGGGCGCTATCTTCACCGAAAGAGTTATTCAGCGTACGTATAGAAGGAAACGTGAACTTTCTTTTGCCGTAAAATTCGTAATTGGTTTTGTGGAATTAATCGTTTAAAAAATTTTGGAAAAACGCAAAATACACGGGCTCTTATGGAGAAAAATTACTTTCGGGGCCGATATCTCGGTTCGAACAGCTAAAAAGTTCACTTCAATTTCGCGTTTTTTACCGTTTATACTGTCATAACTACAAAACAGTACGACATATCGAAAAATTTTATTCTTTAAAAAAGTTTGGTTCGTCCTTGTCGCATCCGATGGTACAAGAATTATATTTTTGCAGGGCTTCATAATTAAGATAAATAATTAAAAGTGAAAACATGCGAAAATTGCATCTGCGAGAGTCGCGCTCTCAAGTGGGCGCATCGCGTCTCCATCTCACTTTTTCCCGTAGCTCCCTCTCATTCTATAGTAATTCAAAAGAATTGCGACATACTATGATTATTATTATAAATACACCTTATCCCTTATTTTAATAATTAAGTACATAATATAAGAAGCGTTTTATATTAAATAAATTTACGAGAAGCTTCCATTTCATAATAATACTACAGCGACTTTAAAATTTAATGTCTGTTATTATTATTCTTCTTTTTATAAAATTGTGGTAATAAGCTAATAACAACAATTAATTAACACCATATATTTCAACTCTGTTTAGAGTTATCTTTAAGTGGTAAAATTTTATAATTTCCGCAGTAAATCTCAAAAATTTAGTGCAAGAAGGAAACTCTTGGTAGGTATTAATTGTATCCTTATTATGTTATTATTATGGCAATTTATTAGGGCTATTGGTCCTAATTGTAAGTGTATTAAGTAACCACAAGTTAATCACCATTTTTCCACTACAGTATGCCAAATGTGCCTTACAGCCTTAAGTTTGTTAACAAATTTGGTATTACTACGTTCAAAATTGTACTTTTTCCAGTTTAAATTAACAGCCTTGATATTACACACCCTTAATAATTTAACACTCACCTTATTCATCATACATTGACACATTTAGAATTGTCACTGCATTGGTACATTTTGTTCCATAAATCTACAAAACCAATGCAACTCATTCGATTTTCCTGCATCTGCACACTTTGCTACTGCAATCTAGAAAACATAATGAAACGAAATTTATGAATCAGCAAATAATGCATGTTAGAAGAATACCTTTGTTACAACCACACGATACTAACATTCTTAGGTTATTTGGGAAGGATGGAAGAGTACTTAGTATAGGTACCAGATTTCCTTCCAAATCTATTTTCCACCCAGAATCGGCTACGTCGGGTAACTGTGATTGTAGTTGTAATGAATTTAGCAAAACTTTAGTTTGATAATATCATCTTAAGGTGAGGGTACCACTATTTTTCGAATATCGTTAAAATTAATGTGTTAATGTGTTAATTAATGTTGTAATGTGTTATTACAAAATAATGTAATGGTTACTTAAATTTGATTTTTAACATAGGTAATACCGAATTAGTCAATTAACTTAATTTGTAAAGCACTTTTAGCATACTGTAGTAGAAAAATTGTGGTTATTTAATACACTTACAATTAGGACCAATAGCCCTAATAAATTGCCATAATAATAACATAATAAGGATACAATTAATACCTACCAGGAGTTCCTTCTTGCACCAAATTTTAAGTTTTACTGCGGAAATTATAAAATTTTACCACTTAAAGATAACTCTAAACAGAGTTGAAATATATGGTGTTAATTAATTTGTTATTAGCTTATTACCACAATTTTATAAAAAGAAGAATAATAATAGATATTAAATTTTAAAGTCGCTGTAGTTTTATTATGAAATTGAAGCTTCGTAAATTTATTTAATGTAAAACGCTTCTTATATTATGTACTTAATTATTAAAATAAGGGATAAGGTGTATTTATAATAATAATCATAGTATGTCGCAATTCTTGAATTACTATAGAATGAGAGGGAGCTACGGAAAAGTGAGATGGAGACGCGATGCGCCCACTTGAGACCGACTCGCAAATGCAATTTTTGCATGTTTTCACTTTAATTATTTATCTTAATTATGAAGCCCTGCAAAATATAATTTTGTACCATCGGATGCGACAAGGACGAACCAAACTTTTAAAGAATAAAATTTTTCGATATGTCGTACTGTTTTGTAGTTATGACAGTATAAACGGTAAAAACGCGAAATTGAAGTGAACTTTTAGCTGTTCGAACCGAGATATCCCCGATTATTTTTCCATAAGAGCCCGTGTATTTTGCGTTTTTCCAAAATTTTTAAACGATTAATTCCACAAAACCAATTACGAATTTTACGGCAAAAGAAAGTTCACGTTTCCTTCTATACGTACGCTGAATAACTCTTTCGGTGAAGATAGCGCCCTTTTGCACTGGACGATTTTTGACGGCTTTTGGCGTTTTAAATAAAAAAATACGCTCTTTCGATCTATTGAGGTTTCAACTTGTAACCCCGACCTCCCCACGAAAGTCATTTTTCGGGGCGCTGAGCACTCTACTATTAATATTAAATCAGAAATATTCTTCCATCAAATTACGGCAAAGTAGACTTCGCATTAGTTAAAAGCAAAAATCGCTATATTTGAAAGAGTAGACTATACATAGATATCCGGAATGTATTTTTGGCCCTATTTAAATTTGTTGAACTTTTAAATGTAGCATCTATTTTCCAAGCGAAACATTTTTTTTAAACACTATAGTAGTTATAGTTTTTTTTTTGAATAAAGAAAATCATGTAAGTAGTTATGTAGATATTAAAAAGCGACGATGACAAAAATGGAACATAAAATAAATTAAGCGAAATTTTTAACGGGATTGCTTGTTATATTTATACCAAATATCCCTAGGTTAAAATAAATCTTTATCCAAATTTAGGGAAGCTTAATCAGTTTAATCCGTGCCAGATGGCCAAAACACGGCCACCAAACCTAAAATTATCTGTGAGCCGCACATCCTATCGTAATGGTTGGAAAATTAGTAAAGTTATTTACTACAGTATTATGGTCATTCTGATATTATTTTGTGGCCGGTCGGCCTCGGCAATCGTTTAATTTATAGTTGGAAAGATATTAACGATCTAAATATCGGTTTAATTTGTATGCCTTAAACACATACCGCACGTGTAAATACAAATTGCCCTGAGAGAAAAGTAATTAATGTTTCATACCGAAAGCGACTATATTAGATCGGACACATGCTATTTGTCTACATTAATTTAAAATGAAATTAAAAAATACGTAAGGTGGTTTAGTGAGTTTCGTGTGAAAGAATTATAATTAAACACGTCTACCTTAATTCTTAATCCTTAGTTCCCATTCTAGAATCATTCATTACACATTTTGAAAATCTTATAAGATATGTACATACCTATATACTCACAGCATACATACTACCTATAATTAATAATTTTTATATTAAATATATTACATTTATATTAAAATATATTAAAACGCAGAGAGTATAGTTAAAGTACGTTTCGAAATTATTATTGAATTTCTATTATGAGATTATATATGGTAATATTATTAATTATACACGATATACTTAATTGTTAACGAGAGACGAGTGGGCATAACTTTAAAATATACATACCTAGGTAAGTAATATTTCTTTTAATAGGACAGCTTTCTAAACCAATTCTTCGAAATCAATTCATTCTTTTTCGGGCGCCTATTAGAACTTAGACCTAATTCGAGGCATTAAAATATTCATTAGGTATGCATACGTAAGTCTCCCGTTAAAAAAAAACTATTTACCTACATGGTCACCAAAACGGTTAACGAAAAACCGGATTTCATGTAAATTTTACGTGCCTCCGAGAACTATAATTAAATTTTGTATTACATTTTCTCACGAATTATAAATACTAACTGGCTTTTTGTAGTATGAAGATGCAGAAATTATATCCAGTAATTTATTTAGTAATACCGCAAACTGTGAAATCGTTGCAGCGTAACCAACGAACGTTACCATATTTTAGAAAATCAACTACTTACTAGTTTTCATTATCGGAATTTTATCGAGTTTGTAAGACCATAAACGTTTATCATCAATAAAACCTACTACTCTGGGAATTACCGGTTAAAATACGGTCGGTAAATTCCAAAAAAATAGCAGACGTGAATATTTAAAATTTCTCTGATAAAACTGCCATTACGTCGAAGAATTTAAATCCAATACACGTGTTAGTATAACAGCGTTGACGTTACTGTATTATTAAAATTAAATAGGAGGATATGTGGTGGTAACAATATTACTGGATTATATTTTTAAATAAAAGGTACAGTGCCGCTACAAGAAATTACTATTCATAAATAGTTGGGCCTAAAACCTTTTTGATACGGGTACGCAGATAATTTGATAAAATTTTGCTGAATTAATGCGCCTTGAGCGTCGACTCTTCTTGCGTAACATTTTTCTTTGACGTCACTCCAGAGGGTAATAATAATCGAACGGATTTATGTCGAGGATCACACACTTGATCCTTTCTGTTAGCTCCGCCATTCGAATACTTATACCTAATTGAGATAATTCGACACAATATTATACAGTGAGAATAAGAAATTTTGTCCTTTTGAATTACCTATATACCTCTATTACATTGTTGTTCCAGTTAAAATAAAAAATCTTTTTAATAAAATGTTACCTACCTACGTCCAAACCTATATGCTAAATCTACGTATTCACACAGTGCTGTCATCTCGTACCTCGTATTTTGACAGTGTCTAATAAATTCTAAAGTCTTTCTTTATGCCATCTAATGTGCAGGTAAATCACCCATACAATATGTCACTTTCAAACTTTAAACCGAATTACAAATAAACAATCTAGTAACTTTTGTTGATCGACGTCGGATTGCCCATATAGGTTTGAATAGAAAGGTTAAATAATTAATATTAACACTCAAATTGGAGTTTTAGAATTTTCAACTCGAAACAAGCCTCTTTTGACTGTTAAGTACCAAATTGTGAATAAACTAAAGTGGAAAATTACTTTTTCAGTTTATAAGATTCTCGAATAGTAGGTATTTGATAAGATCATCTTTTGACTAAAATTTTCTGTAACATTTTTTTGAAAATTCACCGAATGTCATCGATCAATGTGTATTTTTCGTTCCGAATAACAAATTATTTTAAATTCCTCCTTGAAAAGAAAATATCTATAGCAATAAGTTAGATATAAAGGTATGCACGTACAAGATAAATGTAGGTGATAATAAACTGTAGGTACTCGTTATACGTTGTTATTTTAAAAGGAAAGTAGTCTAAAAAATAAACGACGTCTTATATGATACGAGTTTTACGAAAATGTAGTAAAAGATATCAAAACCGGATTTGAAACGTTATTTTTTTAAAGTTGATTTATAATCAAATGAAAATTTTACAGTTACAATGGTCGAGTAACCTTGAAATAAATGCTACTAGGATATTCATGATGAAAATTTGGGTATATGTATTTCAGTAGTGAACATGTCATTAAGAATAATCTTACATCAAAGTGAAAGTCCAATGAGTCATGAGTTATATTCAAGAAAAATTTCATCTCGAGAGTAATTTTTAACTGTCTTCAATTCTTCGAGAAAAACTTGTATGAAACGTCTTCGATTTATTTTTAAGCTTAATTTGCCGCATAATTAGTTTTATAATATTGTACGACGAGTTTTTATAAAAAGATATAACCTCAAAAGAGACCTACGATAATATTTTCGTAAGTGTTGTAGTCGAAAACTTAAAATCGAGACTTCAGACAATTATTGCCATTATTTTATAAATTATTGCATTATTATTAATAACTTTGTTTAACTACAAAATGTCAACTAAGAACGTTGAAATTGATACACCGAGAAGACAAACCACAAACCATTTTTAAAAAAAATTAAATATAAAAAAAATAATTAGATAAAATATATATAAAAATCATTATTTTTCAATTTAAAATTGTTGCAAAATACATATTCCAAGATTACAACACATACGCACACGAACTTGTCAGAAAAAATAGAGAATATTTTATACCTAATGTTATATAAAAAAAAATTATAACGATTTTAAATAAACACGAATTGTACAATAGAATAGAATAATTGTTATAAATGATATGAAAAATAATAATAAGATATTAGCGAAATTTCTATATTTCTTTCACGCGAAGAAAATTTCACAACGAACATTATTTTGGATTTAATAAACAATTTATCGGTAAATAATATTCCAGCTAAAATCTACAACTTTCAAAGTTCTTGAATAAGTACTAAATAATTAAACTAAATATTTTCAAATTATTATAAATGTACCTAATACAATCTTTAGCAAGTAAACATTTTATTAATAATTTTATTATATAGGAGTATTAAATTTAAAAATTCATCAACTTTTAAAAAGATAAAGTGAGTAGGTACGTAGGTAATATTAAATAAATATCTACTTTTTTGGCAATTATTGCCCATTTATCTATGAAATACCAAATATTTTGCAAATTCATACAACTACGGTGTGACAGTAGTTAAATTTATTGCATTTTGACTCGATTCCCATATTTATATATTTAAAAGGCGAGCGAATAAAATCGGAAATGTCAAAGAAAATGTCAAGATAAGGAAATGTATGCAGCCTTTAAGAGCTCGAACTAAAACTAAAAAAATATTGTTTAAATCCGTTGAAATATATCTAGATCTAAACCCATTTATGGAGTTTAGTTCTTTTTATCGTACATCATGCAAATTAAATACTTACAAACCTTCTTTATAGTCGTGAGTAGGTATCTCACATATCCATTACTAACGATAAGTCCAATTAAGGATTAACATCAAATTGATGCGATCAGAACGCGTCTTTGACATCTGCTTGGTGGTAAAAGTGCTCAGAAAATACATTAATTTCACTTTACACTTAATAACTTTTTACACTAAAAATAGTGGCAGGTGTAAACGAATCATAACATCTCAACATGAACTTCAACGTGCAATAGGTAACCGTATCTATCATTCCAGCAAAATTTCCAATTGTTTTACGAGATGAAATAATTCGCAAAAAAATAAATCGTAAAATTTTTAGTTACGTAAACACATTAATAAGTAGTCGTCTAAAGTTCAGCAACCGAACACAACGGAACACCACGTTGAACTGCCGGTTAAACTTGCTAAAGAAACAAGGAGTTATTTTACCACGTGGAGAAGCTCTATATGCGCATGCGATAGAGGGTTAAAGTGCCAAAGGATAGCAGCAGGACTACAGGATACATACCCACTGCAGGAATTTAACGGTAACGAGCTTTTTAATTACGTATTAGTTGATTAAAACGGAGGTAAAACTCGCATCAAATTTAAACCTATTCACACGAAAATGGAATTCTCATAGGTAGGTAGGTAGGTAGGTAGTTTTAGTTATTACGTCGATATCGACTTCTACTAAGCTCAATATTTATTAAAGTAATAACGTTTTTAATTTGTCGTATTAAAATTAAATAACTACATTGATGATAATAACCTAACGCGCGATTGGAATTGTTCCTTTGAATTTAAAAATACGCGTCTACACATAAATAATAATTGTAGGATTAACCCTAGAACTACCGAGTTAATTTTAATACGTGAAGTGCGTGAGGAACGGCGGGCAATTTTCGCCTGCGCAGATTTCTTGACATAAATAGGTATTATTGCAAATCGGGCAGTCGAGTGCAAAATTAATGTCGCAAATCAGCTACATTGTTGGACGGGCAATGCACGGTATAATAAACAAATCTACGAAAAATGCTCACGAGTTAGACGAATTACAATAAAACAAAGTTGATCTTGAAATATTCCGATCATAAATTGTTCGTCGTGTGGTGTGTGCCAGCGCAATTAGCAATTTAGCACCCGATTGCACCTACATAAAATATTAGTTTTTGTGCGATTTTTGCACGTATACTTTCCACCAAAATTAGAATTAAGTCATCGAGTTTTAATTTTTAATATGAATCAAAAAACGTCGCGCTAAAATTGTTGCTGTTTTTACTTAAAACGAAGAGTCTTTTGTAAGAAACACGTATAGATATAGTGAGATAATATGTAAACGCATTAACTGACAACTACATCGAGTTTGAAGACATTTCACAAGTAAACAATTCCCCAACATACGCCCAACAAATTTGCAAACTGCAGACAAATTTTTCTCGTTTACAAAATAATTATTAGATACTTACATCTACGTATGTACATTTTTTTTATAAAACGATCGATCAGTATTTATTATTTATTAGTCTATCGCACTACAGATACACAGATTTTAAATCGCCTAAACCCAAATCGAAGATGATCCTTTTCAAACAAATAAACAATAAAACCGTCTGAATTATTTGACTAGGTAATGAAATTGCACCACTTTGATTGAGTTAGGAAGTGACAGCGAGAGTGTCTATTAAGTCTACAGCATGGAAGATTTAGAATGCATAGTAATGAACTGTGCCCGAGTAAAATGTGGGAGTATTTCCTTTTTTTTTATTCGTAAACAGGTTTACTTACATAAATCATTATCCTTCATCGACTAATATTTTATCTAACGGCATCAACTAAACAAATAAGTTTTATTTTTATTGTGTTGTCATCTTCATTTGTGTGAAAATCGAAATTATAATTAGAGCTCGGAATAAATTACGAAGTTTAATTTTTATTAATTTTATTTAAAACATCAAAATACAGGGTGATTTATACAGAATGCGAAAAACTAAAAGGGTCGATTTTTTGTCGAAATTCGAAACTCGCGAATTGATGGGTGACGCATGTTCAATCAACGAATAGTAATAATATTACGTTCCAAGTTTCACTGCAATTTAAGATCGCTTATTTTATTTTTTTTCCCCGAAAACTGTAGGTTTTGTGGGAGAAATAAAAGAGTCAAAAAAGGTACTAAATAAAACAAGCTTTAAAAAGAAATTTTCTAAATTGCAAAATTTTAACTCTTCAAAAAGGTCTTTAAAAGAAACAGCAGGGCTTGTAATTTTCACCTCCTCGTGAAGATGGAGATGGTAGAAAATATTAATGTCGAAAACCTTTTGATAAGTAAAAATCATTTACTACATTTCTCCAAGTTTGAGAAATAAAATGAAAACTAAATTTTACCCTTCCTCTTTTGAGGGATGTAATCTCGAAAGGAGACGTTTTAGGAAAAAACTTTATACGAAAGACTCCCCTTAGTTTTCGACAATGAATCGCCCCTTGAAGTTTTTCGCATTATTTATGAATTAACCCGTATATTGTTATTCGCGGAATGTTAAAGTCAAAAGTAAACATTTAATTGCATCTATAGGTAAGTAATTTATATCGAAACTTAAAAATACTATTCTATTACAACTTCCATACCAATGCAAGTATATAATTTTCCCCCGTTTATAATCGTATGATGGAATCATTTTAACTATCTGACAATTACGTATTTTACAATTTAACAAAATTTTTTATGTCAACATTATTAACACTTTCCATATTATTAAGAATATATGCGTGCACACTCAGTAATATTAAATCGTAGAATTTTTATAGTCGAAGACAATATCATGCATACTGTGATGTGCATAAGTGCATAAGTACGTACATATAAAAGTGCGTGCCAAATTGTCTACAATGTATCATCACTAAAAAGTTTCGTGTGCGCGCGTACGTGTAATAATGCTGTTAAATGTTTGCGTCAGTCAGTCTCTAGTAATGGTTAGGATAGTTAATTTAACAATGATACAGACAAGTAGGTAATGCATATAATTTATTATGGTGGTTACGAATAAATGTGAACAAATTTCACGTCGCGTTTTACCTTTTAGCTCTTGTTATAATTAATTCAGAATAGGTACCCGAATAAGATTTATTGTTAATGACAACGCTAATCTTCAATTTAAAATTTTGGAAATCCTACTCCATTAAATTTTAATTTGTCATTTTACAAATTACATTGTAGGTATCTAATAATTTGTTACGAAAATTTTAACCTATCACGTTCAAATAAAGAAATTTATATAAATTTAACAAAAACCGCAACAGAAAATTAAGTAAGTATATTGATGTCCCAGTACAATCTACAAAATGAAACTGCTCGATAATTTGACCTTAATCTTTTATTGCCATAAGGGTGAAATTTCGCTTATCCTTTATGTCTTATTATTATTCAGGGGGCATCCCAAACGGGATAGGGGATACTCGTAAACCAATTTCAGAAGCGCCTGTCGACAGAATTCCAACAACATGGCGTGAATATACGTCAATACAAAGTCTATTAGCATATAGAACAAAGAAATGAAAATTTGAAAATTGGGTAGGAAATTAGTTTGAAAAACACCTGACTTTTACCTTTAGTATACCTATATTAAATGCGGAATATTTTAAAATTAGGTATATTTACATAAAATTCCTAATAGTACTCCTATTAGATATCTAATAAATCGCTTTATTTATGAATTTAGTAATTTCAGTCGAAAGAGCTAAAGTAAATTAAATAAAAGAAATTAATATATCAAGATTGATATATTACTTTGTAAATATAGGTATAGAGTGTTGCATGACGTACCGAACAAAATCAAGGAGCACATGTTCCTGAGGCCATTTTCTATGGACGTTTAATATTAACAATGCAATTAATATAATAATAGGCCCAAACAATATTAATGTATTGGGTCTATGCATAATTCCGTAGCGAAATTCCATCAGATGTCGTTCGCAGTTGTTTTTCCGCTCTCACATGTGTCAAACGTATGAAGTGTCGTACATTAAGTGAAAGCTGAAATTTGTGCCGACATTTTAAGAAAGTATTCATCGAGATCCGTGACGTTTACGAAGTTTAATTATAGTTTGAACATGGAAGGAAAAAATGCGTATTTTCGGTGCATTTCGCTTTTTTATTTCCGAAAAGGCAAAAACGCGTCGCGAACCCACAAAAAGATATGCGCCGTGTACGGAGAGAATGCCGTAAGCGAAAGTGTGTGTCGGAAGTGGTTTGCAAAATTTCGTCGCGGAGATTTTGATCTCGAAGATGCTCCTCGCTCTGGCCGGCCAGTCACTACTGATGTCGATCAAATCAAGACTTTAATCGACTCCGACCGGCATTTGACGACTACAGAGATCGGACATAACCTCAACATTGACCAATCAACTGTTTCGAGGCATTTACAGAAACTTGAGATGGTAAAAAAGCTTGATGTTTGGGTGCCGCACGAACTGAGCGAAAAGAATTTAATGGATCGAATTTCAGCTTGCGATTCGCTGCTCAAACGCCATCAAAACGAACCATTTTAAAGCAGATGATCACTGGCGATGAAAAGTGGATTGTCTACAACAATATCAGTCGAAAAGATCATGGTCGAAGCGCGGAGAGGCTCCTCAAACGGTCGCAAAGGCAGGATTGCACCCTAAGAAGGTCATGCTCAGTATCTGGTGGGATTATAAAGGAATCGTCTATTATGAGCTGCTGCCACCCAACAAAACGATTGATTCCACCAAGTACTGCTCACAACTGGCTAAATTAAAGCAAGCAATCGATCAGAAGCGGCCCGAATTGGCGAACAGAAAGGGCATTGTGTTCCACCAGGACAACGCTAGGTCACACGTTTCTCTGGTGACTCGGCAAAAGTTATTGCGGCTTGGGTGGGATGTTTTGGTGCACCCACCGTATAGTCCGGACCTTGCACCTTCAGACTTTCACTTGTTCCGGGCGCTACAGAACAATTTGAATAACAAAACCTTCAGTTCCCTGAACGTCCTCAAAAACCACTTGGATGACTTCTTTGCCCAAAAATCTCAGGACTTCTATGAAAGAGGGATAATGAAGCTCGTGGAGAGATGGCAGAAAGTCATTGAACAGAATGGAACATATTTAGTTGATTAAAATCGCTTTTTTTGCTTAATATTTTTCGTTTGAAATTTACTCAATTTTCGCTACAGAATTATGCATAGACCCAATAGTTTGTTAAGAAATTCGAAACCTTTGTTAGTGGACCTGTCAAAAATTGTAAACTTACGTAGGTGTAGTGTGTTACCTTGCAAATTTGTACAAAGTTATCAACTTAACTGTAAAAAAAATGAAAAAAAAACAACCGTTACGAAAACTATTTAAAATGACCTCAGGAACATGCTCTTTTAGTTTAAACAGTACGTCGTGCAACACTCTGTATACTACTCACACTTACTTTTAATATAAATAATACGTTCGTTTTATAAATGTTTATATCGACGCAGTTTTGACAGAACGTCTTAACCGTCACTTTTTGCAAAAATGAGTTATTATGACTATCTTATAAATAACCTAAAGCAAAAACATCATCTGTTAAAATCTGGTAACAATATTTTGATTTTTTCCATCAGAAAAATCGATTTGTATTTCCGTAAAAGGTATCTGATTAGAACTACAGCCTATCCAATCTGTCGGGCGATTCACGTCATCAATAAAAGGTTACTAGATGATGATGTTTCACACATGGCTGTCACCTCGTACCTCGTATTTTTACAATTCTAATAAATTGTAGTCTATTTTTATACCATCTAATATGTATGCAGGTAAATCATCGATAGAATATGTCACTTTCCAAACTTTAAACTGAATTTTTACTGATGACGTGATCGCCAGCCCGCTGGGATAAGGTATACGCTACAACACAAAATGTGCGCTCCCGTAAAATTTACTTTTTGTGGTTTAAAAAGTTTTACCAAAATTGGGTCGATATGAAATGCGTTAATAATATCGAAATAGGTTACCTATGTAAGAACATACTTATTACAAATAATAAAGTAGATAAATACTAAAAAATACATTATAATTTTTCATGGTTACAAATCGAATAGAAATATTAAACAATTATACTTATTTTACTTATTGGTAACTGTAATATATAGGTAGATATATAGATATACTTTCTATCTTGCTTAATTTAAACAAAAAATGATAATAAATTATTTGTATAAAACTTGAAATTCTGTATACTATCTACAATTAAATAAATTTTGTATAATTAATTCACAGTTAAAATTAAAAATAAAATTTTAAAATGCCGAAATATCAACGTCAAATGAGAAAATCTAAGATTTAAAATCAATTAATATATGTAAATGTATTATCAAATAAATTACCTATCAATTTAAATTATAAAAAAAAGTTTATTTCAAATATTTGTCTTAGTTGTTACCAAAATTAGCACTATCGAACATCTGTTTCTTTTTTGAAAAATCTGCATACGAAAAATAGAGCTAATCGTTAAAGAACTAGCTAACACAAACTACTTGTATATGTTTAATTATTATTTAAAAGTGTAACGACACTTTACTGTCCTGATTGACGAGCAAGATAAATTGTAAAATAGCATAATGAGTTGTGATAATGATTACTAAAAGTAGGTGTCAGTCAAAAAAGTAAATGTTATACAAAGTTTCGACTAGAAGCCGTAAAAGGAAATCCAATTGAATAATGAATTGAACGTGTCTATTTGATTGTTTGTAATAATCACGACATGTGCTAAAAATCTTAATAAATATATCTACACTATGGCTAACTACTGAAGGTTAAACATTAGTAATACTAGGCCAATGCAGTGCCAAAAATTAATTTTAAAACCCAGAGAACGCTAAATAGAACGCTTTAATTTTATTAATGTAAACCTGTAAACTGAAGAGAAACAATAATGGAATTTATAGATAGGTTTGTTAAATTTTATACAATTTTCATTAATACGTTTTATAAAGTGAAGTCAATAAAGGGTAAATAAATGTAAATTAATTATTCCGGTATTTTAATAGATATTTGAACCGTTTAATAAAATTATTTTTTGTATATTTCCATAATATTTTAGCTTCCTTTGAAGCTGCGCCACCCACAAAGAAGGGCAAACGGGTGGGCACTTGTCTCCACCTCAAAAGTTGTAATCGTAAAAGTGATTGAGATACGTAACCTTACACCTTCGACCATGAAACACCTGTCTGCTTTCAAATTTTATTAGGAGTTGGCCCAAAAAATTATTGATGTAATTATTTATCTTCAAATTTTGCCCCTTGCAATATTTTATGCAGACGTCGCGTCGTTACTCGGAAACAATGCTTTTATGTTACTTAATCAAATCTAAATATTTGATAGGCATTTATCGAATTACAAATTTTAATATAAAATTGAAACGGACAAAAATAAATAGATAAGTAAAGTTGTTTTTATTTAATCTTCAAATTTTTCTACGTGTTTGTTAAGATTAGTTCGCGGCATGCAAGGTGGACAGGTGAACCCGATAGACCGTAATGTAACCGGTTACCTGTTGCCATAAACCGCTGTTGAGATTTGCATGTCTACTGCAGGATGCATCTAGACAACTAATCTTGGTATCGACTTCGCTCATAAAGTAACGTCAGTTATGCTAAAAGGCTGTAAGAAGGCCGTTCTGTTAAGACGATGACTAACAAATAACGCGTAACTATTTTATTTTGTTATTTACCCAATACCTTTAAAATCCAAAATGGAATTAGTAGCAATCATAAAAATTCTTAACACAAAGTGATGTTATGGAATTTAAATAAAAGCGGTTTTAAAACATTTAACTTGCTTTGTTTTTAATGGAAATGGGTTTCAAATTAACGGATGCCGGATTAAATAACATTATGATAATTTATTATAATATTCAAATTCCTATAAAAATGCTTTTTAAGATTAGTATAAGTATATGTATAGTTAATGAAAAAAATTGTTCTAGAATTTTATGTTATAAGTAAAGTAACGATGCACTGATTTCATACGGTTTGCAAATTAAATTTCCGTTTTGCATTAGTGATTGTCGTATTAAATGAGTTTCATAGTTGTAACGTAAACTTTCCTTGACAAAATCATTGAACATCACTACACATAAATAACTAGTTACTTCACAGGTAGATGTGCGCGCAGAATACATACCTAAGTAATTTATTCGGTTCTTGGTGGTTTCTCAATTAAGTAAAAGCGCTAAATATCCATAATTTAACCAATGTGAATTTAGAATGGCAGATTATTAATAATAATTAATCTGACATTCTAATCGGCCAACTTAAACTTATATAATTTTAATAAACTTATTTAAACAATATATTATTTTTAATTTCCATTTAAGTATGTTTTGTTAAATGAATTTATTTAAAACTGTAATTAAAATTTTAACTTCACTTTCATTTGAATACAGAAATAAAATTTTACTATAAAAATAAATTAGTTGAAAGTGGACTATAAATCTATCTAAAACATAATTTAATAGCTCAATATGAATTAATTTTAATAACATTTTTACCACCTAAGAGACGCTATTCCGTATACGTAGCCGAGTAAAGTATCTAACAATCAGTAAATTAACTGGGTATTTAATTCGAAAATTGTAGGAATTGAAAATAGAAAAAAAAAGAACGAAAAGAATTCTTTTAATTCTTCGTTCCACACGGATTCACGTTTATGTATAACGAGAAAACAAAAATATTATCAATTTTAAAGAAAAACATTTCGATTTAACTTTTAAAAAATTAAAACCGCAGATTGGACTTCTCAGGTCTAACAATAAATCATTGAATCGTGCAATAAATATTTATTAACTATATAAGTATAAGCTCCGAATATTCCAACATTAAGTTTGATTAATCTAAAGTAAAAATTAATTATTAATATATAATTCTTGTAGTTATTTTATTTTATAATTTTATAAAAGCTAGTCTGCAATTTAATACCAGGTGAAGGATATGAAGCACTCAAAAGTACACAATTTTAAAAAGTAGTTACACAAAAATAATCCAGATGAAACGAAAATATCGTTTTGTCTTTATCGTCGTCAAATTCAAATGGTTCGTGCACAGATGCTCAAGAACGTTCTCGGTACCGATTAAGTTGACATAAATCTGAGTTTATAGTGACATTTTCGATTGTAAGACATTGAAGATGTTCATAAACAAAGTCTTGTAAAGATACGTACGGAAATTCCTACTAATTAATGACTTTAATTGCGCAAAGTGAAACGTATATATATGGAATTTAATCTCGTCTCTTACTTTGAAATCATATAAATTAATAATGCATCACTATTTCGTCTACATATTACCATGTTATAAAGTTATTTAGAAAGTAGTTCTTTGAATAATTTGCCAAAAATTCGACAATTCAAAAATTGGAAATGAAATCGTAAAACTATAGGTCTACCTTATACTATTGAAACCCATTTATAGTAAAATAAAAATATTGCATGCTTATATGTACCTATAATATCTTTCTAAATGTAATTATTTATCTATAACTAGTGCATGTGGGCTATCGTTGAATGTAAACTTGCAACAATTTATGGAACTACAATATATATATATATAGAAAATATTAACATACAGGATGTATAAAATATTTTTAAATAACTGATTTATTAATTTTGCGTTTATCTACCCACTCAATTTTTAGTTTATTGACAATTTAATATTGGAAGAAAGAATATTTTTAGCCAGTATTGCAACTTTTATTTTAATTTTTTTATCGTGAAAGATAAACTTTGATAAACATTACAATAAACATTTCTATAAGTTGCAAAGAAATTCAATTTAGAAAACATACTCATTGCTAGGTACAGAATTAATTATTCATTTTTTTTTAATTTAACCTTAAATACAAATTGTGATTTCAATCTAGAAATTTATTGAAGCCATGAAATTTAATATATAGACGTAAGTATAATAGAAGCATTTCAGAATATCTTTAAGTTTTAAATAAAATGAGACACCTATTATTGACGCTTATTACATTTTATAGCAGTTTTCATTTATTAAACCATTTTTATTATGTCAATTTTTTTAATTGCCGAAAACAAATAGGTCATGATAGCTTTTACTGCAAATCGATAATACGTTAAAACTTAAATGTAACAATTTTAATGTCTATTTTAACCTAAATAACTTCAATAATAAAAATAAATTCAATAAATATATAGATATTTATTGAATTTATTAGCGTCAAACACATAGCGTACATAGGTACGTTAACGGAGATACTTAACAACTATTAAGAATGTGCATTGCAAAACAAAAAATAAATTATTTGGTAATAATTATTATAAACATTAACATCTATACGTATGCATAACGTGTACCTACTGCTTGTGAATGTAAAGTTTTAAATCGAGAAAACTACACTACTTACTAAAAAAATATTTGATAAATATAAATTATAATAAACAACAAATTTTTGAACGACATGGCTTTTTGATTAGAACCTTGAAATTGATTACAACTACCTACATAGGTACTTAAGAAAGAAAAATCTCTTTTTGCTTTCGTTTTTCTTGAAACTAAAAGTAAAAATCACTGACGCGTTATAACTTTGAAACTCATCAATTACCTGGCTAGGAAAGCTTACAGAGAATACATAATTGTTCAATCACATCGATGAATTTTAGACTTGTATTAAAAAACTGCATTAATAATGATCATCGTACAAGTTACCACTCAGGCACGTTATAACGTTGATGAGACTGATTATTATTTTTATATAAAAGTAAGTTTCGCTTGAACAAATTTATTATCCGATTCATTAACTAATTCTTAGATGCTTGGTAAGGAGTCGAATCTGACGTTTTTACAATATAAAAGATATTTATTTATAACATTTCCTTAATAATCTTTAGTGACTGAGGTTTACTCGACTATAAATCGAAATGCTTTGCAATATATCTACATACATATATGTAGATATACTTAATATATTTCCGTACCTACGTGTTGTATTATCGTGGTTAATTTTTATTAAAAACAAGTTATCTTTATGTAGTAGATAATTAATAATACCTATAACCATTTATTCTTTAGTAAGAAACAGAATTTTCGATTTATCAAATATACACAACGTAGAATTGCCGCAGTTGGCCTGTACCAATTACTGTGCAAAATAAATAGTCTTATTTGCATAAATTTTAAATCAAAATGAAAAATTTTCCTTTCAGTTTTTCCATAAAGGGTGCTTTTACTTAATATTCATATAGGTACCATAGATTGATTCGCATGACTACGGCTATACATATGCTTCATATTTTGAATTGCTTCCGTTTCATAAATTGTGTTGAACGCAACTCGATAATTAAATCGTTTCGTTACACAAACAAAATACATTTCTTCTATTGATTTATCATTATTCAAGATCATAAAAGATAAAAATAATAAATTCATGTTTAAAATTGTTGTTTGTAAATCTGGCGAACGGTTAACAAGTATTATAATATATACAGGGTTAAACCATGTTTTCAATATAAGTACCACATTTTTAATTTATATCAGCTTTAAATTAAAATAAGTAATATTTATTTTAGGTGAGTAATAAATAATTATTAAAAAAAAAATTGTATCTCGCATATCCTACGTTGTAAGTATGCATGTTTACGCTCTTAGAAAGTTTACAACAGTCTTACAAACGGCCAATTCTTAAAATCTGGTAATTTTAATTTAAAACGAAAAATATTTATATCAAAAATAGTATAAGTAGTGAAAACGTTTTTACAGGAAGAGTGGGTAGTTTCGGATTTGGGTCATCAAGATATACATGTATAAAGTCATAATAAATTTGTATATTTATGTGTAGCAGATTAAGTTCGGAAATAGCTAACATTTAGATAATATGACCGATTGTGAGTGTAGACCGCTTATCCCTATTCAAGAAAAGTCAGGAGTATGTACCCGTGTAACCACCCATTACCTAAAATTAAGAAATTCGAGAATATAATAAATAATTTTGCTTAAGTATGTACCATATACGTAAATGTCCAGACAATATACGTATTTAGATTCTATGGTAGAAACGCTTACTTTCCAGAACACACGATATTATTTCATCATAAAATTATATACCTACATATGTAAAACCTATAATACAGTTTTCTCTTTTTCCATAGTACAGAAATGGCATTTAGGTTCGTAGGTACTACATTATATTATTAGTAATAATAATATGTGATAACAGTTTGAATAACTAGTCAGGAAATAGTCATTAATTCACTAGGTCTATTCCATAGACTTGATGAATGCATTGTGTTATATTACATACTGCGCAGTTCTAACATTAAAACCGTTTTCAAATTAAAGCGCATACAAAATTGCATAACGGTAAACCGTGAGTGAACAGTGGAGGCATATCTACTTATTTATCTCAGAATTTTACACTGTGCAAATGTATGACATATAAGTTGTTTGGTAACAATACAATCAATTAATATCGTATAAAGTACAGCGTAAATATCTAACAAACGATCATTTTATGAATAATTTTATACACGCAACGTATCAAAAGTTTGTTTGTTTTTTTTTAAAGATTCCGTTTTATCATTTCGTGACGGAAATTGACATAGGTACGGACATCTATATTTTTTTGAAAAACGTATCCTCATATTGTTTAAAAATCTAAAGCAAAATTACTACTTCGTTAATTAATAATAATTCATAACGAGATCCATTGTTCGTTCAAAAGGTATCTAAGAATTAAGCGATATTTTTAAACCAAAAACTGGTGACGTCTAAGTTAACTTAAAATGAAAAGATGACAAAAATAGATAAGGGCACCTACTACAGTTAATTTTTTTACTAACACCTATTAAGTAAATAATCAAGTAATTAATTAAGTAATAATTTTATAAAATTAAAAGATTTAAAAATATGTAAGTAGATACTGAAAATCATAATGCAATTCACACGCTTTAATTAAGTAGATATTAGTAATTTTAATCGCCGTATATTTATTCAAATAATATCATCAACTGAAAGTTCTTGTTTACAAAGTTGATATGTTTATCGTGAAACGATATGAAGGTCTCAGGTGTTGTAAACATTCAATTTGAAGAGGGTTGTTAGCATTCTTTGCATTTATAGGGAATAGCTATCGTTTTTGTTGCGAGTTTCCTTCCCCATCATAATATTCTACACATGTACTCGTTTTATTTTAGAAAATAAAACCAACAATAAATACCTATAAATGTTTTGGATTACCTAGCTAGCCATGTGAAATCAATAAAAAATTAATGCGAATTAGTGACTATAATAAATTTTGTTGTAAATTTGACGACATAATTATTTATATATTACAAACATGAATATGATTAACGGTAACGTAGATATTAAATTAAACAGTAAATAAATCATTTTTAAATATCCTCTCGGAATTATGTAAAACTGTTTACGATTTATTATAAAATATTTCGAAAGTGTAGGTAGAAAAGTACTTACCTAATTCAAAACAATGTAGGTACTTGCCTACCATTGCAAAAAAAATGTTAGCACAACTTTCAGTTATAGATCATTCATATTGCATCTATTTGTGTAGGAGAAATTCATTATAAGATACAGGCGTGGTTATTTATTCGTGTTTGTCCCTGAGGATACTTTCACGATTGGTAACTAGAGGCTATTTTAAATTTAAACATAAGACAATCGAATAGGTACTTACAAATTCGTTGCAAATTAAACCAAGTTGACACTAACCTGAAAATATAACAAAATATTAGATATTTTATCGGAAAATGTCTTAGTTTTTTAATATAATTTAGTTATAATTTGTAAGTAAATACATAGTTACATAATATATAAAAATTACTAGTAAATAAAATAATTTCGAATATTTAATTATTCAAATAATTTGTTTCGATAAAAACAAAACCAAATTAAGTGTTATAGAGATGAATATCTAATAATAACTCGGGGGAACTTTTCAACAATTTTTAGAAATTATCCGCTAGTTCTAGTTAAGCGAAATTTGAAAAATTCGATTCTCTTATGATGTAGGCACCCACTACGAAAGGATTTTTCCAAATAACACTCTTGAGGGGATGAAGCGGAAAAGTTTGAAAAATCCATGTCCCATCCAAACGTGAAATTTTGAGAATATTTGAGAATTTTACCGAAGTTTCTATTGCAATAACAAAATTAACTATCCTAAAGACCATTTAGAAACAATTATTTTTAGTTTATCTATAAGCAAAAAAAATGTAAGTTATTACATTAAAGATACATGCTAATATTTTAAATTAACTTTTCCGATTTTTCACGAAGTTTCCCATTTGAAGCGTCAACTTTTAACTTATAAAGGTTTTCATTATTTCACTGTGTATAATATTGAAAGTCACCGATCACGATTTAATACGTCACCTGAATGTCCAATTGCAGTCCGCAAACCGACATATAATTTATATTGCCGATTACGAAATAAAAAAAATGTTCGTGTTTTTGTTCGTGATTTTTCCAAAAAATCATCAGAAAATACCTCGAAAATTCAATATTTCGCTGTCTATCTTTTGCGAAAATAAAAACGACACATACCGTAATCCACAAAGTCTGTAATGAATTATTTAGTTCAACTTCTAAATAAATAAGTACCTATACTAACTAAAACTAAAATATTCAAAATTTTGTCCCTGAACGTTTCAAATCTTTATTTCCCGGAAAATTGAAGAAAATTCCTCGAAAAGTCCACCGAAAAAAAACAAACAAACAGGAACCTCAAAATGTGTTGTGACTAAAGTAAAAATGGATACAAAAAGAAATTGTATGCCCATCTTTTTCAAACAAAAATATTTTAATTTCACATTATCGACGAAAAAGTAAATAAATTGCGAACAAATATGTACATAAAAGCTGTAAATAACTAATAGGCGTTATAGAATAAACCCGGAAGAATTCGAATTTATTACAATATTATCGGTATGAATAAAAATTACCATAAATCTGAAAAACCGCGATAATTTAACGAGCTTGACTTACAATTAGCTAAGATAAATATGTCTGTTTTAAACAAAAATACGATACGTTATCTGTCTCACGTTCGATTATAAGCCCACACGCTCGATAGTACCTTTCAAACGCTCACGAAACGATCTACGTCATTTTTAGATAAATACCACATGTTATAACAAAAATAATAAAAGATTCAAACCTACATAAAATTGTTATAAGTATTTGTTTAAATTTAAAGAAATTGGCACTGTTCGTGTGTTCAATGCAATTAGAAAATAGATTATAAATGGCTATACCTACTTAAAAAATTCACGAGTTCAAAAAATACTTACAGGTATACTTCGTCCAAACCTATACGCAATGCACGTCATCAATAAAAGGGTTACTAGATGATGACGTTTCACACAGTGCTGTCACTTCGTACCTCGTATTTTGACAGTTCTAATAAGTTGTAGTATTTCTTTATACCATCTAATACGTGCGCAGGTAAATCATCTATAGAATATGTCACTTTCCAAACTTTAAACCGAATTACAAATAAACAATCTAGTAACTTTTTGTTGATGACGTGAATTGCATATAGGTTTGGATAGGCCATAGGTACTAGGATTTAAATACAGCGTAAAGATTTTTAGTTTAGCACTAACATTAGAAATGAAATGGGTAAACGACTTACATTGTTTGTTTCGAATGGAATACGTATGGGGCCTGATGCGTGTTCTTCGATGCACATTTTTTAATCGCGAAATTATTAAAATGATTTTCAATATCAAACTTAATCGTTTCCAGTCGCCGAACTGTTGAACTGTATGAAAATGTTCACTGTTTTCTGAAAATGTACGGAAAGAATCAAAATTTCAACGTACCGATCGAATGCACAACCGTTCACGACGCGATATACTAACTAAATAACCTCATGAACCAATAAAATATTCTAAACCTTGACAAAAAGAAAACAGGTGATTTGAAGTTGGCCAGTTCCGAGTGATAGATAAGTCCACGACTTAGGCAGATACGAATTTTTCCGACGATTTTGATATCACAACTGCACATGTGTCGCAATGAGAGGGTCATAAAAGTATTAGTTATCCACAATAACTTGTTTTTTACAAAATAAAGTTAAGCACAACTTTTAAATAGAACGTTGGAATGAATTAAATGTCAATTTGAAATGTTCCGTTTAAAAAAAAACAATTATTTACTTAGTACGATTATTTTGTTAATTGCAGAACTCTCATTCTTTTGAAAGTGTAGGTATTTTCTAGCTGATGATATAAATTCGATTTTAACTCATTGTAAACATTAGGATAAGAAATATAAATATTTTTAAAAATTAAAAATAAAGTGTTGACGAAAAAATTTTTAAAACCGATAGTACACGATCGTAAATAAATTGCTTACTATGACATTACTATGAACTTACTACGGCATCAGTAATGTCATATTAGTGTTGAATGTCAAATTTTTACATGTAGATAGGCGAAGATATAAAAAATTGAGGAAATGAAACGTCCTATTTTCCAAAATCCAAAACTAGAACTCGTTTAACACGTTTAAAAGCTTTACTGGATACTTGAATGTCACTTTTGCATTTTTTTGCATTAATTTGATATTGGAAAATATAAATTCAGCACTCTATCACGAATAAAAATTATTAATACAGTAATTGAAATCAAACACAAATAGAATTACGAACGAAGAATGCTAACGTTTTTAATGCATTTAATTATACATACATATGTAGGTATGTATATATTTGTAATTATGTCGAAAACGCGCACTATTTATTAAAAGCCCGCATTAGTTACTTCGAATTTTCTTTTATGCCGTTATAGAAAACACGGAGATTTCTATTTAAATTTGATTTCGATCTTTAGACACGATTGTATTTTCGATTAACAACGTATCTATCTATTTCTTCGAGAATTAAAAAAAATATATATAGGGTGTCTGACTGACCGACATATCAACGCTCAGGTCCACCACTGGTCCTAGAAACACGAAATTTAGATGCTACGTTTCTTTTATAATGATTTTGACGTTTCATTCACTAAGACACCAAATTCCACTCCTACGGGGGTGAAACGGGGAAAGCGCGTTTTTTAAAAATTTGATCTGCAGTTTGTCCCGCATTATCTTTTAAAATATGAACCGAAAGATGCGTTCCTTCGAATATTTCGAATCCTACGTGGACAGAGTGGCGGGTAAAAGCTAGTTCAATTGTAATTTTCTAGCGTAGAACGTGCCCCCAGCTGTTCTTTAACATTACATTAATAAGGATGGTCTAGAATATCTCGTTAAGAGAGAAATATAGAATAAATTGCGGGCGTAGTAATTGTGATGAGAGATTTGATTAAAATAACCCAGAATAGTGATTAAGTTTAATATTTCAGTGACGTTGATAATTATAACTTTGCGTGCAAAACAGTTTCCTTTGTATGCAATAATAAAGTCGTACTTGCTGGGCGTGATTTTCATTCCTTTATTAAAACAGTTTGTATTAAGAGGTTTGATTTTATAAATACTGACATAATGTAATAACAATATTAAAAAAAAATGTACTAATAGAGATGTGGATGCACTACTTACAATTAGTAATAGTAACATTAATAGTGGATCGAAAGAGGTAAGACAAAAAAAAATGTTTCTATTGTAAACGAACGAAGGAAAGCGAATTAAGTGAGTAGGATTTTTATACATGTGACCTAGAAACTAAATCTTATAAAAGTTATACTAATTGGGTTTTGTAATAGATAATGCACGGTAAATTATAAAGAAAAACAATGTAACGGCAACAAAATATGAAAGGAAGCAAAACGACAATAAAGTCCTAATTTAATTATAAGATACACCTTCTAATTGAATGTGGGAAGATGAAAGATGTTCGGTTAATAATACATAGGTATATTACTGACTAAAATTGTTAAGAAAGAATTAGCCCTTTGTGAAATTTTTAACTAAGAGCCTAATTACGGGAAAGATAGATTGAAAATGATTAAAAGGTAACTGATATTACTTGTGATAGGCACTTACGATATTGATAAATCGATGTAAATTTAATAAAAAACGATTTAAAATATAGGTCTTATATAGGGTCTTTTGTAGTTAGCTATCCATCTAATGAATTTCAGTATTTTATGTTGGAATTAGGTTATTCCAAAAACTATATCAACATTTTTTATATGTTAATTAATGACCATTATAACCATTTGTAGCGGGTGATGCGCTAGTCTCGTTACAACCTTCGGCACAAGTAGGTAGGTACGTATTATTTTTATTTAAAAATGTACCTACGTTATTAAAGTAGGTCCGATTTCCTTTTGTCCAGAAGTTATCCATAGCATTTAAAAGTTTTTAAAATAGTAGATATTCATTAAAAATCTAGTTGCAATTTAACAATAAAATATATTTATTTAAATGATATCCACATGAGGAAAATTGTAAAATAAAACTATAATTAACGTTTAAAGGATCATCCCTCTTCGTGAATATAGGTATAACTCGTAACAATGAATTAACATTTTTTGCACTTAAATGAGTGGTAGCATCTTGAACTCTTTGTATTAATCGACTGCGATCATTATTTTATTCAACTTCAAACAGAAGTTACTTCATGATCTGTCCAACCCGATTATCGTTTTTATAATTAGCCGATTATGGTCCGATAATACTTGTAGATGAAACTACCCATCTTGAATAGCCAACAAATTACTTCCTTTAGATATTTGTTAGATACAGACAAAACAATAAGAAACTTTATTATACTAACAGTTTGCACAAAAAGTGCCGAGCGATGTTTAGATATACAAGTAAAAAGTGTGTCAATATTACAGGTTTTGCATAAACCGTTGTTTATATGCAGTGAAAGGCATATATGTTCCTGTCTTTAAACTAAAAATATTTTGACAAATTAACTTCTGTCTGCTTTGTGAATTTAAGTATTACTTATTTGTTAATATAAAGTGAATTTATGGATGTTTATACCAACACTTCAGTTTGCAATTAAATTTCAAAATACATCGGGAGATCTTTATCTAAAGAATAAGGCGGAGGAGTTAAAGTTATTTTAACAAATGGAACAACTGCTCGTTTGTTTGAATTAAAAATGCTTTAAATTTTGAGTTTTCAAAAATTTAAATGAAATCTTTGAATTATATATATATATATGTATGTCGTATTTTATTTAAAAACTAAAATAATAAATTTAATTAATATATTTAATATTAATTAGAAACCTTAACAGTTTTTAAATAAAATACGACATACGGAATTAGGACATTTTGACGCCGGTACATTTCAGTGCGAATATTTGATCAATAACACCAAATAACTTTAATAGAAATAAATGTTTAACGCCGATTATTTATCGTTTTAATTCTAACTATAATAAGGTAAAAATGGATTTTAAGCTTCAATAGCTTTCTAAGAGACTGTTTTATAATTTATACGAACATTTAATAAGAATAATATCCATGTTTGATATTAAGATGCTACGGCAAACATAATCGTGATCGAAATCAGTGTCGATCATTTCTAGTTGGCTGATTTAAAGAAAGATCGATGTGCAAAATACATATGCGCATGCAATCTAACATAGCAACTAACAAAGATTATATCGCAGTTCGTACCGGCAAGCATCTATGGAATTATTTCCATAATAATAATATATAAATGTTTGTTAGATAAAAGTGTTTTTAACTAGGTAGATAATATAGCACTGGCACATTTACTTCAATTTGTTTCTATTGTATTCAAGTAACTTATTAATTTAAAAGTTAAAAGAATTAATTTTGTTACCTAACTATACCGTCCAAGTCTATTGGTTATTTTTCAAATCAATTAATTAATTTTTTGTAGCACACCTACTAAAATGTCGTAAGAAAATAATTAAGTATCGTTACTACGATTTCGATTTAAATGTGCGAAATTTGATTATACGCGACATAGTTAATTATATGCCGTTTGAAATTTTAAACAGTACCAAACTTCAAAATTAAATGTGGTCATTGCGGACTGGCGATTATCATTGCAATATTAATTAAATTTATTGTATAGATATGTCGTTAATAAAAGAAAAATAAGAAAACAGACGAAGATTGATTATCAACGTCAACAATTACTCCAATGCCTTTCTAAGTTTTTACTTCAATGAAAAGTAAATTGATGCAACTTAAAAGATTTTAATAAGTATTTCTTACGCTAATTTTTGAAATACGTTACCGCGGCCTGTGCGTGAACGGATATTTTTAGGTTTTAAGACGATTTAAAAATAAATCAAAACGTTGGTGAATGACAAGATGCTTTTTTATGCTCATATTTAAATATGTCATATTTGCGCCACTGTATTGCCAGAAAGTGTACCGTTGTAAAAATAACAATAAACCAATTTCGTGTTAATTCTATTGTTAAAATTTAGTAGATCTTTCACGTGAGTTGATAATAAAAATGCTATGCGTGCTTAACATCTTACGCGCGTTCGGGCATAGATTATTTGCATTAAAGTAACGCACGTGACAATATTCTTAATGGAAATAGGCGACGGAACTCATAATCTATAGCTAGTAACAAAATTATATTAGGAAAAATTTATGGTTTACCGAAGTTATTCTTACAAAATGAATCGAAACAGAAACAGCAGCTGTTTGAAGGGTTTATACTAATAATACTTAGACGAAGGACTTAACATTAATTCAATTTTGACAGATACACGGAAGATTTACATTATTCAACTTGCTCAGTATAGGTAGTACATGATTATTATCATATCGACGCAGTTTTGACAAAACGTCTTAAGCCTCAAAAAGTAAATTTTACAGGAGCGCACATTTTATGTTGTATCGTAGCTATAAGCAGATACCTTTTACGGAAATACAAATCGATTTTTCTGGTGGAAAAAATCAAAATATTGTTAGCAGATTTTAACAGATTATGATAATTAGAATAACTTATTTAGAAAAAAGTGACGGTTAAGACGTTCTGTGAAAACTGCGTCGATATAATACGCACGAAATGTAAAAATAAAAGTTTTATATAAGTAACGTAAATAAATACAGTCGATATTAATAGCTAAATGTAGATATAATACAACATAAGAAACATAACGACTTGTGATGGTGAATCTGTACAGGATATTGAATATAAGTAATGGATTTAAATAAGTTATAAGGCTTTCAAACTTTAAATGTCTATTGGGTTTTTCGTGAAAGGATTACTAACTTGATTTAAATATAAAGCTTTTTCTAGTTTCACACAGAAACGTGTCTTTTAAATTATTAAGTTTTGGAGTCACATTTATTAAACATTTTTAATTTAACGCGTGCATCTACAACTTTTTATTAACACACTATCCTGTAAGTATACTAGATAAAAATAACGATTTTTAAATTTGAAAGAAAAAATGTTAATAAGAAGTTTAAACAGTAACTGTCATTTTAATATCTATGTGCATAAAGTATAGTTTTACAAAAAAAACGGAAAAAGCTTATTTCAATGTGATACCTATTTTTTTTCAGTTATTTTGCTTATTCTGTGTATTATTTTATATTCGACGAAACCAATTACGGATAGAAGCTAGCTTTTCTATACCCGCGGTGAGAGAAACAAACTGAATCTAATTTAATAAACTAATACATAAAAATTGTCGTAAAGAAATAAATGCCGTAACTATTTATGTATTATAATATTATTCAAAAAGTTTTCCAATAATTAAATTAAATTATTTTTCGGCTGACCTATTGTTGATAAATTAGTAAGTACTTAACACTAATAATTTAAGAAGTTAAAAAACGTTATGTAAAATCTATCTCTAAATAAGAAAATAAAACTTCGATTTTATATGGTAATGCCGCAGCCTCTTTTAAAAAAGAACCTCGTCGGCGAACGTAGTTATCTCTCCTCTTTAGACCGAGTACGAGACTGTATTCGAAAGCAGTTTCTAAAAAAAGTGCATGCGCCCAAACTAAAAATAGTCCCGTTTTATGAATTAATTTGTGTTTTCGTTTTTAATAACAATAAATAAATAAAACGTACAACCAGAAGGTTCGCCATAACTATAGCAGATGTGACGTTACAGATGCTGTTATATGTAAATATAAACCGTTTAATTTACCTTCATCTTGTTGTTACTTAATTTCAACAATAAATAATCAATGATTTTTAACCGTTTGTTTTGGTATTATTATTTAATACTATTGTACATTATTTATTGCTGTAAAATATTTAGAATTATACGAAACAAAATATAATATTGCGAGACGTTGCGGGTCGGCGCGGCGCGGCGTCGTTCTGCAAATTTGCGAGCAGGTAATCAAATTAACAAACTTTGAGGTAGTAACAAAAAGTTCACCGTGCTTATTATTAATTAAAAAAGTGCATTACGAAATTTTATTTAAATGGTAGAGAGTTAGTAAGTTGTTGCGGTCTCGATGTAAATATAAATTATTATTATAATAAGAGTCATTATAATTATAAATTAAAATAAATAATTTTATTCTAATAAAAGTTTTTTCATTTTTTTAATTCTTTAATTTAATAAGGAACCTGCTTGAAAAATAATAAGTATAATATGTACGAAACTAAGGTTTTACAATAGCTTTATCGAACTTCGGTTATTCCAATATTTTTATCCTTATGCGTATAAGACGATAGCAATCTGCAGTTCCAAAGAATCCCCTTAGCCAAGACATCGGTAATCCGGGCCACGCCTGATTGTCAATGCGGCACCTCGTGCTTCGAATTGCAATTAGAAATACCCTCACAACGATTTCTTCTTATTATGCGTCGGTAAAAAGTTGCATTCCTTAAGTATGTTCAAGCATAAATGACTGATTACGTGCATTAACAACAATTCATCGAAACACACACATTTACTATATAATAAAACAGTTTCGCGCGCTGACCGAAAATGTGCACCCCCTCGATTTACACTTTACAAACAACTAAACGATTGAATGGGGAATTATCAAAAAAATTTAAATTGAAAAATACCATTATTAGTGAATGATACATGCAAAATAATATTTCTTAGCATGTTTGTAAACAAAACAAAAATACAAATAATAACGTTTAATAACTTAAATTCTTATTGGGTTTGGGAAATCCAATAAGAATGTATCTCCATGCCATGTGACATAACCGCGTACAATTAATAACGAGAAGTTAGCTATCGATAATGTGGAGGTGGAAAGTCAGCTACGTCATAAGCGAATATATATATATATATATATATATACATTATGTGTACTTATAAGTACTATATATACTTATAAGTACTTACTATATTTTATAAGTATTTTATGTAAATTTTACAGAAATTTTTTGGCAAATTGTCTATTAGGACTTCCAAAAGTACCCGGAACAAGCTTCCTGATATCTAAATCTTAAATCTGCATCCAGTTTCATTTGTGTATACGATTCTTATCGCATCCCAATATGTAAAAACTGATCAGAGTGAAATTGGAGTGATCGTGTTAGTCAAGTATGGGATTTACGAATTGCAATATATTAATTTTTATTCACGTAAATTATTATTATTTAAGCACTTTTTGGTTATTTTGCTATGAACAAATGCACCTCTTATTAAAACAATATTTTTCGTAATTAGATCGATTAAAAGTTAGCTAATCCATTTGAAATATTATATTCTATAGTAATTACTTATATAATTATTATTTGATTATTTAAATCGCAATGACAAACTTTTGGATTAATTAGATAATTTCGATTAATTAATATTGATTTAACAACCAGTTTTATAATGAAAATAAAGCGACTTTAAAAATTAAAGTGGGTTATTATTGTGGAAACACATTTAGAATTTACATTTGCATTTAGAAACTTATTTAGAATTGATTATAAAACCGGCCCTAAGTGTCTTTAATCGTCATAAAATTTTAATCGCTTTGTTTATTAATTGTTGTTTTGCATTTAAAAGGATAACGAGCCAAAACGTCCTCAGAACTTTTTTAAATTGTAACACCATTTATTGTATCTCTTGGCAAAGGTCTCAACCTGCCCTTCAATTTGTTGTACTACAATAAAGCTAAAATATATGAAAGAAAAAAGATATTTCCAATTGAAAATCTAAAAAATTATGTTACCACACATGGATCGTATTTTATCTTCCATATAATCAGATAATGGTCGTATATTGTTTATTTCATCCTTTACTATATAGGGCGTCTGTACTAACTCTCTCCGATTCTTCAAATAGTAACCCCAATTTTTTTTCGATTTTTTAGAATTCATTGTAAAATTCTAAACATTTTTTTCTGTATTATACCCTATACCCAATTACCCTATAAGTAATCCAATATTTTTACATTTTTGAATTCTAGAGATACGTCTAAAACCATTAATGAACTTTTTTGACAAACTAATAATAAAAAAGTTTCCCATATGGAAAAAACTTTTTGAAACTCACTGTATAAACCATTGATAGCATCGTAAAAAAAATAGTGTTTTAACATCAAAATCGCTACCGATCTTATTCGCTATATGACACTAAAGAGCTCTTTGAATTGATGAAATAAGTTTAAAAAGTGGCCATTAACAGAAGCCTGCGATAAAATTAATGTCGTTTCTATATCGAGTCGCTGTGAATAAAATGTATCGAACAAAATAACTGTTATGTATGTAAATATCTCTTCTGGTCGTGTTGAATGTTTTATATAAAGTTAGCATAATAAATGACATTGATATGCATAGCTGTGTTTAATATGCACATTATCTGTGCCATTATAAATTGACAAACACACAAATAAATATTAACACTACAAAGATTACATTTTTAAAACAACAATATCTGACAGTTTTTTGTGCAAAATTGCGTACACCTTAATTATATTCTTACAATTTTCTTAGCGTACCTAGTTGTATAATATATTATTACGTGCGTCACTGCTTAATGAATATTAAAAACGTTAATAATATACAATATGTATGTATGTATGTATGTATGTAGAGGGACCTGTATGTAGATATTATTTTCAGGATTCCTAGGACGAGATAACCAGCGACGCAATTTATCTTGACGCAGATGTTGCAAATTTTATCTAATTAGTGGATACGCCATATATACATACCTACAACGTTGTGTACGTTTTATTAGATTAGTAACATCGACTTGAAAATATTCAATCCTTAAACGGAACGGTAACTAATGATATATAGTTACTGAGTTATTAATAAAAAATATTAAATCTATACATTCGTCACCTAACAATTTAGATGTTTAAATTTTTCCTGTTAAATAATCTAAATCTACTTTTAACACAAAAAAGTGAATGAAAGCGTAAACCTATTCGTTAATTATTTATAAATGATATTTACAGTAAGGTGGATAATTATTCCAGTCAAAACCGAAAAATTGTAAAAGTGAATAATAAGACGTTTTCATTGAAACAATTTTGGACTAGCTATTGATATCTAACGTGAACAGAATTAAAAGCAATGAATCAAAGGGAAAACAAATATTCGTATTTCGTGCTACGGTCGTTAAAACAAAAACTGATTAATATCTACAAATGATGTTTTCGTGTAAGTTTCCTTCCTATATTGAGATTCTCTGCTCGTGCTTACGGACAGTTGTTATTAATGGTTCTACAGGGGTTCGTCTTTAGTACTTTTGATTGCAACAGATGTACTTTGACTCTAAGATGTAGACGCATGTTGTACAATACAAACCATAATTCTAAATATTTACATGACGGAAATTATAGGCGAGTATTTTTATCTAGTACAATAGGTAACAAGATTCAAAAACTTTCTTAAAATGATACTTAAAATGGTAATCGAAATAATATTTTTGTCGCTCGAAAATCTTGTAGGCATCAAAAATTCAAAGAAGGGGAACGGAATTTAAAATAATGACTATTCTATGCATCGAATTTCCACAATGCGTTTCTGACGATGATACATCGTCAGTTAAGTAAGTATATCAGTTTCGTGCATGCTTTTGTTGGGATGTCGCAGCTTTGTACCATTATTCGCAAAAAGTTTCTGTGAAATGCTTAAACGTTTTATTTATTGTAGAAATTTGATTTGATTTTGGAACTTAAACAAAAACCTAGTACTAATCGTTTTTATTCAACTCGTAACATGATATAGTAGGTATACTTAGGTACCGTTAATTATTAAATTATACTTATTTATTTAAAATATAACTACCTACATATAATTTTAGTAATGTGGACTAACAAAGCTATTAAAAAAATATTCTGAAACAGAAGCAGAAGTTCTTAAGAATATGATAATATTATTTGCATACCTGTTGGACAAGAAACTTAATATAAATACGACAAAGTGTATTCGAATTGCTCGATTGAAAATCGTACAAGAAAGTTTTAACAACCTATAAATCTAGCTGCTACTGTGCACTAGCACCAAAACGTCGAAAACTACTAAATGTTAAATAGGGAGAGAACTTCCCAACTATGTACCTATTTATAAGTTTAATCGTGGTCGATTATTATTATTTTACCTAATAATATACCCAATTGTGTACTTTCGTGTGCATCGAATGAAGAAATTTAGCGACCTATTTTATTTGATAGAGGATCAACCGTAGAGTACGAAACCACTTGGCCACTTCAAAACCACGTCCTTTACTCCCCGCCATCCTTTAAAGGGTAAATATTTCAGAAGCCGCTATCTCAATTATCTTTAAAGTTAGAACTCTCGTTTTAAAACCAAAACATGAAAACTTTCATGTGGAATAAAAAAGCCTATAACAATAATGACCGATTTTTCAATATTAAGCGAGATACTACGAAAAAACGCACTTTAAATATCAACCCTCCATTAACATTGGTAATTCTTTCTGAAATTAATAAGTTACGGCCAACATGCTTCAAATAAAATTTGTTCCTTACGCTTTCAGCTTTAATGTGATATAATATTGAGTAAAGTGTAGGGAATAAACTTTATTTAAAGCATTTTGACGGTAAACTTATTAGTTTCAGAAAGAATTGCCAATGTTTATGGAAGATTGATTTTTAAAGTGCGTTTTTTCATAATATCTCGCTTAATATTGAAAAATCAGTCATTACTGTTAGAAACTTTTTTATTCCGCATGAAATTGTTCGTGTTTTGATTTAAAACGAGAACTCTATCTCTTTCTTTATGGATTTCGATAGTGGAGGGAATTGAATTTTTACCAATTTGAGCAAATTGTGTTTTTGCATTAGATGCGTAAAATAGTCAGAACAACGATCATTTTCGATAAAATTGTGATTTACGATTTTTTTGCGATTATCGATATGCACTTATTATAGTAAGTATTATCAAATATGAAATATATCTACTTTTTTTCGTGATTATATCTTCAAACAGAATGTTATCTATTGTGCTCGTAAATTTGAAATTTAAAGATTATACTTTAAGACGCGTATGCCTTTAATTATAATTAAAAATATAAATTCTAATAATAATTACGTAATATAACGAGAGTAGTTAATAATTAAAAAATATCTGTGTAGTATTCAAAATTGGCACTCACGCCAATGTAGGTACAGGAAATGCAATACACTTGTTCCATTCTAAAGACTAGGCGAACCTGAAAGCCAAGTTCGCGTACAATAATACTGGAATAAACTAACCAAGCAAGAAAACCACAAATGCAAGAATCTAAACAGAAGTAAAATAAATTAACACGCCCCATTAAAACTGAACTATCAGTGAGCGGAGAGAGGCGCAATTACTGTAAGAATTTCAAATCACATTCTTTCTTAAAAACGTTAATAAAAGCTTAATTAAATCAAGGGCTCCTGTAACTAATTGCCTACTAAAATAATTATAGAAATTTTACACCAACTTTCGCCAAACAACTATATATTAAATTCGACAAGAATTTAATTATGTCTGCTTCGACTATGAAAAATGATGTATCTAGAAAAGTTCTAATAATCAAATAACCCCCGAAGTATAACATAACTTCAGTTAAAGATTGATGAAAGTGAATATCCGTATAAGAATGACGAATGAGATTTTCCACTTTCCCTTTATATAGAATTCACAACTTTTAAGTCTTGTATAACAAAAGTTATTCTTATAAATATTAGGTTTCTATAATATAATACCCTATAATATAATATAGTTTATGTTTTAATCCAGAAATTATCCACACGTCGCAGAAACTCAAAAACTTAATTTGATAATATAAATTACCTATCCATTTAAAAATAAATTAGTTGCACGTTTAATTAAGATTTTAAAAATACAAAAGAGGAGGTATCATAATAAATTGTATAGTAGATATATCTATACCTATAGCTTGTATCAATATGTAGCTCAATAAAAATAAATCAAACTTATTTTGTGATACTACCAAATTAATTAACAACAGCTACCAATAAATAAATAACTTATGTGTATAGATACAGCTATTCATAGTAAGAAGCTTTAAAGAATTACTATTTATAATTCAAGGTGGGAAATCGTAATTTTTAATTTAACACTAATAATTTTAGATGGAACAAATATAAATGTCTTCATCTCTTCAAGAAGTTATACCTATAAATAATATTCCGATATTTAACTAAACACGTTAGTAGTCAATAAATATATTTTTTTACCTATTCTACACAATGAATAATTAAAATTGATTTAAAATCAAATCAAACGTAGGTATTTTATCCTGCAATTAATTTGTTTAAAATAATTGTCTTTGTATTAAAAAAGAAAAAAATAACCCCATATTTATTCTGTCGACTAAGCGAGTTTTCGTAAAATTCAGATTTCTCTCAAACTACCGAACTCTCGATGCCATTTCCTTAGATCGTAATCTTAGCTATTTTTCAGATTCAGCTTTAAACTGTTTAAAACCAAAACCCAGCTTGAATTACTGCCAAAATCCCTCTTCAGGGGCACTCTTACATTCTACACCCTACTGTAACCCTCCTTTCTTGATCCATCCCACCTTTCTCTTGTTCGCACCAAAATCAGATAGCTTAATTCTATCGACAATTCCGTCTACAATTCGCTGTATAAGGAAGGCATTTTAGATTTTATTTAAAAAAAAAACGAAATCAATCGAGTCCGCAGTCTCAAACTAGAATTAAGTAATTGTACACAGTGAATAAGATAAAATGGAAATTAGATGCAAGTATTTATTAAAATGTCTCGTATTATCTTGCAGAAAATATCCCATTTAAGGTCATAAATCAAAATTAAATATAAACATTAAAATGCGTAATCCATTGTTAAATATGTAAATGACAATAATTAAGTTTATATAAACAAGGTATGTGGGTACATTATTAAGTAACAGAACGTGAAAGCTAGTGTTTAATAAAAAATATCACCCTACAGGGTGATTCCAAAATGGGTTACCAATTTTATAGTAGGTACATACCTATGTCGTATAAGACCGTCATTAGAACCTAGGAGAAGTAATAAAATATTCTATAAAGCTGTATTTTTATAGATATTCGTAAAAAATTGAATGGCAAATTTGGCAACATGTCTGGTAAACGGCTGTGTATTAAGTTCGTTATTTATTTAATTATTTTTAATATGTTTTGCCAATGCAAAATTCTCACTTTTACTTGAAAACATATATTTCAACTTTTTATGAGGTCTTCTTCGGTGTTTTTTTTAAATCTTATATTTAAACACCAAAGAAGACCTCATAAAACGGTTGAAATATATGTAACTTATGTATGTTTTGAAGTAAAGTTAAGAATTTTTCATTGGCGAAACATGAAGAATATAAAAGTGCGATCATCTACTTTACCTCTTCATTTCACAGCGAATTGTTATAATACAAGTAAATATTTTAATTTCGTAAAAGTTGTATTTGTATACGTATTTACAACTTTCCTATAGAAGCTAAAACTCTAAGATCGATTCGTTCATAGCACAAGTTAAATAAATTGCCACTTATCTAGGAACAGTAAAGGCGAAAAGTAATTGACTCAATTTATCTTCAACATTATCTCCTATAAGCTGACGATTATTACAGTTCGTACACCTTTGAACAAAATACTCGAGTGTACAGACCTGCATTTAAAATAAAGCGGTTTTGTAGGTTTTGCCGCATGAAGTTCCACCTAAATAACAATAGATACGTATTTTCATTTACAATTAGTTGCAAATTATTTTATAAGCAGATCGATAAATATTTAACTGCATTAATAAGCGTCTAATAACAAATTTGTCATTTTTAAATTATGAAAACAAATAAATTGAAATATCACAGATGTCAATACGTATTTAATTAGCAAACATTACCTATTCTTATCTCTTTGTCGTTAACATTTGTGTACGTGTAAATATATAAGTATGTTCGTCATAAGATTATTTAAGAACAGAATCGAGAAACAAACAATAAAGAACATCAAATACACTTCAGTATAGAAAAAACACAACGGCTATGATACAATAATTAAGAACGATTAACGATGAAAAACGTTATTATAAGAGTAAGTACCTATTTAAAATATATCGAAAATTATTATTATTCGTATAAAAATAAACACTCGGTTGTCGAAGAAAGCCTGGACGTTCACGATAACACGTTAAATAATAATCTAAAATTAATCATAGAGTAACAAAGAATAATAAGTTTGCGTTCTGAACATTTATCAGAACTAAAATTTATTGTAAGTAAACGCGACCACTAATTTATCTTGACGAAACTTTGTTAGACAGAAATGACTGGCAAAAACGGAATAGTTAAGGTATGACAACACAAAAGACAATGCCTTCAATATATTAACGTTTAATAAACGTTTCTTAAAACTTCGTGCGAACGAAGAAAACGTCGCTCCAAATTCTTGTTGCTAGATAAGTATTTTAAAGAAACTAATTAACAAATTGATATACTAATAGAACACAAAATGATACCTAACATATTTTTTGTTTTAACCCTCGCTTTTGGTATCTACATATTTTATGTTTAGAGAATTCCGCGGGGAAATACACCTATTTTAATTAAAATAACGGTTAATTCTGATTATACACAATAAATATTAAGTTAACCTATTTTATTTTTGTTTGTGTGATGGTACCTACAAGTTAGTGTCATATTCCAAAGAGCATCGCGTTACCGTCGAAACGGCCTTACCTACTGTGTAAATTGAGAAGACTTTAACCTTCAATAAAGACCTTTAACATAAGATATTTTGCATTGACAAAAGATCTATAGTTTGATTGGCTTTAAACAAAAATAAACCATCATATCAAGTTCCTCAGTTTGAACAATTTTATCAACTTTACAACGAATTTAACATGCGTCATTAAAACACGTTAATCGTTGCATCATTTTGGCCACGATTATGTTTTGTCAATCGTCCTATATTATTTTGCAATTAATTATTAATTTATGGGTACCTACGTACGTATTAAAATAATATAAGTAAGCACCTACACTTCGTTCAAACCTATATGCAATCCACGTCATCAATAAAAGGTTACTAGATGATGACGTTTCACACAGTACTGTCACCTAGTACCTCGTATTTTGACAGTTCTAATAAATTGTAGTCTTTCTTTATACCATCTAATATGTGCGCAAGTAAATCGTCTATAGAATATGTCACTTTCCAAACTTTAAACCGAATTACAAATAAACAATCTAGTAACTTTTTTTCAATGACGTGAATTGCATATAGATTTGGATAGGCCGTAGCTACCTTCACTGTCAGTTTCTTATTTAAAAAATCACGAGTTAAAACCCGACCGATAACGTTACATGTTCAACCTGAAACGACAACGCAAAATATAAGCTATTGTGTTAATATATTGAAATTGAAAGGAAACACAATCAATCCTTATTTTAGTCGTCAAAATTAGTGCGCGCTTAAAATTCGGAGGAAATTTAATATAGTCGCTGTCAACCCCGTTTCTACCTCAACTGACTAATCGAACATTAAATTCGACAGTGAGAGAAAGAGAGAAAGAGAGAGTGTCATTGCCAGACAATAAAACAGGCAACCTGAGTTAAGCGGTTGTAGTCATATTCACGTCCTTATTTATAATATTATCGTCTTTCCTGAAAATCGTGCCGATCAGTTTTTGAAACGTCATAAAAAAAATATCGAACCTCCACGTCGTTAACATTTTTTTCAAGCCAATATTGATAATACTTTGTTCTTAATTATTCAGATCAATTTGAATTGGCAGATTGTCTGAAGTGGCAGCAAAACGAAAGAACAACTAAACTGTATCTGTTTTAGTATTTCAAGCATTATTGGCATCAAAAATGGGAAACTTCCACTTGAATAATTTTATTTAGTATAAAAGAGATTTACTTATATAGCATTTTGCAATTTCGTCAAAACATTTATACTATATTAAATTACTTTTGTTTTTATCATAAAATATATAAATAAAACATTTCTACGCAATAGCACCTATACATATTCAGCCTTTATAGAAAATAAAAAGTGAGTTTCTTGATCCCTTAAAGGAACGAAAGCATCTGTCTCTGGCTTTTTCGAATGATTGCCTAAATTTACATGCATAGCGAATAAGCTGGGTCGTTATTTAGCCAATTTATCTTATCTAACTCCGTACGAAAAACAGGACTTTACACTAGAGAAAATCTGCAACCTTGCAATTAAGGGAGAGAGAGACTATTTGTCTAGGTTTAAATGTATTCATGTGGCACTGCAGTTGTAAGTAGACTAAACAAGTCGACAAGTAGGTAATACGCAAACATACTTCTACAACGAAAATAATCTTTTATAGTGCTACTTTTTTAAACTTAGCGTGTCTGAAAAATGGGTTTTCTATACAACTAACAAAAATGACATACGACCATTTAGCGTTTTATATTAATCATTTTTTTTTAAGAGCGCGATAAGAAAAATTTAATTCAAATAGCTATCTACACCAATTTACATTAATTTATTATAGCGTCCAAGTTTATAATAACGACATAAAAACTAAATTTATTATTAAATTTAGCTAATAATGTTATCAGGTATACACGTTAAAACTATCGCATTTAATAATTATTAGGTACAATTACTAAAGTTGAAATCTTTAAGCATTTTTAATGATGACTTACTCCATCTTATGGAAATCTTATCTTAAAATTTCTTGTTCAATTCAAGCTTAGGTACTTCTATTTCCAAACTTTATACGCAATTACGTCTACAATATACATATGTACAGTCAAGTTCATATGTTTTGTCCCGCGAGAAGTGATCGCAGGCCAACGAGCGACGAGAGAACATCAAAAGGGACGAAGGGTAGAAGTTGTTTTTGAATTGTAAAAAGGGACACGTCAGATCGGGAAAAAATCACTTTTTTTTAGCCTTTTTGCGATAAAAACTAGCACAGGTGCCGGGAAAAAACATACGAACTTCTTGTACATGCGAAAAATTGAATTACCGCGCCGTAAAATGAGGTGGAGTTGGCCAAAATTATGAAAAAAAATTTTTAATTTGATTTTGCTAACGATAAATTCACGAAAGCTAAGGAATAATTAAAAATGTTCCATTGAGCCAAAAAGATTTCTTAGACTGCAGATATCCAATTATTTATTACCGTTAAATTTATTGTTAGCTGTATCCTTTGTTTCCATTGCATTATTTTAAATATTTTTCGTTTGTATTAAAAGCCTCTTGTATGTTTAAGAAGACGATTTCTGAACAAAAAGTTCCCTAGTAATTTTTTTGCAAGTGTTATAAATATTTTACGTGCGCAGTGTGCAAAATTACAGTTTATGGGGTTAAGTTGACCGAGAATTTCCTACGAGTTTATGGATGTCTGCGCATGTTCTAGATATGCGCTGTGCATTGTCATGGCACACTATAAAATATTTGAAAAAAATAGGCGATCAACGATTCGTATCACCAGCACCTAATAAGCGATTCCACAGCTGAACAACTTTTCCCCAAGTGGAGGTGATGTTGGCCAGACCACGTTTTAAATTTTTTTAGTACGCTAATGCTCGAAATAAAACGATTTAACTAGTGATTAACTATTTAACACAAGTCGATACCCACGTTTTCTACTTATTTTCAAAAATTATTAATTTAAGTAGAAAAAGTCGCAAAGTGCGAAAGATGAAAATCGGTCAACTTCGCATAACTTCACGGTATAGTAATTAAAATTATTACAATCATGATTATTTGACTTCTGCGTCTGTTTTATAAAATTAAATAACGCCAGTAGAAAATTTAATTTTAATACGAATAAATATTTTTCAGTTGCTAAGATTTTATTACACGTATTAAACCGATAAGATGTAAAAATTTTAGGAAGTAAAAAAGTCGAGAAGAAACAAAAATAAAATAAAGTGCCAAAACAAGAAATTAAAAAATCATTTCGAAGTGATATGATTAAACGTAATAGACCATGAAAAACTTGTTTCGTTGTATAGGTAGGTACCTATGTTTTTGTTAGACATTAATCAATCACTATTACCTATAGGTGATGAACACACACGTTTCGCGACAAAACTAATTTAGTATCAGCTTAAACAACAAGATTTATAATTTACTTAATCCGTCGGACATTTAACACCGGTTAAGACGCTATATAGGTCTGTTTCTCATCACAAGACTTTTCATCGAGTCGACTCAAATCTATTGCTAAGTTTCCAATAATTTTTGATAAGCATACACGCTCACAATTTAATAATTATAACAAAATATTAGATTCAGTATCACAACATACATATAAAATATCAAACGCGATATTACTAATAGCACGATAATTAAAAATTGTCAATTCAAACACTAATTTGTATGAACAATAGAAATCTAAAATCAAAAAACTGTAATGTTAGTTCAAAAAGGTGGCCATTTTTTGTTTACTTTCACAATCTTAAAGTAAATAATCCGGTTGAATACAGTTTTTGATCAATTAATTTTTGTACTCTAATTTTAGGTATAAACTTGATTGTCTAATTTTTATTTGAATTACTTATCGGCATTAATTGGGCAAAACGAAGTTATTTCTTGTTTTGTTTTTAATAATATTAAAAAGTTACATGACTGATAGTACATATAGACTCTTGTTGACTGTGGAAGCAAAAACCGAGTTTTACATCCGATTTCTGCATTAAATATCAACCGATTTATTTATATTATTAGATAATGTATTACATTTTTAGTAATAAATACACACACACACTATATATTGAGTTTCTCTCTTAAAATACCTAAGTGTGAGAGTTCATTAGAGACTTATTTTACATTTTAAATTTCTTCAGTAATTTGTATATTAATTACACGCAAGTCCTTTTATTTAAATTAGTATTAGCTGTTGATAATATCTACAGCTCAAGGTGGCCGCGCGTTTATTGTTACATACACCGAATGCGGTCAAGTTTTCTAAATTCCATTCTATTTACATATTTAAAAGGGCCATTTATCCTCATTCATGACGAAATTTCCACATGTTCACGTACGGGGTTTCTTTAACAATTTGTGAAATTAAAATTTAACTTTCTTAATAATAATCATCATTTGTATGTTATCTTAGTCTTGAAATTTCATCTTTTTTATGTAAAACAAATTTATAACACCTTCGATATTAATTTAATCAAATATTATAATAGGTAGCTTTATGAAATATATAGGGCTATGCCTGCTTCTTGTTCAACGTATGGAAATTCACATTTGAAATATAGATGAACTTGCATAAAATACCTGTAGTGACTGTTAAAAGTCGATGACATAATTTTATTAGATTTTGTTTTTCTGTTTAATCTTATTCTATATTAAATGAAGCAAATTAAATACTTAATAGTTATGATTTTCCATTAATTAAATCATTATACAGTGTAGTGTTTACAATTGTTAATATAACGATCTCTAAATGTTTATAAACAAATACTCTGATTTCAGAAGCAGCAACCCATTTATCAAAACACTTCGTTATAAATCATTTGCTCCCACTTTAAAAACTACCAAAGTATATACATTAACTACTTTAACAATAAAGAAAAGTTCTTAACTTGTTATATTATTCAAAGTACTTATCTTCTAAAACTAATATAACTTGAGAAACGCTCTTACTAAATTCATAACGAGCCAACTTGAAAGTTGCAAGGGCGTTCTCAGATTTAATACTCATTAAGGGAAGGGAGATATACATACCTTACAATCTTGAGGGATGAAATTTATATTATGCCGAACAGAGGCTGGCGTTCATGTAAAACCGCCCGCTTAACACGATAATTGAATGAATCAAGTATTCATAAAGTGAACAATTAAACCAAAATTTTAGTTAGGTAATGCTAAATTTGATCGAAATTAAAGATACTTAACAACTTTATAATAGCCCATCATATTATATGTTTTGTTCTCGTTTCAATAACATTGCGTCAAACGCGTTAATATGTTTATTTTTTATATAAAACGTATATATGACGTATTTATCTATAAATACAAGTTTAAAATAGGTACCTTATTTCGGTTGAAACAATATCATAAAGTAAAAACAAATTATTATGTGTCGCGACGGCAATAAAAGAGGAAATTAGAAAACTAATTTGAACTAATAATGTAATACAAAACATGATTAGAAAACAAAATAGCGTTTAAGAAAAGATATTCCAAGCGTGAATAATTTTAAAAGAAGAACGAAGTTTATGTTGAGCGTAATGAAAAGATTCATCATAAAGCATTATGAGCAGGAGTACTATTTATTTTAATGAAGCAATTTTATTTTTATTGCCACAAAATACTTACAGTTATCTATTCACTTCGTTAAACCGGTTTTATGACTTTAATAAATGCCGCTTTATAGAGGTACACGAAAAAGATATAAAATTGAAGCTATAATATAAAAAAACTGTGAGAAATAAGTTTATTGGAAATTTATTTGTTCTTTTGTGTAAACATTTTTTAAATTTCAAACTAAAAACAATACTGAATTATTTGCACTAATTATAATATAATATCAAAAAAAAAATTGTTTTAATTAAAAAGTAGTTAATCGAAGGAGACTTTGTGGACTAGTGATTGCCTAGTAAACGAAAGGTTGTGGGTTCGAATCTCACTGAATGTTCGTGATTGCCTACAAATTCTAAAAATTCAACAAATTCTAACCTCGTCGCTTATGACTAAGCAGTCGAAGCAAAGTTAAAAAAATAATCAAAATATCGTTAAATATTATCTAATATTAACTATAATCTGGAAAACCTTGTAGACATAAAAATTGTGGTTTAGGTAAATTCGTCTACAACAATTCGTCTACCAACAATTGATCTACAATACAATTCGTCTATAACAATTTTACGAATTACTATTTTCTTAAATTTCCGTGTTAATCAGTTAATTGCGTTTAATATTATTTATTTAATGTGAATATGAGTAATTTCTTCTATAACATACTGACATCGAACATACCTTACCTACAAATTCTAGTTAGGTCCATCCGTGGACACACTGTACATTACATCATAAATATATTATAATATAGAGTCTACATATATTTATTTTGATAATTTGAAAAATTGGCGTTTATTGCATACCTATGTCGAATTCTAGCAAAAAAAAATTTTACGTGTTTTCTTTTGAGATCATTTAACCAAACTTAAGAGGTGTGAATACCTATACATTCACATTATTTTTAGGATTATAAAATTCAAATGGCAACATTATATTATCCTTGAAATATCTTGATATTTTTACTTTGAACAGAATAAAAGTTTCAGTGTTTTTTTTATAAGACGAAAATTTAAAAAAATAACAATTCGGCAAATTGTTGTAGGCGAATTGTATTGCAGATCAATTGTTGGTAGACGAATTGCTGTAGATGAATTTACCTGCTACAAAGAATTACATGTAGGTAGGCACCTATGCATATTCAAATATTCCAATAATATAATCTATCGTTCATAGAATGCAAAAATACATGTTATCTGTGTACTTTAAAATTGTAAATATAAACTTACCTAAATCACTTTATAAAATTTAATTCGCATAGGTAATTACTTAAAACGTTAAATAAAAACAAAACAAAACATTCTGTATTTTAACAAATCGAAAACAGGCCAAATTTTAACATTAAAGCGGCTAAATTTTACGACAAGCGATAAATAAATTACCTAGGTAGGCATTTCCCAATTAAAAACCACACCATTCCCGAAGTATAATTAAAGGTCGCGTATTATCAATGAAAGTTAATTGCAGAGAAATTATCTATAATCGAAATTCAATTTCTGTTTTAAAACATCTACCTTTTTTCTTAATTTAGCTTCATATAATTTTAAATCTATATTGCTGTAACTCAGCGAGGTTTCCAAGGTAAACCAATGGAATACCCGGATAAAATATGAAAAAAGTTAATAAGTTACAACGATAATTGCAGGCTTTGGTTAGAAGTTGTTACGCCAAATTTAAGTCGAGACGCGAAATTAATTATCGTGGTTATATTAAGAATATAAAAATAGTTTAAATATAAAATTCATATAGCTATCTTTTTTTGTTGCCAACAACAGAAATTGCCTAATATGTATCTGTATTCATTTGTGTTTTTACAATAAAATTTGGATCATGATCATAAACTTGATTTTTACGTATTAATATCTATATATATCTGAAGATTCTTAAATATTTGTTAATTTCTATAAAACAATTTAACGTTTGCAATCTGTTTTTAACGCTTTTAATGCTTTTGTATGTAAGATAATTTAATTATGTTAAATAGTTTAATTGACGCGTTGTGCTTTTTTATTTATGATGCGACACCTATAACATTGTAGAATAGATAGATACGTACCTGCAACTGTGTATTAGTATTATTTCTTCGACACCTTGCCATAAAATAATATTCTTTTGTTTAATTTCGTATTGTATCATAGGTAGGTATGTATCTACTCGTGCATCTACTCGAACCTACGTATTAGCTACTGATAAAATTTATGTTACACAGTATTTAACGAAAAATAAAGTTTTATCTTCGAAAGAACGACTGAAAGCACAGTAACTTCTAAGTGCTTGTTGTTTCAAAAGGTATAGGTAAATTATAATTTCACTATAAATATTCCGGTATTATTATTTAAAAAATGCGCCCAATACTTAAAGAATCTAAACACCTATTAACTAGCTGTTATTATATTGATTGTTAGGTATTTTATAAAGTCAAAATAAACGACATAATCTTATAAATTCATGTAGCATAGTACATTCTTCGATACTGTCAATTATGTAACATTTACGAGAAAAACAAATTCAAGTGTATCGCATACTGTAGAAAAAATTGTGAAACCGTCTAATTATATGTATAACTGAAGCAGGTACCTATCTTAATGGAATCTACATTATTCGGTGAAGTAAAAGGACGAAACAAAAATCAAGTTATATAAATCAAGATTTCCACCTATAATGTTAGTCATTAATTATTTTTATAGGTACCACACTTGTATAAAATAAATGAAAAACATAAAAGTTCTAATTTAAAAAAATATATATATAGTAAGTAAGTAGAATAAATTAGACGCATAAATACGCACATAGTACGTATATAATATAGAACATTCCTGCAAATACATATAGTGACCAATAAAATCCCCAGTTATTCCTAACATTCGTCGAAATTCCATCAAATCCTCTCATTAAGGAAATTTAGTTTTATATGCTGGAGCTTAATAGAATGGCCACCCCAATGTCTAGACGCCAGCGACGCCGTCGCCAGAGGCGCCAATTCGACGCCCAATGCCTGTTGCAGTTAGACAAACTAGTTAACCATGGAGGCATTTCCGATTTGCGATGTTACATTCGGCTACCGATGTCGATTTTAAAATATAAATTCAACGGTCATTTATTAAATGCACGACTTATATTATGCTATTGCAATTAATCGAGGAAATTACTACACGTTAATTAATTGTGCAATTTAAAAATTCCAATACGTTTTCGGACTAAACATTCTGATTAGTGACAGGGATCGTTGATTTGACACTGGCCTGACACTGATCTAAAACTGACAACTGGTGCACACACACGTCGAAAAAAATAAATTATTACAAAATTTAAACGTTTAACCTTATAGTTTATATGTACGTATTTATTCGTTTCCAGAAATGTTATTAGAGAATTCTTAATTAGTAAGTTAATTTTCATTTCTGAAAAATTTAAAAGAACTGTGACTACGGATACATCTCGAACTGGCAACGAAAATAAATCTATTTCACTTTAAATTCGACAAACAACGGTAGTATTAATAAATAAAAGGTGACAACGTAATAAGTAGGTATCTGCTTTAAAAATTTTGAGTCGAGATAAAGAAGTTGGTCTGTTGTCTAAATGGATAGCAACGCTAGATTGAGTTTAAGTGGCACCGTTTGTTTCAGTGGAGAAATTGGATGGCTGGAGACCTCCATCTAGTTGAATTGTCTAACAAGATAAACATGTCGCATTGTAAGCTGATAGTAGTTAATTTAGATGCTTTAATAATTAAAACGTCAATAGTAGAAAAAAGAAAAAATAATATGCGATAATTTTCCGGAGACTTTTTCTGATCAACACCCCAATAATAAGTATTAATAATGTATTAAATATGTACATAATAATAGCTAATAATAAAATAAATAACAAACCACCACGACATTATATTTATAAACAAACAAGAAAAATGCGAATTTTGCATATAAAAATTCCCATTCCTGATGCTTTGCATTTAAAAAAAAAACTTCAGTAATATTTTTTTTTATTTCATGAAAAAGAAATAGAATAAGAAGACTGGGCAACTTTTTATATATATATAATTATATATATATATATATAATTATTTATTATATATAATATAATTATAAATTTTATTTTATTATAGATAATTCCTTAATCGATGTCAACATTTAAATATAAAATAGATAATCTAATTTTAGTAAAATGAAATTATTTTTAAATTTAAATCAATAATCTTTTAATTTATAGTTAGCCAACGTGGGTGGTACGTTGTAAAATGAATTAATGAGTATAAAAGAAGTTTTTAGATATTTTAAATAAATATCTTAAGTTGTTTTTATCAAAACATATTATAATATCTTATTAAGTTTATAGTTATTTTAATTATTTTAAACTCTTTAAATGTATAGATATACTTGCATCCTATTTTTATTAAATACCTAATCCTCTTATTTTAAAACATCATCTATTTATTCGAGTATAGGTGTAATTTAATAATATGCATAATTAAAAAAAATGAATTATATTTTGATTTCAATAATTATAAATTCTTGAAGTATAAGTTAAATGAAGATAATTTAGTTTTACTTTCATTTAATTATTTTATAGCTATAAAGTTGGTTGTTCTTACAATTCGATAAAAAATTTAAGGAAATTATTAAGTAATGATTTCTAGGTAGGTACCTATACTTACTAAATTTTTAACTGATTATAGTTTTATAATTTACGGCGATTAATTTGTTCTTGTATTGGTAATTAAATTGCACTTCAACATATTTAATTTAATACCTGAATGATTTTAAGGATATGTTGAAATTCAGGTTGTATACAATTTTTTATAATAAATATTAATAAACTTACATTTCGATATTTCCTACGGCATGATCAAAGTAAAATATTTTGGGTACGTTACCTGAAACAAAAAAATACATATAAGTAAATTTATGAACACCAGAATTGAAATCGAAGTGTTCGAAATCGAAAGTGAAAGAAATCGAGTATAGGTATTAACAATTATATTCTTTAAATATTTGCTTTAATTAAAACGTTAAAAGAAAATTTTGCATAAACTTTTTAGTTTCCGATGCCCACACTTTATGTTGAAGTGAAAGCTGAACGTAGATTCTCAGTAGGTATTTTATGTTAAACACGTCACTACCACTAACAAATATGTCCTTTTAAAAAATCAAAACTAAAATCTTTCAAGCTCTACAGTTCCCTTAAATGGAAGATTTTCTAGTTAACTGCAAAATCTACATAATTATAATATCCTACACGAAATGATCAGTAATTCAAAACCCTCACTATCGTTAAATGCTTTCTAATTTCACTGCGTGTCCAGATATCAAAATGAATCTCCAAATTATCTTTTGCCCGTATTCCATTCTGTTGCAAATTAAGGTTATCTGCCTTGTTCATCGGGTACTTTGATTATAGGCTTACGGCTAAAAGAGATTTATTTAAATTTATAGTTTTAAGTAATTACCTACCTACATTTTTTTAATTTGTGATTTACAGTAAAATTAAATTACGTAGGTACTTAAGTTAGAAATATTAAAAATCACTCATCTAGCTATAAATATTCTAGTCTACGTATTATTAAAATCTAAAATTACTTTAATGTACAATTTATCCACAACAATTTCTCTTCAGTAGATATTATACAGGTAAATAATCTTATAATAAACTTATTGTTAGAGATTTATTATATTTAGGGCCGGTTTTTTCATCTCCCAATTAATTTACTTGACAAATTTTTACCACGGAAACAATTGTTTGAACAAATGTTTCTATGGTAAATATGTGTCAATTAAATTAAATGGAAGATGAAAAGATCGGCCCTTAATGAGTAAACTATTTATATTTCCATTTTAAATGTCTAATTAATTAAAAAATGAATATAGCTACCTATAAAATACTAATAATATACCTAACATACCTCAACTACGACCGATAAGGATTTAGTAAGGAATGATTGCACTCGTATTTAAAAACTGCTCAAATATTTCAATATAAAATATAGGTAGGTAGATGAAAATATGTACAGGGCCGCTCAAAATACATACTTTTTAATTAGATAGTAGATATATAACACGCTATAAGTGGACAGCTCAAGAAATTCGTATCAAAATACTAATCATTTCGATTGTGACCCGTCAAAATAACCCCGATAAAATAGCCTTTTTCTCAAAACAGCCCCGACAAAATAGTCCAGTCAAATTAACCCTGACAAGATAGTACCTGTTTTAGTTTCGATTTTTATTTAATTAATTTAAATAAAATTAAAATTAAAAATTAGAAATAGTGCCCAACTAATAATACTAATAATTAAAAAATTGTCAATAATAGACGAGTACATTTATCTAATAGAAACATAGTTACCTGTACATATTAGGTATTGAAAACGTAATAATGGTTTCTTATCAGTAGGTATAATCCCAAAATTCTTTAAGTACATACCTGCCTGAATTAAAATACATAGATAATAATGACCGCCGAGTAGGCGTGTGTCTACTTACATAATTATCAAAAATGTACTCAGATGCGTTCCGTATTTTATTTTATTGGGGTCATTTTGACGGTGATATTTTAGATTGGGCCATTTTGTCGGTGTACCGTAATGGCTTTACTTATATAGTTAAGAAACGATAAAATTCAAATTAAAAGTAAAGGAAAATTGAAAATCGCTATACTTTTGAAGATAACCCTTAAACTGTAACTTTCGCGAAATAGGTATAACTTTAATTTTGATACAGGGCCGCACGTAATAATATGTTACACATGAAATTTACTCATAATTAATTTCGCAAAGCCACTTACCTACTGATCGTTATTTTAATCATGAGCTCTCTTTTATTTAGCAATAAACCAATTTATAACAGTATTTAATTATAATTCACAAAAGTGTGAACGTTATAAATTGGTACGACTAACGTATAATATAGTACATCTAAATAACTAACGATGCATATCAAAAACTAATATTAGTTATGTTAGTTACAGTTAGGAAAATCAAGCAACGAGGTTATCTACTTATTAAACATCAAACAAAGAAATAACAATAGAAATATCACTAAAAGATCTATGATGATGGACATAATCTTAACTTTTTAGTTAGCAAAGGTACTGCAAGTTTTTAGTTTCAGATAACTTGGCAATTTCTTGTGCTATTACCTAAAAAAAATTAATGTCCGACGTTGTACAATACTTATACCTAACGTTTTTTAAATTTGATCAGGACTGTTTTTGCAGAAACCTCTTACTGTTAGTTTCAAATTACAGTACGCACTTGATAACTTTATTAAATTTACGTAAGGTGAAAAACAAAACGTCACATAACTCATTCCGAGAAATCAGATAATGGAATTTTCACTCGTTAACCCTTGCATCGGCATTGCGTGCTTGCTGTTCTTATAATGGGCATATAATACAATAGTTGGCTGGTATTTCCTATACTTACTGGATTTTTAAAATGCCTAACAGTAAGTTTTAAAATTCTTATAGGTAAACAACACTTTCGAGAATTAGTACCCATGTCTGCGTTGCCTTAACAAACCGTCAATAAATAAATATTAGCATTTTCGTTTCGCAGTTATTGTAAATATATTTCTTTTAAAGTTGATACATTTGAAAATTTGTAATAAAGGGCTCTGGTTTGACTGCAGTTATACGGCCTTCTACATTAGTAATGCCGTTTATAAAGATCGAAGATAGTTATTGACTTGATGGTCGCTACAAAAGTTTAGAAATTTATTACGACTTGACTTAATAAAATTGTGTTACTTTGTGATTTTGAAATTAAATGGAATATCGATATGTTCGACTATTAAAAAGTTTTGGAATTAGAGAAATCGGTTATGAGTAATAATTATTTATTTTATTGAAAAAAAAAATGGTTTTAATTTTTGAATATTTTCATCGATATTAAAACTTCATAAACTTCATCGAATGTTATCTGCATATTTTAGTAGAACCAAGTAAGTACTATTTGATAAATATCAGCGATTCCTAAAGCAATCATTAATTAGGTTATTTTTTTTATCATATAGTTTGTAATATTAAAAAAACATTATAAATAGAAATTAAAAAAAAAATTGATAACATTCTTCATTCAAACTTTTTTTTATGTTGATAAATAATCTTTTAGTAAACTAAATAACACTTGTAAATCGAATACGTTTAGAAACCAATAAACTGACGTAGTATAAATTCAAGGAAAACAATAATCATAATCTGGTTATGGGAAACTTAATTTCCTTGGCCGTTTTAGGTTATATACATGTACGTTCAAACAATCAAGAATAGTTCGAATTTAACACTACAAAGAACAAGTTTTTGTTAGAATGAAGTCGATAATCCATAGTGTCGTGTTTTTAATAACCGCTCGAATAGTCAGGTACCTATTATTTTTAATTATATGATTTAAAAAGAGACGTTCACATAGTACAGTTTAACAAATTTGTTTTCTTTAAATTTAATTATAAATAAATATGTACATATATAATTACGCATTAAAACTTGGTTTTAAAAATATCTATTGTATCATAATTATTATATAGATTATACATATTTATCGACAGTCGCCCGCACTTGTATAACTTTTATACGAGTTTTTAATTGAATAAGAAAGTGAATTTCCTCTATCGATTAAAACCTGATGTAAGTATTCATTATTGATCGATATTGCATGTAAAAATATGTAACAAAATCTTATTGTAATAATATTAATCTTTTAATCAGTAACATAGGTGTTACCTGTTTTATATAAACTATATTAAAATTTAATTTGTTTTCATGATACGGATACACAATATTTTGATTTGAAAAACTCTTTTTTCAACTCGGTTTTTTTGCTTGATTGTTCACTAACGATAATAGTTTAAATATAGAAACGTTTCAGTTCGAGTAATTTTTTTGTAACGTTTAATATTGTATTATACGTTATATAGTTATATTTCTTATGTTTGTTAAGTTAATAATAAACAAATGTACGTCATGAGTTACGAATTTGCGTATATCATATTACGAAGTCGCAATGAGCGTAAGCATAAAAAATACATAAGAAATTGTAAAATACTAACCAAATTATAGAGAATTCGTAAAAGTATCCGTAATAAATGTTTGATTTTCTTATGTTGCGATATATCATCGTTACGTATTGTTTCCAGATAATATCTCATTCTTTATAATCTTGATACAAGCTCGACACCAGGTTACAAAAGTTTTTCATTTTTCAGTTAATAAATAATTATTGATAGTTCTGCTAAGCAGTTTTCATCTATGCAAATATTCGCTATAGCTCGTTTCGTGCAAAGTTAAAACTATAGTTCTAATATATTTAAAAGAAAAATCTGAAAATGAGTTTTCTCGGATAAAAAAGTAAAACTGTAGATTCCGTATTATGATGTTTGGTGTACCTACATAAAGAACACCTATACAAGATTGTAACTACCTAAGATTAGGTAAAATTTTAGTGTAGTGTAAACAACATAGATATTGGTTTAGGTATCTAACAACCGAATTCGCTGAAATACTTAAATATTTTAACCGACATTTTAACACAAGTTAGATAAAAAAGTGACCACATAGGTACTCATATATATTATAATTAGGTTAAAAAATTATTAATCAATCAGGTCAGTATGTTATCAAAAATTTTAATAATAAATATTTATAGAAACATTAAAATAACATAGGAAATAAAAAAGTACATAATATATTTTATGGTAGATAATTATTTGATTATTTATAGAATTCGATGACATTCTACATAGATACTATGTAAATACAATTTGTAGGAAAGTAGGTACAATACACAGTTTTTTCTAACAATAAATATTGAATTTATTTAAAGATTTAAGGATTAATTTCATTATAAATAACACAGAAATGTAACCTCGTACGGAATAAATAAAAATTTATGAAATGTGAAAATTATTAACAAAACGATAACAATCAAGATACATTGTAGGATACAAACAATAGGTTACGTATAAATAAACATTGTTTAAAGCATCATTTAGATGCAGGCATAAATAACAAGTAGATAAGTACCGGAAATGAACTTGGCAATAATTTTATTATTTTCATCCAGTGTTCGTGACAAAACGATTCTAGATAAATATTCTGAGCTTGCAATTAACTAGAATTAAATGGTACTTAATAGGAACATTCGTAGCAAGTTGAAACTTTTCTTGACTCTAACGTTTCCGTCCATTTTCAATTTTTTTTCTGTTCATGTACCTAATTATAACTATTAAAGAATAATAGTTATAAAAGATTGATTTAGAAATAAATTGTAGCTCGACGAGTACTGATTTTCATGATTTCACTTACGTCTAATTTCATCTGCATCTGCTAAACTTTAGGTACTATACTACCTATATATCTACATATGTATATATATGGTATGGTATCGATTTTTAATTATTTTTCGCGCTTAAGTTTTTCATTATATCACTTATATACTAATTTTAATACACCTATTTTACCTATACTGTTTCAAACACGTTATTAAGTACTGAGGTACCTACTATAATTAATTATTTTCAGAAAATCACGTATATGGTCTATTTTTATAAGTTTTTATTACCACCCGTAGAAGTTTCTTTTAATTTTACTTAAACGTTGCTATAAATTATTATTTCTTAATATTAAAAGTATCTTTTCGTAATGGTTGCCATCTAACTTCGTTCAGAATTGACCCCCCGCCCCGCAGTTATTGACAATTTTAAGTTAGGCACATACACGTTTTTTTATTGTAGCTCAGAATACCATACAATATCAAGAAAATTACCGGACGATTTACTTTTTGGCGCAGCCTCATCATCGTATCAAGTTGAAGGTGCATGGAACGAAGATGGTAAATTAAAAAAAAAGCAAAAAAAAACTTAATTATGGGGTCAATTCTGCAACAAATATGTTATTTTTAAAGGTCTGTTAAAAAACTAACCACCAATCACAATCGAGATTTTCATACGTTTCCACGTTAACGGGACGTTAAAATTAACAGATTTTACAGAATAGATCGCTAAATTATTTACACATATTATTAAGTAAATATGTCTACAGGAAAAGGCGAAAGCATCTGGGATCGATTTGCACATACTCCTAATAAAATTAAAGATGGAAGTAATGGCGATATAGCTTGTGATGCATATCATAAAACGAAAGAAGATGTAGCTTTAATGAAGGAAGTTGGCTTACAATTTTACAGATTTTCTTTGTCTTGGTCGCGAATTTTACCAACTGGATTTTCGAACAAAATTAATCAAGCCGGTATAGATTATTATAACAACTTAATAGACGAACTAATTTCAAATAATATCGAACCAATTGCGACGATATTTCATTGGGATCTTCCACAACCTATACAAGATCTTGGCGGATGGATACATCCACAAGTTATAAATTGGTTTGAAAGTTATTCCCGTATTGTCTTCGATAAGTTTGGAGATAGAATAAAAACTTGGATTACAATAAATGAACCGAAACAAGTCTGTCAATTTGGTTATGGAACTGGATTGTTCGCGCCTGGTATACAGTCCGGAGGCATCGGTGAATACATATGCAGCTATAACGTTTTAAAAGCACACGCACTTGTATACCATTTATATGATAAATACTACAGACATAAACAAAAAGGTAGATAATAATAAAACAAAACATTGTTACCTAAAATTATTTGTTTATGATAGGTCGCCTAAGCATGACACTGGAATGTGCTTGGAGTGAACCTGAAACTAATGATCCTAAAGATATCGAAGCAGCCGAACGAAGAAGACAATTTGATGTAAGTTGTACTTTGAGACAATTTACGTAGTTGTTAACTTTAATTAAATGTGACATATAATTTTATACAGCATCGACGTTTTAGTTCGGTATATATGCGCATCCAGTTTATCATGTAGATGGAGATTATCCAAGCGTGGTAAAAGAATTCGTAGCAAGCCGCAGTAAGAAGGAGGGCTTTTCACAATCTCGGTTACCAAAATTTAGTTCTGAAGAGATTAAATCTATCAGAGGCACTTATGATTTTTTCGGACTCAATCATTATACCACAGTGTTTGTGAAAGACGCAAAAGAAGCTCCACTCGGAAATGTATCCAGTGATGTAGATGTCAGAGTGACAGTCTCTCAAGATAATAAATGGCTGACAGGTTCTATCGATTACTTTAGGGTTTGAATTAATATTCTTATTAACGTTTTACATAATAATAAATTAGTTATATTACAGCTAGTGCCTTGGGGCTTTAGGAAAGTGTTAAATTATATTAAAGATACCTATAATAATCCAGAAATTATGATAACAGAAAATGGATTCCCAGATTTTCAAGAATTTGATGATAATATTAGAATTAAATATTATACGGTAATAACTAATATTTTATAAATACCCACATACGTAGGTATTTCATATAAAATATTTTTAACTGTTTAGGAAAACATAAATGCCGCTTTAGATGCCATAGAACACGATCGTGTTAAGATCACGACTTTTACTGCTTGGAGCTTCACAGATAACTTTGAATGGTCGTTTGGATATGGGTAACTATTATTATTATTTAGGTACCTAAAAATATACAATTTTCATTTACGACATTTATTTGTAGAGAAAGATTTGGATTATATTATGTTAATTATACAGATCCTAATAGAACGAGGATGCCCAAACTATCGGCTAAATTTTATAAAAATTTAATTAGACAAAGAACGTTAACCGGTATGATTGAATCGCATACAAAAAATTAAAATAAGTAGGTAATTATTTTCAAAAACAAAAAAAATATAATGATCGTTAGTCATTTAATCTGCAATTTCGTATAACTAATTAATAAACTTAAGTATTTAAATAATTATGTATTGCATTATATTACATATTTTTCTTAAAAAATATATAGTATATAAACTGATAAATAATTATCGTAGTTTAATTAAAAAAATAAGTACCTACTTCTACAGTTTAAGGTCATAAATTGAGATAACAGAATTTATTTTCGAATATTCAACAACACCTTGATCGTTAAATTATAATATAACTATTGTATAATCAAATATAGATTGGTATTTTAAAAATATTTACTTATTTTAATAGGAATAACATTAGATAATGATTATATACTTAATACTATACATAAAATAAATACCTATGGAAAGTATCTACCGACAAAAATATTAATCTTAATTATTCTTAGCGTTAGTCGTCATCCTGATTGCCTATGTAAATGTGCCTAACGTTTCCCATCATGTACCTAATTGTTTTCGAAATTTTAACCCTTTTCTATTTACATACCGTTCTTTTGTTTATGCGACCAACCTCGTCATTTTGTGAAATAGGTAATAATTTATTAGGTTATTAAATAAATATTTTTTAAGCGTTGATCACTTACCGACTTATGAAATTTTAAAATATCATAATTAAAACACTATTAATTTAAAAGTCATTAATATCTACTTGTATACGTTTAATTGTAAAGAGTTATACTCAGAAGTATGAACTGTTCATAAGTAGGTGGTACCTGCTTCCAAATTAATAGATACTCATTTAACTAGTACCAATTCACATTACCTACATATTAGTTTAGATATTGATGATTATTTAACTAACTTATAAATAATACGTCTACATTTACATCCGCATCCTTATATGTATTTTTCAATTAAGTACCTATATAAAAAATAATTGAATTTTTTTAGTCTATTAATAAACCACATTTAGTTAGGTACTTAGATTGTTGCAACGATTGTTTTTATTAAAAAGAATAAAAAAAGTTTAGTATTTTTAAACTTTTTTTCTAAATACAGCAGTTTAAATATAATCGATATCTTTCACAGGATTTATGCTGTTCGAATTCACACAAAATACTAAAGAGAAAAGTATTCCCTCGAAATTAATCTAGCTACCGATTGATTTTTGTTTTATAAAAGGATTAAGGATTAAAAGGATTTTATAAAGGATTAAAAGGGTTGAATAGATTATAACTGGAAATATATAAATATTTCATGACTTGAAAAATGCAATCGCTTATTCATAGAACACCCAAACGTAATATTTCCCCTAAAATTGCGACCCAAATATTATACAATAAAATTATTATCAATGTCTAAATATTAAAAAAAAATTAAATACGAAACTAAAATACTTAGACTGCGCACTCACTGTCAGTATTGCTACATATATGAACTATCTACATTTTTTTGCTGCAAATGTTTAAATAATTAAACATAAGTAATTATTAGTAATAAATAATTAGTAATTAATTAGTAAATTAATAATTAGTAAAATAATTACTTATAAAATTAGAATAGAGTTACATGTAGCTGTATTGTAGGTATTGCACACCCATATTTTCAAACTACGAAATGTTATGTATAAAAAAATAACTAAAATAAGCGTATCTACCTACATAGATTTTAATAGGTCTAAATATTAATTCACGACATACCTATAAACTTAGCGAAATAACAATGCAACAACATTAAAATTAAATATATAGGCCATTTTTGAAAATACAAACTCTCCATTATTTAAGTATCACGACTAAAGAAATTGTGTCGTGTTACTTACTTACTTATATACGACTTTTGTAAACGTTCGATATAGTTTTTTCAACATGATAAACAATTCCAACTTATATTATTGAAAATGAATAGCAAGATCGATAACTACTGGCGCAGTTGTTATTAAAATAATTATTTTGATTTAAAATTTTATTATTTAATAAATTTAACACTTATGTAGGTATTAAGTTCAATTACCTACTTTTTTCGATAAGAAATGTAAGGTAAACTGTACGCATACGAAAACTCACGCAACGCAAAGCAAAAAAAAACTACAACTTTAACTGTCCAGTTAACATATTGTCGCCTTTCTTTTCATAAGGAAATTGCCATTTAGTTCAGAAAATTATATAATTCTATTATATTCGTTTTAATTGTAAGTTCATTAAATGTCCATATTATAAACCCCAAATCTATAAAATATAAAAACAGTGGAACTGAAATTTACTAAATATTTAAAGATAATTTCTTTCGTGACACCTTCAAAATCAAAGAAAGAATAAGTCATTTTTTTGGTTCCCTAAAAATTAGTGATTTTGAACTTAAGTGAGCAACTATACTACCTTTACGAATTAAGGCAACGATAGGTAAGTATTATTTATAACAATAGTTAGCAAAGTAAACAATATACCTAATAAATATTGAAAGACAGATTAATGATATCTTGATAAAAAGGAGTTTTATAGATATAGATAGTTTAATATTATTATTTTAGAATTATTATTATTATAGAATAGTATATAGAATATAGAATAGAATAAAATTAGATAATATAGAATAAAATATAGAATAGAATAAAAGTTGTTGATAAGGTTACGTAAACACACCTTATCAAGTACTTTATCCTAGAGCTAGTCCAGTTTAGAGTTTGAAGGTTGAAAACGTCAATCATAACAGTAGAGTTCGAAATTTCTTAAAACAGTTCTTATTTCTTACGCATCTAATGGGAGTTGTGAAAATTTACGATTTTACGACTCCCACTAGATGTGTAAGAAATAAGAACTGTTTAAAAAAATTTCGAACTTTACTATTATATGATTGACACTCGAACTCTAATTTATTGTAAGTATAATAATTATACTTACTTAAAATTTAGTTATAATTATTATAACGACCATAAGTTTCGAAATTTCCTTAGAAATTATTTTAAAATTTTACACCTCTTTCCTACTGTGAATTGAAATGTATTTAATAACGACCCGGAAGTAGTAATTTGAACGTTTTTATAATTAAATAAATTAACAAAATTCGGATAGCTTTCTGACGGCGAAAACCCACCGTTGATTTCCATTTGTAAAGTTTTTCATTAACGCATACATAAAATCACAATTCATGTCTAAACGGCATTAACACGCACTATTCGATCGCTGTAAAGTTGATACGCGACTAAGGAAAATTTAGAAAATCTTTATACAAGTTAATCATCATTTGTTACGTATATACCGCCGAACTGCTTTGTTAAAATTTTAGAAAGTTTCTTTTATCAGGTAATGTGTTCTTACACGTGACGATAATCAAAAACTGTTGGCTCGATTCGAACATATGCAAGGTCATCAGGTTTGTTTTGTACCTACTCTTTATCGGTTCAACACGTATATCCAAAATTTTCTATCGTATTCATTTAAATTACTAGTAATTTTATGACATTGTTATCATACGAAGGTCAGTGGATTTGAAAGTTCTATAAAAATTTGCGGAAACTTCTATGTATATAAACCATTATGCGGGAGCAGTTAAATAATTAATTACATTTCAATGAAGAATTACTTCAAATACTCGAAAGCAATAACTTAAAAAATAAAGAATTAATAGAATTTAAGAATTAATTGTAAATACTAATTATCATTTTAAACATAATCTTTAAACATATTTTCTCCACTACCATTTGATAATACACGTTTTGTTTTATGCTCGTTTCGAATTCAGACGTTTCACACGTACCTATAGTTTGTTGCATTTTAGCTGAACTACGAGTATATTGGATTAAACGTACATGACGAGCAAAAAGGACAAAATAGAAATTTTTGTTTTGTCTTACTTACTAGACATATGTTAAATTGGACAGCCCACTAGAAATATAACTCTCATTCACAACGAAGCGCGCGAGAGTCGTCCTATGTTAAAGAGAAAGATAAAGCTACAATTCGATTAACAATGAGAAGTTACCTTAAAGGTCACGAGAAGATAAATAATCATTCAAGATGTAAACCCAATATGGCCTAGGACTCAATACGACCTAATCACTAAATCATTGTTATTATGTAATTAATTAGTTAGACGGTGTCACTACTATGTCAATAACGTTCAACTGACGTGGTTGAGGTTCAATGAGGTGTTTGTGTGAAAATGTTCAATTGCCAACGTCACTTATAAATTTATGCGAGTAAGGATAAGTTTATAATAATTATTTAGAGTAATCTTCAAAAAGTGATACTGTACCAGTATAAGTAACGTGTTTATCCTACTTTCCAATGAATAAAACCATATTTTCTTATTTTTCTTTTATGTTTAATTTTTTGCAATAGTTTTTTTTTTAGTTTTACAATACAAGATGGACGCAATATGGCCTAGTAGGTCACAGCAGAGCAATTGTATTGAAGAAATCCATCTTTTCCGAGGGCGATTCAACTAGACGCAAAGCTTCAAAAACTAAACCTAAGAAACACACAAAAAAGGAAAAAATCTGCCAAAAAAGAAGCCTGGTAATTGCAATATTTGTAAAGAAGATGTGGTGAAAGACGTGCGTATGTGCGTTGACGGTTCAACCTATGTGCAGGAAACATGCGTTGGATTGACAAAGAAGATTTTTTTTAACCAAAAGGTGACACCAGTCATATGTTTAAGTTTATTTTCGTTTTGAATGTAATAGGCCGTATATGGGTTACCTATTATGGCCTAGACACACTTTTTGCATGTTGTACTTTTTTTGACACTATCAATTAAAATTTTCCTAAAATATTGTATTTTTATTAATAAAAAAACATTGATTTTTGCACGTATTCATTAAAAGCGCAACATTTTGACATCAACACCATTTAAAAAAAAACATAAGCGTTAGGTAGGCCATATTGGATACAGGTACAGTAGAGCGTCGATTATCCGAACGTCGGTCAACCGAACTGCTAGTCCTCGCTCGCACGTGCCGCTTTCCCCGCTCGTACAGTCTTGCCCCCCCCCGCACCTGTGTCGAGTTGCTGACGTTTATACTGGAACTACTGAAAGTGTTCCTTTTTCGTTAATTCTATACGTACATTCAGAATGCATATGTATTACTACATATTTTGTTTACTAGGCTGTCTGTGTAACTTTGATTTCTATTTGCCATTGTAATAAAAGAGATTGATATTATTATAAATATGTTTTTTATTGTAAATTGTTAAATAAAAGTATATAGTTTGATTATACGAATAAATCGGTTTTCCGAACACCCACGTCCCACAATTAGTTCGAATAATCTACGCTCTACTGTACTTTATTTTTAATATTGTTTATAGCGATGTTCTAAATTTTATATGTATAAACTCTCTCTGTGCGTATTTGCTATGCAAATAATATGGATAAAACAAAAATTATATAGTTCCCGTTCTAAAAACGAATTATTAAGCATTACCAGTATTACTATACAATTAATTTAAACTGCGTATTTTTGATACTTTTAAAACATAGAATAAATAACTACCTAAGATATATATGAGTACCTATGATGTTTCCAAAAAAATGTTTATTAAGGAATAAAAATTGTATACATATGTGTAGATTACGTGTAACAAGGTTAACTTTTATGCTTAAAGTCGTGAATTCGATCCCTACTGATTTAGGTAAGATTATGAGAAAATAAAAACCGTAAGTCCTGTGCGATCTCTTATTTTTCAAACATTATATCTACTATTTAATAAGTAAAAGATCCTTCTCTGAGGAACTACCTTATATTAATTTATTGCTAATAATTTTCTACAAACAGAATATTATCGGTTTTAATATGCACAAAATTCTATAGTTGTATAGGATTATTAATACCTACCGAATTTAATCAAATAAAACCAAGTTTTGCAATAGAATTAAAATGTTACTTAAATTACAATTAAATCGATCTTAATGGCACCTCCTGGTATTAAAAAAAAAATTAACAACTTGAAACGTTTACATTTTTCTATATTACATACATAGAATTACGTTTTTAGTTATCTACATAAGTAGTACCTACATACGATAAATACAAATGATGCTTTCAACGAACAATAATTTCAGATTAAAATAGGTTCGATTATAAGTATTATATGGCGATAGTGTACGTAAAACAATTTTTATCGTTAGTCCACAACCTTAAACGACAGGTGTAGAAATTAAAGTGCTTTAAAATGTTTAAACATTGAAATACTCAACTATCTACTTCAAGTCTTAATTGTTCATGTGAAAATCGAGGTTCGCATGTTTATTAACATTACGTTAGAGATAGATATCTAAACCATTAAACTGCAGTAAAGTATAAATTCTAGGTTAACTTGTTTTTTATCATTATTAATAAATAATTATTGTCACCTACCATATCACCTTAAATTATGATTTTGAAAATTCTATACGTACTGAGTATTCTAAATTTTGGGTAAGACCATTGTGAAATCCTCAATTGAAATAATATTTTATAATTTGCAGAAATACTCAGATATTAAACACGCAACACTTTCCTTTAAATTTTTACTTTGGCGTCGCTTCTTCCGCTTATCAAACCGAAGGGGCTTGGAACAAGGATGGTAAGGTGCTTTTAAAGTAATATTCAATAGCGTCGACTTTAAATTTTAGGCAAAGGTGAAAACATCTGGGACTATTACACTCACAATTTTCCTGATCGTATAAAAGACGGACAAAATGGCGATATCGCTTGTGATTCTTATCACAAATTTAAAGAAGATGTAGCTGTTCTAAAAAAACTTGGCGTTGATGTATATCGTTTTTCATTGTCTTGGACTAGAATTCTGCCCGATGGCAATCCCAATAATATCAACAGAGCTGGGATAAATTATTATAATAATTTAATAAATGGGTTAATATCTAAAAATATTAAACCGATGGTGACGTTATATCACTGGGATATGCCTCTAGAACTTCAACGTCTAGGAGGATTTACTAATCGGTCGATTATAGATTGGTTTGAAGGATTTGCCAGAGTCGCATTTAACAGTTTTGGCGATAGAGTTAAAATTTGGACAACATTTAATGAACCAAAACAAATTTGTTTATTCGGTTACGGCGCTGGTACTCTAGCTCCTGGATATAACAATTCCGGTATTGGCGATTATCTTTGCACCCATCACCTACTGCTAGCACACGCTCGTGCATATAGTGTATATGTTAGAGAATTTAGATCGAATCAAAAAGGTAATTCTTATTTTTTTTTAAATCAAGTTTTTCTATAATTATTTTTAACCTGAAGTCCGTTAATTTCTAGGTCGCATTAGTATCGTTATTGAATGTCCTTGGCATACGCCTAAAACGAATTCTAAAACAAATATCGAGGCTGCCGAACGACAAAATGAATTTGATGTAAGTTAATAAATATGATCGTAGTAGTGAAACAATATAGTAGTATTATTTAAAATTAAATCAGCAACAATCGGTTAATTTCAAATCTAAAATTAAAAATTATAGCTAGATAACTCCAATTTTCTATTAAGAGTATTTATGTTATGCAGTGTGGTTTGTATGCAAATCCCATTTATTCTAAAACTGGAGATTACCCTAAAACAGTGAAGACCTATGTGGCAAAACGTAGCAAAGCAGAAGGTTACGCAAATTCACGTCTACCAACATTTTCGAAACAAGAAATAATTGACCTACGTGGATCTGCGGATTTATTTGGTCTTAACTATTATAGTGCATATGTAGTAAGTCACAATCCTACTCCGATAGATAATCGACCATCTCAACAAAAAGATGCAGAAGTACTGGTAACTCAACCTGATATCTGGAACGGCACCATGCCGTTTAAGGTAAGATTAATATTTCACGTAAAACAAAAAGTTTCAATGTTAGTTTTTTTTCAGAACGTTCCTTGGGGCCTTAGAAAAATACTCAAGTGGATCAAAGATAAATATAACAATTGTAAAATATACATAACTGAAAATGGTTGGCCCGATTCAGAACCTACAATACACGACGAGCAAAGGATCAATTATCATACCGTACGTTAAATGCTACTTTTAAATCTAAATATTTCTGACCTTCGCTGTTATACCTTTTAAATTTTTTATGTTAAAATAACGTAATATATTAATTAATTGATTATGTGGTACCTATAACCAATTATTTTGTTAGTAAATGTTTCTTTACATTACCCACAATTGCCTATAGCTTCATTGTAATTTCCATATCGTAAAGTAATATAAAATTAGAAATAAGAGAAACTAGGAACTTAAATTTTGTTTACAATCGACATAATTATGTAAGTAAATGTATTAATTAAAATACTTTTAGTGGCACCTCAGTAATGTGTTGGACGCCATTTATCAAGATGGAGTTATAGTTGAAGGATATACAGTTTGGTCGTTATTAGATTACTTTGAATGGGTTAACGGATACACGTAAGACTAAATCTAGAGTAATGTGCAATTGTAATACCAAAGCTATAACTATGCTTTAGGATTGGGTTTGGCTTATATTATGTTAATTATACCGATCCAAAAAGACCTAGAACACCTAAAGATTCTGTACAGTTCTACACAGATGTAATTGAAAACCGAAAACTAACTCAACAGTATCCAATAAATTAAAATTAAATATCTACATATAGGTAAATACGGAATAAATACTGCTGTAAGCCATTTACTTAATATGGTTGTTTTATTCAAAAATATGTTTGTTATCTTACAAAACATAAAACACGGTCTTTAAAGCCTAATATAGATAAAATGTATAAACAGGTGTTGGTAGTAAATGGAAAAGTTACATAAAACAATAATTATGTGACAATCAAATCTTATTTATATAATATGATTGATAATATGATATAATATGATAATATAATATGATATAATATGATTGATATCAATAAATTATCGATATGTTAACTATTTAGTTGATAATTATCTATTAGATACTACCATTTTATTTCGCTGTTGCAAATTAAGTTAAATTTTATGTAGTAAACAGTTTGTTTAAGTTAAAATTGTTGAATTTCATGGAAAGAGTTTTTCATGTCGATCCTTTTCCATTTGTAATAAATAAATAAAATAATTAAAAATCGATCAAATTTAATTATTTTAGAATTGTAGCACTTAATTTTCAACGCTATAACGAGAGTATGCAGCGGTCATGGCAACGTGCCTTATGGCAAGTGTCCAACTTGTACCCCCCCAACGGGGGGTAGTTTTACGGTGTTTCGTTTTACGTCGTTTCGTTTTACGTCGTACCTAACCTGGAATAAAAGCGAGGACTGTCTGTATTTGTTTTTAAATTTATCTTCCATGTATCTTCCCGCCACAAAACTAAATTACCTTCGCGTGATCAACAAAATTATAGGGTAAGTAAAGTTACATAGTGCACCAATCTGGAATGAGGAGTAAAGCGATCTTTCATGGAAGGAATAAACGATACAAATAAAATACGATCTAATTATAGTCTCATCAACACTGCCTTAACATTAATAGCCGTTTGTATCGTTATAACCTGATAGTCTAAGTAAGTCTTGATTATGTACGTATAAAATATCTATGGAAACGCAATAGTATCTAAGAAACATCAATAGGTAACTTAGGCAAGACTTAAATATTAGATCATTGACGGTGCAAATGACCATAAAACGTTAATATAATTTTTAGAAGGTACACAATAACCTTTACGTATATTAATTTTGATAATTCAGTTCTCATTCACACAGCCAATCAAACCGCTAATTTTCATAACAATTGTATTGGAACGGTCGCCTTGTGTCTCATTGTAATGACAATGAGTGAATTTTTCCACATATATTTCTATACCTTCTTTTAACATAAAAACTGTTTAGTACGTTATTGAATAAAATTGACCTGTAAAGTCTTATCTACCTCCATATCTTATTAAAAACGCTAATTAAAAATTAAAAATTTCTACTCTAATTGTAAGTATGGAATTTTCATTTACAATGTATTAAAGATGAGTCTGCTTAAACTAAACTTATCGAGGATTTATCAAATTATAAAGGAAAATGCCAAGTCGCAGAAATTTTCAGCAAATTGATTTCTGTAGAAAATCGCAAATAAATATATAAAAAAATACACGAAACGTTTTATCAGTTTAACTGTTGATTGTAGGTAACCCACAAGTGTAATTTTTAATTATAATTTAAAATGAGTTTAACTGAAGAAAAAAAGTGTATTTATTAATATTTATATTATCGTGTTCGTTTCTATACTTGAAATGAAATTAAAAAATTTAATAATGGGTAGTAGGTAAGTGTGTATACGTGTATGTTAAAATTCTGCAATTTTCTAAAGTAAGCAGGTACCTACCGAGGCAACATATAAATAGGTTATTTGTAATAGGCATTACTTATACTGCTTTGTTAATAGTAACGATAAGTTAAATCTCTATATCATTCAAACTGCACATAATAAATGGCATCTTGAACTCTCGGACTGATGGCAACATGAATAATTAATGTTTGTTTTTTCAAATTTAGATATCATGATAATGATAGTTGCAATATACCTAATATTCATTCATTCGTGTTTGTTACATTTTCTTTGATTTTAAAACCATAACTGATAAAAAAAAACTTAGTCTTTTAATTTAAATTATTAGAAATTAAATACCTACAGATAATATGTAGTTCTACGTACGTAATGCTTTATTACCTATGTATTTTATGTAAATAATACATTATGAACAAAAAAAGAGTAATTTTATGATAGATGGCTAAGAAAAATAAATAGATATATGATGGGTACCTACTTACTTAATTTAATTATGTAAATAGTGTTACTAAACATGTATTTGTTTATATTACTATTGTTTAAATATTTGATAATTAGTGATAGGTAATATTTTTTAAAAATATATATTATGTAGGTATTTAATAAAATATTTCACTTAAACAGCTAGGTATATGTCAATGCCCTAACGAACTTTAAAACTTAGCGAACCTACAGCAAGATATTTTGATGTTCAATATATACGAATGAGACAAAACTAGCCGCCAGATAAAAAAACTAGACCTGTTTGGTGCCGGTTTTACTTTAGAAGCAAAATATGGTTACAACCGATTGGCACGTACCCTAGTAAAATATAGCATTACTAACCAGCTTCCTAAAGTCTACTCTCGTGACTTGCAAAATATGCATTGTAATTAAAAACAAATTAGTTTAGCAACACTAAAAATATCTTGATTATCTTTTCAAGTTTCTTATGCGCGTAATAAATTTTAAATTACTTCTCTTGCATCGAAACTGTAAACGCCTAATGCACGATAGTTGAAATAACGCCGGGGTATTTCAAGCAAACGTTCTTTTAAAATGTCGAACCGTAAGAACGGCAAAACTATAAGAAATGTATTGCGAAAATTAAGGAATAATCTTTTCTCGTTATATGAAAACCACTCTCATACTGCTCCGTTGCGTGACTATCATAATTATTTCGGTACCGCCCCTATATTCATCGGCCACGATTTACCGACAACATATCATTCTCATTATTTTAAAAAAAAAAACTTTGTAAAAACCGATTCGTTCCTTATAAGTTAACAATCTGATTATATTGGTTAATCGTGTCTGGTGAAACAACTGATTTATGTTTTTCCGCGTTTTTTTAATTTATTATTCATTTAATAAAAATAATCTGCACTTAAAACTATAAATAAAGAAACTTATAATCGTTCAACATTTCTGAATTTAGGCGCTGGTCTTTTAACCATCAAATAATATTTCGAATAATCAAACCCCTATAGAATAATATCAATGGAAACGAAATCGAGAAATGAATAACTTATTTGGAATTTTATTTGATAAATTGAAAGGTCGGTCTTAATAGATCTACTTAACGCTTAAATTCAAATTTAAAAATCTCAAAAAATCAAAGGTTAATTAAAGGAAGTTATCGAATTAATTCAATGCTGGATAACATTATGACGAATATTTTATTGTAACTTGATTATAATTTCCTTAATTGATCATAAAATATGCACGAAATATCTAGACTTCAGTTTTAAAGTTGCGGCCGTCGTTCCGTAGCTTTTTGAAATTTTCCATTAAAAAATCGGCATATGGTGAGAAAATGCAAAAGAAATTCTGAACGTGATATAAGAATAAATTATGTAAAATTGTATTAATTTTATGTATAAATCATTACATTGAACGGAACGATTCAGGTTTTTTTTTTAATGTATAGGTATCTAGCTATTGATGTTAAAGTTGTGAATTCGGTTATAAAACAAAAAAATTAACAACAAAATAATATTTGAAGTATTCGAAACAACGGGTAACGTAGATCGTAAGTAAACACGTATGCCTTTCATTGTGCCACAATGGTCATGTTAGCTTAATAATACATGTATTTAATATGTACGCCCACTTAATCCAATATCCATTAATAATTGTACATTAACATTTTGTTTTCTGACATTATAAAGTTTTCGAAAGAATGTTTAGAACCACGAGGAATAATTTTATATGGAGTGTTGTTAAAAAACTTTATTTTATAATCCCTAAAAAAAATGTTGACAGCATTTATTAAATAATCTTTCTAGGTATTTTTTAAATCCCATATTAAAAAGCACAAACAGAAATAAGGTGTTCTGCAAGGTAATCTCCGCGTAAATTTATACATATAAAAGATATGTAATATCAGTATCGTACAACAAAAAAATTAAATCCGACAGACTTCAATGTCATCAATTATATTATGTAAATACCAATATATATATATAGGTAGGTAAGTACCTACTTACTGTTGGTGAGAAAATCACTGTACCTTTTTCGGAGGCAGTCCTAAAAGCCCCTTTTGAAAAATCTCAAACAACTTTCGACCATTAAAAATAATTTTTATAATTACACGCGTTTACACAATAAATTCCACGGATCGGCTAATTAATTATTCAATACTTTAAAACTGGTCTCTCCCGAACACTCGACAAAAAAATTCGTCGCGCGAATCACAGCGTGCATGATGATTGTCTTCACTCCGAATATTATCTATGTTTGCACAAATTATATCCAACAGACATTTGCAAGACGTTCGATTTTCAATATTAGAAATAGGTAGTTAAAATCGTGAATTTAAAAAACTGTAATTTTATATCGAATTTTAAATCTGATTTAAATTTTATCCTATTTTCTTTATTATAGGAATTATTAATGCTGACGCGAAGTTAGAAAGTCAGTAATAAAGCAACAATTTAAAAACAAAATAGTAGGTACCTACCTACCTACTCAAGAAATATGCTTTTGTTTTTACGTTTTTAAATTTTTTATATGCAACATCGGCCAAAAGTAATAGGTCATAACAAAACGTACGTGTGTTGAAATAAAAATTGTTTATTTGGTGTCAAGTATAGGTATTTATTTCTAGGAAAACGATCTTATAGTAAACTTCAGGAAGGCCTATCGCATCTACAGAAATTCAAAAGTGACCTATTACTTTTGGCCAAGGCTGTAAATAGCTACTAATTGTAAATGTAGTTAGATAATGTTTATCAACAAGGAACCAAAGAATAAGGAAAACGGCTGCATTTACTTTCTTTTTGATAAGCGGTATGGAGTTACGTAGATTTAAAATTAACACCTATTCGTATTTCGAAGTCGAATAATCAATCATCAAAGTTTTTCCAAAGGGTCAGTCCACGTCAAGTGATCAAGGGCTCTCCCCGCTCGACCATCTCCGATTTTGATTAAATTTTGGGAGGTCGTAGGTACATCATCCAAACTAACTTTGGTAAAGTATTGGCTTCTACAAAGCAATAGTCGTTGCGCTACATGTGCTTATATGACCCCATGTCGCACACGATTACAGTATATCTAAAAAATTAAGCAAAGTTTAAGTAGTAATTTTTCAGCCAATATTCAATCGAAAATGTCGAAACTAAGGGTGTTTGCGCTCTTTCCAATGGTGCCTGTTGTATTTGTAGCTTCTCAATATTCGATGAGCTAGACCAGCTTAAAGTAAGCTTAAAATATTAGCGATGCGAAAGAAGTTGTAAGTTTAGCCTACTGTAGCTTGTGATGTACTGTTGATATCCCATCCAAATTTTAACCATACGTTAACCCGACTATAAGGTCTTTAATCCCCAAATATCACGAACCTAGCTTGCTTATTTCTTTCACGGTGAAGCTTAGAATTTCTGATTTTTGTGAAAAATGACAAAAGTAGGGTAAATTCAAACGCATTTTCCGGAAGAGAGCCCTCTGGGATCGTCTTCAAGCCACTTCCATTAGAAAGAGCATATCATGAAGTACTATAAAACGTGCGCTTAATTATCTACCTCGAACGGCTAATTTACTAAAAATCGAATCCAAGATAGACGGGTTACTGTAGGTTCATGGAATGTGTTAGGGATATTTATGACGAACTATATTTAAGATAGTATAATCTATCAAGTAAATTGTGTGTAAAATAATGCTCGTATATACTTAGGTGTATTGCGTTGGTCCATGATGGAATATCCACTGCCAGTTCAATATCAGATACTGATCTAACAACCTCATCGCCATATAGGTCACGCCTGATAGCCGCGCAACAAACAGCCACGGATGGGTTTCTTTGTTCAGGATCCCAAGCCTGTCGTTGGTTTCTTCGTCAAGGGTCCAAAGCCTTTAAAGTGGGTTTCTATCCTGGTTCCCAAGCTAGGTTTTGGGTTGCTTTTATCGTTCCCAAGCCGCCATGACGCCCGAATAACAGTCAAATATTTGGAGCTTGATTAGTTATTCATTGCCGCGAATTTTCTTTCGATATTCGGAATAACGTCTTCAGAGAATTGGTATTGACGTCCAGTAGATGTAACGGATGGTGGAGACACTGTAGCAATTATATGCTCCTCTGGGACCCAACACACGTCTTGCCGTTCTGGCCAATGAAACGAATTCGCTGGTCCATGAGGATGCATGAACTTGGTTTGTGCATCATTTTCAATCAACGAAACCTCGATGACATTTCCGATTCACCGTTTGTTATCGTAAACACACGCAAAGTAATTACCAGGCTACAAATCTGTCATTCGAAGCGCCGGGAGTTCGACCATGTTCGCAACTTTGATAGTGAAGAAAACTGTGTCGTCTGAAACTTTACTCACGCGAATGTTGCCCGAATCGAGTGGAATGAATTGGTGATGATCTCTCGTTCCCGCAATCGTGCTACTATTTTGCCATCGTTTCTCTTGAATATCTTTATTTTCGATAACATCTTCTTTCGGTACGAATATATATTTGATATCATGAATGTTATTGTCACAGAATTCGAAAAGGTCTTCTGGTGTCAGGATTTGGTCGTTAGACGGTTGTCGAAGGCTAGCTCTCGCAGCTAAACGTTTGCTGGTTCCCCCAACTCCATCACACGGTGACTTTCCATGACTAGTGCCGAAAAAATTCCATTTCGCTTCGATACCAAAGTCTTCTTTGTGATGGGCCAAATTTACAAAATTTTTGAAATTTCTGTATTGGGCACCGGAGCCGTCACTAAAATAGTGGATTTTGGTAACGTTCGTTCTTGATTTCAAAAACTTGCTAGTGATAGTCTATTTTGAAGTGTTAAAAGACTATTAATAGCACATTGCCTACATATAATAAATATGTATGCACAGTGCACGCGTCCGGTATACGCATAATCCAATATTACCCAATCGATTTTTAGTATGTTAGCCTTTCGAGGTAGATAATTAAACACATATTTTATAGTACTTCAAGATACGCTCTTTCAAATGGAAGTGGTTTGAAAACGATCCCAGAGGGCTCTCTTCCGGAAAATGCGATTGAATTTACCCTATTTTTGACATTTTTCACAAAAATCAGAAATTCTAAGCTTTGCTGTGAAAGGAATAAGCAAGCTAGGTTCATGATATTTGGGGGATAAAGTCCTTATAGTAATGTTAACATATGGTTAAAATTTGGAGCGGATATCTGCAGTCCATTATGAAATATAGTAGGCTACACTTACAAGTTTTTTCGCACAGCTAATTTTTTAAGCTTATTTTAAGCTGCTCTATCTCATCGAATATTGAGAAGCTACAAATGCAGCAGGCACCATTGGAAAGAACACAAAAAACTGTACAAACCCCCGTAGTTTCAACATTTTCGATTTAATATTGGCTGAAAAATTAGCACTCAAACTTTGTTAATTTTTTTTGTGATACTGTATTCGTGCGCGACATGGGGTCATATAAGCGCCTGTAGCTCAACGACAATTACTTTGTAGAAGCTAATATTTTACCAAAGTTAGTTTGGATGATGTACCTACAACCTCCCAAAATTTCATCAAAATCGGAGATGGTCGAGCGGGGCGTTTTTCTAAAATCTGATCACTTGACATGGAATGACTCCAAAAGTAAAACAATCTTTATAATGTAGGTACATATCTTCAATGCAACAAAAAAATGGCTTATTAATATTAACTACGTAAGTAGGTAGATACATACTTATTAATTATTCCGAAATTATTTAAAAATTTCAAATGCCAAGCAAAGATTATCAAAAGCAATATTTCATTCGCCTCGTTCATATTTGAAGTTCAGTTTATTTTCTTGCTTTATTTACAGTAGTTTATGGTCTTTAAAAGCGTTTTTTTTTTTGACAATTTTCCAGTAATCCAGCACTACCCGGTCGGATATGAGCCGGATTAGCGAGTCTACTATACTTACATCAGCTAAACGTTACTAAAAATCGCTGAAGATATGTAGGTACCTTTAGGTGCATCATCCATAAAAAACGTATAGGTACTAGGTATAAATTATTCAGATCATGATGGACGAGTACGATGATGTAACTGATTCAGCGAACATTTAATATGTTAATTAAAATGTCTGCATTTAAAATAGAAATAAGTATGTAGTCAAACGTATTTTCCTTAAACTACTACTTGTATGAAATATATTTTGCGTCCAATTAAAAGTTGATCCGAGTGTCAATCTTAAAATAACAAATTGTATGGTTAATAACTTTTATTATAGATACACGGTAGGTAATTGAAAAAAATTGCCAAGCAAATATTTTTAGACAATTTCAATAAGTTTTCTAACGTGTCAAATCCCGAAAATCTAGATATTATTAATGTACCCACTTAACGCAGGTATCGAAAGCATTTTTCAAGAGCTCTCCTTTGATATCATCAGAATACGCCTTACGATGTCGAATTCAAATCAAATTATTAATTATAATTACTATAGTTTAAATTGTGCTAATAGTTAAAATTACTATAGTGCTGGACAGCTCTTTAGAATGGCAGAAGATAGAGATGCACTCTCCACAATAATCGCCAACGTTCGGGAGACCGAACGTGGCACCTAAAGAAGAATTATAGTTTAAATTAATGCGTTATACGAGTAAGAAAAACTTATCAATTCGACCACTTGATGATTTTTTTTTATTGAACTAATGGATCTTAGGCGAATTTTCATAGAAAATAAAGATATTGTAGTCTATCTGATGACTGGACCCAGAGGTGCCGTTTTGGATTTTCTCCATTTTCGACTCCTAGATCACGAAAATATGGGTCGGTCATATAGTATATGTGTAAGTATATAATTAAATCTTATAGACACGAAAGTTGAAATTTTGACAGTCTATTGTACTAACGAAGGACGAGTTCTTTAACCAGCCAAATCTGTTGACCCTTTTCAAAATGGCGATCGATTAAACATTTTAAACCGAGTTATCTCCGTTAATAATTGTCGGATCGATAATATCAAATATGTTTTAGAATCGCCATAAAATTCTCTACCGAATATCTCGCTTTATAATTTCCGGTATAATGCACAGTTTTCGAGATAATCGGGCAAAAACGGATACAAATATTTTTGAGAATATTTCTCTGGTAAATGTAATTTTTAAAAAGATGTATTTCTTTTGAGACAAATTAAAAAAAGGAAGTTTTTTAGTCATATGACATCGAATTTCAAATTCCAGCAACAGGAGTAAATATAACAATGTTACCTACAAATACTTCCTTGAAGTCTTGACAAATCAATTCAGCTTGTATTCCCCGCTTCCGCAGAAAATCAAAAATTTTAATTCATCTTCACAAAACATTTTTAACAACAAGCGTTGCTTAATGTATTCGGAAATTATCAATTATCAGTTTTGCGGATACCTAACTATATAAATAGTTCAACAAAAATATGTTCGTGTAATTGTATGGCGAATTAAAATCTTTTACGATAAAAAGTTGATTTACAATAAGAGCGTAATTCTCTCAGAATTAAATTAAGCCAATCTTAATGCAACGAGTGAACATGGAAGGCAAAACAAAGGGTTAAACATGTAATCTTGCTAAATACGCTTTATATTAGCTTGATTTACTTCGTGCTAGAGTAATTTCATACTAAAACACGAGTGTACGGCATTTATGGTAATTAGATCTCAACTAACATCGGATATTTGCATGAGAATATAGTCTATCTTCTAATAGAAATAGTAGGAAAAGTCGCCTTTTCTAATAAGATTTATTTACTTAATTGTACCATAACTGTTAATTTTTGTATCTGATATGCAACGCTAATCAAAATTTCTATTACGCAAACGTTGAAGATACGTACCTTTACCTTAGCTGTCAGAATTATGAATAAGTCAAATATCAAACAGTAATCAAACTTATTGATTTCATTGTTAGTTTATTTATTAATTTGTTATATCTATATAGTATTAATGTTTATTTACGGCGCGGCATAAAATTGCCGCGCGAGGTAAAGCTCTAGAAATAAATTATATAAGTAGATATACTGTAAGCCTTCTTTTGATAATTAACATTTGTGAACTTTCAAGTCACAAGTTTACAGTTATAAAGCAACGATCCTATTCAACTAAGTTTTAGTAGATACAAACATACAAAGCTTAGTCTTCCACATAATAGAATTTAAATCAGTATTAAGTTACTGGTTAATACCTAATTCGATACGATCTCAAAGCTAATCGTAACTAGTTTACCAACTTCTCTGTCCCATTATTACTTAATTCACTTATTCAAGTAGAAACAGCGCAGCGTAGGCTTTTATCTATACTACCGTTTACGGTTATTTCGTTATTCTGTTTCTATTATAACTCCTATAGGGTATGTTTATAAAATACGTTTTAAACTCTTTATCTTTAAAATTAATAATCACCACTATAATTGAAAACGATTTAACGTTAAGATCTTATTCGGTTTGAACGTCAACTATTATAACACAATTGACTATTATGAACCTTAAAGCAACCTGTATAACTACATCTGAACCTCAGAACCAGAAGGTATTAAGTCACATTTTAAAAATTTACAAGACCAAGATTTTGTAAGCAATTTTTCAAGCCATTTGAAGATTTAGATTGATTAAAATTGTATTGGGACTTAATATAATTTTTATGGTATTTCAAAAAACGGACGCTACCAACGAAGCGACGTTATTACTCGGGAAAAAATACATAAACTGCGTTCAAAACGTTCCGAGATCCAGATGTATGTATGAATGTATGTATTATGAATATTTTTGTGTTATATTGTGTTAATTGTGAATATAATACCGTTTCTTCGGTAAAGAAGCCTTTAAAAATAAAAACAAAAATCATATAAAAACGCGGGAATTGGATGACAGGCAACTATGGAAAGTAAAGACGAACTAACCCACAGAGGAGAAAGTCAATCAAGTTAAAGAAATCTTAAAAGTACCAATGTGAACAAACTTGTCTTAGAAATAATCTGATTTAATTAAATTTATAACTACAAGAAAATAATGCCGGCAAAATTTTCGAATAAAGCACCGACATTTCCACATTGTAATCCAATCTCGAAACGTCACACACACACGACTCCGAGAAACTGAATATTTTATAAGAAAGTCTGAATGGGAATCCTTTAAAAAAGTTTGAGACGATGTTACTCAACTATATATATATATATATACAATGTCGTCCTTAACACTAGAATAATTTCCTCGGGCATTAAAATATTACACGTAAGTATAACCATTTCGAAAACATTGCATGCTCTGAGGGATTTTCCAGAAAATTACGATACATTCAATGGCAAATTTTTACTATTTCGGGACATGGCCCTCCAGAAAACAATTTATCAATGAAACAACTTTTACTTATTTCTTATTAAAACGAATGTCACATCGATCTGTACCTAACTATAGTTATCGAAAATCGAATGTTCAGAAAATTGCTTAGGTAGGCACCCAATTTAATTAGGTAATTACCTATATAAAATGAAAAATCCACTTTCAGTAAATTATAAACATAAAAATCGTGGTCATAAAAATCGGTAGGTACTTAATTATATACATAACAGACGGTGTCCGTAAGGTATACGAACAATAAGTACTATCTACAACATTTTAGTTTCTTCTACGGTTTCGTTGAACAGGAAATCTGTTTTATTAAGGATCTTCTTTCATACATATGGAATAATAACTTTTAAAAATCAATTACTGATCGTGAATACGATAAATAATTTATTTAATTTTTTTACAACTAAAGGTAAGTATTAGGGGGACCGGAAAATAATGTCGTTTTTTTACGTTAAATTCAAACAAGTTTTTATTTTTAATCGATGATGTAATCACCCTCGTTATCAACAATCTTTTGCCATCTAGTGTGCAAATGTTCAATGCCGGATCGATAAAAATCAATTCGTTTTTGAGCAAAATATCTGGAGATGGTATTTTGGATATCATCCAAATTTTCAAATTTTTTACTGGATCTGGACTTAGAAAACCACCTTTGGCATTTACAAACATCTAATGCACTTGGATAAACATCGTAAATGTTTTTGGTAGCAACTGTTACGTTACTACCCTTGTGAAACTTAAAAAGCGTACAATTCCAGATATGTTCCTCTTATAGTATTTGGCTGGCCATTTCACCCAAAATTGTAAAAAAATTGAAGATTTAATTATTTATAAGTAAACAAGTCACATTAACCTTAAAATATCTTTGGTGCGACTTTGAAATACACAATGAGCTGATAAATGGTAAACAAATATTGATGCGCGCAGAAACGACATTACTTTCCGGCCCCCCTAATATAATAGGCATATAGTTTTGTTTTTTCCCAGTGGCCCAAAATGCTGTGGATAAGAGACATAACTTCTTAACCTTACTGTAACAAAACCTAATCCTTAATACCCTTATGTGTACAGAACAGTTTGAGATTGAAAAATAAAATAAAAATAACATCCATGCAATGAAACATATAGTTAAAGAATTCAACAGTTAAAAAACCATTTTATTGTTACACAAGATAAAAAATGCATACCTAATAACTTTTTTTGTTGATTTGGCTTTGTATTTTAAATAGGTACATAGAGTCGAGTAAATGAAGCCGAAAAATCGTGAAAACTTCCCAAGAACAGAACCGATTAATTGATTAAATTGTTTTTTAAATGCATGTTATACTACATTATTTTAAATCAAAAACATCCCGGTTAGCGCACTCAAGTATTGTTTAAACGATTATTACAACAAAATACAGGATGTCAGAAAACGTTACGTTAGGTTACAAAAAATGGTAAAAAATGTCCCAGAAACACATACACCACGTCAAGATAAACCACAAGTTCCCATAAATGTTTTTCCTACAGCGCTCCCCTGTTGAGGTATTCGCCAACAAATGTTGAAGAGCAAAAATCAATTTTTTAAATAACATTTATTTTTCGTTGAAATTTAATAATGTTTGGTATACCTACGTAATAAATAAAGGGACTTTAAAATGCCGTAATACGTTTTTTGATATCAACTCGGGGAGCGCCAGAGACACTCAACCCCTAACCCCAAAATATTTCAGAAGTTTAAGCTGTTAAACTTTTAACTACATTTTAGGATTGAACATTTAGGAACTCTTGTTTAATTTCGATAAAATGAACCATATACCAATAACAAAACTAGTAACAGTAGCAACAAAAAAAGTATATATATATATATATATATATATATACACCGTGTCCAAGATAAGAATGCACAGCATGGGGACTTGAAAACGGTAAAAGATACAGGGTGGCTTAAATTAGAAAAAAGTTGCGCTATTTAGAGTATGTTCACATGCTGGTCGCAAAAGTTCATTATTGTTTATCGTTTTCAAAATTCTCAAAATAATGTGATTTTGTGGATTTTCGTTTCTTTTCATTTTTTTATTTATTTGAAATGATATTAAAAAACTACCGGCACTTTCTCATTGCCACTTTTTAAGCTCTACAAAATGGCGTGTTCAAATTTTTAATCCGACGTTTCGTATCCGAGAACCCATCATCAACTTTATTTTTTTATATGGCCACAAACAAAGAGACACCCTGTATTCGGTAGCATTATTCATTACAAATTCAACGATGTATCACACATTATGGTTTTGAAGCCAAAAAAGGGGAAAAACAATAACCAACAATGATAACCAACAATGGCATTTTCAACCGGCGTAACAAACATTATTGGGCAACAGACAATCTTCATTTAATAAAAGAAACAAGGCATCAACATCGATTTGGATTTAATCTGTGGGTAGGCATTTTGGGTGGCAGAATAATAGGACCTTTTATTTATCACAACAATTTAAATTCCGAACGATATCTCGACCTACTGCAGACTGATTTGGAGAATGCCTTGAATGAATTACCATTACTTATAGTTAACAACTGCTGGTTTCAGCAAGATGGTGCCCCAGCGCATAATTCAAGAACTGTGCGGGAATATTTGCCCCAGAGGTTTCCTGAAAAATGCATTGGAACTCAGAGTGAAGTAGCCTGGCCAGCCCGATCACCTGACTTAACTCCGTTGGATTTTTTCCTGTGGGGGTTATTTAAAAAACCAAGTGTATGACGCCACTTTTGAAACTGAAGAACAGTTATTGGCATTGGTTTTAGCAGCAGTTAATACAATCACACCAGAAATGTTAGACCATGTTTTGAATTCTTCTGTAGACAGAGCATACTTGTGTCTAGAAAATAATGGCAACCTATTTGAGCAATTATTATAATTTTTTGACATTTTGTTTCTGTTATTGTACCAGCGCCTACTAATTTAAAAAATAAATAACCTTATAACTCACGTTTTTCCCCCTTTTTGGCTTCAAAACCATAATGTGTGATACATCGTTGAATTTGTAATGAATAATACTACCGAATACAGGGTGTCTCTTTGTTTGTGGCCATATAAAAAAATAAAGTTGATGATGGGTTCTCGGATACAAAACGTCGGATTAAAAATTTGAACACGCCATTTTGTAGAGCTTAAAAGTAGCAATGAGAAAGTGCCGGTAGTTTTTAATATCATTTAAAATAAATAAAAATGAAAAGAAACGAAAATCCAAAAAATCACATTTTTTGAGAATTTTGAAAACGATAAACAATAATGAACTTTTGCGACCAGCATGTGAACATACTCTAAATAGCACAACTTTTTTCTAATTTAAGCCACCCTGTATCTTCTACCGTTTTCAAGATCCCCATGCTGTGCATTCTTATCTTGGACACGGTGTATATATATATATATATATATATATATATATATATATATATATAATTAATTAAAACCTTAGATAACGATACTTATCGCATAGAAAAACTACTGACCACCCATGATCCATCTAATCGTCGACTCAAAGAAAAATCTCACGGACGACGAAATCCACGTAGGCAACATCAGATGAAAACAGATTAAAGTTCCAATCAAATCCAAAAAAAAAACAAAATTTGATCTTATAATAACACCCCTAGAAAAAGGTGGTTCTCGTGCCACATGAATAAGTATTTTCCTTATTATCCTCTTACGGAGTATATATATATATATATATATATATATATATATATATATATAACAAAAATCCAAATACCCTGTACTATATTAAATCGATTATCTCTGTTAATCCGCCCACACGCCTTAATTAATTACAGAGCTTAATCAATGAGAACTCACCATTCATCCACACTCAAGACGCTTCTCTAATAAAGACATCCGTCTTCCCAAAAAAACTTATCGAATTCGAGAAAGGGAATCTAAAAACATAACCTGCGAAATACATTTTGTATTTTCCATGATCACATTTCCGGTAAATTTACAATATCATGACCATAGGCAATAAATCTGAGAGTAAATTTGGAATTAATTGTTAATAACAGAATTACACTCACCTACTTACAACACAAGTTAAAATTAAAACTGAACAATTGTATAGAACAATACAATCTCGAGAGATACGACAAACAAGAAGTAAATAAACATCAAATTACAGAAAGTTAAACACTAACTCGTACACCTATGAATCAGAAATTTTTTAGTGCGCAGCTCTACCTTAACCTTATAAAAATGTCGAACTGAAGGTAAACAAACAAATACATTTATTATTATCAAATAAGAATCAATTTCTACCTTCTAGGCCTCATGCACAATCGAACCGTTACAACACCCCCTAACCAAAAAAAGAGAAATACATATTTTCTGATTCCTCAGGACTCGAAATTATATACAAAACAAAGGAAAAGTATCTCACAAATTTATTATTCAAAATTAACTCAACAAAAAAAATCATGAAAACGTTTAATTATTAGCTATAATTGTAAAGTTTAAAACAAGAGTCGAAATTTTCAACCGAAGTCAAGGACGAATAAGCCTAAAATTCGAGAAGAAATACTTAATTTATCACCAATTATTAAAGAATATAGATATCAAACCAGACAAACACAGAAAATTTAAGCCGAAACTAAGGACGACAAACCAAACCTAAAATTTGACATAATAAACCCTATCCAATATCAACAAGCATCCTCGCACAATAGCAATCAAGCAAAAGCAATCAAAAAAAAAAGGAAAACAAATCGAATTAAACGAATAAACAACAATTACGACCACCCAACCTATGGACGTAAAACCAGATAGCACTTATAGCGTCGATATATTACAGCATACATGTGCAGACCAAAATCCACCAAAAGTGTACATGAACTTTTCTTCCCTAAAACAAAACCGAAAAGACCTCAAATCCATCTACAAGTAAGCGTAACAAATCCGATATCTATCGAAAATCAACAAAGTCCAACACTACACCTATTCCAACACTCTTCGATCTCAACTAATATCTATTGTTTAATCATTGTTGTTCAATGTGTACGGAAGATATCTAAATTGCAGAAGAGTAGATCTAGTTTAATTTATTCTCGAAAAAATAGTTTACGTACCTAAGTATATAAAAATGTAAGTAATATCTACTTTTGAGAAAACTTTCTTTGAGAAAATTTTGAATCGCCTTGTATAAAGTTGCTGAAAAATAAAAATTACCTTTTTTTATAACTCTTTTTGTATTATTTTAAAATTAAATAAACTATTTGTTAACTACATTAGGTATAGATAAAAATCATTTTTAATCAATTCCGGCTTCAAAAACAAAAATTGTAAATTCCACTCGGCTAAGAAAAAGAATACCTTTGTACAATCACGAGTTGTGCTGTGAATAAATGTAGATAATAAAAAGATAAAGTATTGTTCAAATATATTATAAGACCGAGATTAATACCCACATGTGAACGTTTATCTATTCATACCTTTAAAATTGATATCAACACATGTGCGTTTACCTACTTATCTGTTGGTGCCTGTCGTGTCATATCACATTCTTTTGTCAATGTTATATCTCCTAAAAATTATTTAACTTGTTGCGCATAATAATTATATGTATGTATTAATTGTCTACTTCAATAAATTAAAAATTTCCATATAAGAATATTAGAAAATTGATTTTCCCATTTAGTACGTAATAAATACGTATTAAAAAAAATGAAATCTACATTGAAATCCCTGTCATGTAATGGTCATAACTATTACAAACATCCCAATTTAAAATGTCACAAAAAAATGCAATAACAGACAATGATGATATTTCGATCATAGTTATACAAATGATATCAAAAACAATTTACCTTGATTTTAAAGTAGCGAACCGGATAAGGTTCGTTTTATTCCGAAAACAATCCGTGTTGCAGGGTTAAATTAATCCAAAAGTAAAACACAAAACTAATTCAGTACCACTTATCCACTAAACACTTATGTATTTTTAAAGTTATTGTCAACGCCATACGATTTTTATTACAATACACTACAAACGCGAACAAACTCACCGTAGGTACTTAAGTTAATCACGGTCGGTAATTGCTAATTTTAAGTCTTTAAAACATAACTATTTAAATAAGCGTGAACGTGACGATCATTATCATAGTAATTTCGAGCCTACGAAGCGTGGTAGCCAACTGAACTACACAGGTTGCGGAGGAATGGGCCGCGAAGAGATGGTTTTTGGTTGGTTAGTTCGTAACGTAAAGGCAGGTGGAGGAAACTGACCGAGCGTTCACTTCATCTTCGAAAAGGTCAAGAATACCACGAAGGTTGTCCGATGGGGTGCATAAATCAATTGCAATACACATTTAAAAAATGATTTGACAGTTAAATGATCAAAAAGTAGTTCCCATAATGTACACAGTGTTTTAAAAATTGCTCTACTGTTGCGATTAAAAATTTATATGCAAATTTAAATATCAATCGTATTTTTTTTTCGTTGGTAATAATATCGCGCATATTTTCGACGTTTATTTATTCGGTTTACCTATCACTATAAATAACAGTTTTTAATATGTATGTACCTAATGATATCTAAATTGCTAAATTAAAAAAATCACCAAACTTGATTTCAAACCAAGTCCGAAATTTAAAATTTAAAATTCTAGCTTAGAATTTTCCACATTCAGAGATGTTCAAAATCATATCTGTATTATCATGAAAACGGGAGTTTAATGTGTGTCTAATTTAATAATCAATGGAGAATAATAAAATTGCAATGTGATAAGAAATAAAAGAATAATAACAATGGACTATTATTAGTTACCTATATATAAAACTATCAAATCTGAAAAAAAAAGATCTCCAAACATCACTGATCTTATCACCGAACTATTCATTACCTAATAAAATAATCTAATAACTAACTATTTGATAATTAATTCAGAATAACTTTTATCACTATTTAACAAACAAATGTTATTAACACTTATGCTAAACCAAAGTTGTTAAAAGGTAATGACTTCCAGGTCTTTGTTTAAAGAAACATTACCTAAATGACCAAGTCCAATGTTTAAATAATTTAAAAAAAAAGAACAATGGAGATTAAACAGAAATACATACACAATATTATAATATTCATCAGCAAAAATACTAAAGGCTATTTGAATCCACCTAAGAATTATTCTTCAAAAAAAGCAAGAGAAGGTCAGGATCGCATAAGCAGTGAATAGAATACAAAAATATATCGGAAAATAGATACCTAACATTTAATACAGTACAACAGGTTGCTCAAGAAAGGGGAACATCGTATAGATACTTAACTAGGAGCAAAAGACAACATCAGCTTTTAGAAAACTTCTGAAGAAGCTGACAGCATGATCAGCCACACGTCAAGTAATTTTAATTTTAAGTTTAATCCTAATTAAACACGGCAGAACCCGAAAGATATTTCACTAAATTTACAACTAAAATAATGGACAATACATATTCAAGTTTACGTAGCTAGTCCAGTTAAGTACAATACCTACGAACAAAACAGCATTTGCAAATAATAAAAGAACTGCTATCACAACAACCAAATTGTAATGATTTTATAAAACACCCTGATTTATATATGATTACTTAACTCATAAAACTAGAGAATAGCTGGAATCAAACAATTTATAAATGTAGACATAATACAATAAAGGGTGAATATTTTAATAAAAATAAATTTAATAACAATATTTTACTCAATTTACTAGAATATGTTGTTATTATATATACTAATATTCTTTTCTCGATATAATTTTAATTAGGTACCTAATCGATGACGTTTTTAAATTTTTTTGCAACATAATAAATTATTTAAACGATCGTTTATTTTATTTTGCAATTGTGATATTAATTTTGGCATCTTCAAGTTATTAATATTTTTCGTGCGAACAGCAATTATATTGAAAAATAAATATCAAATTTATAAGTAAAAGTATCATTTTGTTTGTAAGTTACAGAATAAAGATTAATTTGTTATATTCAAAGGATTTTATCTTCTTAAGGAAATACTTTATACGTATGTAGGTAACAATTATTAGTTAATTTGATCTAGTTTTATGTGTAACCTTGCCTGCTATAAAGCGATAATGAATTTGTGTAAATAAAATTTAAAAATAGGTACTTTCGATACTGAAAAACAATTCACTATTGATTATAAAGACATTTTACTATAAATAACAAATTACATCTACTATCGATACAAAATAACAATTGAAAAATTAAGTTTCTACTTTTTTCGACTAATAAGATGGTACATGTTACAATTACAAGTGGTAAAAAAATATCTTTTTGTATGGTTGTCTCGGATATAACTCAATTATATGATACTCAAATTATTTAAAAAACCAAAATTGATGCTAACAATTCAAAATTTTTGTAGACAATACTTTACTGCTAATATATACACACACAAACTTGTTTTTAAAATGTACTTTCCTATTATTTTCTGAAGTTTGCAGTGACAAACTAAAAGTTCCGTTTGAGTATATTCAATTAACTTATTTTACTTTAATTATTAAAAAACAAAACAAAATAGTACGTATTTACAAAACATTTTAAAAAGAATTTCAACAATAGTACATAAGTATATTTATATGTCTTCATTTTATAGAAAAATTGAATACTCCCTCTGTCCGAATATGAGTTCCGTTTATATATATATATATATATATATATATATATATATATATATATATATATATATATATATATATATATATATATATATATATAATATATATATATATATATATATATATATATATATATATATATATATATATATATATATATATATATATATATATATATATATATATATATATATATATATATATATATATATATATATATATATAGGGACTTTTATTTTCGGACAGAGGGAGTATTAAAATACAGAAACATGTCAAATTCACTGTTGTAGTATTAAATATTAAATAATAATAATAATAACAAATATAGGTAAAGGTAAAAAACATAAATAAAATATTTACATAATGTTTATCAAAAAGGAATCAAGTGCCAAATTTTAACAAATTCTGCAATTACTTACTCCAAGGCAAATAAGAATCTTATTTGCTGTTTGAAGTAATTTACATATGTACTTTTAAAATTTGAGGACTTAATTACTTTTTGATAAACGTTATCCATTTATGACTAATAATTTAAAAATTTCCTTAAAGTGATGTACATATACATCTATTACAATATTATCTAGGTACTGGTAGAGAAAATGTGACATACATGTAATCCACATTTTATAAATACTAGTGTCTACCAAATCATTTTAATAATTATCTATTACAATATTTACAAATTAAATTACAAAGAAAAATAATATCCAAATTCATTCCATATGAAATCACTAAATGATGTTTCATGATTTTTTATTTTAATATTTTTATAGAATGTACACATCCATATTTAATAGAATTATATATATATATATATATATATATATATATATATATATATATATATTTATAAAAATAGATTAATTTTCACTTTTTATTCTAACACATCTATAATCGTAAAAATAAAATATTGGCCATTTTGAATTAAACAAGTAAAATCATTTCGTTACTATAATAAGTAACTATTTACTGTATAACTTGAAATGGTCTCATAAATAATGGCCACTGCCGTTACATTTCTTTTATAAAGGATAAAATTCCTTTAGCTCGTTTCAGTTATATTTTTATGTAGTTATAAGAAAGTTTTCTGTGCATAATAGCAACTTAAATACAACTCAACTGATTTAAATATACACAATTAATACATTTTATTAGCCTCATTAAGCACTGATGTTATAATTAAAATTAACCAAACAGAATCTAAATGCTGATTTGTTGATGGCCAAAGTTATAAAAATCGAGAATTCTTAAATTTAATAAATTTATGTCTAGTCTTCTGTTCCACAAAAGTTATAAATGCACACAAAAAATAGGTAATTTGAAAACGAGCTTATATTGTATAACGTAAAAGGAAATATTTAAAATAAAAAACCATGTAACTTTTTGAAATACCTCACAAATTTGCATAGAACAATTCTGAATTAATTTTGTTCCGTATAGATAGCAGACATCTAGTAGTACAATGAAAAGTCAATATATAAGTATAAATAAAATCATACTTACACTTACTTTTGGTTCATGATAACTTTAAAAAAATATATATTAAATTAATAGTAAACTAGTTATATGTATCTACAGGGAGGAAGTAAAATACATTGATTTGGAAGAAATGGGTTAAAAACTCTTTCCAATTAACCTACACCATCTACATTTTCTATGTTCATCATAAATTAAATTTAAAATACTTTTTATGTAGATATTCAGTTTCTTCCTTCAATTTTAACAGTTCTTGTTGTATTACATCTGTGATTTCTTTTCGAGCTTCTATATCTGTAGCTTTACGTTCTTTCAATGAATTTATTATTTCTGCCAGATCTATTGGCTTCCCATAGTTAAATGTTAAATTTTTACGAAGCCGCAACATGTACGGTGGATAATTTGGCAAAACATCGTCCATTCCTATGTGCCATATAGGAATCACAATTGGTGTCACTGGAGACTCGAAAATCATTCTTCCGACACCCCACTTTAAACGCATATTTTCTTTAGTCATATTTACTTTACCTGTAAAGACAAATTCGAATTAAATATAATAATGAAAACCTTTAAGATTTAAATTTATTAAGTAGAATTTTTGGAAAAAATTATAAATTTATTACATTAATTTCTTAATTGTTTAATTTGTAAATAGTAGCATTAACTACGCCAATGTTTACCTATAGTAAATTAAAAAAATATACTATTGTTCAATCACAGATAGTTATTATAAATAATAGGTACACTTAGTGAATTTTATTTTTTATTCAAATGTACCTATTAGTTTATAATAAAATTATGCTTAAATATAGTAACATTTTCTATTTCAAAATCTTATAGCTTTCCTTATTAATACTTGAATTTATTTTTGGTCATTGCAATATGCTAAGAAAAAATGCTATAAAATCCTACATATATATATATTTATTGTTTTTCTTCAATATGTATTAATTGCAAGTACCTACTACTAAAATTATTAAATAAATTTAAAAAGATACAGTATTATATTTTGGATTTTTAGTCACCTACATATACAATAAATTTTTATAAAGATCAACAATATTTTTTTTCAAGTTTTGATACAATAATTTAAGAAATTATAGCTAATTTTAATTTTTGCGAGGTTCATAAATTTCACAAATAAAATGCAAAACTGAATAAGTGAAAACAATAACACGTTTGCAATTTAATACAAAAAAATTTAAATATTAGAAATCACATCATGTAGGTAATTTTAAATAACATGATACATTGATGCTTTGTTCAATGTCCATGGTCATTATAATAAGTGTAATTTCTAAAAAAAATGTGGTAAATATTAAAAATTTTTGTTAACAATTTCCTCTTGGTGGATTTAAAATAACTTATCGTATAGGGACAACAAGCTGTGTAATGCAGCAACGTGACAGGACATTTAAGCTGTGTTTATGACAAAGTATACATATTCATAACTTACTATTATTCTATACAATGGCAAGTACTAAAAAGCTAAGAATGGGAATTATAAATAATCAAATATTTTGATCAATTCTCACTTTGAATGTTTAGTTTACACATATTTTGTCAAATTTTAAATTTACGACAAATCTTATTTATAGTTACGCACACATACCTTCTGGAAAAATATGGATCCATGCACCTTTTTTTAGTTGTTCTATAGAAAAATCTACAGCTTCTTGATAAACCCCATTACCTCGTATCACAGGTATACACTTGCCTAAACCAAAGAAATACGAATGCTGTGCGCAGGTAAAGCAAATATCATTGGCAGCTAGAGACCACCTCATCACAGACTTTTGTATTAAATCCTTGACATCTAAAGTACCTAAAATTAAAAAAAAAAATGTTAATTTTTTAAAATGCAAGAACTTTTCAAGAGCTTACCCCATATTCCAGGATCGTCAAAACAAGAGTGATGATTAGATACTGTAATTAGTGGAATATGTTTTGGTCGATTTAATGCACATGATATAATATGTCGATTATGCACCTTTGATTTGTTGAACCATTCTATTATAAGAACATATTTAAGGTAGCTAGTAAATGCTGTAAAAACGTTTAATACTTACGTATTATGATTTTACTAAAAAGACCAACACATGCAATAGTAATACTACTGGCGATATTCCATAATTTTGAGGGATTTCTTAAATTAGGTATAATCCAACTGATATCGTAAGTCGTCTTAACAGGAGTCACAGACATTGTATTAGTTAACTTAAATTAATTTTACACGAAATACGCATTATCGTCGAGTAAAACGTACGTTAAATAATTAATGAACATCTAAACCGAATAAGATAGAATCTTTACATAACCCTAAAATAAAAACGGACACAGCCACACTTCGTACTTTATACAAAAATAATTTGTCTACAATAAAGAATGTCAACCTCACTTGAACAAAAGTAAATGAAATCTGAATGGTGAATAACATTCTCATGTACAGGGTCGTCCATAATTAATGTCAGCAACGTGACTAAAGGTAATTTACACGAGTGACATTCTAAAAATAAACTGACGTGTTCGAAAAATTGTGAATGTGATAAAACATGATGATATAACCGTTGATTTTTCTTGATATGGTAATTACTAACCACATTAATGATGGGTTTTTAATTTTCAAAAAATTTAATTTGTTTATATAATAAACAAATTAAGAATTATATTTTTAAAAGTAATGTGTCTAAAGGGGCAACTACCAATTCAAAATATATTATCCTTCGTGATTACAAGCACCATTTTTAGCAATAGGCTAATTCAATTATTTTAATGTACCTATACGGTAAAGTATTAAAAGGTATTAGTACTTATAATATAAAGTTTCTAATGTAATATGTTTGGTGGCAATTTAAAAGGTCTATTAAACAAAATTTATGTAACAATAATTGAAGAGGGTAAAATATCAAAGGGGGTAAGTGCCAATTTTTTGAGAGAGACCAAGTTTTTCTGTTAAAAATATTGCAAATGGCACTTGTAATATTCCTAATACAAAAACTCAACCTTTCAAAAATTTGCCACTTATCCCTTTTGATATTTTTTGTTGTACTTTGAACAAACAACAAAGATCAAATGTTTTCGAAATTGTTACTGAATAAATGTATCTTTTATTATAGCACTCTTTAAAATGTTTTCTCCTTAAAATAGCGATTATGTTATGAAGAAATATGTAAAATAATATAACTAATACTTTGAAATGTATAAAGTTATCAACACATCAAGTAGGTATATATAGGAGAGCCGAAAGGTGAAGCACCTAGAAACAGTTCATCCACTTCTCCGCATAATAAAAGAAATATCTATTATTTTGCTTTTAAATTAACATTCAAAAGTGCTCTTCACATTAAAAAAAACACAAGATATAGTGGTGTGATTGTATTACACAATAAAATAATCGTTAACCGCAACGGAAGTTCACGTAATTAGTGTATGTCCATAACATTATACTCCAGCTTTAGCAAATCTAAAATTGATTGCACGATAAAACATTGTTATTAAGATAATCAGTTTTGTAATCAAATATTTGAAGGTGATCTGAATATACTATATTTAGCTACCTATATAAAACTTTAAATTAAAAAGAATTTATGATCGATAGATAGCTGGTATATTATTGGATAATGCAATACAAACATTTCATATTATAGAATCATCATCAATTCCTTGCATTTTTATTTGCAACCCCCCTCCCCTCCCGCCGATATAACACTGTAATAAATTTACTTAATTCCAACAGTAAGTTGTAAAAATTATAATAAGAACTCGCTTCTTTTTTGATTTTTCATTTATTGCGAATATAAAGAAATTATTGATTTATAAATTAAGAAATTATTTAAAATAAAAATCTAAATAAATTTAAGAAAATTAAACAGGTGTAATATAATTGGATATGTAGTTCCAATCTTAGGATTTTTATTTGCCAAATATCACATCGATACAAGGCTTAATATATATATATCTGACTAGTTAAATCCAAATAGATGCATATCTCGTATACGTCTATTTCTTTAACACTAGAAATAGTATCCAAATATATATACAGATAAGAAATACATTCAGTTTTAATGAACCTGTTTATATAAAAAAAAATATATATTTTACCTCACATTTTTTCTTAATTAATCTATCACAATACAGTTCTCATCTTCTAAATCTATACTTTCAAACTCTTCAGTGTCCATTAAATTAATCTCTTGAACACTTCTTACTCGTAAAAAATCTCTAGGACTGTCAGATCCCCTTTGCATCTGACCTTTAACAGATACATTTACTGCTTCTATAAGGGCCCACCAATTTTCTACTTTTATGTTGTATTTTAGACCTGGATGTACTAACTTGTTTAATGCTAGCGATGTAGAATTATAAAATACGCGATCTGTAATAATTTACTTCTTAAAACAATCTGTGGGTCATGAAATAAATTAATGTTACCTTGTTTGGTAACTAAAAAATCTATAATATCTAGCACGTCCAGACTGTTGCAATCGAAATAAATTTTCCACGTCGATTCAAATAGTTTCGCGTCTGTTCTTTCATCTTTACATAAAATTAAAACACCGGCATCCTCATGAACGGTTGTCACAATATTACCTTCACTATGATACATTAGCATGTCAAGTATTAAATTACGATCCATTAATGATACGGCACACTTTTTTAAAACAGTTAATGCTAAATTAAGCCTTTTTTTACGTTGCAAATAATTAGTACAACTTTTAAGTTCCTGCTTAACGTAATCATTATTTATATTTATTCTCAAATTACTGGCTTCTCTGTACTTCTGTAAAACAGATTTAATAAATTTTACTATACTTATATAAAATCGAAAGGCTTACTCACATCATTAATTGACAACCTCGGATAGGAAACTTTCAAATCAACACTAAAATTTAAAAGTAACGTTAAATTAATATCATACTGAATATATTCTGAATTCGACGAAGGATACACCACTTTACTACTATTGATAGTGTTAATAGTAATTCCTTTTACATCTTTCAAGTTTAAAAATTCCTTCAATATCATGAAATTGGAACTATTTGTATTATTTTGATTACTATTTTGGTCAATCCTTGTTGGATTCATTTTTGAGTGTTAGAACTGAATGAGCCGAGATGTAACAGGCGATATTAAAATTATCGACCAATATTACGAACAATACTGTTTATTGACCCATCTGCTATGTATATATTCAGCTTATTTTATAAAGTATTGTTTAATAAGTACTAAATTTCGCTTAACTTTCTCTTTACATGTTTAATGCACATTTTATTTCATTTTGACATAAATACGTACAACCATTTTAGATATAAAACTTCTGACGTATCCTATCTAAGTAGGTACCTATTACTATAGTTAATAAAACAGCGACGACGGGGCGCTAAGTGCACGTTTTAAAAACATTACACAGTGTGTTACAAAAAGTATTTCCAATCTGGGAAAGTTTAAAACTATTCGTTATATGCATAATATACAATAATATATAATTTATGATAGTTGCCGAACTACAAACTACAAATAAAGTTAAATATTGAAAGGAATCGAGTAACGGTAAATTTAAAAATAGATTGATAATATGGGGCAATTAAAGTTCAATTCAATTTTTTTTTCTATAGGTCCACTGATGTGTTATTTTAATACATACGTACATATTTATAAGGATATCGTTCATGACAAACTGTAAATGGATTTTATCAAGAAACTCTCGAACACGTCGACTTTATTAGCAGATATAGTAGATATAGATAGAGATTAGTAACTATAGCAGACTCTATTTTTGTTTACCTAACTTCAACAATACAGTAAGGGTTGATGGTGTCACCCTAAGAATTTCAAATAGTAGTCAAGAGGCGCTAAAAGAGTATTACTTACGCGTCCGCTTAATTTTCTTTATAAAAAGCAGTTACATTGTTAAATTTCATTTAAGTACATTTTTTTATGAATTTTATCGACTATTGTAAGATTTTATACAATTTCACAAAATTTACATAAAACGTAAATAAAATTTAAAGACGCAGGGATATATATTAAAAACTAATGTAAAAATTCCAGGATTCTTCAAGATTTCGGGACTTTATTTAAAAAACTTGGTAGTTTCTACAAACATTCAATAATTCCAGTTAAAGGTATATTTACGTTATGTATATTTAAGTCGAAAATATAGATAAATGGTAAGGGCAAATTTTATTTGAAGTTTTCTGTCCCTTGATTATTAGTTTGAAAAATAATTGCCAATACAGGCAATATGGTGATTATACACTGTTGATTGTTAAAGTGTTCTTTTTTTTTAATTTGTTGGTAGTAACCTTACTTAATATTGAAAAAGTAGTCCATCAGCATTTTTAACTCTTTTATTCGACATGAAATTTTAATATTTTAGATTTCAAACTTATATATAACACAAGTGAAACGCATTGTATATATCTCTAAATTTTGTTTTTTTTTAAAGAGTGATGGGGACGAGAGACACAAATTTGAAGTGGCCAAAAAATGTTTCGCATTCTATAATAATAATAATGGTAATAAATAGTCAACCAGCGATTTTTTCAGCAATAAGTACATAGGTACTTATGTACATGAATTTGAAAAACTTCATAAAAAAATTTAAATTCCAGGATAACCTACTATAAAATTTAAGACGTTTCCAAGACTTCAACTGCCAATTTTTAATTTTCATTTTCAATGAATTTCGGTAATTCAAGGACTGCTAGACAACAATGTAATCAACGGTTAACGTTTTAACTAATTAATAAATATTGAATCAGACAACTACCTTTATAAAAAAGTATAAATAAATGTCTTGGCGTAGGTAGCTGTAATTTAGACAATTTAATTTTTGCAAAACCGGTAAGTCAACTAAAGGTTCATAAAAACAACTACTAATGTTGATTTTTTAATATAAGGAATAAAAATTAGTTAATTGGATATTAGATTTAGTTCATTGCGAATCGAAGGTATGTGATTAAGGACTGTGATAGTGATTATTTAATTTTTACTGGGGGATAAATAATCAGTTCTTTTAACAGCAACTCAAAATATGTATAGTATTAGATTTATTGCATTACAGCAGCTATATAATTATGCTGGAATCGCGAGCATTGCGCGGGCAATACATGGCATAACGAACAAATCTACAAAAAGTAATTACGAAGTGTAACACGAATTATAAATAAAATGTTACTGCTTTAAATATTTAGTTCATAATTTGTTTGTTGTATCGTGTGTGTGTCCGCGCAATGCCCGTGATCCGAGACATTAATTTTGAATTAGTCTGTACATACGTGTAATACTAATCATACGCATACCCCGCAGTTTTATGTCTAGAAATGAGAAATTCAAGTTTGACGACAATTCTTTTTCACCATACTTTATATTACGTAAAGCAAAAGATTTCAAGATTATCTTCGTAAATGCGAGAGTGCAGGTTGTTTAACTGTTGAAGTTCTATTAACTATATCTATATGTAGGTATAGTAGTTATAATTTGTATGCAATCAGACTAAAATGTCATGGTTTAAGCACAGTTTCGATAAAAATAAAAATAATTACTAAATATGAAAATATAAAAATATACTTTATGGCTGGTCTTCGAGATTGTAATTTTAATTTGAAGGAAAGAACGAGTATCCCGGCAATTCTTTAATTAAAAACCATATACATTTTTTTACGTTTAGTCAATTATGTATGACACACCTCAGAAAAAGCCAACGTTATAAAATCTATAAAGAAGTCACACGTGCAGCAGAGGTATACAAATTAAAAATAACGATTTAGTTAAAATAAATTAATAAAAGCGATTAAAAAACTAGGTAGCTAATTTATAATGTGTACGTTAAGAACAAAGTAATGTACCTGCAGTAATTACAACACATGTAATCCACTACACGTGCGACTTCTTTACAGATTTTATAACGTTGACTTTTTCTAAAGAAACCGGTTATTTATAATTGGCAAAACGTAAAAAACGTATACGGTTTTAAATTTAATTAAAGAATTGTTGGGGTACTCATTGTTACCTTCAAATTAAAAATAATTAAAGTTTGTATAAATTAGTAAAGTTCTAATAGCTAAGTATATCTGTTACCACTTTATCAGTTCGATAATCACCTTGTGGGTGGAATTCAAAAACAATTTGTCGCGACTAACAATAAATTAGAAACAAAATTAACTGTTGACTTTTATTGAGTGATTTGTGAAATCCATCAAAAACGCAGTCAACCGTTAAACTATTAAACCATTAAACTCAATTTAAATAGCGGTAAACTGTTTTTTTTTAGATATTCGTGTATAAATAAATAGGATAATATTGTTTGCATTATTTTTGCACAGCGTATAATTTGTTTTTTGTTTTTATTATTATTAATTAAGTATTTCTAAGAAAGTTATTAAAATTTCAATAATTTAATGGAATTGTCATGTTTTAACAGAAGCTGTACATTAGTAATAAAAAAACAATAAGAATAGTTTTAGAATAGAAAGATACAATAGAAAGAAAGTAGAAGTTTTAAATAATATCTAGAATTTCGTAAAGCCGTTATTTTCAATGTCTAATTAACATTAATCACACCGTATTTTTGTTTTTAAACTGAAATATTGGAAGTCCATCTAGATTTATTAATGTTATTTTGAAAACATTTTAAATTTTTGTAGAAAATATATTTAGTACAGTTAAACTTTTATCTAACGAAGTCGATAAATCCTTCGCTATATAGAAATAACACCTTTTGGTGAATATTATTTTAATGCCCCTACAAAAGTTCTTTATGTGGAGGTATTCGCTACATAGAAGTTCGTTATATGGAAGTTTGATTATACATAAAAATAGGTATATTTCTAAGATAATCAGGTAGGTACTCGCTTTACCGCAATTGCGTATCTATAATGTCTCGAATGGGTTGTCAAAATTAAAGGAGCTAACTGTGCTTATTGTATAAAACTTTCTTTAATCTTATACCTAGATATTTTGTATGTACCTATAGTTACCTACAATAAATAGACTTATAATAAATTAATTTAAAGTTTATAACGATAATAAAATAGATATTTAACATACAATAATATAAAATAAATTAAATAAGTACATTATATATTTACCATATATATATATATATATATAACAAAGTAACAACTTTAATCTAATTTTTATATTACAATCACAATTTATTATATTACTAATTAAGTAATGGAAACCTGTAGATACATATTATAGTGTTTTTAATTTTAAATCGTTACTAAATTTGCATCATATATGATGTATACAATTAGGCAAATTCGACATGGATGCTTGTTTCTTTAATTTATTCGTTTTTAATTTGTCTTTAATGAGCGATAGTCGAAATTGTTGACTAAACTGTCTATGAATGGGTACAGGATGTTGTTGTGTACAGCTTGTTCGCTGTTCTTTTTCTATTTGTACGACTGAACGTAAATCGAAAAAATCAAATTGAGTATTACGAGGCATAACTGGGCTCGTCAGTGTGGTACTCGGTGTCATTAAAACCGACGAATCTGTTTGATTAATTTCGGGTGTATCTATGTAAAATTTGGGCACCGACATTTGTCGGATAATAGGTAGTTCTAGATTTCTATCTATGTTAAGAGTTAGGCTACGTGACATTCGACGGTGACTTAACGACTTATTACGAAGTTGTACTAAATCATCTTCGTTTAATTGTTCAGAAATAGTTTCTGCATTTTGTTGTATATCTATCGATAATTGTTTTGTATCGAGAATGGTACTATTATCTAAATTTTCATCACATTTGTTTTTAGGAACTTCAATACTTATTTGTTTATTATTAATACTGTCAAGTTCTTCAGTACTTGAACTTACATCTTCATTGCTACATTCTAAAATAGTAGGAACTGAAGCCACACTTAATATGTTTGGTTGATGTTTATGCTTTGCTTCATTTGCCTTATTTTGCTGATCAACGTTGTCTTCCCACCAACGCATTCTTCTTACAGGTTGACGTTCGATGGGTCTCTCTTGCTTCTGAAGAGGATCAATTGTAACGATTGCACGTCCAGCTATCACAGCGACCTGATCATAAAATGCCATATTTTCAAATGTTTTTGTGGATTTTTCATTCCATTTTATAGGGTCTTCGTACAATGCGATGCTTTCGTCGTAGCAAAAACGCTTTTCAATTAAATGCCAATAGCAAGATTCGATGCAACTAAAATAGAAACGATAACTGTTAATTTTAAACGATAACAACTATTACTTCATTTTAAAATAGTTATAGTCATTGTTAGTAGGTATATATTTGTTTAATTTATGACGCGTAATTTTATAAAAAAGTAATTAAAATTACTATAGGTATTGAATGTTTTGTACGGATTATTAATTTTAACTGATGTATTAATATGTATGTATTTATGTAGGTTGCAATTTGATCGTATAAAGTATGTGTGCATTAATTACCTATTCAAACTTGATCCGATAAACTAAGGGTCTTAAAGGAAAATGGGCTTATTTATATGTATACTGGTCTATGCCACCAACAAACGTGAATATGATATCACGTAACTACTCATTAGGTATTACATATCAAAATATGTGGAGGTAATTTCTGGTTGAAATTAATTGTTGAAAATGTTGAAAAATAGTCTTTGAAGCAAGTGGAGGCTCATAAACTAAGGTTGATAGTTATAAAATACCAATAACTCGCGTGTACCACACATTCGACCTGAGCTGCCATAATAATAATTAAACCATAGGTAATGAGATCAAAAGATTGATTAAAATTGAGATTCAAATGCCCAAAATTCTTCTTTAATAATAATTAACAACGTGTGCGATTAAAAAGTGTAAATAAAATATAATACAGTACAGCTTCTCTAATTCGGATAAGCGTTAACTGCACTAATAATGCCTAAGTAACTGTAGAAGTAAATAAACTTAAGGAAATGCCATAATTTTCTACTAAAATACATAAAATATCTTACATCTATGGTTTTTTTCGTATTTATCTACGTACACTGGCAAAAAAAACTACTTGCACAATTCTTCGGAAGTAATATAAATTCAAAGTCAAAGTTTTTTCTCCAATTCTATCTCCCTCCAACTACACAGCACAAATACAGCCAATGAATTAAAATTTAATTCAAAATATTAAGTGACCCACAGAAAAAATATGTATTTACCTAAATTAACTCATTTATTATCTCAAGAATATAGTTTAATTTGTAGCGAGCATAGAAAACTGTAAAAAAACTGTCAAAATTAGTGAATTTGTGCAACATTATGGATATGGCACAAAATGAAATTACAAATTAATTTTTTTTTTAATTGAATTTTTTAACTAAAGCCTTCAATAATTCGGTAGATTTAAATTGATAACAAAAAATAATTCGACGACTTTTTGCCAAACTATCGTAAGCCGCAATTTGATCGGAAATGAGTAATTTATTGTTTTTACTATGTATTTTTGAAATCTGATGAGGAGACGACCATTCGTTAAAATTTGGTAAAAAGATTTCAATTCTTTCCACTATAAAAATCGATTTTTGTTTAGTCCAAATCATAATATACGTTTAAAACTGCAAAGAAGAATATTGCAGTATGCTTATAAAACGAAGACGAACATTTCGATCGATTATTATATTATTAGTTTTGTTTTCTGTTGATAATATTAGTGAAATACATTCGGAGTAACCGAGATACGTTTTTTTATTACTTTATCGATATTTCCAAAATGGAAAAGAATTAAAACTCGTCTAGTGCATAAATATAAAATTTTTGATTAAAATGATCCCCATAACACGTGGTAAAAGTTTTATCAGTTTCCTCAGGGAACGCCCTGTATTATTCTTTTAGGAAATGTAAACTAAATAAGATGTATCTACCTACCTATAATGTACCTATAAAATAATTTATTACTAATAATTACTAGATAAAAATTAATTAACTAAAGTATTTAAAAAGGCATAGGTATTTAGCGGAAATCTTTTTAAAATTCCTACAACTCATACTTTATACATTTTATATCTTAAGTACCTATTTGTAATGATTGTAGCGACCTTGTATTCTTCTGATTATTACTAAGCACTACGTCGCCATAGTTACGGCTATAAATCATAAACAAATATTAAAAGATAATAAATTCCATCGATATTGCACTAGGTTTTCATGAAATAAAAAAAAAAAAACTTAAAGATCAAGAAAATATAGATACGGAAATTTTAAAAATATAGCGCAACCTTCACGCTTCTGCCTTGATACGAAACCACAGACACATTTACTTAATTACACAATTATCCGTAGTCAAAATGGTTACAGTTTAATTACCGTTTCCTGATATTGTAAATTAAACTAAAAATAATTATACTTATATAACTTACTATTGACAACTGCTACACATTTTAAAACATTCCCTTCTTGCTTGCTCGGTAGACGAAGGCAACTAAATTAATTATTTTCAATTACGATAAGTTTAAACGCCGTCACTTATCAAACAATCACGAGATAACATAAATTTTCACTCTACGTGTACTATATAGTTTATCTTTCACCTGCAATTTACATTTACGTTGATATCCTGAACAATATTTCACACCAAATATTTTTACTTCTCTAATACGTTGGTATTATCAGAGACGCTAAGCCTTGAATTGATAACGGATCAGAAATAACCGAATTGCTTTTTTTGGTAACTGTTATAATTAACACACACAGTCGCATTGGTGAGCTCTGTGGTTCGGTTACTAATGGTACTAATCCGTGATTCATACAAACAGTGAATGAATCTTGCTGGAATTGGCTAGTACAACGTCGATTTATTTCGATAAAACCGTATTACTACTACCTATAACATTTTAGGTTCTTCATTTTAGTATATTAAATATTTAAGTTCAGAGAAATCGTTCCATTTTTGTTATCTTTTAATTAATGGAAATATCTATTTTTCGATAACATACATAAATAGGTAGGGTACTGTATTAAAACGCAAGGACGTTGCATGTGTATCTACACAATTTAAAAAGAACTATACACGATACTGACGAAATCAAATTACCTACATACTTTATTATTTAGTACTTGTAAGTAGGTACATTTTACATTGGAAAAAATAGCACGCATATTAACATTAAGAGTGGAAATTTTGCTATTAGATTTTCACATAAAATTATTAATATGTGTATTTAAAAGAAAACAACTCATAATATTATAAATAAGTAACTGATTTTAACTTTTTCTAGATATCTTTTTCATATCTGAATTGAATTTAAAATTAAAAGTGATTTCGTTTAATAAAGTTATTTTTCTATACATTAATTCGACCTTTGACGTTCGCGGGAGTTACGTTCCAGGATTCCCACGATTGCGGAAAATCCGTAGTAGAAAATCTCGCGTAAAACCGTAAATGTTAAATCCGCAAAAGGCAAACCCGCGATTGTCCAGGAACGACTGACGGTATAATTTTGTTACTGTTACCTACGAAAATTTGAAAAGCAAAGCTTAACCATTTTTTTTAAATAATTTAAAGGGACGCTTTAATAATATAGAAAACATGAAGTTTGACTAAAACTATTTGGGAATCCAAAAAAGAAATTTACACAATTATCATACATGCAATTAATCAATCGTAATCTTTTAGCATTGTAGATTATCGTTGATTTTCTTATAGAAAACCAAGGTACTTATTTGTATCATCGTTTTCTTTTTTATCTTTGTTGTTTTAATTAAAACATCTTCAAAATTTTGTCACTTCTTAAATATTATAGATATATTGTAACATGTTTTCAACAATGCTAGATATTTATAAACTAGTTACCGACGTTACCGTATATTACTAATAGTGTCACTGAACATTTGAAATGTTTTCTATTGGTTATTTTTATCTTGAAAAATCATAGTTATAGTCTACATTTTGATCTCATTTTGTTACATTCAATTTCAAAATTTATAAAATATTACAGATAGGTATTGAGTACCCACCTACGGTAAATTTATTAAGATATGCCTTGTTATGTTAGAATTGCACTTGTGCAGATTATTTATTGTATTTATAACTTTTGTTTTGTCATCGATGTAGATAAATACATATACTTATAGGTACAGTGAGACCTGTTTAAGTCTATTGACGTTAGTATTACTGGCCACATTTTAGAGGCGGTCTTGTTAGAAAAAGTGATCGAAAAAGGTTTGACTATATTTTTCTTAAAATAACAATCAGTTTTTAATGATTATGTGATTCTGAAATATCTCAGATTGTTGATTTTAGGCTTACCTATTATGTTTAACGTACGTGTGTAGCTACGCTATTTTAAAAGGCAAGTAACAGATTAAAATTTATATAAATAATGAGTATCTCGTTATTAAACATTTGCAACAATTAGATATTGATTAAAGAAACAAAGTTTGATATATGTAAGTACATATTTATTGAATTTTATATCTCTATTATTATTTTGATGTTTACATTTTAAAGATAAAGTTCTTGAAATACTTATTTAAATTTTAATACCTTAACTAACTTTTTTAATTAAAAATTAGTCTATTTTAGTCCTATTTATATCAACTTTCTATTAATTTAAAGGTAGCTACATTACGATTGGTTTTTGTTAGTAAATAAGGTAACAGCTGTGTATAATATATTCTTATATAACGACTTACTTGAGAATCATTATTATAAATCTCCTCGCACTATACTATTTAAATAGTTTCAAACACTCGTTCACGAACATAATTAAAAAACTTACTACAACATGTAAGAAAGTAACGTTGTGCAGCTAGTAATCGTAATTTTTACACTGGGTATAGTAAGTTAATGTGTATTTAATTATCAACCTGTCGCGTCGGAATTCCCAAGCTAATCGAGCCGATTCACAAAATAATATAGTTTCTGTTTCGAACTATTAAAAACACGTTCTTTATGCACGTTTTATGTCCAACGAAGACCTGCGAGAATTCGTCAGACGAATTTCTCCGAAAATTCGTAATAGGAAGAAAATGAAATTTTGATTATAATTTCGTAAAAACGCCAATCATTTACATAACAGGTTATCGATTTTAATACTGTAGTCCTTGTCTTTAATATACGGATTTAATTTACATTTTCTTAAGAAAACTACGTGTAACATTTTAAACTCAACAATTAGTCATGAAAATATGTTAATAATTTTTTCATAACAGCACAAACCACACCACAACAGAAAAAGTACGATCAGAATGTGAGAAATATGACGCTGGAATTAATATTAATTCCTACGTTATTCATTACTGATATACTTGTGTATATTTACCTAGTATTCGATTTTATATTCATTCCTTTCACTTGAAATTATTACCTCGAAATAAGTGCCAGTTTCACGAACACAAGACTTTTTAGTTATTTAGTATGACATAAGTAACCGTAATGTTAATGGGACGAATGCACCTACTAGTCATGTAGAGGAATGTGGGGCAACGTGGAACGGCCAGCGGGGCAAAGTGGAATATTAATTTAAATAATTAACTATTGGAGCAAAATTCACTATTTCGTGGGATGTTTCCTTTCTGTTTTGGAATCCGCGTTACGTGCGAATATGGCGTTACATTGTTCATTTGTGTAATAGTAGGAGAGCCGGTAACACTTTTGGTGCGTCATCGATTAATGAATAAAGACGCATTTATTCCCATGAAACATGTGTGAAATATCTACTCGAAAAAATTGCTCCCTTAAACCTGCACCGATGAGAATAAAAAGACTAATTTAGGTTAATTTTTCTTTGCGCATTTATACTTCACATGGCAATGGAGATGTGCGTTTTAATATTTCAGGGACGTATAGAACACCTCAAAATAAAACTGTAAGTTTCTACAAACTTTTTCATAGGACGCTTCTCTGCCGAGATACTCATCCAAAAAGTCAAAATATTAAAATCAATTTTTTTTTAAATAACATTTTTATTTTATATTTTTGGTATACATGCGTAATAAATAAAGATTTTTAAAATGGTGTAATAATAGGTTTTTTGAAATCATCTAAGGGGAGCCAAGGGTGCACGATCCCCTCGACAACTCCTAACCTTTCTAACCCCAAAATTTTTCAGAGGTTTAAGTTTTTACATTTTTAACTAAACCCTGAACTTGCCCTTACACTAGAAACTTGGGTGCGCGGAAGCGCGCGAAGGGAAAAGTTCAATTATCACTGTTAAAATCGGGCTGCCTCTGGCAACCGTCACATATTCGTAAACAGGATACTTTAAGCTTTTATTTCGTGCAAAGTTCGTCTCATTTCTCGATGGTGAAAAAATGCCACTACCCATAACGTAAGAGAAATAAGATTGAAAACACAACGGCAAACACGCAGGTAAAATAACATTTTCTAATTGTCGCAGTGCAGTACTTATTAAGAAAATGTTCCAAACAGATAGATAAATAAGTAGGTAAATATGTATAATGTTAAGTACCTATTTAAATACGATTTGTTTTATTATAAACTGACTAATTTTACTGTAACCTATCTAACTACTTAGTGACTGAAATGCCGAATAGTGCGCAAAAACGTAGATAACAATAAGCTCAAAGAACAAAATGAATACGTAATTTTTAGGATTATATTTGTTAAAAAAAAATTGATAAATTGTATTTATTAGCAATGAAATTTGCAGATAGCTATTTACTAAATAAACCCAGATGGCAAACTGCCGTCACAATGTCATCAATTATTGGTAATTATTCGTCGGCGACGTCGTGGACCCAATAAGTGACGTACGCACGACACTTTCACGACGAACATTTGACGTCATTAAAGAACGTCGTCGAGACGTCTTTGTTTGGTCATTCCAAAGTCCCGAATCCTTACTGGAAAAGTTAAGATAGAGACGTTTTGAAGCGTTAATTTGAAGCGTAAAATATTCGTAATTTTTTCTAACATGTTTATGTTTTAATCCAAAATTTTAACTAAAAAATATATCAATATATTTTTGAATTATGCACTATCGCATCGTTATAAATACAGCAGCATACAACTAAACAAGTAAGTAAAAAGTCCCATTTAAGGAAATTAGACGACTCAAGTAACGTACTAGATTGGTCATAATTTGACGTCGTTGGGCTGTGACATTAACCCGTCATATTGACGTTCCCATTGGTCCCCAAATGGCCAATAGTTGACGACTTTATAACGTCAGTGTGCCGCATGGGAATCTACCCAACAATAAATATTAATTATTAACAGAATAAAAAAGTAAGTGGGTACTAGTGAATGCTCGAAACATCTTATCAGATAGGCGATTAACTCTAATGTTTATGGACGAGGTCTCGATAAACGTTAACCCTGCAGTTGCGCTATTTTAACAAAGTTGTTTTTTAAGGCTATTTTATGGGTTATATTTGCCGGTTTATTTTGTCTTGGACTACTTTAAGGAGATTCCAGATAAATGTCGGTATAAATATAGATAAGTACCTACATGAGTACAATTTACACAATATTGTTTTTGATATTTTTGTGTTTGCTGAATAGAAACAATGTCCAATGTTTAATATGTAACATATTTTTTTTGCACTTAATCAAACTATTTATCTGCATTTTTAAAATAATTTTTGTAAATGTATAAAGTAATTAAAATATATACTTTATCCAAACCTATACGCAATTCACGTCATCAATAAAAGGTTACTAGATGATGACGTTTCACACAGTGCTGTCACCTCGTACCTCGTATTTTTACAGTTCTAATAGATTTTAGTTGTTTTTTATACCATCTAATATGTGCGCAAGTAAATCATCTATAGAATATGTCACTTTCCAAACTTTAAACCGAATTACAAATAAACAATCTAGTGACTTTTTATTGATGACGTGAATTGCATATAGGTTTGGATAGGCTGTAAGAAGAGTTAATTGCTCCACCCTTGAGCACTCTCGCTTACGTCTTGAAAAAAAATACTCTTGAGAATATTTATCTAGTAGGCAAATGTAATTTTTCAAAAGATATATTTTTTTCGAGAAAAATGAAAAAAAGAGTTTTGAGACGTATTACATGAAAATTCGATACCGAGGCTTGTGCCTGGTTAGATCATTAAATTTAAATTGACCATTTGACTTTAAGGACAGTTTGTTTCGGCAAAGATGCATCTTACAAGAAAATTTAATATAAAATCTTGAAAAACTGAACAACTTCAATACACCCTGTATAATGAAAATAAAGATATATAGATAAATATAGATATATAGATAAAGATATATCTACCGAATTAAAAATAGTATGCAATGACGTAAATCTGATAAATAATTAATTAAACCGGACGAGGTGGGATATGTAATAATGCACAGGATAAGATTTAGTAATATTTGTGTATAGCAGTGGTGTCGAGTTCATATATAAGCACGGGGCACGTTACGTACAGTTTTAGAGAGTTTACAAGTCGCAAATAAAAAAAATCTATTTTATATGTTTTTTTTTTAAATTTTATTTTATTATTTTAATAAATAAAATTAACTTTAAGCTTCGAGTTGCGAACCGCATTTTAGTGTCTTGCGGGCCGCGAGTGTGATACCACTGGTGCATAGTTAAGTACTTTATCTATAACAATCTGTAAGTCAAGAATCTGTTCTTACTAATATTTAATTTCAATTAAATCAATTTTTTATTTATGATAATTTTTTTTTCAGATGACCATGTACGTGAAGGAACCCATACATCCATATATTAGTGTTAAAAATACAATTGCCTTTTACTAACTCGTTAATAATTCACTAGCATCTTCAATAAAATATGTGTTTCAGTGTTATTGCGCAAGTTTATTATTTGTGTTCGTTTTCTTAATTAAATAAGTAGGTACTACATCATTTTGAATTTTTGTGTGTAAAAATTAATGTCAAATTTGAAATAATTTTCTTTATTAAAATTTTGTTTTATTGTTGAAAAAGTAAAAAAAACAAATGAAAAACCAACTCATACTCGTCTGAAGATGAAATTTCCATTATCGAACCCAATTGACCCAAAGTTGAAAAGCCATAACTTGTTAAATAATTGACTAAATCGAACTCATGTTAACTCCCGAAAATTATAGTAAACGTCGTCAATTTTAAATAAATTATAAAAAACATTATATAGGTATTAACGTTAACTTAAAATGAATAAACAAATAATACCAGATAAAACTAAACCTATATAACGTGAGAACTAAAAGATAAGTGATTAATGGGCCCCTGATAGAGAATTTTCTACGCTGTTATTTCTTTATTACGTTTAATTTGAAGGTAATTTGGTTATGTTTTGTTAAATATTACTCCTGTATAGATATCTACATATTTTAAACAATATGTATATAAATTTACTGAATTAGTAAAAAAATTAAGATTAAGTTTGTATTTTGCAACTAATCACTTTACTGCTTTATTAAAATTATTTAGCTATAGATATTTATATTAATTAAATATATAAAATAATTTTTTTCTTAAATATTATTATGTTATATGAGAAACGAATTTCGTTAAGAACGTGCGCATGACAGTTTCTTTGTACAGATGTCCAATTGTTATGATATATGGTGTTTTTTTTTATTATAAAATATTATTGTAAAACCAATTAAATGCATATACATTTATATATATTTTATATGATTAATATTTTATTATAGAGAATGGAAAATAAGATTGCGGAAAATAAGAAAATAAGATTAAAATTCGAAATTAATATAGAGGCAAATAGAGTTTTCTTTGAATGTTGTTTAACGGTTCATGAAAAGCTATGAATTCTTAAGTAAATATATGCATATAAACTTGTTCCTTTAAATATTTGCGTAATCAATGTTTCCTTATGGTTATGATTTTCTCCATATAGGTACATATGTACATATATTTGCATAAGAGCTTAATTTTAATAATAAGGAACTGCTTGACAGCCAGATCGTCTACTTATTTTATATATTGCCGACTGTGCGAATTAAATTAAAGGTACCTACACGTTCAATTATTTACATAGCGTACTTTTTATAGATTATCATAAACGCGAAATTCAGAAATTTTGTTTCGGCACAATGCGATGATATTATAAATCCCTACTTCGAGAAAGTAATTTAACTTTCAGCGTATCTCCTCTATATGTATACCTACAATAAATTTTAACAGTGAAATAATACTTTTGTAACAATTTATACGACTGTTTTTTAAAAATTTGTAATTTAAGTGCGGACTTATTATTTTAATAAAGCATCAATCTGAAATAAAAGTAGATATTTAGGCAATCAACGCAAGCGTGATCATTTAAATACAACAAATCGAATTACTTAATTAGTTTTTCGAAGTATTGTATAAAGTTAGTGTTACGAAATTTACTTCATTAATAAAAATGTTTAAGTAGATACAAAAAATGTAATTGATAAAGAAGAATTGATGAAGCAACTAGTACGGCTTTCTTTGTCGTATGACTTAAAAAAAGTCGTCGAAAAGAGTTATTGTGAATACCTACTGTTAAATAATTGTACGAATTATATCTATCAATAATAAATAGTTTTTAGTTATGTTACCTATGGAAACTTTACATAATATGAAATAATAAACATTGCAGAAGAACGCATGCGTTTGCAGTACCCGGGCTTCGAGCCAAAGTTCAGTCCTGCCAGCGTCGTTGATATTATAGGACGCGTCGCGACGCCGGTAGCTTTTGCTAATTTATTAAATAACACTGTATTGTAAAGTAACTGATCTTCTCATAATTTTATTGACTGCATATAAGAGTAACTCAATGTCAATGTAAGTAAAAGTAAATAAGTTAACTGCCCAATTTAGTCGTTAATCGACGATTTTAATTATTATCTACTGGTATCAATTTAAAAAGAAAATTCTAAGATTTATAACCAATGATAAAATTGAAGTAATCTAATAGATATATGTGTTTATGAGTTGTTTTTTTTTTAAATGAAACCTGCAATTTTAAAAATCAACATGTTGAAATACACAAAAAACAAATATTCTCCACTATACATTTGAATCGAATTTCAACATTTACGAAACAGAAATGCGATAAGAGGTTAAATATTCCACGAACATTTTTAAAAGTTCTGCCAAGTCAATCGAAAGTTCCACAATTATAAATAATATATGTATTAATAAATTATAAGTAACTTTTACACTTTGGAAAAGTCTTGCTTAACGTATGCCTACATGAAAAGTTAACCGTTTTTTTTTGCAAACTAAAAGTATGGAATCGGAAAACTAGAATTTTTTAGTTTTACTATAGAAGTAACTCGAAATCTACGGATAGGTAGATAATAATTAGAGGATTGAGCGTGAGAAACTTTGTTTTATTTAAGATTAACTAATGTAATAGGAAATAAACGGATTATTGCAATTTATTTGCATTGGTTTAGTAAATACTATTACCGGATAGCGACTTATTTATTAATAATTATCTGTTAGTTTAAGGGCCGATCTCTTCGTCTTCCGTTTAATTTATTTGATAGGTATTTACCATAGAAATAATTGTTATAACAAACATTGCCATGGTAAAAATTTGTCAAGTAAATTTATTGAGAGATGAAAAAGCCGGCCCTAAATACAATGTTTTTTAAATATTGTGACCTAGCGCCGCATTGAACACGACGCGATGCGACGCATCGTTGCGCTACTTGCCCGTCGTAATTACGGTGCCGGTGTGGTATAGGTACTACTTGAATTCCATACACGGTACATAGGGACATAATTTGCCTACCTATGTTTATATAAAATTAACTTGCAAACAATGCTTAAACCTATTAACCTTAAACCCATTTAACAATAATTATTTAATACATGTACTTTACAGAATCACGTTTAATAGTTATACTACTTATACAATTTTTATTTGAAATATTGAAATCAAATTGTTTAAAAGTGTAATTCGAAATCTTCCAGAATACTTTTTTGCGGGAATATAGCAATTAAAATATTTTAACGTTTTTTTTTTTAAATATTAATATCACTACGCTTAAAATTAATTCTAGGTAGACGAAGTAGTATTAAAGTAACGTTTTCTATACAAATACACTCTTAAATCGACAGAGGACAAAAATATATACTTTCTAAATTTAAAAAAAACGGAAATTTCGAATATTGACTGCAATTACCTACCTATTCGCCGTATAATTACTTTAATATCGCTACTTAGAAATTTTCCAATTTTAGTCATTATTATTTTTAAGATGAATGTAATATAATACTAGCATATTTTCTTTAGAGTTGATATATAATTAAACTTTTTACTTCAATACCTATTTTTAAGACTGTACCACCAAGTCAAATAATTAACGGTGCTCCGAATAATAATAATAAATGACTTATCTTAAATACTAACGGGTGTCCAAGAAGTCTTTCGGTCTTGTTTAGCATGTCTTGGTTTAAGGGCCGATTTTTCCACCTCTCGATAAATTTATCTAACAAGTACTAACGTCAATTTATCGGGATTTGGAAAGATCGGCTCCTAAGTAATTTTATCACTATGCCACGACAAGAAATAATTTATGACAATACGGTTTAAATTAACAATAAGCATGCCAATCCACAGCCGATCAAGAACGAACGATTTTTTGGACGCCCGTTATTAAATCTAACTGTAAGGTACGTCGATATGTTTATAATATTTCTTTATGTTGAAAAATTAGCATATAAAGTAATTTAATATATGTACTTATTGTTCGTAACTGTCTTCATTAAATGTTAGATTTTTGCACGATAAACACCGTTTGAAAAAATAAATTGATTTTAATTCGCAAGAAACTTTTAAATTCACTATCACTATAGATAAGAAAATTAGTTGGTTTACACTTTGGATTTTGAATTTCAAAAGTCACGTATGCTAGCATAGATTTTAAAGGGGCATTTAATTAATGTTTTAATTTAACAATTTACAAATTGCATAAAGAAATTAGAATTAGAATAAAGTAACAGGGCAACATTAATGTCAATTTTGGAAAAATTGCGATTCGAAATTGCACATACATCAAATTACTATCCATTAAATCATTAATTATGGATCATATGAAGCGCTAGTTCATATAAGTTATAGCTGATAAGTTACGGAAGTCTATCGATTACATTTCGGTTACACAACAAACGGACATAAGTAGTTATTAAAATTTAAATAAATTTCCGCCAATAGATCTACAATTTTTATATATCTAATTAGAACATAATTAATATTAATCCGACCAGGGTTCTAAAACCAACAAATAATACTATGCATTTATTTCTTTTGTTACGCAATTATCCATTATCGAATAATAATGCAATTTAACACTAATTGCGAGATTTTAAACCCATCTATTGAACTTTGTAATGAACAATTAGTCGAAATTTTATAGCCCAATTATTATTCTTAACTATATTGACTTCATAAAAATGTTGACCTTTAGAGAAATATTAATAAAATGTTGTACATGATTAGCTATTATTTATGTACTTAATTCAAAGTTCAGTAACCCCGAGGGACTAATTAATTAATGTTTTAATCGAATAGTTCCTTTAAGAATATTATCCCTTAAAACAATATTATCCGCGCAAATTCTATTTTAATAACACTAATCTAAAGTAGGAAAGGAAAATTACTCTGTTCTTTGCGAACAAGCTTTACGAGACGTCTTGTAAGTAATAAGAAATGGAGAACTTAAGCCTTGAATTATAGCTTGACGTTGCAAGCACTGAATAGAAAAACTGACGATTTATCTCCGCAAAATATTTTTGTAATGATTAGGGAGCAGGTTTAATCTAAATTTTATTTGTTACGTTTGCTTAATATCGAGCAATGTAACACAATAATTATATAACGTTCTGAAAATTTGAAAACGACCGGGAGTTTAATTGTTTTTTTTTAATTTCGCGTCTAACCGAAAACTCCTTAAGATTCGTAAAGTAAATTGCCTAATTTTAAATTAACGATAAGTAGGTATACTGAAAAACTAATTCATAAAGCTGTTATCTATCTGAGTGTATTTCGAAATTACCTTTGGCACTCTTTCAATTTTTCGATATTAAACAACCGATTTTCCACACTGTTGGGAACGAAATGTAACGAAACTATGGATGGATTATCAAGCTGTTTTGAAAAGATTGCTACACTTAAATACATTAAGTTCTGGATACGTATACACGTATCTATAAAAAAGAATATGGGCGACATATAATTTTATATTTTAACTACCTTTACTAAAATATTTTTAATTGTCATACCTACTGAATTCAAATTAAAGTAATTGGTAAATAGTGCATCGACTGTCAGTTATTGCATAAACAAAATTTATACTGTACAATAATCATATTTTTCATTAATAAGTAAATTAATTGAAATAAATGAACTCTGCGAACACTGTGAATAAACCAGGAATAATATTTCATAGTCATTCATAATTTGTGTTATGTTAACGGTTGGAATTACCTACGTAAAATTGTTTTTTTTATGCAAGTAGTTTCTTAGGACCGATCTTTCCATCTTTTGATACATTTATCTGACAGATATTTACCATGAAAACAATTGTTCGAACAAACGTTTCTATGGTAAATATCTGTCAGATAAATTTGCCAAGAGATGGAAAGATCGACCCTTAGAATTAGAGTCGATCTTTCCATCTCCTGATAAATTTATCTGACAGATATTTATTTGGATTAAACTGTTTTGTAAAACGTAGTGTTATGACTCGTGATATCAAAATAAAAAGCACACACGCTTATCAAAGTTTGGTTTTATTGGTATGTTGGTAAACGTAGGAGGTGATTTTTGTTAGATTATTAATTATAATACAATAGTTTCTCGGCGAGTTCATTTTTTCTAATAATAAGATTCGAGTTCACATTAAGAATGTCTAACGATACATGAATGTTACGGTTTATTCATCATTTTATCATACCTACTTCTTCTTATTGTTAGATTAAAAGCGTCTCATGAATAATTAATGATTGGTAGAAAGAATTAATTAAAGTAAAGGCTTTTCATATTAAATAACTTTTAAAATTCAACGAAATAAATAGGTACCTACTATATACGATAGTACTTTGCATTTGAAAACTTTATCGTAAGATATTAATTAAGGATGTTAAAAATAATGGCGATCTTTCTTACTATTTCACATCTAGTCAAGGAAAAATATTTGAAAAATTGCAAACTAATTTAAAATTAACTTTAATAAAACACGGATACACTTAGGCGTCATTAAAAATTCTACCTAATGAGAAAATTATTTTCCAGTAACTCATTTTTAATGTGAACCTTATGCTTATTCGGAGAACAATGAAAAATGCAACGCGATACGCATGAAAGGAAAGTGGGTAACGTTTTCGAACTCGATGTCCTTTGATTTCATAAAATTATTAGGTATCGCTTGTCCTATTATACGAAATGAGTAGTAGCGCACTAGATTTATTTGATTGTACTTATACGTGTACTTACATTGTAATACAAATTACGAATAATGATCACTATTGTTATACATACGTTATTGTATATCTACAGAAATATCGGTTTTATAAAACAAAAACAATATAGCTACCACCATAATACAAATTATAGGTCTCATACGTTATATAAGTACGTTAGAACCTATCGTTAACCTAATTTTGAGCTAACCAGTTACGGTGTTTTTCACAAACTTTTTCGTTCGATAAAAACAAGTTTGCTTTTTGCATCGCAACGCAAAATGCGTCCACACAAATGTGTTCAAATACAAATAATACAAACTTTGATTTTATCAGTGCAATTCTTTCAGCATTCTCAACCGATACTCGAATATAGTTCTATTTTTTTTTTAGTCCCACTTAAGCGTCATTTTGAAGTTTACAAATAATACAAAATCGGTCTTTTGAATTATTAATATGTTTTATTAAGTACAGTATAGGTAATTTTTTTAAATTATTTTGTATCTATTAATGTTAATGTGCGACAGCAATCGTGTCTACTCTTTTGCCCAATTTGGTAAATGAATAACCGGCTGTTAAATTAACTAGTTCTTAAATACTTTTAAATAAATTGGTCTGAACATAAAAAAATAATCATTTACTTAGCTAAAACTTATTATTAAGATATACGTATCTAGGAATTTCCTTTATAAAATCGTGCTTACGTAGACAAAATGAACTAACAGATTTTACAGAAACCGACTTCTTATCAAATTGATCGAGGATTGATGAGCTAAATGTTTTTGACATTTTAGAAGAAGCGTTCGCTCTGCATCGCATATTTTTATTTTGAACACAATACATTTTACGTAGGTATCGCTTTGAGCACCCTTCATTCGTACTGACAACAATACTGTACTAAGGGCGGATAAAGCATCAAATAATAAGACTTTTACATTTCAGACTCATGAAGAGTCGAGCCCGTATTTCATTTTTATTCTGGAAAATGTGGGACTATCGTGAAATGTAACGATATTAATTGTCAGAGTGGCTTATTATGTACCGTAAATAAACAGTCGCTTAAATTACGCGAGACTGTTTAATACTCTGTTTGAGACTTTAATTAGAGAATTTGGCAAGCTTATCATAAATATGGCCTTAAGCACTATCCCATGTATGTACCTAAGTATAAAATTTCGTTAGAAAATTCACAATGAGATTATGGTTCGATACGTTATTAAACGGTGTGTTGCTAATACCTAATTATCGTGGAAATTAGCTTTTGAAAATTTAACGCCAACGCGGCGTTGTCAATTATATTGCTACCTACTTGCGAGGATTCTAACATTACTCTATAATACCTAATTAGTTACTTTAGGTACTATATAAATAAGACATTATGTACTAGTGATATTCATAATAAAATTAGAGCGCGACCTCGAATATAATACCTACTCTATAGGTCAGAATATTATATAATACGTATATAGTACCTACATAAATACCTATACGTACCGTAAATTTACTTCATAACCACAAAATACTAAATGATAATGGTTAATAAATTAGGTCAAGATGTTTTAAAAATCGTGTATAGTAGTTATCTATAGATATTACATAATTTAATTTAATTTTATACATAGGTAATTTCTTTTATGAAAAGCAATTATAAAATCATAAAGTATTTAAAATTTGAAATTTAAGCTGTTTAATCAATACGATATTAATTGAAGGTAAAACAGAAATGTTTATTTTATTTTTTTTTAAAGGGATTTTTCGAATAATTATGCATTAAGACAAAATTTTAGACCGTGTCGTACGTGTGCAGGTAAATAATCATCGGTAGAATATGCCACGTACAAAACTGTAAACTGAATATTATAAATATACAACTTAGTAATTTTTATTAATGACGTGCATTGGAAGCTATCTTGAATAACTTGATGGGTATATTTAAAATTTTTACAGAAAGTACCTATACAGAAATTTAAATTCAAAATAAAAGTAACATTATTTGAAGGTTTTGAAGAAGTTTGCTATTTTTATAAATAAAACTTTTCGTTTTTGATGTAATTATTAATTATAAAACTGCCTTTTACATAGGTATCTATTAATTTTACATTTAGGTACTTAGGTAATTTTTCTTTAATGCCAACGATAATTCGATTTTTTACTTTATATAATTAATTTTATTTGTTTTCTTTCTCTTTAAGTATTATTATATTAAATATTGGTTGAACATTTTGGTTTAACTTTATTTAGTACAGTTTATACTATGTTTGAGAACACACAGACACGTATCTTTATATTAGATGTTTGATGTCACAAATTACTGTCATTTTAGCTTAGCTTGTTGTGTAAACATCACACAACTACAGATGGTAGTTCAGATGGTACAGCGCTCTCATCTAGCCGTAGAAAATTTAAATTTCATGGTGGTTTGAACAAATAGCGATTGGTATACCCGCCTATTACCTACGAAAGTTGTGCAAATTAAAATTCCAAATGAACAATGAGTTGTGAAAATCTAAAAAATAATAATAAATAAATGATAACGGATAACAGGACAAAATAATTATCAAGTGATTTGGAAGTTTTTCCATTATTTAAAATTCGTCAATAGCCATCAAGGATAAAAGAGAATGTGATAAAGTCAAAGCAAGTTTTGTAAGTAGACGTTACCCGCTTATTGTTATATCTACATACCATGTTAATTTATATTTTGTAAAATTAAAATTAATTTTAAGAAGTGTCCCTTTGGCCTGTGATAAATGTTTTCGTATAATTTATGCAATAGGTAATCTGGTTTTCTAAATGTACACAATTTCTATAAAATTTTACTGAAATTTCGTTTTAGACTGTTAGATGAATCCTTAATTTATTTATCATGTCATTTTTGCTGCCTTCTATTTACTTTCATAATAAAACCGTTCCGTTCAAAACAAATTATCCATATTATATTTGTGTTTTTGCGATAACAATTTTTTCCGGCAATGAGAAACGTTTGAAAAACCGAGAAAATGAGTTTATCGTTTATATTTCACGTGGTATCATAGTAGTGACATCAAAATAATAATATCTTAAGTCTATTAAAAACAGCTAATATAAATACATCTTACATTATTAGTGTTCAAATATGACATCATAAAATATTGATGACGTTTATTAAGTTGTAAATTACATAAACCATACTTGGTTTTAACGATTAATTTATACAATACCTAAATGATTTTGTTGTTATTATTAAACTGATCAGAAAAAAATCTAAATGAAAACTAAATAAATGAAGGGAAAAAACATTTTTATAATTAAACATGGGTTTTTTTTTCGATCATATTTCACGGTAGATCTGATTTTAAAAAAAGCCAAATAAATACGTATCGATATTTAATTATGTACTTGCGAATATTTATTAAGCTATGAATTTTTGCAAAATAACAAATGCAGCATCGAATTAGGAAGTCATAAAGTACACACTTTCATTTGCTCTGCGTAAAGTGCACATCTTTCTTTATTTAATTGCCTTTGCGACAGTTGTAATTTCCGAGATCTCGGCACTAAAACTTAAAATATTAACTAAAAGAATAGAACAAAGAGAAAAATTTATTCAATATTTACGTTTATTGTGTCAAATGTTGCTGCAATAGCAGCAGAATGTTGAATAGCAGCAATAAAAGCTATAAGTATTTAAAAATAACGCTTTAACAAAAGTAAGTAAGTATCTAATAATTTTCGAGACTGACAATGATTAAGATTGATTGATAAATAAGAGAACGAGCTAAATTTTACATTTGTACTAATAAGAAATCGTGTCATTTTTCTGTAGGTATGAAGTTAGCAGCATCTAGGTTTTACACCCTTTGTGTTTGGTTAACTATTAAAAATAAGTTGTTTTTTTTCTAAAATTTAAAATACATTTTTATTAAGTATCATTCAAAACGTTTCGTATATTTTGTAATCAAACAAGCCGACTTTTTCTAGTTAAAACTTCAAAGCCGTCGTTTTGCGCTTTCAACTTATTCAAGTGATTTCTACCCTCAAAAGCTTAAACATTGCATTTTATTGGATTTAGAAAATGTTTTCTTTTATTTTGACAATTGATTTTTGTGTTGAAAAGAAATTGCATTAACAATTTTTCTTTTTGACGAAATTTTAAAATTTCCTAATAAGTATATATACATGTTTTTTTAAATCAATTATTTTGATAGTGTACGTATCTACGGTTTTAATTGAAACTAGAGGTACATACCTGCAAAAATTATTTTTTAAAAAACACGTCTATCTTTAAATATCAAAAAATTAACACTTTCGGCGGCGATAATAAATGTTTTTGATCATTTGATCTTTTTTTTTTAATCATTCATTTAAATGCTAAAGTGTAATATTTTACAAGAGTTTACTGATGAGATTATCGACTTATTATCTTTTTTCACTTATTATTTAACACTTGAAAGACGGCTAATGAACGATAACTAAAAATATTCGTTATTTTAAAAGTAAACTACAAAGCTGAAATTTTGCTTAAAAATACAATGTAGATGTACTTAATAATTAGTTGTTTTATTAACGTAACAATTAATAATGTCTCATTTAAATTTCTCTGTCCCTCGTTGTTCTTAATCAACACCATAATTAGAATTTAGGAGTTTAATTTTCAGTATTAAACGATATTATCACATTGTTCCAATTAAGATTTTCCATTATTAGCCTGTTCAATTTATGTTAGATATTTACTTTATGTCGACCTAATGTAATAATACCTACAATGTACAATACCTTGAATGTCATACAGGATAAAAACTAAACAAAATAACACACTTTTAATTGCAGTTAATCTATCTATTATATTTTAATTTGCATACCTAAGATGTATCGCGCAGAAAGTTTTAATTTCAACTAAAATTGGATTTTGTTCAAGTTAATTCAGAACTCGTACTGCTCGTTGCTTTAAGAGACGTTTGTCAGTAGTTCTCTTTTTTCAGCCTAATTTGTAGTGGCGTCGACTAGTCTCCGTAGAAAAAGATTTACAGTTGTTCTCGAATCTCGCAAATTTATCCGAGATTACAATACTTACACATATTATATTTATTTGAAATACAAATCGTTGGTATATTAGAAGTAAACAACATTTACCTATATTAAACGTTAGTGGCAATCTTTAACATTATTTAGTCGCTTTTAAAATGGAGTTTGAAATCGTTTTTCTATAAGTAAATAATAATACAATTAATAGTTTTCTTGACACTTAATTTTGTTCAATTTCAAGGACCTCAAACATCATTCAAATATGTTTTTCAATAAAAATAGGTCCCTAATATTAAGACGGCCTTGAACTATTACTTGTTGTTCAAAGGCTTTTATTTCTATTTCTCGTTTTATTTTAATATTAAATGATGTATTGCGTTAGGTATTAAGTAGGTGTACCTTTATCCCATTTATTCAGTCTCTATATAGCATATATGTACATACATACATACAAAAATGATATTTTTATTTTTATTTTATTTACCAAATTTAAAAACATTCACGATATGGGAGCAGCTGCGTTTTTGCTAACCAATATTTATTTATTTTGAAAAATGCGTGTTTTTTATCAACATTCAAATCTTATATCAGGGGTAAAAATAAATATTTTTTTCAAGAAGATAACGTTCGTGTAGTTTTCGATATGTTTTACACTGCGTACACCACTTATGGCCTTTCACACCAACACTGATTAAATATTTAGTCATGTTTATGATTTTTTTCACCAGAAATGATTGTTTCCGTACATATTATATATTTCATATATTTTCAAGCGTTAAATTATTAGGTCATTGCATTGTTAATTTAAATAGGTACAGCTTTTGTATTAATCGTCTGAGGATTACGATGCATCTTGATTGCCGAAGATTGTTTCTCTTCAAATACTAGTAAGGGTGGTTGCTGCTTTTTCTTAATTGCTTAATTCGTAATTGCGAAAACGCGCGTAAGATAAAATTTCGTTCGCGAAATTGGACCGTCGAATGTTTGAGAGGAACCCTAACCAAGACCCTAACCGAGTCCCTATCCAAGAGCCTAACCAAGCTCGATTTTCAGAGAATTTATGTTAGAGCTTAAAGATCAATGTATTTACACCTTATAAATACATGGAGAATTAGTCGACAAAGAAATATTCTACCTTTCCTCGTCGTATTAATCCTTTTTGTTTGTAATCCTTTTAGAGAACACAACACAACACAAACCACAACACTAGCGCACTCATACGCAAAAAGGCTTTATAAACCAACATACGACGCCGTAATTTAAAATTTGAACTACTGAAACAATCACTACCGCTCTGTACCACTAACGCGAATGATTTGAAGCGGTTTTGCTAGAATTCTATATATAAATGCATTCGAGCTTATACGTGGATGATAGGAAATCCTGCTTTTGTTTTAAAAACATTCAATTCTTTGTTTGCACTTCGATAAGATATGAAAGTAGGTGGTGCACATGTATTATTAGTTGTTTTGTCAGTGTATCGGTCGTATAAAAATGGATTAAACTTTTATTTGGTTCATGATTTGTAATAGGGAAATTTTCAATGTTGAGGGGCAAACGAATAGTTTTTAAATTAAAAATAGAGTAAATTTATAATTCTGCGATATAAAGGCAGTAGATAGTGATTATCCAGATAATTTTAAACTTGTAAGTATTAGCGAATTTTTATACAAAATAAAGCTATTACAGTGTATCTGATGACGGGACCCAGACGTGTCCTTTTGGCTTTTCTTCGACCCCTAGATCACGAAAATTAGGTCATTCATTTTGAGTCGGTCATTTATATATATATATATATATATATATATATATATATATATATATATATATATATATATACATATATATATACATATATATATAATATATATATATACATATATATATACATATATATATACATATATATATACATATATATACATATATATATACATATATATATACATATATATATACATATATATATACATATATATATATACATATATACATTTCTTGTGGATGCGATTCTGGTCGCAATGTTGATCGTAGGAGGCTAAAATTTGGTCAGCGTATTGTCTTGAAAACATTCTATTCTATTCTATTGAAAACAAAGGACGAGTTCGTTAACCAGCCAAATCGACTCACCCGTTTCAAAATGGCGGCTGTTCAAAAAAAAATTAAAAATTCTAATCTCCATTATTACTCATCGAATTGGTAATATGAAATATGTTTTGGAATCGGCATAAAATTCTCTACCGATCATGATTGCGAGATAAATTCCTTGATATTGACATAATTCACCACTTCTATATTTACTTATCTGTACCAAAAATTTTCAATTATTTTAGCGGTGTCATTATTTATTCTTGCCACTATTTATATTGTATTGCGTTGCTTTGAAATTTTTAGAAAAATTATTTATATTAAATAATTTAATTATACTATAGTGGGTAAGTAGGTAATCAGGTAAGTAAATATTTTAATTGTAAGAATAAATAAATATATGAATACTAATTTATTATATCTTATATTTTGAAGTATATTCGTTGTTTTATTAAAGAATTTCATAAAACTGTCATTTGCTCGAATATAACGCGGATATATTGTGGGAGAAAACGTCGACACGATGATTGATTACTAATACAATTACGAAAAACTGAATACAAAGTTAATATCTAATCTAAAACAACATGCACGTCCAACTACGGAACGTGAACGTGGTGAATCGCCATTTTTTTCTTCTTCACAATAAAAAGTTGATTGTACTTATATATTATATGAACCTATACAATTTATAAATGATTCAAAAGTTAATCATTAACATTTTAAAACTAAAGAAATTATAAGATAAATTCCCTTATAAGTAAAGTGAAAAAAATGATGCTGACGCTAATGCGAACATAACCAAAACTTTAAACAAAGTTTCAGCTTCTAAAAAGTCTCTTTAACCTGACTATTACTAGCTTTTCTTTCCTAAATAATTATTTTAATAACAACGAGGTATAATAACTTTCCACCAAAAAATGCTGTAGTCAGTGTTTTCTAAAAACTAATATTTTAAAATATGCGATCACGTATATTAAAAATCATTATAGAACACATATAGGAAATAATATTTATCGCATTTACAAAATAATGAACGTTTAATTGTTAGATATCGTTATTAATCGATACTAATAATTAGATTTACAGTAATACATTACGATTTAATAAAATTAATGGTGTAATATGTTTAATATATTTTTGATTATGCAAAATTTGAAATTAAACATTCATTTATTAAGGAGACAAAATTATTAATATTAATTAATTATAGGAAACAATAGACAAAATTATTAATTTATAAAACTAATAGCTCATTATTTAGTTATGCAATATATAACACCCATTATACGTAGATAATTATTTCTAATTGTACTAATAAACAGCCCGAATGATAGTTAAGATATTCTTCCAAATTAACATTATTGTTAAACGTAGACAGTAAAAATATTAAAACAGAAATAAAGCTGTTTGTGTACCTGCTTATTCTCATTATTTTAAAACTGTTTTCAATTATATTGTACAATGCCGTTTCAATCTTTCAGTTTGGACGACGACAATGTTTTTAATGGTGAAATATATACTGTATATTTTCCAATAGTTGCACATTTATTTTATGTAAAATAAAATGTAATTTCGTTTGAAATTATATCATGATATTACTAAATTGTGCTATGTATTTTTTTTTTAATACAAACAATAAGTAGGTAATATTACACGTGTTAAGTTTTAAAATTATATCTACAACTTTCATGAACAGAGTTCGATCAAATGTTTATTATTTTGATATTGTTTAACAAAAATACGTTTTATGACATACCGTTTTATCCTCACCGTCTGTTTCGCATGTAATTCGTGCACTTACCTAAAAATAAATAAATAATAATATTAGTATCTAGATAAACAATTAAATTTTATTTTATAGTAAATTAATAAATTAATTAAATTTTCAATGATTATTATGTAAAGTAAATGATAAATGTACTACCGCTCGCGAAACTTACACTTATATTTGACACAAAAGTTTGTAAAAATTTACAGAATAAACTGTAGATTGTTTTACATTTTATTATTGGCCAATGGATTTTATTGATTGTAAATAACCTTCCTGGTGTACCGGTATCATTGTCGATTGCGTTGAAATAGTGATTGGCTTGCCGCGTGGCACTTTTATAAATAAACAACCCTCGTTATTGTTCTTGACGCGCAAAGTTTTAAAAATGTACTCAACGAAGTCTACTGAAAAACTCTTGGTACATGGATGATTTGTGCACAGTAAATCTTCATAAAGTGCTAGTAAATATTTAGAAAACTTGGTTTTCGTAACCCTTATTTAAATAAAAGTTCAAATAACGGCATTAGCCAATTAAATAATTTTTAAAATAATTTTGCAGCATTTTTATATTCTCTACATCTTGATACAATATAAAATCATTTAATAACATAATAAAACTCTTGTTCTAATCAATTTTCTTTAAGCATTTGTATTTATATGATCGTTTTGCGAATTTTAATAGGTGTCCATACTTCCGTGAACGGTAGTGTACACGCAAGTACCTATTTAGAGTTTTATTATTTATTATTTGCATGAATACTACTCTTCGAATGACAATAGTAATGATTATACAACGGAAAAAGTTTTTGATTTATTTTTGTTGTTTGCAAATTTATAATTCACTACTTACTAAAACACTACTTACTTAGGAGTTTTTATTTTCTAAAATTCAATCCGACTTTTATGTTGCATTAAACTTTTGTTTATGAGAAACTCGCAAAATAAGGAAATTTACAAATTCACGCAAATCACATGTTTAGGTATTTTATGTAATAGCTTCATTTAGTTTTGTTAAAAATTATCTACGTCTTTTGAAAGCTTTTAATTTAAATGTTCTACTCTTCAATTTTATCATAATCACGTAGATAGGTAGGTATAAAATAATAAAATGGAATTATTTATAAAGTTCTACTTTATATTGTGTAAGTACCTATTTACTTTTTTGATCGCTTTCAAACTAATGGATAAACCAATGAATTTTTAATATACACAACGACTTTAATGTACAACGGTAAACAAACATTATTACCGAAATTGTATAAGAACACTTATAGGTATATTCGGTATGTTTACATGAGCATTTCAGTTAAGTTAAAGGAAAATATTGATATCGTAAATAAAGTTATTAGTTTAAGAAAAAGTTAGCGTTGCTAACAATATAATTACATGCATGTATCAATGGGAAAATCTATTTTGTTAGTATTCTCCCGTTGGGGAATATACACAGGGTCTCGTTGTCAGACTTCACTTCCCAGACCTATATCTCGATCATTTTTGATAATTGCTCTATCGAACACTATATATTCGTAAATAATATGAAATTCTTTACAAGTTAGTGGTAAATTAACCTTTTTTTCCTTAAATACCACCATATGTATTTTTTTAACTATTCTGTTAGAGCTTGTACAAGTATGTTTACCATGGAAATAACTCATTTCTGTAATTTGTATCTAATCGACGATGAAAACAGTATTAAACAGTAATATAATATAATAAAACAGTATTTGTTGGAAATTTTCAGATGTAAAACCCATATTAGTTTACAGGATTAAAAAGGAATTAAAAAGCTCTATCGGAATAGTTAAGAAATACCTATGGTGCTATTTAAGAAGAAAAAGTTGAATACTGCATCTCTGTTCTTTAAAGAGACATCGTTCATAATTTACGATTAACTTGTAAATAATTTCATATCATTTACGAATATACAGGGTTCGATGGGGCAATTCTCAAAAATAATCGACATATAAGCCTGGGGAGTGAAGTCCGAGACACTCTGTATACCTATATAGATCTATTATTTTAAATTACATATAAGCATACTACTTACTTCAACAATAATTCAACAAATTATCAATATTTACATTAATGTTTATCGTGTTCTTTGTGTTATAATTATTATATTTCAAAATAAATAAAAATATTAATTAAATAAGTAACTAGTAGTTGTCAATTACTTTTTTACGAACATTAATTAACAGAATATTCATAAATATTTCTATTACTGAAATTTACTACAGTGTTTCGTAGGTAAATATTATTTTGTAAATTTTCATCTTGTTGCAGATATTTCGTGTCAAATAATTTAATGGAGTGGGATATTCGTATAACTACATAACACCGAAGCAAAATATTACGTTAATAGCAATAATATTTACGATAGTACAAGATATGAGTATTAAAAATAAATTAGATCTACAAATTGCTATCCAACAGTACCAATAACTGCCAAAGCATGGTGATACATTGCATCGGATGCTGAAAATTACATTCTACAAGTGGACAATGGCACAATATAGAAAGAAAGAATTCCACACTGCTCTTTGATTAAATGAGTGATAATAAAAACCGATTTTTATAAAAAAAAATGGAGCAGGATAACTTTGACGATGAGGTAGGTTTATGTTTTCAGTTTATTATTTTAATAATGTATAATTGTCTACCCAGAGGTCGTTCAAATTTTATTGCTCGTACAATCGTACAAATTTTATTAAATATTTTGATTTCCTGAAGATTTGATTGAGATTTGTTTACATTATCTCGTGCATTTAAAGATGTAAATAAAAAATATATAAATTAAATATGTATAACGAACATCTAGAGATGAAAAATATTTAATAAAATGTGTACGACGCCATCAACAAAAAAATTGTTAATTTTATTACCTTTGCGACGATGTTTGCTTAATATTTTCAGGACTTAAATAGGTGTACTTATGAATTGAAAATTGTAAATATTTATCGAAATATGACATTGACTAGAATTTCAGTCAAAAATTCGGTGAAAAACCTACACATAATATAATCAAATCGATAGTGGTTATCCGTGTTGAAATATCTGTTTATTATACATAATACGCATAAATGTAAATTAGGACTTGAAAAAGTATAATAAATAAGACGTATCATAAGATGTATGTTTAATTTAAATATATTTTCAATATTCATAGAGAAAATAAAAGATGAAATAATAACTCTGTAGTGTATTCTAAAACAAAATTAGAAGGAAAAGTAAAAAATCTTTATATGTACCTATGGCCTATCCAAACCTATATGCAATTTACGTCATCAACAAAAAGTTACTAGATTGTTTATTTGTAATTCGGTTTAAAGTTTGGAAAATGACATATTCTGTAGATTATTTACCTGTGCAAATATTAGATGGCATAAAGAAAGACTACAATTTATTAAAACTGTCAAAATACGAGGTACGAGGTGACAGCACTGCGTGAAACGTCATCATCTAGTAACCTTGTATTGATGACGTGTCGCATATAGTTGAACCATTTTTTTAATACGTTAAGGTTAACTTGCATAATTCATTAATTTAAAAAACAATACATTTTATAACATTTAAATATGGATTGCCTACTATTTTTTAAAATTTATTATTTACTTGTTTATTTATTAAAAATAACAGGTTGTTAAAAACCATCCACAATTTAAAGGGAACAATTAGCTACCTACGTATTTAACCAATATCCGAATTCTATTCGGGAAATTTAAATGTACAGTTTGTTTTGTAAGAGTTTTCGATAAACTATAACCTAATAAACTGTATAGGTACAACTTTTCAATATCCAAAAGCGTTAGTAATAATTTGTCAGTTGGATATAGAATGGTTGGGACGTGATTACTCGTGAAAAATATTCATTAAATGTCTACTTTGATCAAAAATTTTATGTTAAGGTCAGCAATTTACATATTGCGAAAATGCGAATGTTTCCGATCCCCGATTCCCGATTTAGGGTTAATTAGGGTTCGGTTGGGAAATTAGGAATACGCAGGGTGTCGAGATTTTAATTTATTTAAATTTTATAGTTGCCAGACGAGATATTTCGGCTAACTGTAAAACGAAATTTCAACTTTTCGTTTAATTTGCAATTAATGGATCTTTCGAACGTTAGCGAAAACGGCTTATCTGAAAATTAAGGCGATTCACACGTCTTACAGTACTTCAGAAAGGACTTCAGAGCTCCTCTTCGACGATACTCCTTCACTGATATGCTCTACAAATGTAAAAGAGCGAAAAGTAATTTTAAGCAAAAAATATACGCAGATGTAACAGGATATTCTTATCGGAAGAAAGTAATGGTGTTACCGGAAATATTAATAAATATAATAAATTAAATTAATTTGGAATTTGTCTTTTCGATAAAAGAGACGTTTGATAATTTTTTTTTAATATTTCAACTCGCAAAGGTCACAGATGGTTTTTATCATAAATATAAAATTTATATTGATTATCTTTTACTTATGCAAATGCTCAGATTACTGCACATGCAATTTTAAAGCGATAAGTATAGATACCTACAATCAAAAGAAAAGTAAGCATAAAAAAATCTAGTTTCTTTTTCTAATTTTCTTGTCGGTATAGTCGCTTATTTTAATTTTTGGAATAGTAACATAAATATTGTCAATAGTTGTAATAAAATAATATAGCTATGTAGATAATATAAATATACAAGATGTTTAATTAATAATACGACAGAACTTAACTGGAGAATATTTAACCCAAAATATGATGATTTAACCTAAAACTCTTTAGTATTTACAAATAAATACTGTGAATGTTATGGATATTAATTTATTTTCTTTTACCTAAATATGAAATGATTAATATCGTTTTATTAGATTTAAAAGATTCGTTTGATTTCATTTTGTTAAATGGAGCGACTCTGTCATTCAATTTAAGCTTTTCTTGGTGATATTGGAAGGTTTTCTTATTCACATACGATTTAAAAAACACGATTTTGCCATGGCCATAAAACTTGATGTACCCGCCATAGTCTATGTAATTTAATTATTAGGTATACAGAAGCGAGGACGCAATTAATTTAATTTAATTTAATTGTAAGCTGATGATATCTTAGCGTCAAATTAAATTCATTATTAACTAACTGACAATCCTGTTTTCCACTCTTCCGTAAACTTGTATAATTTATCATCGTATTAGTTTTATATAGACGGATAAAATTAATGGAAAAGTTAAAGGCTCATAATAATCGTTAATTATTTTCTCAGAACCGATTTTTCAATGCAAGTTATTTAACGCAAGTTTGAATTATAGTAAAGCACCTGAATCTTTAATCGAATAATAAACATTGTTGTCACTAACTAACCTAATCAAACGTGATCCTGTAACATCATAATCGCATCCGCCTATACGAAATAATGAGATCAAATCGAAGTGAATAATAAGTTGTCTACTGTTGTGGACTTGGATGTTGACAATAATTAATTAACAATTAACGTAATACATTACATTTTTATACGTACAGCTCACGTCAAAATAACAATTAGGCATTTTCTTGCATTAAAAAAAACAAACTAAAATAATTTATCTCACTACATTCAAATAAAACATAATTACGCATTATTTCATTTCTTATATGGTTGCATGTGAGTAATTTATAACTGTAACGTCATGATTATAAATGCGAGTTCGTGGTTAATATTCTTAAAATAGTCAGATAACAAAATATATGGAATTTAATAATAATTTAATATTGGGGATGTTCTTTAATAATCCTCATAAACCGATTAGAATTGCATTTCTTTCCAATAGCGGCTATATTTTTCTTTGTTAATTCAACTACGCTAATTTTCAATGAGAACTGCCGAATCAATTAAAATTGATTTTATAAATTGAAATTTTTAGAATGATTTTCGTGAAGCGTCAGAAGAACTTTACAATTTTATTGGAATGTCCTAAAAAGATTTATTCAAAGTGTAAGTTCAAAATATGTTAATTTGTTAAACCAATATGTATTTATGGAAATAATAACATATCGGCCGTCAATGCATATGAATATTCGACGAATTTATTTTAGTATCATAAACTACCGATTTTATCATTAATATTAAATAAATGCATAAGACAAGAACTACACAAGTACCTATTATAAAAATTCACTACTACAGCGCAGCGAGCGGTTTGAACTAGAAATGCACATTTTAAGATTAAAACCATTTAGAAAAATAATAAATTTTATTATTTATTATGATACGTAGGTATATTATTCAATCACTATTTCTCCAGAGGCAGTGCTATAATATACCTGAGCAACTACGCAAGCCTGTTAATAATGATCTGCATTTTTGGCGTTCTAGAAGCATAAGGTAACCACCGGCGTTCTTCTCTGCATCAGTCGATTTGTACATAATAATGTTGTAACGACACGTTTTGGTTTATGTTTATTTTATTCGGGTACAATTTTTCCAGTTCTACTTTTTCCTGTTATATACAAATGTTTACAAATAACATGCTTACAGGACGATGCTTTTGTTTAAAAACAATTAAAAACAAACGTCATTTCATCAAATAAACTTATCTTGAATATCAGTCTCGTCAAAAAAAAAATGGGACACGAAATTAAAGTAAATAGACGAGTAGACTTAACACGTGTCATCAACCTGTATTTCCCAATCTCTCTCGAGCATTTGAGACCACGAACGTCAATCAATTACAATATTAGAAATCATTATCGCTACGTTATAAAAAGTGACACAATTTTACGTATCTACCTACCTAGTTTTTCTCGTAATTATTATTTATTAATAAATCTAAAAACTATCCAAATTTAAATTTGTTCGAGTAATTCAAACTCGGAAATTAGAGAACTACGCGATCAATTTCGTTTAGATAACTTTTTCGTAATTTTTTAGTCGATTTAAATAACATAGGTCGTTCAAATTTTATTCCAATGCACGTCATCGATAAAAAGATGCGAGATGCACTTTATGCAATCAAATTATGCAGTCCGTCATAAAGTTCATAAAATATATACACGTATAGGTATACACACGTAGGTAAATACGAATATATGTTGGTATTAAAAGTTAATCATAATTCATGAACAATTAAGAATTACCTACTTACATTTTTATAAAGCGGTATAAAAATTGCTAATCCTCAAAAGATTATAATATTTTTTCCTGCAAGTATTTAAGTTAGTGAGTACATTTTTATGTTGTACGCCATTTCTTTTGATTTAGAAATTAAACTTTACCTACGTAACAACGTAAGGGTTTAACATGTAAAGTTATACAAATATTAGACAACCCTTTACGTATTTATATAACAATGACGTATTTACACTTTAATTGTAAGTGAAGATATCAACATGGAAACATCCATCACCAGAACATTGTCATGAAAAGTGTAACTTCGAACAAATGCCTTTGAAGTGTTTGTATCCCACAAATAATTTAATTAAACCTTAGGTAGAATTCAATACGGAACCAAACAAAGTTATACGAATATTTTCACGCAGAAAGATCTGCATAATTAATAGTTCTCCCTTGCTATTTTATTAAAAAAGAGTTTTTAACAGAAATATTTTGTAAATGATCATACAACCGAAAATAAACATGTTCGTTACAACAAATGTTTTTGTCGGTTGAGTAAAAATTTATACAGTGTACATGCCTATGTAGCTGTGATGATTTTTGTTAACAGTTGCCGCAATGGAAATGTTATTTAGTTTTGCCGCGCCGGCTTCGCGTCGCAGAATAAATACTTCGCAATTTCCACTAGATTTCCACGCTACATAGTTAGTTTTCAGTTTAATATTTCAACAACATGAAATATGTCACCTTTTGATGACGGTATTTTAGTAGATACATTCAATGAACAACAAATATTCTATTATCTACATGCAATATATCAACCGAAAAGAAAAGTCGCCTTTAGAAAACACTGAATCGTTGCCTACAGCCAGTTCATGAACGATAGGAAAACTACGATAATTTTGCATTTTGAAATTTAAAAATTTAAATAATTCAGTAAGAAGAGTACTTTTTGTCAGTACTAGATGCACGTAAATGTTTCTGTACCTTTAACAATTTTTAACCATGTTGTAAGTACTACGACAATCATTTCAAGTAAGGTATATGTATATTGCATGTGGGTAGATAGTGATGGTATGTGTGAAATATAAAAACGGTATCTCTACAGGGTGTATAAAAAATAGTGTTACGAAAATTGTTATGTTTTATTTGGACATCCTATAGGCGGCGAATTAAATCGTACTTCATATATGTTTATATGAAAAAAATTCTTTTTAATTTTTGAACTTTAGCCATAACTTAGGAACCGCTTGGATCGAGGGACTGAAATTATTGATAATTTAGTGTTGGATCATGAGGTATCATGCGTGTGAAAATCAGTTCAATATTGCTGGGGGCATCCTTTCGGTAAACGGCTAATGTTAGTTATGAATAAAATGTTAAAGCGTATTATAGAGTAATTACTGCAGTACAAAATGTCGAGCTGTGCTCGACAGGTGCAAGTTTTCTTCCACAAGGGCGACACTTTGAATGGAATTTGTAGTATTTTAACACGTTGACTGCCACGGTACTTTTCAGGATTCCGGTGTAAAAAAGGCAATTTAACTTAATAATATTATATTATTAAAAACTGCAATTATATTACATAGTAATCATCAAAAAGCATATAGAATGGGTTTTTTTGAAAAAAAGGTCTTACGAATTATCTCCTAGTTGGCTTATGTAACAGAAAGCTGTTCGCGGAAGCCAACTACGATTTACTTCGTACACAGACACGTTTCGACCTTTTTGATTTTTTTGTTCTCTTTCTCGAGGCTATCTATTCATATTTACACTGATATACTACGAATTTAACCCTAGCTGCACAAATATGGCAAGTAAACAAACTACGAGATAACTCGTAGTTGGCAGTCAATGTGTTAATGGCTAGCCGAATAAAGTCATTTAACAATTTAATCGCTTTCACGTTCCTTCACGTCCATGTGTGCTGATGTAAATATTTCTTAAATGAGATATTAGCGAACAGAATTTTATTTTGAAAATAGGCCTTGAGGTGACCGCGAAAATTTGGACATCATAGCAGTTCGCAAAATATGTTTTGAAAGTTGTTAATTTAGTGTAGTACATGTCAGTCGTAGAATAATTATGTCGCTTTTACCCTTAACAGGCTGTCAAGGTCGTTAAGTTTTTGACCCAAGGTAATAATCTGGCAGACATTTGTATTTTCGAAAAATGTATATTCTCCAGACCAAGAAATTATAGCTATCTGACGCCCTTGGCATTGTTTAATTTAAATCTATAAGAGTAAATTAAAAAAAAAAGTTTTTTAGCACTTTTAACAGATATTTAAAATTTTGGTTAACTTAACTATGCAGATAAAGGGTGGCTATAAATAAGTTGGGTATTTTTTTACATGATTAAATTGTTATAACGCAGTAAAACAAAAATTTAGGCGTCAGATGCGTATACAACGGTAAATAAACAAACAAACAAAATTAATAAATTTTATAAATATCTGCCATGTTTAAGGGCATTGCGTTTAGAGCTTAGAATTCATCTAGCCGAGTTGTCTATATCTTAATTAACAATATTTTACACAAAATAATCGGGCTATTTACCCTAATTGGCTGGCTGCCTTCAGACCTATTACGAAAACTGTATTTTATTTTGTAAAATTTGATTTATACTTTGTTTATATCAACTTGAAATTGTGCAGCGTTTAAAGCACGATTATATAACGATTATAACTGTATTTTATTTTGTAAAATTTGATTTATACTTTGTTTATATCAACTTGAAATTGTGCAGCGTTTAAAGCACGATTATATAATATATAAAAGACTATTTTATTCATCGAAAATTTGAAATGTTATCTCCCAACCGTGAAAAAATAAATGAACGCACATCCTGTCTTTTACTGTTTCCATTTTACTTCATGCCTCATCATCAGTACGGAAAACAAATTTGGTTTTCGTTTATTATAAATTAGTCGTATACAACATTATAAATTCAAGTAGGTATACCTACATAAATCGTTTGCAAACTTTTGTGACTGTAATGTTTTAAAACAAACTCGCGTTATCTAATATTTTTCTACAAAACTATAGGTGGTTGCTTTCGTGATTATCATGAAAAATTTAATTATTTTTATAGGTTTTTAAATTATTATTAACGTTTAGCGACTCGCTTTCGTTGAAACACAAATTTCGATATCTTATTTTGTTAATTATGCAACTTTAGTTACTTATATTTAATAAAAATGTAAGTAGAACAAGCCCAACGATTCACTTGAAGTACAAGGTTTCTCTACTGTTCAGAATTTAACAGAAAATGTATCGTTAAAACTGAAAGATCTTTGTTTAATCGTGATGTGAATATTTTCGTATTGCACTTTGTGAGATCTTGATTACTGCGATCAAATGCACACTAAATATCGCTTAATTAAGCTCAAAGTCTGGTCTACTATTAACTCCATTATCTCCAATAAGTGACAATAAAAACAGTACTTTTTGTTACGATTCTGCTGCAGTTATAAGTAATTTTAATTGCAAAATCAATAAATGAGATGAATATCCGCATTATTTTATGTTATAAAATAGGTACGAATGTATGAAGCAATGTTAGATCGCCAATTAATATCTATAATTTATTATTTACCTAATAAAGCATTTTTTATCAAATTGACATCTATTGTTGATTGTCGAAGTTTACGGGAACATACAAAACTATTGTAGTAACTACCTGATTGTATTTTAATCATCATGAAACCAATATCTAACAATAAGAAATTATACGTGTTTCGTCGGGTTCCTCTACAAATATGTAATAGTTTATTTTCTTCGAAAATTTCCTAGACAAAGATATCTAGGTATATAGTTAACACCTGTAGTTAACACCTATGTATGTAGTACCAATATCAAAGTGATCGTTTGCAACAACAAAATACTTCGTTGTATGCTCTTGTAAATTGCGTAAGTAGTTGAATTAGAAAGATTTTTAACTAACTTTATATACCCACATCGATATATCTAGATGCAGATATATCTAGTAAAATTTAACTTATGTAGGTATTGAATAGAAAGCAAATCTCGCATCTGTATTCATAACGTTGGGAAATTTATAATCTAAAAATATTATATAAGTAGGTATAGGTAATACAACTACCTCTAAAGATACGTTTACTTAAAAAAAACTTAATCACCCGAAAAAGTAAAATTCTACAAGAAAACGATATGGACGAGTTTTGAAAATACGGAAGCAGGTTGAGAAAATCTTGCAATACACTGAAAAAGAACAAATTTTGACAAAAACTAGCAATTACAAGAAACATATCGTAAAAATAAAATAGCAATTATCTAGCAGTCTAGAGAATTTGCCAATTGTCTGAGGATATTATCGACCGTGTCATAACGGTTTGCCCGGCATTCTCAGATAGTGCTTATTTGGGAAAATGCGGCTAACTTTCAAAAACAAGTAATCAACACTCGTCCGTGAAATGCCTATAGTTAAGCTAGTTAGTAGTTAATCTTTCTATACTGGAAAACATTAAATTACTTCATCTACAATGATTATATTATTTAATAATAACTAACAGAAAAATATCATTTAAAATAAAATATAATCGAAATATAAAATATACGTTTAAATAATTTTTTAAAACAAAGCACTGTAATCAATTTATCTTTTAGCGCATAACTCGAAAAGGACAGAAATAGAGGAAAATATAACTGCATAAAATCTTACGATTGAAATAAAAACACACTTATGTATTTATACATATAGTAATCGAATTACATGCAGATACTCTCTAATGTTTCTAAAGAACCTTTTGTTTTTCCTTATATTGTAACAATTGTTTATCAATAATTAATGTTACCACTACCTATTGAATTTTCAGTATTTTATTTGTCAGTTTTAGGTATCTAAATACAGAATTATCGCCAGTAATTTTATTGAACAATCGATGTATGAACATCCCAAGTTGTAATGATACAACTTATGTAATAATCTAAAACATTTCCGCTAAGAATTTCGGTGTTGTTTCTTTTGAAAATCCTATAAATAGGTTTAGGATCGAATCAAAAATGTTTGGGCTGCTGTTCTCGATAGACTGGCAACTTTTTCATTAAACGTATAACTACATGTTCAAGTATCCGTTGTAGCGTCACTTAATCGCGCTTTGATTAAATCATCAATACAGTTAGGAACTTCATAATTATCAGGATTTAACTTTATTTAATAGACGATCAATTTGATTAAAACGAATCACTTTAACAATTTGTTAGTCTAAAAATATTCGATAATAACGAAAACGTTACAACCAGAAAGTGCGTTGAAGCTACTGTTAATTAAAAATCAAAATCAAAAGTCAAAATTTAATAATTTAAGAATAAAAGATAGGTATGGCGAATCTTCAAATTAATCTACTTAAATAATATGAACGTGGATTAAAAATAATCGCGTTTAATCTAACTATACAAGGATATAAGAACTATTTTAACAAAATTGTATGTACATAGAGGAAACAGAGTCAGATCATGAAATTTAGAAGTACTTTAGACCCAAAAATTATTTTTGAATTAGGTAGTACCTACTGATCTGATATATCAGTTAATCGAAAATAATTTCGAAAAAACCTCTTAAAAATATTTCATAAAAATCACAGCAAAACCGATTTCTAACTGAATATCAAAGGTTTCCATTGTAAATTATCTGTCGGATAAATTTATCGGCAAATCGATAAACCGGTCCTTACAGAAATAACAATAAATTATCAAATTCCAAATATACATAAGTGAAGTAACCGTCGATTTGATTAAACCGCAGAATCGACCAAACTCAATAAGCAGGAAATTTCCGACGGCAATAAAAAGAAAAAAATTATTATCCGAAAGCTTTAAAGGCGGATAAATATAATTAAATAATTTACTGGCCGAAATAATCCTAATTGGTAGTATAATTGTTTCGGTTTTATTAGCTTTTGGCATTGCAGGACCGATAACAAAAATTGTTGATTAATAAGTATGCTATGATTATCTGTAGTTCTTTTTTAAAAACGATTAAAAAATTAATAAAATATTTGTAAGGTCACAAAATGACTAATACTTACATTCGATTTTCTATAAAAGATTAACCTTTCGAAATAAAATGAAGATCAGAAAGAACCAAAAATGAACATCATACGAAATATTAAATAGACTTAACAAAAAAAAATGCTTTTACATTGAATTATAAAAAAAACAACTAATGTTATATAGTGCTACAATGTGCTTGTTAAGTTATTCATTATCCGCAACTTATCCATTACAAGACATGATCAATTAATTATATTACCTATAAAGTTTATACTTAATCCGATTGGAATTATCTATACTGTACAAACTTCGAATTTCATTAAAAAGAGATTATAAATGGGGTTGATTGGATATACGACAAAAGGCTTTACTGAAATTTAGAGTTCTTTCGATTCTCTCGGAGCACTTGAGCGCAAATAATTTTCCTATCTTAAGAATGCTAGCTTTCTATTGCACTAATTTGGTTCATTATATCGGCCGTTTTTCAGCTTATAAGTATCTTTCAGGTTCATCTACTTACACTACATATTTTAAAGCAATTTTAAACTCATCACTAATCAAGTTTTCATTGCTAAAAGAAAATTATTATTATTAATGGCCGGTTGCACCAAATAAATGAATATTTTAATCTGGGATTAAGTTGTTGTTGTAGTAACGATCTCTAACAACACAACAACTATAGTAGGCATATAAAAACAAAAGTGTAATAGACATGTAATGTAAAATATATTTGTAATAACAGAATTGGAATAGAAATAAATTACGTCGATTAAACCTCTAATACTTCCCGTCCACAAACTCAACAGTTCGATGGTGATATCAACACTGACTATTTTGATTTAATTTGTTTATGTTTAAAAAGTTATTGTAAGAACAGTTGAACAATTCTTGCATGTTATTAATTACTGGATACTTATACAGTCTGTTTGATTTTATGTGTTACAGCAAATATCTCGGCGATTGTGGTAACCTCAAAATAAACGATATATTTACGAAAGTTGTTGAACGCAGTTTATTTTCAACAACTTTTCAAAATTAAAAAAAATGTATAAATAATTGAGCGTCACTTAATGGTTTTAATATCATTTTTAAACTATTCTGTATAATATATTGAACAGTTATATCTATGTATAAATGATTTTCTGTATCTACAGTTATTTTTTGCTGGTCAATTGACGAGTGTGGACAAGTTATAAAAATAACGTCGTTTTAGGAACTTTTTCTGTTTTATTTTCACTCGCTATGCCTCTACTTCTACTGAAAATTTATAGTTCATACATAGCGGCAGTAACTATTACTTTCAATTAATCGTTATAATGAAAATATTTTCATCTGCTGAATGTTCTTAAATTTAGTTATCTATTAACTAGAATTACTCGAGCGTTCCACTCCATAGTTGAGCGATTCAATTACTGCTGCACTGTATATGGTTGAACTTAAACTTTATCGCCCTATTGAAAGTCGTAGGTTTATCGTAACAACCCGTCTCATATTCTCAGGTGACCTAATAACATTTATATCAAGAAAAGGCGAAGAAAGGTTACGTTGCACGTTAGTATTATGTATATAAATATTAAATTAAAATTAATTATTCAATCATTATTTTATTGATTAAATTATTTAAATACGAAAGCGTATTGATTAGGATGAAACGGTATCAAACTCTATTGAAAAAATGGCCAACGTTACATTTACTAGGTAATACAGAAAATACAACTTATTCGTATATTTTTTATTATTTAATCATTTTCGGTTACTTGAAAAAATTAGTTTCTGAAACAAAAAGTAATTTTTATTTGCATATTCCTAATTCTGATAAAAAATTTAACGTTAAATCGAAATGTTGACGCGAAAAAGACCTACTTTCGATTACAAACAAGGTTCGCGATTAATTTAAATTATATGCCTACTCCTAATAAATTATCGATTATTTATAGGTTATTAATTAGTTCTGAAATTTTGATTAAACTAGGAATATGTTATAAACACTAACAACAATAGCTCGTGTTGCATAGTTGTTTGCTGTTTCCTGCCTATCTAACAGTAAATTCGAATGTTATCGCCAGTTTGCCGCAATCCCTATGGTTATACAACTTCCCTTTTATCCTGGAGGCTTCGAGTTTGTAAAACTAGGTCAGATTATCGCTAGCAAAAGTACTTCTGTACATTAAAAAAACAACTCGTTTAGATGCTACTTTTATTTCTTTCTAACACCGTCTCCTAATAATATAAATAATTTGTATTCCCGAAACGTTTTTTTGTTTGTTTCGGCAGTTAAAATGAAAATCGGAGTATCGGAATTGTGTAACTTGTCACACAAATTAATTAATTTCAATTAAGTGCTATTAAAACTTTATGAAAGTCTTTCAGAGTAGCATTAAACGAAGTACTAATTAAAAACTTTTACTTAAAGGTCGTACTTTTCAATACAGAACAAAATTATAAGAAATAGCAATTATTTCCGACAAAATTGTTCGTTCGGAACTGGCTTGCATAGCACATAAAAGAAAACGTATCGATTATTGAGTATTTAAATAAATAACAAGGGAGAATTACTTAAATACTTACTTATTTATTAATAGCTTGTATTGCATTCTTGTAACTCTATAGGTAAGGTAATAATAGGGAAATTGTAAAGGATTGTTTTCATTTCCATTAAATAAATTAAATCTGAATCGTTAATAAAATAATTGTTTAAAAACGTCCGGCTATTTTGACTACCACTGTTTTGCTGTAACTTCTAAAAATGTACGTAAGTCTACGTACGTAAAATATGATGATTTTTACAAAATTTAAAACTGTGCCCCCTTTATTAGCAATTGGATTGCTCAAATTTTTAAAAATGTAGGTATAACAAATACTTATATTAAATTTTTACAAAAAACAACAAATTTAATACATAATAAAGATCTTAGGTTCTTATAATGTTTTGTTTTATAGATTTTTATGTTGCAAAAAGCTTTAAAATTCACTATTTGAAGATATGATTAATTTATATTTAGAAAATGACTTAGTGTTATTTAGCAATAAAACAACCCACGCGATTATTCCGATTTTTGTGCCATTTATGATCGAGAGAAAAAACCATTGGCAAGAAAAGTTGCGATTATTTCAATTCTAAAATCACCCAAGTGCACTTACAACGGAACGCAGGCAATCCAAAATTCAGAAACTCGGCAGAGTTCATCGAGATAAGAACATCAGATATTTTTTTAACGTCCCAATCTCTGTGCCGGTGTTTAGGGTATAGCTACCTTCAATATTTCACGATCAAAGATTTAAAAAAAAGTTAAAACACAATTTGAACTAAATTAAGAGTTCTAAAAGATGTTCTAACGTTCTAACGTTCTAAGAAGTTCTAACGTATATCACAAAAAAAAATTTGAAAAAGTATTTTTCGAAAAATATACTCTGGTGCTTAAGTGCTTTATTGTTTCCAAAAATAAAGAAAAAACAAAAATGTTCGATATCGTTTCTTTCGTATTAATTTTTAATAACCCTACGATATAAATTACATTATCAAATTTAAGTTAAAAGCACCCATTTATAAACTAAAAAAAATAATTAAAGACATATTTCAACATTAACTTTTTATTACTTAGGTGGTTTTAGTTCTAACCCCTTCAATTCTGAGTATTTTTCATAGCGGTGAAATCAAGAATAAACGTTGAAAATAAAACTAGACGGTGACAGTTATATAGTTGTTTTGATACTAAAAGAGTTTAGTTTATGTTAGTTCTATTTAGGATAAAAAGTCATTAATGTTGAGTTAAGGTTCGCAAAAGCTTTAATAAAATTAAAGCAATCTTTTAGTGATAGAAAGTCTTTAAGCGCTTGAAGACGCTTTAAAATTTATTATTTTGACGATCAATCGGTGACGTCGTATACGAAAACGTTTTATTTCAATTTAAAACGCTCTCTAAAACCGCTTTGAAGCATATTACGCGAAGGGAACAAGATTTACTAGTTTGATCGGAAATTCAGATATTTTACACTTAATCGTTTATATTTAAACTAGATTATTGTTTAACCTATTTCAATTATTTATTTCCGTAATTGTAAAATTATAATTTACAAAAATTTAACTTATGTTTTATTGATTAATTGACGACAAGCCGGAGCTGGTGCGGTGCTTTCAAAATGCGTTCGTGTCTTGTAATATTAACTATGTCACCATTAATTTCCTTTAAAAACAAATTGCCGATACGTATTACCGCTGAAAAAAAAACGACCGAAGTAAAGGACTCGATCGAAACAAAAACGGTTATAAGGATATTCAAAGCCCACTTAAAGAAAACGATGAACGTTTGTTTAAAATTTCACAGTCAAGTATATTTGTATCTATAGGTTTTTTATTCGAAAGATCTTTTACAGTTCTCACGCATTTCTACCCGAGCTTAATCCGCAATTTTGAAAAAACGGTGAAAATCCCAGTTCTCGAAATAGCGACATATTTTTTATTCTGTATAGCGCTTAGGTGTTTTTGTTTTGTTTATTAAATCATCGGAGACTAATATTGACGTCAATGCCGTTTTCTATTATGATTAATAACAACTACTATATTTCTTGTTAAACATTATGTAGCTAAGTCGTGTATAAGTGAATATTCAGTGGAGTTTTCTGGGACGATAGTTAAACGTCACTGCCTGTGAATTATTAGCTATAAGTAGTTAGTTATATCGTTAAATTGGTAGATATGTATATTGCGATATTTAGTATTTACCTACCTAATTTTTAATTTAGAATTAAGACATAACATTTTTAATTTCCACCATTAACTTCTAAGTACATATCTGTTTTATTAATCCCTCGACAAAACTACAGTTTACGCCTAGTCAATTTAACATTTATATCGACAACCGTCTTTACATTTATAATGTGAAAGTTGAAAGTTTTTCGACGGCGGATGATTGCGTCAAAAGTACGAATGAGAGTTAATTTTCCACGGATTTTCTTCTGCAATTGTTAAATGCTAAATTATACCGTCATCTTGTTTCAAGATTTATGGCTATGTGATAAAAAATACTTTTAAATTAGGTAGATGCTGATTTAAATATGGATATGAATGTGTACATAACGATGACATTTTGGCAAAACGTCGTAAGTTACAAAAAGCAAATTTTATAGAAACGCACATTTTATGTTAAAGTTTAACTATAAGCAAATACCTAAAGGAAACCGCGTATAATAGATAATTCGGGGCACGTTTGTAACAAATAACGTATTTATTCTGCGTTGCAGTCGCTTGTTTGAGTGAAAAACGGAGTTTTACGGAGGTTGGATACTACCCTTGAACGAGATACGATGACAGGATCGTACGTCCTACGCGTTTGTTGTTTTGGATGGTTAGACACACAGCTTCCTTACAGATAATGTAACGTACCGTAACCACATATCGTAATTATACATCAGACACTGGTTATATGGTTGCTTTTCCACGATTTTCGCACTTTGTTTTTTGTGGTGATGGCGATTGAACGTGGGTATTACAATATGTCGCAGTTCATTGCTATGTGTAAGCCTGCGCGGTGGTAGCGCGTGCTAACTACCAGCTGGTGGAATGCGCTGTTGCCGCATTCACGGCAAAGATGGTGAGCACGATTTCCGGACACGTACTTACGGAAATACAAATCGATTTTTTTGGCGAAAAAATCGAAACGTTGTTACCAGATTTTATTAAATAATATCTTTTCCTTAAGTACATAAGATAATTAGAACAACTCATTTTCGAAAAAAAAGTGGTGCTTACGATGTTCTGCCAAAACGCCATCGATAATATGTATGCAATCTATCTATTGAATGTATAGGTATCTACCTATATTTAAATAATTGTAAGTAAACGGAAATAGAACGATAAATAATAACAAAGAGGGTTAGGTATGTTTTTGCAAATTTCGAAAATTTTACCGACCTATTTGCCGACCCAGTGGTACTCTTCGTCTGAAAATGAGGTAGATTGTTTTTACTTGTTATAGCAGGTACCGTAATGAACATTTTAAACAATAAAAATAAACAAAGTGTGAGTTAGACCATTGTTGTAAAACACAGTCCAGATAAGCGTTACGCCTGCATTACTTACGTGTTCACCCCATTACAAAAAAAAATAAGTAGATTTATGCAGGAAACAAATGAGCAATAAGTTTATGAACATTAACTTTTCGGAATAAAATATTATACCTAAATAGTAAATAAAAAATACTGTCAAATTTATAATTAAATTTTCTAATTTAAAATATTAGTTCTAAATAATAATTTATAATACAATTCGTCGATTTTCTAAAGAAAAAAAAACACACGTATCGATAGGTATGTAACCAATAAATTATTTTCAAATCAAAACGTTAAAATTTGTCGATTTTACTTTATAGGGATAGCCGTTTTTAAAAATATAGGTTTATAAAAAGTAAGGTCAAGATCAAAAATTCGGTACTGCCCGTTCGTTCGCTAGAGCGTGAGATGTTATTGTGCGTTACCCATTTCACTTTACGCTCCTCTGATTCAATTTAAAATTTGTTATTAGTTTATTCCGCTATTTAATAAGCCTTCTTGTAAACATTAAAGAATTATCTACTTTGACAACAATTCAACATTTAATTAGGCATATAATTATGCAGGCTGATCCCGTATTGAGTTTACGGTAAGTATAATAATGGATAAAAAACTTCATCGTACGAAAAATTCAAAAATCTTCTGCTTATCTCAAAAACAAAATTTGTCTAGTTAAACTCGATTTTTTTATATTATTATACGAATCGTTCAACACATTAACTTTATTGTAGGCAAGTTAAAATCAATGTATTGTTTTTCTAACGATTTGTGAGTTAATTTGTAATATAATACATATTATACATAGTTACATAACGAATAACTGGAAACCGTTTTACCAGTGTATATTCTGGGATTTTCTCTATTATTTTAACATAATAGAGAAGTAACAATATGTTCCTATAGCTTATCCAAAACTATATGATGTTCACGTTATCAAAAAAAAGTTGCTAGATTGTTTATTTGTAATTCGGTTTAAAGTTTCGAAAGTATTCTATCATATTCTATCGATGATTTACTTGCGCACATATTAGATGGTATAAAAAAACGACTACAATTTATTAGAACTGTGAAAATACGAGGTACGAGGTGACAGCACGTTGCGAAACGTCATCATCTAGTAGCCTTGTATTGTTGACGTGAACATCATATAGGTTTGGATAAGCTATATCTAATTGTAAGCTGACGCTAACTAAGCAACCATTAAATTATATAAATAAGATAGTAGATATTACAAAATGTTTATATTTAAACCAGGTTTTACAAAAAATAATTTTTGCAGGAACTATAATCGCTACGATAAATTGCTTAACGAAATCGGTATCTACTCTATGCTTCGCGAGTAAAGTAGAACGATTTTATCATTATATAAGTGACATTTAACTACGAGTAACCGCTTTTTAATTCTATTTACTATCTTAAAATAGACCCCACATTTTCCTCGGAAGTCATAAAACTTTGGGAGTTTTCACCAAGTTTACTTTCTCGTGAAAAAGAAATATCGTTATTCATAGAGTACAGGCATAAAATATGAAACAAAAATGTATGGTAAATTTTCAATTACTAACCAAATTGCGTCATGTTTATATTTTCGCTTTTAAATTTGTATAAATTGCTTTTTGGATTTTTTTACAAAAGTACAGGTAGAAAACAGTCGACTTTGTTTTTTATATGGTGTGTGAAACAAAACTAAAAATGTTGTTTTCTAATCAATTAAAATTCAACTAGTGTGTAACTAAGACTCTAGAAAAACTGGACGAAGTATGTTTACTGAATTAGTTTATTTGTAATTCGGTTTAAAGTTTAGAAAGTGACATATTCTATAGATGATTTACTTAAACACATTTTAGATGGTATAAAAAAGACCACAATTTATTAGAACTGTAAAAATACGAGGTACGAGGTGACAGCACTGTGTGAAATGTCATCATCTAGTAACCTTTTATTGATTACGTGAATTGTTTATACGCTTGGATAGGCCACATCTATAATATAATTTTTATTAGTTAAAGAAATATATAATTATATTTCGGAAACCATTCATTGTATTTTTCTTGGATTAGATATTTACTATTTGTCTTTATTTAACAGGGTATTTTTTTATTGTTAACTTACGTTCAACATTTTCAAACAAAAAATATCCTGAATACCTTTACTCGATACTTTTCTTTTTAAAAAGTGCGTTTCCATCTACGACAATATTATTAAAAAATATATGTATCGGCGTACCTACAGCGAAACCCAAAAGAAATACACTACAGAACCGCAAAAAGTAAAAAAAAAACCAATAATGAAAAACATACAACGTAGTACCTAAACCAAAAGCAGTGTTACTTGAACGTAACAAATTTAAATTTTAAACGTATAAAACTTAACGTAAATATTTTTAGATAATTATTTACGCATACGGCATTAGGTATATAACAGCTAATTTACCTTAAAGAGTAAATCTAAATATATCTACATACAAAACAAGCGATCTTGACAAAAGCAAAACAAGATAGCTAAATAGAAAAGCATTTTAAATTAATATGAAGATATTCTTTGCTTACATACATATGTCCGTAGGTAATCGTTATGCAGCTCATTATTTTTTACTTTAGATGGTTACTTTACGCTCGAATACAAAATATAAGTAAATAATTACCTATGTATGTCATTAAGAAAGCATAAAGTTTAGTTCCTGTTTTATGCTGTTCTTTCAGTTGTTACATTACGTATCACAGCGACAAATATCATCATATCTGATTCATCATTTACAACCTTATAACTTTTGTCCAAAATAGTTTTCTCTAAAATGTCGCGTTTGCGAAATAATTGGGTGATTCGTGTGTGGGACGGGACACCCTGGTATATGCGCATATACGACAAATTGAGTTTTTTGTAGTAAAAGGACACAAGTTAAAATAGTAGTTTGAAAACATTTAAAAATTTACATGAATAATTTTTTTATAATCAAAACTAAATTTAGTAAATCTCGTGTTATTAAGCCAATCGTTTCAGTTTCGCTTTCTAGAAAATTCACGAGTAGTTACCTAGATAATTCGTTACATTGCTATTATATTATTTATATGCCTACTGATTGTGAGTGCGTACTTATATTATAAAGTTTGTATACCGACCACAATTATCTACAAAATAATTTCGGTAGGTACCTACCGTATTATGTTATCGATTTAGAATGTTTGGCTTTATTACTAAAATATATTTATTGATTGATTCAATTACCTACTATTTTTGGCCCAGAATATTACCTAGTTCTTTTATGTTACAATGATTGAACCGATTGTGAGATAAAAATAATGTTATTTACCTACAGAATGTCTAAATGTATCTAATTAACTTACTTTGCATTATTAAATATTATTGTAATTACTTTAGTAATTTATCGTACAAGCTATCGTTTTTTAATATGGAATTTTAATTTGCACAAAGAATTGGTTTGCTTTGCCAATAAATTGAAAGAAAATGGCACGGTGTAAGTTTCCCTGGTTTCACAATACATTCTGAATAATACAATAATGCGTAGGTGCACTTAATACGATTATATTTCTGGTTTTCGTCAGAAACAAAGTTTATTTTATTTTATAAATTTTTTTCATTACACGTCCATCGTATTTTGTATTTCGTGAAAGAATGTAAAATTATGTCACGTTCTTTTGTAATTCTATAGTTATTTGTGCACGTAGCTACTGCACATGTTGAGGATATTTCTCTTTAAATAAATTATAATAAAAAATAAACAATCACAAATGCAGGCGCGTAATGAAATTTAGTATGTAATTATTAACAAAGTAGGTACCTACCTATGTAATTTTTTTTATAAATGATTTTGGAACTAATAAGTTCATTAAACTAATCGAACTACTACTCTGACTATTATACCTAGGATTAGGCCTATAGCCCTATATAATTAAAGACACTACCTACAATTATTGGGGCGACACCCTTACGATCGTAGCTTTTACCCTTTGAATAAGCTACGATTTACTGTAATGAGATAAGGGGAAAGAAATTCAAATGATAAGCAACAAGTTATTGTAACAAGTGGCAGCAATAAATGTAAGTGTGTATGTATGTACAGTGAAACTTCTCAACACCGGACACTCGTGAGATCAAAAAAAATGTCCGTTACTAAGAAATGTTCGCTAATGGGAAATTCATTTTAAGTAGGTATTATAAATCGATACCAGGACTTTTCAAAGTTTCATATTTGGAAGGTTCAGTTATTTAGAGGTGTCGATTAAGAGAAGTTTCACTGTATTTGTAAATAGTATACTGTATAACTGGTGATGAAATATTCTTTCATCGCGTGTTATACACTATACTTTTTCGACGACCACTAGTGTTTATTAAGCAATCCGCAAACAAGCGGATGCTCGAATTTTGATGTTTAACGTTTGACACTTTAAAAGCGACCTCTATTTAGTAATCAAACTGTTTGTGTGCAAAGACATTGCGTGACAGGTTAGAAGACTTTTTATTGGCTGAATAGTGTGTGCAATGATTGCACACGGGCTACGACGTTTATGATTGGCTAATGAGTTTATTTACGCACAGCCGGCTTACGCACTTTTCAAAGTGGTCAACGGAAAAAACATATTTTTTATATACCGTATGTGCTCGTGTATAAGGCGCACTAACAAATGGTAACATGATGTCGATGGTCAGATGGGTGTACGCGCCAAACTATCTAATCTTAGCTATCTACATACCTACCAACTTTTCTACAGTCACACCCCGAGGTACGTAACACGAGACTTACGTAAATTCGCAGTTACGTAACAAGCCAACATTTTTTTTTAAATTGAAAAGTGAATATTTCAGTTTAATTTTTTATACGAATATTTTTCATAGTTTTTTAATTATAGTTTATATCAGAGTAAATATCTATAGGTACTGTTTTATAAAATAATAATAAATGATATACGTACATAGATATTGAAGTTTCCTACGAGTTACACTTAAGTATGTATTTAATTTACAAATTTGACTTACGTAAAATTCAAGTTACATAAAGATTTACGGAACGCATTACTCGGGGTAAAACTGTATCTGTGTAATTCAAAAATGAGAATTACAAATGTTTTTTTTCACTTTTGGCGCATACATCTCTCTCTTATATTAGAGCCTCCACACGTTGCAAAAAATTATCTAATTAAATTCCCAACATAATATCTCGTGTGTAGGTCGCACTCTCATTTCATCAGTTAGGTACTCATTGGGAATAAAAGTGCGGTCTATGCACGAGAAAATACGGTATGAATTGAAATAAAAATACGAACATGATCATTAAATTTATAGAACGTCTTTAGATGTTTATTTATTGCGTGGTTATTGCTAGTTATTCCTCCGTCAGTGTAAACAAACAAAATGCTTAGTCATTTTCTTATGGGATACGTGTACGTACTGTATACTTAAATTAGTAGTTATACCTATTTAATTTACATGTTATATGAATTATCTAATAAATGTTTATCGTAACGGAATATATTTTATATTTACTTTAGTTGTCTGTATAATAAAAAAAACTTTACCCACTTTGGATGGTATTTACTGCTAAAATATCTATTCAAGACTCGATGATTTTTAAACTACTTATGTCTATAATAAAAAATTAGGTTAGAGTAAGATATAAATTAGTTCAATTCAAAGAAAATTTATATAAATTATGTCAACCACCTATTCGTCTTTATTTAACAAGTATTTAAGGTACCTAACTTATATTGGTTTTCTCGAAGATGTTCGAACTGACATCCTTGCCACTGTAAATAACTGTAAAATTCGCCGTTGAAGAGACTTGCAAACGAAATTAAAAACTCTTTGATCCTTATGTTTCGCCGCGTCACAGAATAAATGCATATTAAAATATTCTTTAATTCTATTCTGTAATTTATTGCTACTTGAGGGTCGGTTTTATAATTAACACTAAAGTTTCTTTAAATTAAAAAGATTTTAAACGATTTTGTTACAACAATATGTTGCCACAGTAATATTTAAAGTTTAATTTTTTTAATTTATAAGACCCGATATATTAATAAGTAGGTACTTTTAATAATTGTCGCACGTCTTACAAACGGCAATTATATTCCTGTACTGTCACTTTTGAAAATTCATTTCATCGTAAACGCGACCCAAATTTTATAAATAATATGTATTTCGAAAAGTATTCGAGTTTTGGAAACCGTATTTACTAAATTCGGCCCTTAAATACGTTTGGTATGTAATTTGATCTTTTGAATCCCTAAAGTGTTTTTAGGGTGATATTTTGTATAGTGTGTATTTGACCAGAAAGGCCATATTATTTATTAAAACACAACTTCAACGACAAAATTGAATATTTTTTTGTTTTTTTAAATAATAGTGTTAATGAAGTTAATAAGTTTATTATTACGTAATCTACATGCACCCCTTGTTCCAGAAGCTGGTGTCCAGTAACACGAACCAAAGAAACTGGAGAGGTATCCTTATCGCTCTGCTAGTTATTGTGGTAGTACTAGCTTTAATAGTAACATCGGTTGTTTTATTAACACCACCTGACGAAGGGCCACGAGTAAAGGGAAATAGATTTCGGTTGCAAGACATACTAAGCCACGAGTTTCAACCACTAAGATTTAATGGCACTTGGGTTTCAGGTATGTTAAGTTTATCAGTTTTTTACGACTGACATCCTTAAACTAAAATTAAGGATAATTGTTTTCCACAGGTACCTACTGTTGTTATTTTTTATAGGTTTTTTTTTAAGTAAGTAATGATTATAATGGTATTTGTAGTTGCGTATGTATTTAAGCAGTTTTTTAATGTTTTTAAATTTTAATATGAATTATTATAGAAATTTATTTTGTAACTCTTTGTTAGTAAAATTTCAATTGTGAAGTCACAATCATTTCAACACTGAAATGTCTATCTAGATAGGAATTTCAATTAAAGTCCGGATATAAAAGTGAAAACTTGAACATTTTCAGGTAAACTTACTTAACGTTCAACGTGTATAATAAAGATAAGAACCTGCACACAAAATTTTATTAAGCATGCGTTGAAATACTAAAATGATACGTTTTTAATGTTATAATACCGCATTCGTTATGCTTTAACAAAATCTCGACAAATTTTAATAAATTCTCATTAAAGTTTGAAAACTTTATAGTTTTAGAAAATTACTTTAATTCAAATAATGATGCACGCGTTGTAAATGTCAAACTTAATAACACTTTGAGTCGTTTCATGTTTTTAAAGTTTATATATACTAACGACTAGCGAAGTTAATTTTATTAAATGTGAAATACGAAAATATTTAAAAACGCATTTAAAAATTCGTTATTTTTCAAGTAGTAAATGTCGGCTCCTGTACGTTTATCTGATGAACTTTATAACAATAATAATAATAAAAATATATTAATAGAAAACAGATTTTAATTCGACAAAACTCAATTTCGTTTTCTTTAATAATCTGAAGAAACATCTCCTGCAACGACTGGCTGTAGGGCTCTCATTTGCCCTTATAGTAGAACAAAACTAGAGTCAAATTCTTATATGTACCTATAACTATTCCACTCTCTGATTGTATAATTTTGGCAATCTTATTTTTTCGCTTTCATCGCCGTTTAGAATATTTATGTTGGAAAACATTCTTATTGTTAATACTAAGGATTAATTAAATCGAATTTTACGACTTAACAGAGATTATATGTAACTTAAAAATCGAAAAATTGCCCTGAAAAACTGAAATAGCAAAAAATCTGACTAACGCGTTATTGTTTTATTATTTAGCCATTTCCTTTTTCCTGTCGTCAGTAATACATATGAATATGTCGCATAACGTTAAAGAAAAACGAGATATACATACATATGTATGATTTCGTGAGATTAGTAGAATCTAAAAATGTCATCGAAAAACCTTTTCGGTGAAGTTATGATACGACTTTTCAAAATTTAGCTTTACTTTTTCTCTTTTTTAAGGTATTTCGTAGAACACATGTTTTACATACCCATTAACAGTATAAAATTTAGGTTTAATAGATACGTTGAATTAATTTATCATTTACAAGTAGACTGAAAACCTTTTGGTTTGAAAACTTGTTGTCGTAAGACAAAAATTAAAATTATGTAACTACCTAAGTACTTAGGTAAAGACGATTTAGACATTTGTGCGTATTGTATTTTCTAATGTGTTTTTATAATTTTCTGTAAGGCAATGAAGGCAAGTTTAAAATAATGTCTCACGTTAAAAAAAATCTGAACAAACTTATGAATTTAGGTTAAGTGCCTTTTAGTCTGTCTTATCTTACCTGTTAAGTGTAGAGCTTATCGTGTTAAATGTGTGTGTGCAAAATATAATCTCGGTTGAGGATAAAATGAAATACGAGAGAAAAGAAAAAATAAAGATGTTTCGGTTTGAAAACGTAGATTTTGACTGACATTAAATAAACTAAAGATCCTATTCCGTATTTTCTGTATTAGATAAGTATTTATAAAGTTTTAAACAAAAATTGTAACATTCAAGTTAGGAGCATGCAAAGATTTAAACAGTTAAAGCTTTATTAGCTTTAGCTTAACGTGAATTTTTTATTTTTTTCTTACTTATACGCTTTTTTATTTGAAGCGCATTTCCTTCTGATATTTGTTTATCTAATATAATATAATTTAACATTTTCTGAAATAAAATAAATATGCAAACAATTTTACGTTCATTATGGCTTACAGGATGTTTCAGGAAAACATGGCAATAATGCTAAGGGTGATAGATCAGTGAAAAATCTGTGGGATTTGCTTAATACACATTTTTCAAAAGGTCGTCCGTTTTCGAAATACAGAACGTTGAAAATTGCTTTTCGTAATAATTTTTTTCGATTGCATTAAAACTATAAGCGATATCGTATTGAAATTTAGTTTCATAGTTAACAACAATTTCTTTAATTAACTTAAGAAGCACAACAAAGTACGAAATGTGTCAAATCAAACAAGTCTGAAACAAACTGGCTCAACGTGAAATTTATTAACTGCGCATGTTGGTTGCCTATGTACTAAGGTCACGTGGGCGTGGGTTACAAACATTCTAGGTACACTTTTTAAAAGTAATTTAGGAGTTTCAAAATTTTTATAATGTAAATTTTATCTGATCTGTAATTTTTTCGATAATGTCAATTTTTAAACTTTTCAATTACCAACCATAATAAATAATTATGTACCCTTATTAAAAACAAAAACAATTAAATATAAAGTAAATGTACGGAAAAGTCAAACAGAGTCGACGTTTAGGTAAACGTTTAATAGGTACCTGTTTTATTTTAAATTCTGAAAAATGTTTTACTGTTTCAGGTGATTTAGTTTGAAAGTGTTACGTATAATATGTAGATACTTAAACCTACTTTCCCGAATAATCATTAAAATGTACTGTAGAATGCGAATGTAAACACTTACACGAATCGGATTTTCGCTCTAATTTTCCCTTCTCTTATTTACAAAAAGATTACAAGGATTACTCGCGTGGGTCCCACCTTCGTCAAGATTAATTGTGCAAAGTGAGTTTAGTTTACTTGCAGAAATACTTACAATTACTTAGTGTTTTAATTAAAAAAACTCTAAAGCATCACCTGTACAAAGGAATTACTGAAATCGGCTATAATTGCTTTGAAATTTAAAATCTGTATAAATTTGACAGGAAGAATTGGTTAGAAACATTTAGGCTTGTAAAAATTACCAGTGTCGAGGAGAAGCAAAATTCTCAAGCGTTAATGGATATTTATTAGTCGTATTAATAGTTCGTATTACACCTCGTCGTCGAGAATAATTAGGTGGTGGGGTCCCTTGAGTGTGAGAATTGAGTTAGGACTTAAGGTAGCTTTGTGTATAAATATATGTTATTCATTTTGAAGCTTGTTTGAGATAAAGGTTTTTTTAAGGAACATCTAAAAATACGATCATAAAATAAGCTCGACGCCCTAAATGATAAACGACATTTTAAAGAAAGATTCTGTTAAGTGGTCAAGTGATTCTGCTAACTAAAAAAGTGCTAAAAAACTGTGCTAACTAAAGTCAGTTAAATCAGTCGAATGGAAAACGTCTTATGTCTGACGGATAGTCGATTAAATTGTTTTAACAATGCGAATTAAAATCATTAGTTTTTATAGAAATCCCTTGTTATTGCATATTTTTTAATTCATAAAACGCACATATCGATGGCGTTTTGCCAAAAGAGTGTAACCCACACTTTTTGTGAAAATGAGTTATTCCGACTATCTTGTGCATCTAAAGGAAAAGCATCGTCTGTTAAAATCTAGTAACAATATTCCGATTTTATCCACCGGAAAACTCGATTTGAATTTCCGCGAAACGTATCTTCTTATAGCTACGCGACGACACAAATGTGCTCTCCTGTAAAATTTACTTTTTGTGGGTTACGCCCTTCTGGAAATACTGCGTCGATATGTATTTATTTACTACACGTACAATTATTTTATTTTTGTTGTGCCTTCGATGTTAACATCTTCACCGGCTAACTATCATAACCAGCAAGATATTAGTTCAGTTTTAAATTAATTAAGTGCCTAATTCGTCACCATATGCATAACATGTAATTACATAAGTATAACTTCTAAATCATTTCGAACGGGAATAATTAATTTATAGGTATAAATATGTCAATCCGATAAATAATAAAATGTAATGTTTAAGAGATAACTTTCCTTGTCGGAGGATTCGTTTAACTTTTACGACAAGGTTAAATTACACTTTGCTTTAGATGGTCTACAATAAAATTACTGTCAGTAAGTTTTTCTGTTCGTCCATAAAACACTTCATAAAATTTGTTATAGAAGCTAAAAATATATTTTTTTAGTTTTTACTATACTGTATATAAATATATAAAACTATGAATATACGCATAATGGTATTATGTACAACAACAAGTCACCTGTTATAATAAAAATGTTTTATAAATAAATAATAAACAGGCTGAAAAGTAAGAAGTAACACAAAAGTCGTGAATGGTTATTATTAAAAGAAAATAGTTCTTTGAAAAAGTTATTTAGTTTACATTATCTATACTTACACTTTCAAAATTTTAGAGCTAACTTCATTTTACATTTAAGAAATTAAGGGGACAAAATGAAAATTCGTCATATCGGTAATACACATCACGTAATATATCACATAATACAGGGTGATTCCAAAGGTAAAGCTTTTTTTTTGACTGCATAGAATTAATCAAAATAAACATATTTAAATAACTTAAATGCGCCTTGCCATAATTTTTTAGCGAATTTTCATAGAAGCTTATACTCTTACTCATACTTTTATTATTGATACTGAATTTAGTGATATGGCAAGGAAACACAAAAAATTCGAATTGATTTTCTCTAAAACGGTGCATCATCCTGTACATATTTTATGATTTGAAAAGAAATAGCTCGTTAATCATTCAATCCCCCATAATTAAATCTACATAAAATTTGTTTTACAATCCAATTTAAACACCGTTTAAAGGAGATTTAATCCTTACGTACTTAACTATAATTAAATAAGTCATTTTTATGTGATTTTGTGGTAAACTTCGAAAATTTCTTCTAAATTAAGTTTGTTCTAACAATAAGTACCTAGGTATTGTTTAAACCGAGGGACCTTCCATGCACTTAAAATTTGTACACCTATTGCCATTTTTAGGCAGTAAATATAATTTATCGCCGATATTAACGTATTGCTTACTGAATGTAGGTATTATATGTATAACCAGTATTGTTGGTAAAATGTTGAATTTAAAAATTGGGAAAATACCGAGGTATGTAAATAGGTCATTGTACCCCAAATAATCCATGTTATTTTTATTAAACCACTATTTTATTTTGATGTAATGCTATAAGTATTAATGCATCATCATACGCAAAAAACGTGTTCCTTCACTTAATTGAAATATTATTTAGAATTTTAAATAATGTATGTCCAAAAAAATTTAATAAATGTCTCCAACATTTCAATTTTCAAGAAAATATCGTATTCAATATTTTTTATGAGATTATTAACTATCTATACCTACCTATATTTACAAAAATTCAATTTATCGAAAACAAATTTTTATTAATTTTATTATATATGTATGAAATAAAGCCAGAGCTGAAATATGAACAGCTGCCCAGTCAAAATTCTTATACTAACTACTATTGTAAGCAAGAGAAAAGGTTTGATTATCTAATACTCATCTACTTATTCTTTATTTTGAAATTATTGTGATTGCTTACGTTATAGATACATAAAAATTTTATTAAAAAATATTTTAATTAATTGTTTTTTTAATAATCGTACCTATTCATAAAAATTAATAATTTGCGTCAAATTTGATAAATGATGTTTCTTGCCTAACTAAATACTTTCTTTCGTAAATTTTTTGAAGTTTTTTGTCCTGTTGGATTAAAAAGCATAAAATATTTTTTTCTATAGATACACTTTTTTAATTTCAGCTCAAGAACTTTTATTCAAAGATCAATGGGGTGGCATCAGTTTAATGTACGCGTCCAACCTTTCAGTAAGAACTTTAATGTCCAACCAAACTTATGTAAGTAGGTACCTGTTATTAATCAAATTAATTAAATTCTCCATGATATACGCTAAAGTTCCACGTATAAATTTATTAAGCGATTAATACAATATTGTATGTAATCAATAAATTGCTACAGTAGATTTCCAATTAAATGTATCCGCAGTACAAACCACAAACCGCATTTACTGAATTTACGCCGCATTACAACTTACGATACTAGTTCGCAGTTAAATTGTAAAAGTTTAAATTATATTATATAATGAAATTTGTCAAATAGCTTTTAAATTAATGAAGCTTGAGTACTAGAATAGCTTTCCTGTCAAATAACTTTCAGAAATATCACTTTTGCATAAGTTGTAAATTTATTAAACTCGAAATTAAAGACGTAGATATGTTTATAATTATTAAATATAGGTACTTAATTTAAATTTTCGAGTTCTCACATAAATGTAAAATTTAATGACAAATTAGATTAGCGAATAAAGTTGTCGTTTTTATTAAATTCTCAATAATAGTACGTCATGGCCAGTCAGTTCTTCAATCATCGATTATCATTAACCGTTGGGCAACTATCGTAGAAACGATTGCCGAAACAAGTACTTCTATGATTACTATTTTATAGAATTAGGTAATTGACGATCGAAAAACTGTCGCGCTGGTAAAAACAAAATTCTGTTTTATAGCAACTGTATGTATTAGGAAGCCATAAACGTTGTACACAACATATACGGTTCCTATCGAATTTCGATAAATTGGTTACATTAATTTTCTTCCAGACTTTGACGCGAATCGGCAATTTTTCACTCCGTTTCATTTGAGGTTATCGTTTCTCTTTCGGTCGGTGTTTGATTACGTCTTTAATTATCCCGAAAGCATTGTGTCATTGGTAAAATAATCTTGATTAAGTACTTTAAAAATTTATTTTCAAAATTTTGCACGTAACGGAGTGGCATTACTAAAATTGCCTTCTATAATAAAAAATAGAATTGTGATCCGTTTTCTATGAAAATGATGCTATCATAACCTTCGTGACGGTTTAAAATGTTCTGCAGTTGCGTTTAATGCGACGACTATAATAATGATAAGTAATCTGCTCGTTGTATAATTGGGTAGCCATTTTACTTACTGCGTTTTACATTGCGTATTTGTTAAATTTTCATTTAAAATAATGTTAATGTCTGATGACCTCGAACAATTTACTTAAATCCTTAACAATTTTCGATCTATTAAGTGCAAGACATAGTGCCATTTAAATTTTAAAAGTCGCGTAATTAAAGGAAAATGTCATTGTTTACAGTAACGACCGAACTATTTTATAATACACTTGATGTATAACCAACATTTACTTTCAAAACATTCATTACCTACCTACCTTTATTTAATAAGCTTGAAATTTTAAACGAAACTTGTATATTTAATTGTAATTTATATGCCTACCTATTGTCCGTTTCAAACAGAAGTGGTATGTAATCTTATTTACCAATAATCAACCATTAAATTAATTTATAAATAAAATCAATATTTGTTTTAGACTCGGTTAAATCCAGGAAGGTTTCAACTTTCACCTAATCAGAAATATCTGTTGTTAGCTCAAAATGTACAAAAATTATTTCGACATTCATATCTTGCACAGTACATTGTCTACGACATTGAAACCGGGTAAATGTGAATTTTCTTATGGGAACGATAAAACGAATTGCAATATAACGTTTTTCCTTTTGTTAGAAATGAATTTCCAGTGCGACCACTGCCAGATATAGAAGAGCATCCCTATTTGTTATTAGCGGAATGGTCTCCCAAAGGCCAAGGAATGGTGATGGTACATAATTACGATATATATTATAGATCGTCTCCAACATCTCATGCGGGATATCGAATTACGAAAAATGCTGTGCCAGGAGTTGTTAGTCACGGCGTTCCCGATTGGTTATACGAAGGTAAACGGCACTTTGCAATTGTTTTAAAATTCTTTAACCCTTCGGGTTTCGTAGAAGAAATTTTGGGAACCAATAACGCAATTTGGGTGTCAAACGATGGCCACATGTTAGTTTTCGCGACATTCAACGATAGCTTGGTGGAAGAATTAAAATTTCCCTGGTACGGATCTGTAGCAGAGGGCCGTCTTTATCCGGACATTCGTTCCTTGAGGTACCCCAAACCTGGGACTAGAAATCCTCAAGTAACACTTACTGTGGCCGATCTAGCCGATCCATTTAATATACGGATGAGAAATGTAAAACCTCCTGCCGCTCTCGGAAATTCGTAAGTTTTACGACATATTATTGCGATGGCAATTTTATATTTTATCAAGAAGAAAATCTACGTTACTTTAAAATTCTCGATCGTTTCATCACAATTTCAAGAAGTTTCGCACAAGAAACGATCGTTGGGTTTAGTAAACCGTTACATAAGTAGGTAGGTAGGTACCTATATTTCTTTTTATTTCTAACTCGAAAAGAGAAGTCATTCGGTAATATGGCGGTCGAGAATCCAAAATGCAATACCGTAAAGGAAAATTGTTGAAGATTTTACGACTCATAGGTTTTACAAATAGCTACAGACTTTACCGTTATACTCCTTAAATAGAAAGATCGAAGAGTTTTTCCTTTTTGCGGTCGGTATACCGGGCGCGTCAAGTTTTATGGCCATGGCAAAAATCGCGATTTCTGATTAAGTTAATCAAAATTTGTAAGTAGTCATAATTGCAGTAGTCATAACAGGTACCATCGTAATTTATTGATTTATGTGCCACTTCCCATTTATGCCAGTGCACATGCACTGCCAAATTTAATCGTCACACAAAAATTATGAAAGCGTGAAATGATTTATTTTAGGATTCGGAAACCCCTCGTCAATAAAACCATTAATGTTAACAGGTCATTCTCGTGCTTAAAAGTCGAACAGGTGTTGTAATCAACATTAAAATTACTTTAAATTAAAAAAAGACTTTAAATCATTGTTACGCCAGTGTATTTTCACGGCAATGTCATTATGACATTAACAAACAACCCTCTGAAGGTGCGTATAGTTATAAACGCGAAATCGCAATTAAGTTTATTAAAATATAAAATACCTACCTAAGCAATATTTCATGTAAAATTTTATGTCTAATAATTCAAATTCTTAAAAATGTATTTGTTTAATACATTTAAACGGCCCCACAATTAAATAAAATATAAATATGTACCTTAATGACGTCGTTGATTATGTCACATCCATGTCCATCGTGTCGAGCTTCGTATCCTTGTAAGTCCAATCGCGTGCGTTCGTAACGAAACACTTTCGCACTTTACACGAAACTCCGAAAGTTCGCTGAAAATGAGATAAACGTATTAAGGATTTGATCATTAACTGCACAAAAATTAAAAAGTAACGTTCAGCATGAACGCTTAAAAATTGTAAATAGATAATACCCTAACAAAAGAAAGAACATGAACACAATTTGTACAAACAATTTAAATACAATAGCGTAAGTATGCACCTAGTAAAAAAACCAATCGAAACTAAAATATTTTCTTCTTATCGGTATACCTACGAACTAGACAGGAACATAATAACACCTACATTCGAACGTTATCTCCGCATGTGAGGCCGAGTTATCGAACATATGCAGGCCCGTCTTGGCCGATAATAAAATTATTTATCGACACAGCTTTACAACATGTTCGGCCAATTGTTGTTCCTATACCTACACAATGATTTATAAATAATGGCTAAATAGGCACTTCGAGGGTCGATTCCTTGTCTAAAATTAAGGCAGCTTTTTATGTAAAGTTTTTCCCTAAAACGTATGTTTTCGAAGTTACGCCCCTCAAAAAAGCAAGAGTAAAATCAAGTTTTCATTTTATTTCGCATACTTGGAGAAACGTAGAAGAATGACGTTTAAATAATGACGATTTAAATAATTTAAAATATAAATACCTTATCGGCGTTTTTAAATATAAAACACATTTGCGTACGGGCTATCCAAGCGTGTAAGTGACTGACGTCATCAATAACAAGTTAATTGTATATTTGTAATATTCCGTTTAAAGTTTTGAACGTGGCATATTCTAAAGCCTACAATTTATTAAAACTGGAAAACTACGCTTGGATAGCCGTAGGTAAGTCCAACAATCACTCGCGCTCGCGACGATGGGTAAGTTCCTATATTAACGCACTTTACAACAGACACCGATTATGCACTAAAAATTGTTATAAAACCGTTCATCGACGAATTTATTGTTAATTGCAAACATTTTCGCAGATTGCAAGAAAAGTATATATAGGTAGCTAGCGTTTAAGATGCACGGCGCTACCGGCGACGCGGCGTTCGTAAAAAAATTTCCACGAAAAATATTAAATAAAATAGCGTATGCACTCGTTAAACGACCGATTGAAAATGGGCATTTCTTCTTGTCGAGACCTGCGTCCAGACCGAAGTAGATAACACTTAAAACTACGAACGTTATCTGACCATATGTGGAGTTGTGGAACATTTGTAAGGCCGCTTCGACCGATAATAATTTTATTCGAATTAAACCTTTTATTTAAAATAATATCGTGACGTGTTTCTACTCGAAAAGAGACGGACGCGAGATTTTAAATTTTATTATCCTTAAAATTATGTCGCAGCCGAACAAGCAACGTTTTTCGCATGATCGATGTTCGGTAAAAATAATGCCGGCTTTTGCACTTTGTGATAAAAGCACGAAATTTTAGGGATATATTTCGTACCCCGCACTAACCACAATAAACGCCAGAGTCACCTCCTAATTTAAAATAACTCACTTTTTAATACTCGGGGCGCGTTATAATACAGCGTGTCTATGAATTGAAAAGAAATCCACCGGAGACTTATAGGACACGTCAAAATAAAACTTTACGTATCTATAAACGTTTTTCCTACGACGCTCCCCTGCCGAGACATTCGCCCCCAAAGTTGAAAGGGAAAATCAATTTGTTTAACGATTTATTAAAATTTAATCAAGCTTGGTTTACATTCCCAATAAAAGAAGTATTTCAAAATAATTTCATAGATTGTCTGGCAGCACCTCAAAGGGAACAAGGATACACTACCCCTGACTTTTCCAATCACATTTTTCTTCAGGGGATTAATTTAAAAAATTCAACCTCCTCGTCGGATTTCCCTAACAACTTAGTATAAAAAAATATATTCTTGGCCACTTTCCATAAAATGAGCCATATTCGAGAAACTCGCACTTAAAGGGAAACCAGGTGCAGCGTGTTAGTTTAGGACTTTAGGTTCTAATATTTTGAATGCATAAACCTTGCACTCTGTGACACAAGCATGAAACTTTAGTTGTATATTCTACATCCTGTACTAACTACAATATATGCCAAAGCCCTTTGGAAATCACGCCCTAATTCAAACTAACTCCTCTCGAGTACACGGCGCGGCGTGCGTAGCAGTATAATTATCAGTAATACACCTATTATTCTTTAAGTACGATTTTCTCGAATATGTTTTATTGCGTGGAAAGTTGGCAAGAGTAGACTAGAATTTTTATGTAAAAGACCTAACGTCACAGGTGCGTATTTTACGAACGGACTAATTTAGGGGCGTTTTTGATCCGCCAATCTTATTGTTTTCTTGAGTTTATTATACTTTTTCATTGTATTCATTAAGATTTCTTAAAAAATTTATGAGCAATTTCGGCACCTTTAAATTAAAAATATAACCTATTTATTAATGAAACAACTACGCCGCTGACCGTTTCGCCTTCCACATTTTTCGCGCAGAAAATGTGTGATGTCACGTATGTTTGGGAAAAAATGTTTGGGGGAATTCGACAATAATGTTAAAATTGTTTTTAAATTAATCTGCTGAAGAAAAATGCGATTTGAAAGGTCAGAGATGGGGTATCCTTGCTCACTTTGAGGTGGTGCCAAACAATTTATGAAATTGTTTTGAAATACTTCATTTATAAGAAATGTAAACCAAACATGATTAAATTCTAATAAAAAAAATCAAAGTGTTATTTAAACAAATTGATTTTTTCCATTCAACTTTGAGGGGTTTTTTTTAATTTTTAATCTAATAACGATAAATTCGTCAAAAATTAACAGAAAAATCTACATTTACATTTATTTCAGGGAATATTACTTCACGGCCGTTTCTTGGATTAGTTTAACTGAAATATGCGTTGTTTGGCTTAATCGACCACAAAATTTATCTGTAATATCAATATGTAAGACTCCCATGTGGAACTGTCAAGAGGTAAGGAGTTTAATTAGTTATTAATATAGTAGGTGCTCGTTTCGTGTAAAAGAGACGTTTAAAAAATTAAATTTGTTTCGTATAAAAACACTGCGAACTTCCCGAAATTGCTTAATCAAGAAACCAAAATTTTATTGGCTTTTAAATTTTGTCACGTTTTACCTTTAATGCTATATCCATATTTTAATAACGTTACGACTTATCAAGATGTTTTTATTGAATTTGTGTCCATCAATATTCCTAACAGATATTTTACAGACGCAGCGCATTACTACAGATGGCCGTGGTTGGGTAGATATGGGAGACAGTCCTTTGTTTGGAAGAGATAGTACGAATTACATAACTATAGCTCCTGTAAGAGATGGCCCAGCGGGATATTTTAAACACGCTGTAGCCGTAAACATACCCAAAGGACGAATTCTACCACTCACGCACGGAAAGTTCGAAGTCACTCGTTTGTTGGCGTGGGATTATTCGGACGATATTATGTAAGTTTCAAAACATTTTGTAATAGGTACCTATCGAACAGCTTTTTGAAAAGAATTTCCATGTTTTAAAGATCAAGTTAACACTGACACTTTTCTAACTTTATTATTTGAAAAGTTCGTTGTTCGGATTTAAATTTTCGGAAAATCTGAAAATATCGTAAACGCTACGTACTTATTTGATTTCACGACACTTTATCGACAATATTAATTTAATTTGTGTGAAATATTTTCTAGAAGAGTTAAATTAAATTGATATTTCATAAAACTAGTGTAAATAAATCCTTGTAGATATTTTCTGGGAATACCAGAAGGAAAACCGGGCGAGCAACATTTATACAGAGTAACATCCGTACCTCCTCGAACGGGAGCTACCCTGCAACCGCCTATTTGTTTAACTTGCGTAAAAGAATTTTTACCTACGTCTCCTCCGTATTTAGAATACGCGGCGGAATTAAATCCGAATAACATGCGACAGTGGGATGACGATTGGTTGGAAGATGAAACAACTATCACTACGCCTGTTCCTCGAAGAAGAAGGAACAAAAAAGATAAAAAATCTGACTACGAACAAGCTTGTTTGTTTCATAATGCCGTATTCAGTTCTAACGCGGCTTACTATGTCCTGGAATGCTTAGGGCCAGGAATTCCTGTAAGTACATTATACAGAGCGAACATGCCAAAATCTAAAATGTTAGTAATTTTGCAAAATAATACGCTTTTACGAGAAAGAATTTCAAAAATGGCCCTCCCTCAAATTAAGACTTTTCCCGTACAAATATCTGGAGGTTACCAAGCGCACGTTAGATTACATTTGCCCCCTGGCTTACGAGAAGATGAAATTACTAGATATCCTTTGGTAGTTCAAGTATACGGGGGCCCAGGAAGTCAATTAGTTACGGAAAGATGGCGTATAGACTGGAATACGTTCCTAGCAGGAAATAAAGATTTTATTATCGCTCAAATCGACGGTAGAGGTTCGGGGGGACAAGGACAACAACTTCTTCATAAAGTTTATTATAAACTAGGGACGATTGAAGTTTCAGATCAACTAGAAGTGACGGAGTAAGTAAATAAGTTTATGCGAGATACGCGTGCACTTAATTTTACTTAAAATTAAATTAGGTACTTAAGAGACACGCTTCACTTTATCGATAAAACGAGGGTTGCCGTGTGGGGTTGGAGTTATGGAGGATTTGTTGCCGCTTTAGCATTAGCGAGTCCTAAAAACGTTTTTCAATGCGCGATAGCAGTGGCACCTGTTACTAGTTGGAAACTTTACGGTAAGTTGTCGCCTTATTTTGATGTGCCCGTCTAAAAGCAAAGTTCGTAACTTTTTAAACTGCGAGATTGTTTCGTACCGTTTAAATTTTAACGTTTAATTCAAAATTACAATGCACCTAACTATTTGTTAAAAAGATACTTTTCAGTTGTGTTATAAAAATCTCCAATAGAGAGTCAGAAAAAAATAACGCGCGGTAAGATCGAAAAAGTGTTTTTCGATGCCAAAATAATAAATGCGTAAATTATTATAGTTTCTGTTATGTGTGTGTATTTTTATAGGTACATATATTTTCTGCTAGGCAATGATATAACTTATTCGTGTAGTTTATGATAACGTTTTGTAGAATACGTGCTTTGGGATCTTCTAAATTACGTGTTATACCCTATTGTTATACCCAACTTTTGATATATGGCTTCACAGGAAAGATCTAATAGGGCCCAAGTCAAGTGATCTCGTTGATCATACAATTGGTAGAGATCCTCTTCTCTCTATCCACTCGAATACGAATCCTATAAATGTAGAAATGCATCTTATCACCTACGCATATCAATTTCGTTGTTATTGCCGAAAAACAGAATACGAATACGTAACACAAGGTTTCACGGAAGCTTTAAGTCAAATAAATATTAAGCTAGAAGAAAATGTAGTTGATATGCCGTTCAACAATTCCTACACACGCATACGTTTTTCCTCAACCCAAAATGTGAGTTACGATTAATTACAGTATCGACAACAGTAACGATTTATTGTTCCATTTAACATAAATAATGCAATTCCGTTCGGAAAATACGAACACAATGCAAATTTAACATTGGTAGATAGATACGCTTCTACGATACATATATTATCTCCCACCAGTCACTTACAAGATTGTTACGTCTAGTTCGTGAATTAAATAAAACTTATATAAATAAAATTTAGCAATTTTAAAAGCTTTATATATCTACAGATCAGATACGTGATTTATGTCAAAATTTCGTTTCACTTTGACGGATAGTTTGGGAATTTTTGTATTACTAATAAAATAGTCAAGTATGTATAGTACGACCACCATAACTTCCCTAAAAATTCGTCACTGCACATCATGATTTCGCCGACGTCTATTTACGTTTTTACAGTCAAATGCTTTTATCACAAATTTAGAAAACGGGATCGGCGCCGAACACACCGATGCGATGTTACGAACAAGAACTTACAATGTAATACCGGCATACGATATAATGACGTAAGAATTCTGAAGTTACGCTGGTCGAGCTGTACTTACCTATGTATTTACCATCAACTGCTATTAATTTGTACTTTTCACATTTAAAAATACATTCTTTTTTTTTACTTTTACGTTTAAAATAATAAACCTGCTCAATTATTTTGGCATATAACTGGTTTTAGGTAAGTATATAACTGACTAGTTACCTTAAAAATAAATAATAAATAGTAAATGGCAGACAATATAACGATAATAATCAATTCGGCCGACGCCTTTTAAATAAAAGCTTTTTTAGTTCAACTATTAAAATTAATTACTTTTTTCGTTATCTAAAATTATTTTTTATAAATAGCCTGGCATTTGTGAATAATATTATGTATCTTCAAATCAAATTATTCTAATGTGCGTGCGTACCTATGTATGTACGGCACGCAAAGGGCCATTCGTATTTGAACTTGTACCTGTTTCTTTTGTAATTTTGATGTTTAACGTTTTACAATTATGATGTAACGAGAATGGTGCGATTTCGGTTGCCAACGATGTATGGAAGACGTTTTTTGTTGGAGGGTCGGTAGTAATATCACTGTCAGATTTATTCCATTTCCAATTTGTAAACTGTACGTATTAAAATTACTTAATTTAAATACAAGCGATTGCGTTTTATGTATTTACCTAGAAGAATCTTTTTTTCCAACTCGCACATTCTTTTTGGAGGGGTAAAATAACCGCGCGTTGCGTCGTTGAGGGCCGATAAACTTTGTGTTCATATTTGGATCCATTAATTTTTTTTTTAATTATTAGAAGTATTAAACTTATTTAAACAAAAATAGCAGTTTTATTTGTACCTAATAATTTAGAAACTTGTTATTTATGTAGGTACTGTTAAAAACAATACATTATTTAATATTTTATAATTTCTGGTGATTAATTTTCAAAAACTTAATAATGTAGTATAATTTTCTTTGTCAGTGTTTGCCATTTCTCTCGTTAACATTAAAGATAATGAAATTGTAAAAACTAATATTCCCACAATTGGCCATTTCGTTGTAAGTAGATATTTAAAAACAAATTCGTAAGTCCTTTTAAAATATTTGTAAAATCATTAATTAATTGTTGTCAATAACAAAACTATCGGTATAAGTAAAGATCGTGTTCAAAAAGAAAATTAATGTACAAAATATTTCAAATTAGATTCAACATTTGCGTTTAAAATAAAATTATAAAGTGTTTATTTCGTGTGGCTAATTATGTTGTTTATAAAGCCGAGTTCGTCTAGTTAGGTAATAATTTAAAAGTCGTACCTATTAATAGGAGTATAAAATAATTTAAATATATTTAATTTTAATAAGTGGGTAACAGATTGCCAATTAAATTTATAATAGAATTAGCCGTAAGTTACCTGCAGCGGCAGAAATTTATGTGGGCCGTAACGAGTGTCCTTCCAAATGAAAAGGGTTAATATAATTATTTTATGATTTATAATATATGCGTAGTAAATAATATTCGTGTTTTGAAACTAAGGATAAATTAAATAACAATCGTTAATTTCTAGATTCCGCTTATACCGAAAGATATATGGGTCTTCCAAATGTTACCGACAATTATAAAGGCTACGACGAAGCCGATGTGAGCAAAAAAGCTCAACAGCTCAAAGACAAAATGTTTTTCTTGGTTCACGGATCCGCAGATGATAATGTGCACTTACAACAATCTATGGCTTTGGTGAAGGCACTCGCGGAGGCGGGAACGTTATTCAGACAGCAGGTAAGCCGAAATTTTATTTAAAAATTACCTAATATCAAATTGTTGTAGCGATATATGTAGTTAGATAAAACTTTTAAAGGTCGGTATTTTCGTCTACCTAAAATTCATCAAAAACATCATACACATGTTCGTTTTATTTAATTCATATATTTTCAATCGCGCCTTTAAATTTGCAGTATAAACAGTAATATATAGGTAATACAAAGGATGATAAAAATACCGATCCTACATTTATGTATTTTCATTATTCTCATAGTTGTAATCACAACTGCCAAACATCTAACAATAAGTAGAAGGTAGATATAATTGCGTTTGCATTATAGATATATCCTGACGAAAGTCACGGACTTGGAGGTGTAAAGAAACATTTGTATAGAAGTATGGGGCAGTTTTTGGACGATTGTTTTCGAAAGCAAATTCAATCCGAGTTCAAAACTGGTCTCAGAAACGACGAGGAATAATACACTTTATAAATCGTAATCTATTTGAAACGGAAAGAACTACAAAACAATTAATTTGTGATCGTGCAAGTACACGCCAATGTAACGAATTTTAATTGTTAGGCAAATTTATAAATTACGTTTTGTGGTTTTACATGTCGGTAGTAAATTTTATTGACGTTAATCAATCACTTGTTTAGTACCTATATAATTTAGCTGTTTCGATGTATCCATTTTTTTATGAGTGTGTCAAACATCCTTCCTATTTAGGATGTTTAGTGATGCAAGTGCCAAATTTTGAAAAAGTTTCTTTTGAATGTGAGGATCGTATGAAGTTAACGAATTGGATACATACATAATAAATTAAAATAAGAGGAGTCAAATGCATTTATTATTTTTAAACTGATCTAATAATTAAGAACTTAGTACGTGCTTATCACGCGGGTATATTTGGCTAATAGTCATTTATCAGTTATCTACCTATATAAATAATACTTATTAAAGCTTTTAATTATAAAAAACTCCTTTTCAAACTTAAAACTTAACCTTACAACTCCTTAAAATACGGGTAGAAGAATCTCCATTCTTTACTGATAAATAGGAAATAATTAGTGTGGCCTTTAAAGGAAATTGATTTATTGATTATTTTGTATAAAATATTTTCACGATTACGTATTATTGTTTTTAATTTAAATTACGTTTTTATCAAACAAATATGACTACTAATTTATAATAACAATATATTGATATTGTATACATTTACAATTATTTGCCTGTTATATTTATACAGAGTGGTACTGAATTAAGTATGTGGTACAAGTATCAAATTGCGTTTTTATTTATTAATTCGTTTATCAATAAAAGACATATAATTTTGTCCTTGAGAATGGAACTGGCAACGTTTAAATAAAAAAATATAATTTTTTTTTAAATTACCAGTATTATCAGTATTTCAGGATTATCTTCGGAGATGATAGAGATCGAGATTTAACCGTTTATTAAAAAAAAGTATTTCGCATACGTAGTGTTCTTCTTCTTGGGGTGCCTATCCATTCCGGATGTTGGCGATCACAATGGAAATCCGTATTTTGTCTACGTAGTGTTACCTATACAATATGATCTGTGATAGAATAATAATTCGTTGTTGTTAATTAATTTGATTACCTATAAACAATATTTGCACAAAATAGTCATTTTTCGGATAAAACAAAAAGGAAGAAAAATTACAGCTAGTCAAAATATTACGGTGTTCACGTGCATCAGTAAATGCCGTTCTTGGCACGTAAGGCATCGAATTTAGAACCATTCTGTATAAAAAACGTACTATTGATATTTTACAATGTTGATACCACATCTGCAGTATTGTTATGTATATTAAAATTAATTATTTAATCAAAACAAGATGCACTACATATCTAATTAAAAAATGTGCTTACCTACGGACTGTGCTAATTTACGTTTGTGTATTATTAAATTCTTGCGATTAAACACAGTTATTATTAAAAACTTAATAGTCAATAAATTTATCTCTAGATTTGTGAATATTAGATAGTAACTAGAGTAGTTATTATTATAAAAGACCAATCGTTCTAACATTGCAAATTGTAGATATTGTATTGTATTGTATGGTATTTTATTCACCAAGAAATAATTAGAACTTACTTTTAGGTATAGAATCATTACATTATACCTAGCACAATTTTTTACAACAGCCGCTGCCATCAACAGTCACTAACATAGAAAGACGTTTTGAACACGTAAATACAGGTTAGGCAATTTAATTGTCGACGCCATTAATTTTATGACGATTTAATAACAATGTTATGTTGTGTAATGGCTGTTATAGAGAATTACTTCTTTTAAATTTTTCACTTAATTCCTAGCGATCTTAAATTCTTAATACGTAGTTTTTCATAAAGGACACAAATGATATTTTAAAATTAAAGCACTCAAATAACTGGGCACAAACTCTTATTAAGTTAGTAGTTCCTCTTCGGTTTTTAAGTATAATTTGCATTTTTCATTTCAAGTCTTGATGAAGTTGCAATTGTCGATTTTTAAAAAGCTTTTTAGTAAAAACCGAAAATAGATATTATTATTTTTCGTTTCGAATTATATATATTACTGCCTTAAGAAAGAACCTTATAACTGTAAAACTTTACTTAGGTATTTAGATTTTGTGATTATGTAAGTTAACTGTTACTTTTATTAAGATGTTGAGTATGTAGTACCTACTCGATGTATCGTAAAAATGAGTAGATATGTATATACATACTTATATATTTTTCAAATTGAAATGATAAGCAAATATTGAACTAACAATAAATGTCGAAATTTATGCAAAACACACGATTTTCGATGGCTGCTTCTAGTTTCAGGTTCAGATTCAGGTTCTTTCTTGTGATTAGAAAGACAATATGCTTATCTTATAATTAGTTATTTGTATGTATCTATAGTTATTCGTTTTCATTTTATTAAGTCAACAAATTTACATTTCGCTTATAATTAATTTTCACCAATGAAGAGACGTGATAAGATTTTGATTTTGGATTTAGTGAATGGAATCTGAATTTCAAAATCGTTGTAAAACAATTAGCACGTATAAGATCATAAAATAAATGTATCAATCATTATAATTTTCTACAGAAATTGGATTAACTTCAAACGACTACTCGATCTTACTTCGTCTCTTTAAAAATTGTCGCATTAGAAATTAATAGTATAGAAACATTTTAGCTTAAAACAAAAACGAAATTAGTAAATTATTAAAATGTTTAATATTCTTACTAATTTGTAATAATATCTATTATTAGAAGCGCTCCTACCTATAACTATTTAAAGTTGGGTTCCTATAATTTAACAAAACAATAAAAACGAAAACAACATAAATACGATTATAAACCTACTTGTCACGTTTTTAAGTTAATTAAATCTACTTAATTTTGTAGTTAAACAGGTAAGGGTCCAATATAACTTTTTAACTTCTATGCAAAATAATGACGTACCCCTCCGAGAAGGGGTACGTTAATTAATCATTAGTAATAGAATTAATTTGAAGCTTGTATACCTGTAGCGCATATGTCTTCAAAAGTATTTTAGCAATAATACCTATTTTTAAATCTTTTCCGTAAAATGCAATCACTTCCAAGAGCACGACCTAATCAAGCACCAAGTCGACTGAAGTAACCACAACATAGTACTATCGGCGCCTAATATTGTTCTCGTCATACTATACTTAGAATTGTGATATCGTTAAATGTAAAATAATTATTAAAGTGATTAAGCTTAATTTTATCAAAAAGCGTGTTTTCTAAAACATAGTAGCTCTTATTCAAGACATTGCTTTTTGCAAATTTTAACATTTAGATAGTTCTAGTGATAGCGATACTAGCCAGATAATCATAGAACGTAAGAACAAAAATTATTCGTTTACATTCTTCTCTCTAATTTTGAAAATACTGCTCGTAAACTATTCTAAAATTAAGTACCTAAGTACCTACCTATTTTTTTGTTGCTTATTATAATCTGACTTATTACTTAGATATAGGTAACATACTTAGAAATGTGAAGTCGTTTTCGAAACCGTTTTTTTTTTATTATTACTCATTGTATTGTTTTCCTTATTAAGTCACAGATACACTTTTGGTGAGGATTTGTAGGTAACATCTACCTAATAATATTAAAAATTTGAAAAATGTATTTTATTGTGTTTATGATATCGAAGTAAATTTTTTTATTCAGATAATGTTTTAAAATTGAAAATTGTAAGATTTAAAATGCCACGCTGATTTTTATTAATTTTATTTTATTAATAAATTTTTTATTATTATGAAACATCGTTTCGTGATTCTGTAAGTATAAATTCATTATCGTGAGTGACTCAGTGACTCATCGGTAAACATAATATCTATATAATATACTAGAAACCTTAAAGGAATGTTTTAAATATTATCTGAAAAAAGAAATTTATTTCTAGAACTTAATTTTACTATCAAATATATTTTATTATATAAGTAAGTATTTTGTATAGTAGTTTGACTTTTTATAAATAAGAAATATTTTTTTAACGAAATTCTAAAATGTTTAAGTTTTGAATTTCTACTACCCGTTAGTTATTCACTAGCCGTTAGTTTAACAACTTCCTATTCTTGTACATAATTTCATGATCCATTGAATGATTGTTAAACTATTTAACATTTATTAGTCATTGCCCAATCATTAGACATTATTAAAATAAAAAAATTATTACAATAAATACTACGAAAATTAAACTTCGTTTTATTTCAAACATTTATTGTCTTATTTTTACTAAACATGACTTAAAATTTTAAAATATAAAACAAATCTTTTACGCGCATATTAATACATTAACAGAAACATTCAAACACGCACAATCGCAAAAGCAACAACAATAAATAGCACACAAAACAAAAACTATTGATCACGAAAAACAGGAATATTTTCTTTTATCCAATTTACATACTTTTTTATGTTAATATAAACGCTGGGAACGCCAGGAGCTCCACATTGATCGGATCCGAAAGATAAAATACCAATCTATAGATAAGTTAAAATTAGATTTAATGTGATTTGACCCAAAAAATATTTTTTTTATTATTAAAATTTTTGTTCAATTTCCGTTACTCAATCACTATGTAATTTTATTTAAGCAAGTAGTATTTAGATTTACTTCTCTACTGCTCTTCAATTTTTTATACACCAAATATAGTCCACATCCTGGCTAAATCCAAAACATTAGGATTAAAGATCGGCAAGTGGTTAAGTAATTATTGAACAATAAATGTTAAAGAAGTTCCATTAAGTGTTGGTTGCAACTTTCTCTGTCTGCAAATTTCAGAGACGGACTTTACGGACTTACATTTGTAATAAACCTATTTTCCTGACGTTTATGTTTTCATAATTTATTCTGTCTTACATTTAAATGACCCTAAGTACGGACCATCATGTTTGTTGTGCTTACAAAACTTAAATGTTATTAGTAAACTACTGCAGTACTACAAACACCTATTGTTCAGTAATCGTCTGCCTGCCTGTTCTTCAGCCGAATGTTGTATTTTGCCAGGACGTCGACCGTACCTAATTTTATATACCTAAGTAGGTACTACTAATACAAAATTATTCACCTGAAAATATTTTTCATTCTGCTGTTCAATTAAAGGAGAACCGCCAAAACCTGAACAAGCATCTTTGCCAGCCAAACCTCCAACACACAGATGATTTTCAGTAATAGGCAACGTTCTTCCATACAGATTTACGCACTGCTGAAGACCAACTAAAGGGAGTTGAAGAACTTGTTGTACCGGTGGTTCTTCTAAAAATATCGAAAACTTTTACGTCAAACATATTAAAACGCTTAAATATTTTTTTTAGAAATAAAATAAATATAATATGTTGTTGAAAATAGTAAAGGGCGCTAAAATTGGACCCCCAATTCATTTTTGCTCTATAATTTTTATAATATTACAGTTAAAATCGATTGCTTTACGCCAAAACGTTCTGTTATTTGTCACATAAGGACTACTGTTATCGGAATATCCGTAAATTATTAATATAAAAGTAAGTGTCAAATTTAGTAACAGCTAACAAAAATAGAAAATTTCAAAAAGTGACCCAAATTCGAACCCCCTAATGCAAGTCCCCATTTGAAACAATATAGGGAACTTTTACATTTATTTATAGAAAACGGCCATTGACAAAAGTCACAAACATAGGTAAACATAGATAATAAAAAAAATAGAACTCAGAAGATCTAGGAATTTTTTAATGGCAAGCATTATTTTAACGTTAAAATGAAAACGATCGAAATACTTACGTATTTGACCAGCACTTTTTCCCCATCCTACTAAGATACCATAATTTGAATTAAGCGACCACGATTCGGCCAAACAAATCGGTTGAGCAGTAACTAAAAAGTTTCACAACTAAAATTTGGAAAAATCATTACCTACATACAATTTAATACTTGTATAATTTATCCGAGAATGTAATACAATGAGTGCGATATCGTCTTTGTAGATTGTTTGATCGTAACCCGGATGTAGAACAACGTGACTGATCGTGATATCCTGCACAGGTAGGGCACAAAATTCTGTACCACAGTCGATATCGGAATTTGTTAGGTATTCCCCAACACGAACAGTAAATCTAAAAATTTCAATGTTATTATCATTATTAATTTATTATACCTATCATAAGTACCTACAATTTAAAATTATCTGATTTTGCTAAAGCACAATGTGCGGCAGTTAATACAATGTGATTACTTATTATACTACCAGCACAAGGGTACTTCATTTCTCCAGTAGCCGTATCTGAAACCAAAAGCGTTAAAAAATTTGAAATATATCTAAAGGTATTAATGTTACTACGAAATCCAACTCTGGCCACAAATGGATAGGATCCAATGCCATTATAATTTTGACCTACGACCGACGACGTGCCACAAATTTCTCCATTTTGATTAACACTTGGGTTATTGCTAAATATAGGGCAACATACTAACCCTGATCCTTGATATCCACATCCTAATTCTCCTATTCTGCAATAGTTATGAATATTTACCGACCAGTTTCTCAAATTCAACTTTAAAACGACAAAATTATACCCACCTGTAACTGTATATACATTCATGATTTACTATATTATATAAAACAGGACACGACGATAGTGGTAAACATTTCGTTCCAACAGGACAAAATCCCGGAACGCCATATTGGGTTTGATCGACTCCTTTAAAGGTTGGCCTCGCGGCTGCACTTAAACCACTTCCTTAAATAAAATGAAAGGTATTAAAGATACATATGTACATATTTATATAATAAAAGAATTAAAGGATAACTTCTTAGAATACGCCTACATATCGATGGCGTTTTGGCAAAACATCGTAAGCGCAACTTTTTTTCGAAAATGACTTGTTCTGTCTGTCTTATAATAGTTAAATACATACATGCATTAGTGTTACTCATATATTTTTCGGGTTCGTCGGCTGCACGATCGTTGAAATCTCTAGTGATTATATAACGTGTTATAGATCTTAATATTAACGGTGTTAAAATTAAACGCGAAGTAATTAAAAGTAAGTGTAAGTGTATAACTTGCGCCTATCCTTAACCTAAAAATGACAAAAATTTTAAAATAGATACAATATAAATAGTGGACTTTTATATATATCTATTAAATACTATTTTTAGTTTTTACATTTTTGCACCCCAAACCAAGTTGCGCCCGCGGCGGGCGCTTTTCTCGCTACGGCGTTGCCTAAGAGGCTTTATCGGGTTTTACCCGATCACGAGTGCAGATGAAGAAGTTACTTAATTTTCCAACTTAAATTTATTTTGGTTTATTTATTTTTTAATTAAATATATCAAATACTTTTATTATTAAGTAGGTAGTACCTTCCTACGAATTGATGTGGATAGTAGTGTGAGTATGAAAATGCAAACCATTTTTAATTAATTTATAAATACGTACATAATTACGCATTAGAAGTAAATAACGCTTCAAACCATCTGATCTACGAACCAGATTTTAGTCACCTAACGTGACCTAGTCATAATAATGTAAATTTTATGATGTCCACTGGAGCATTATTTACTCTACATGTATGTCCTATTTATAAAAAAAAAGAAGTAAATAATAATACTATTTTCTGTTTATTTAAAAATTTCAAATATGTATCTGTCGTATTCAAATTAATTAGGTAAGTCTCTTGGTAACTGCTTTTATTGATTTCTATAATTAAATGTCAACTGAAGAGTAGCTACAATGTTTTAAATACTGTGATAGATATTTATAGTGATTATTATTATTATTAAGAATTAAATATTTACCAAGTAACAAAAGTGTATAGGTAGAGTATTTTTTTATTAATTTTGAAAATACATTCGTTTATTTTTTATACCCAACTTATGAATCAAGGTTTCTTCTGTATCTGATGAAGTCGGTACTAAAATCAATCACCTACTAAGTACGTAATTTGTAAACCTAGTGATATTTTCTTGAACGATTTCTTTATCCATAACTTGAAAGCTATTCTATTGATCAGAAACTTGTGATAAATTACAATGCTAAACATAATTACGCAGAGATAATAGGAATAAAAAAAAACATTACCTTTATTTATCATTTTTTTTAGAAAAGTACCATGCAATGTCACCAAGGTCGTGTTTATCCAACCGTAATGTTACAATTATTTCATGCCTATTATTTAACTAACGAAATTGGAAGGCATCAGCAAGGAAGGAAGAGAAAATTACAAAATATATACATTTTAAGCTGTATTTTTTTGATTACAGCCTTGATGTAATTAATTATTTTTGCAAAAGCAGGTTTAATATCAGGAATTAGTACCTATTTAATAGTTAAATGAAAATTATAGGTATATAATAGAAGAAAATAATATTACACGTTATTATTAACCTTTTCATTAAATCGACCTAATTCTTGTTACAGATTTAAATAGAATTATATTACAACTATATAGAGGCTTCATTAAGTTAACTAATTAAATTGATTCACGGTCAAAACAATCGATCTAATTTTATTCTAATACTCCTATTTAGTAATATCTTAGTTAATTTATAATTTAATTTCTCTAAATAATCCAAACTGAATTTAATTATATTCATAAAATATTTAATTAATGGTGTCTTTTAAAATAAATCGCAGGGGTAACACTAACAGTAACTATACATTATGATACACATACACGATAACAATTTTCGGGAATAAATTTATTTACTGCGATATTTTAATGAATTCAACGATATACATATTATTTTATTCAAAATCATATCCCTTTAACGAAGCACAATTTATTTCATACTTATTCGAATTTATTTAATTGACTTACCGTTTACACTCAGACTTTTAACATCATTGATAACAAACAGTAAAGCAAGGAAACTAAATTTTATAAACACAATCATAGCCGGTTCTTTTCAAATATAGCAATGAAACGTTGATCAAATCGCGAGTTGGTTATTTATGATGACCTTCTATTACAAAAAAAATATATACTGGATGACGAGTCATGACGAATTAGTAAAGAAAATAAGCATGAGGACCAGTAAATTGAAATCGGGAACTTTCAGCTATTTTAAAATTAAAATCATTCATACGTATCGATATGTATTATTTTTTAAAGCTAATTTCATAATTTATGTTGTTACAATGTAACTTATCACTAAAATTAAAAATTGAAAAATTATATTTATATTTAGTTAACTATAATATAACATAATAAAAATTTAGTACCTATTAAGAGTAAAAAAAGATTAAAAAATTAAAGTAAAATTTATTTTTGTTTAAATTTTAAACGGAATATCATAAAACGTTTTTTTCTGATAGACCAAAAACTTTCAATAACTTTATCCGACAAAATTTAAGAATCTTCTCTCGTTGATAATCTTACTTCGAAACTACCGTTTGAATGCCATTTTTTTTAAATGTTGTTCACAAAAATATTTCTTGTTATTCAAGAAACGTTTGTATTTATATTGTTTTAATGTAAACTCATTGATAGAATACGCGATGTAATTAATGAACGACGCTGTCAGTACGACGTTATTCTTAATTCGACTTGCACCCAATAAAATTAATAAAAATACCTACATTCATTTCTAATAAAACACGAATTTTTCTAGATATGTTAAATTGAGTGTCGTCGGCAAGTTCAACATCACTTAGAATTCTTGAATTATTTAAGTCTAAATTATTAGGTACCAGAAATATTGCCAGCTAGGTACATACACTGTTTTGTATTAATAATGATAAAAATGATAAATTGTATTCGAGTTTTGACTCAACCGTTATCTACTACAAATTAATTTTATTATTGTCAACAGTTTTCGACTGATATTTGAAACTAATAGTGCGCGACAATGGTATTTACATAATTAGTTTTCGTGTTGCAATTATTAATTTTCATAGTGCAATATATATGTATTTACAACGTACAATTCGTTTAAAAATAATCTACAATCTGTATTAAAGTGATTATAAGACAATCGGTAGATACACAAATGTTTGATTTCGTTCGATGCATTCGGTAGTGCATAATCGGTTTCATATAAAAAATTATCTTTGTTGCAATTTAACAATAATAAAACAAAAAGATTTGTAATATAACTAAATGGCCATTACTCTTTAAGTTGCGTATTTTTATTTTATTCGTTGCCGACACTTTCTAAAATGTTATCCTAAAATCGTCGATATAATTACAATTCGTCGATCGGACATTTTTTTAATTGTTTAAAAAATCATGAATGGAAGGTGTTAATTATTTTTTTTTAATCGAGTACCTACCTATTATTTATATTCAAATGGCTGCATGTTGTATAAACATTGTATATTTTGAACCTTCAACTTATCGCGGGTTATCTAGAGTTTCAGATTTAAAACATACATAACGTATTCAATGGTTTACTTCAAAACGTGGTAACCTCCACATTTTCGTTGCCAATATTCGTTAGATAACGAAGGCTCGACGTGTGCATTAAAGCGAAAATAATTTTAAAAAGATTTTTAAATTTGGTAACTGTTGGTTTTAATGTTTTGACATTTTCTTCCGGGACATCTTATATAGGTGGTTAATATTTGATATCATCACAGATTCGTATAGATTTTATATATTTTATTTTAAGCCGCAGCACCGTAAAATTATATTGTCGTCGTCCGTCATTATCTAAAGCAAACTTTTATTAGTAAGTAACTCCTTTCGTTTACAACCAACATATCAAGTAAACATTTATTTCAAATAGTGAACGACAGATTTTACAGTCTTACAAAAAGAAATTGATAAATAATTAGATGGTCTTGTTTATAATAATAAGCTTATACTTAATGGTTATTATATGTAATTTGTAGACAGAACAATCGTGTATGCAACCGTGTAACCGCTTATTTATTGGATAATAGAATTACAAAGCCACAAACAAATATAAACAAACCTGGTAAATTAAAGGCAGTTTTGTAGTAAATTATTTCTTTACGAAAAATATACTTACGATTAATCGTATTTATACAAGTTGAATCAGACTATTAGAAATGTAATACTTGATGCGATAGCATGTCTGCCTTGATATTTTTACCATACTTACTTAACGTTATTATAAACGAGTACTTTCAACATTCTCGTTGTCTATTTATAATTTCAGAAAACTTCGAGGATCTGGAATATAAAGGAGTTATACCGATAGTAAACATAAACCCTTATAACGAAACTTTGGAAGATTACATGATTTTTCAGCGGTACGGCTGTCAGGAAATTATTATACATCACAAACAATTTTCCAGCGTACTCGTACAATTTGAAAATAAAATTAAAATGCACAGCGACAGGTTCAACTACAGAAAGTATTTAATTGTACCGATAGAAAATGCCTCCGAAGACGCAACGAAGCTGTTCGATTTATCTGTGCTACAATATATTGTCAATATATTAATAATAAAATCTTCGGAAGCAACAACGGTCGAAGAATGCGAATCGAAATTTAAAATATTTCGTTGTAACAATGAAATCTACGAGTTATTAACTAACAAATACGTAGGTATCGATAAAAACAACGATCCTCGGTTATTAGACATTTGGTTTTCTAATAATAAGAGTTACATGAACAATAACGATTTGTATCCCGATAAAATTAAGAATCAACAAGGAAGAATTCTAAGATGTGCCACTTTTAACTACAAGCCGTATAGTATAATTGGTAAGCATTTCAAATTCTAAATTTCGTTTATTCGGGCAAGATGTCCGGAAATAATAAGCAAAAACCTCGGGGAACAATTCCACTCGAAAAATTAACGCCATATGTTCCTATAACATTTTTGAATAACGAATTAACTTTTACTTTACAAGATATCAGAAAAAACTTATTTAAAAGAAAAATTAATTTAATTGAAAAAATTTCAAAAAAACATTCAAATTAAATAACTTTATAAATTAAGTTACAATTAATAAAATTTAAATTAATAGAAAAGAAACTATAAAATTCTTAAAGAATATTATCATTAAAACTATAATAATACAAATGAATTATAAATTTATTCTTAAAAACATGAAATTTTGAAGGTATATAAACATAATAAGTTTATTAAATTAAAAAAATTAAAATTTTTAAGTAAAAATTTGACATAATATAAAGAATAATGTTAATTTAAATCTTAAAGTATATTTTATTAATTAACTTAATATAATAAGATAATTTAAATTATGTAATAAGTTAAAATTTAATATTTATTTAAAATTTGAAAATATAATAAAATTTAATCAATATAATTGACAAAATAAATTATATTAAAATTTATTAAAGTTTTTAAATAAATATTTTAAAATAAATTATAGAAATTAAATCTTGTAATATATTCTTAAAATTTCAAAATAATTATATTAATAATTTAAGTATTTAAATAAAATATTAAAATGAATTGGTAACTTAAATGTTAAAAATTCATAAAAAAATTTAAATAAAGATTTAATAAAAATTTAATATAATTAAAAAAAATGTAATTTTAATAACTAACTTAAATTATATAAATGTAAAATTAAATTTTATAAATAATATATATTTAATAGTTTTTAAAATTTTTATAAATAATAAAATTTTAAAAAACTTAATATTAATTATATTAATTTAAAAATATTTAAATTTATTAACTAAAAATTATAATTTTTAAAAATATATTTTAAAATTTAATTCAATTTGAAAATTTTTCTAAATAACATTTTTAATAAATTTTAAATAATATTTAATTATTATAAATTTTTAATAAATAAATTTAAATAATAATAATTAAATATTAGACAAATTGAACAATTATTAATAATCAAAAAATTCATACAACTATTGAAATATCAGAATAATAAGAAATTAATTAAAAAAATAAAGTCACTAAATTCAAACAAAGTTAAAAATGGAATAATGTAATGATAAATGTTAAAATATATATCAATAAAGTAATAAGATTAATGAGATGACAGAATTTACTCAATAAATTATATCAGAAAATGAAATTAAATACAATAGATTTATGATTAGTATAATCATATATAGAATGTTATTAAATTAAATTATATAAATAATAATTATCAAAATTAACATTTTAAACTTCGATTAAAATACAATAGATAAATGTATTTAAAAAATTAAATATAAATTGACAATTATATCTGAAAAATTAAATATATATAATTGTTAATAATCTGAAAAATAAAATCTAGATTAATATTGAAAAAGCAAATATAAATAGTATTCAATTAAAATTTAGTAAGTAAATAATTAATTAGAGAATTAATAGGAAAATATAAATATTAATTATGTATAATAGAAATATAGACTAACAAATTAACATAATATTAGAAATATATAAATGTTTATAATAAATATAATGAATTAGATAAATCAATTAATATAATACAAATCAATAAATATAAATTAAATGTAAATATATAAAATGCATAAAATATAATATAAACTTGAAAGTATAATTCTTGTAAATAAAATATAATGAATTTAAATAATAAACATAATATTCAATTGATAAATAATTAAATATAAGTTCATAATAATTATTAAATAATTGATAATCATATAATAATTAAATAGTATATTGAATATATGAATAATGATAATTAATAATATTATTAAGATCAAATAAATTCAATGAAGTAAATTATATAAAATATGAATATTATTGTAATAATTAATAAATCAATAATAAAATTTAAATTAGAAATATTATGATGAAAAACTAGTTACTATAAATTTTACAATTGATAATATTATAAAATATTTAATGTAAGTAATAAGTAAATTAACGTAGATTTAGTTAAATTATATCGAATAAGTTATTATCTAAAATTAGTTTAATTAAACTATAATTATATGAATAGAAATATTGTAAATTGATAATTTATGAGATCAAATAATCATTAATAATGATATTATCAATAAAAACATAAATTATACATTACATTTAATACATTCATTTCAATTAATATTTAATATTTATATAAATTCATAGATAATCATTATACATATAATTTGATTTAATATTTACATTTATGTAGTTAATCTAATTATTAATTATAATGATGTAATACAATGATATAATCTTTTATAAGTAAGTAATCTAAAACTCAAAATTAATATTCATTAGAATGTACAATTGATATGCTTAAGATATAAATTAAAATTAAAATTTAATATTACTATTTGATTAAAGAATAATTCTATTATTAATAATAACTTATATATTAATTTTTAGTATTTTAGGATATAGATCTAAATATGAATAATATTTAATAATATTATATTCTATGTATATTAGTATAATATACTTAATTAAATTAATTTTAATATTGAAAATTACTATTTAACTGTATCAAAATTAATTAAGCTATAATGTTAATAATTTAAATTAACTTATAAAAAATATTTAATTATTAATTTATAATTGATTTAAATATGAAAATTAAAAATCATTAAATTTATATATAATTTTTATTAAATCTTAATATAAATATTCATAGATTAATATAGTTTAAATTTATAATAATATTTAATTTTAGATATTTATTATTAATATTTAATGTATATTTATATAATTGAAATATTAATTATATAAAATTACATATATTACATTTATAACTAAAGTAATACATATTAATTATTTATCATTTTTACTAAGATTTATCATTCATTATATAAATTTATATTTATAGTATACATTATATTACTTATATGATTGTTTTTAAATTATATTACTTAATTTATGATATTTTAAGTACTATTTAGTATTGGATTTTATAATATTATTTTAATAGATTAATATTATAACATTAAATATATTAATTATGATTATAATTTACTTTTATTATAATATTAATTGTAATCATATTAATTTAAATTATAATTGATATTTTAACTTTAATTATTAGTGTTAATTGTCCATGTTAATCTATTTTCTTCAATTGAATTATAATTAACATTTCATATTCGATTTGTCATATATTATATATATCTTACTATTGTATCTTTAGCATATTTATATTAACTAATAGTTACTATATTCATTACTTAATTATATCTTTAACTGCTTTAGATATTCATTTTACTTTATAATTATAAGTAATATTTAAATTTATATTTATTATTTTAATATGAATATATTGTATATATTATAATTAAGTTTATATATCTATTTATAAGTTTATCTTATTCTTTAATATTTGGTTTGGCTTATTTATTCTTATTTAGTTATTTATTTTAGTTTTGTTTTATAAACGATTTTATTTTGTTCATTTATATGCTTTATTTGTTTTTGTTCTTTGGATTTTCTTTTGATTGATATTTTGAATTTGTTTAACTAATAAAAAGCTTACCTAAGCTAGTATTCATAGAATGCATTCTGTGATCGAATAATTTAGTATAATTTGACGACACTGCATGACCAATGGCATTAGTTAAACATAATTTTGGGCGGTCAGCCACTTCAGTTATATCCGGAACAATATTGTGATCTAATATCTATAAAACGTGAGATTTATTAAATTACTTAACATGTATCGATAAAAATAGAAATAATTATATTATTTCAGAATGTAAATAAAATTGTGATTACTTATATGTATAAAAAATAAAATGGCTTTCCTTACATCGAGGTCATCGTTTAGGTCTGAAGCGATCAATTTTACTTCTTCATTAGATGAAAGAAATTCAAATAATATTTCTCTAAACTTTTCGTTATTTTCTTGGTCAATATATTTGTCAGAAAACATATGACCCGATCCTATTGCCACCAAAATGCCTCCTAAAAAAATTAGAATCTGTGTCAACGCATTTATTTGTTGTTTATGTATTTAAATAAAATACGTAACCAGTATTTTTATGGTAGTACACAGCTCCTAAGGGACGATCTGTAGGAAATGTTGTAGTACCGCTGTTAAAAATTATAGTACCCGGTTTATTAACATTTAATGTGCAACCATAAGGAAAAATTAAATTTAAATGCAGTTTTTCACCATTCGTCAAACCATTATTAAGATTACTGTCTGCTATGTAACATTCTTTGGGATGAAAATACTTAAAATAGTGGGTTTTAATTATATAATCTAAAATTTATAAATCGGAATAAATATAAAACAAAAATGATTAACGTATCGTACCCATATTAGGTGTAATTCCGTATTGCTCGAGAAAAATGTTTATGTTACTAACATCGTTTTGATTGCTTTCCGATAAAAGAATTAAAATTTTACCGCCACTTTCTAAATAGTGCTTCAGGGCATTCATTTCGTTTTCACTAAATGGACTTTGTGAACCCGGTAATATCACGATCGTAACATTTCGTAAGATGTCATCTGATAGTTCTTCTTTATTCCTAAAACCGCTCATTATTAATAGATAATTAAAACTATCTATATATAGATATAAATATATAAATTCTTACACGAGAAGCTTCCAGGATATTTTTAGCTTTCTCTGAAATATTTTATAATTATCGTGTAGTTTAAATAATTCGTTTTTTGAAGCGTTAAAAATTATCGCATTTTTTATTTCGGCAATATTTTCCTAAATTAAAATACATTAAATTAGGTATATCTTCAATATGTTAAAACAACCTACCTCGACGGGTGCCATTGTATATGTAATTGATTTGTATTAATCTACTTGTTTAGTTGTTGCTTAGTAACGTGTAGGTGTTGTTAGGTTGTGGTTACACCGATTTCACATTTATTTTAAAATTTTTAGGAATGTGTAGATATTAGGAAAAAGAAATTATAAAATGCTATTTAAATTGAAATGTTTAAAACTTGATTAAAATTTTTAAAACGCTATAATTCTAAAATAAACACTACGCGTATATCATCTACTCCGTATATCATGTAAAATCGAGAAATTACGATTTTCATATGATTAAAAGGGTGTAATTTTAAATGTCTTATACAGATGTTAGTTTAAAGAACATATAACAAATAGTACATGTATAATATACAGGGTGTTCGTGAATTAATATCGCGGAAAAAAACTACGGGTAGGTAACATTAAGACGTACAAAAAACCTAAATAAAAATTTTTCCTAAAATCAATAATTTTCGAGTTATTACTATTATTAATTTGATAATCGTCTTACTCTTACTATCTATTCCCTTTAAAGATTTTTAAGAACTCGGAAAGTGAAACTGAGTGTTAGGTCAGCAGCTAAAACATCTGTTCTCTTTAATTTATGGCCCCCGTTGTAGGAGAGTGCCGATTGTTGTGGATATTTTCATTTATGAATGCAATTCCTATTTTCGGTTTACACGTAAAAGTTAGATTACTTTATTTAACATAATTAATAACATGCCTGTTTTTGGAACAGTTACGTTTAATATTGAGAGGCTTGAACTAAAAGGGGTACTAGTTTTATGATTTTGAAAAATTGAGATATTTCTACTGGCTTTTAAAGTATAAACGCAAATAGGTAAGTAGGTACTTTATTTTTTGGGTTTTTAGTAAACATAAGGACCAAAAGCAAAATTTAAAAACTAAACATTCCATAATGACGCAATGAGTATTAGTAACTTTCAGTGTTATTTCGAGTTTTTTCCAGTACATTTATCGAAGTGCCGTTATCGAAATTGATTTATTAATTAGAAATTTTATTAAAACAACACATGCAGATGTAAAAGATTAAAATAAAATGAATAACAAATAGCTACTTAGATATCTACTTTAATGGCGAAACATTTTGACTATTTGTTACATTAAAACTTGTCAATGACCGCAAAAGATATTTACGACTTCAACCCCTACAATAGTTTCTGTTTACTATCGTAGTAACCTAAAGGAATGCCAGCTGATATAACGGTACTTTTCAGAACCCACCAATGTCACTTGTTGAAGTTTAAAGAGGAACTACTGGTTTAATTTCTCGGACGAAAACACCGCCTCCCCCCTCAAAAGTAAATTTGCTCAAATCAAAAAATGTTACTAAGATTTTTTGTTTATATTAGTCTCAGGTACATGTACCTTTCTTCCGCGACGTTAATTCACTAACACCCTGTATAGTTTTCTTGCATACCTACCAAGTATTAGCACTTTTGATGGGAGTGTCAATTTGATAATGTTGATTATTATATAAGTAAACCGTTCTTCATATTTTTAATGAAAATATCTTTAACGTCTCCTTGACTTGTATTTTTTGTTGCATATTTAAAATCGACAAAGTTTTGTATTAAAAAATTCTGTCAATTTGTATTTAAGCATTGTCCATATAGTTACTTTAACGGTCTTCTAGTTTCCATAACGTACCTTGAAATTTTGTATTTATTTACTATTTATTATTCGTTCTCTTTTTAGATGTTCAAGCAAAGTAATGTTAATGCCAAAGTGAATTCACAAGAAAGTCTCTTTAAACTTAATTCCTTTATACCTATATATTATATTATTTATATTTTAGTGTCACAATATTTAATGTATGTACTTATATATAATATTTGAGAGCGTAGGCGAAGTAAATAAAATCAGATAATCCAACATAAATGGAGTTTAAACTGATGATTTTTTTCTATAAAAAAATTATTGAAATTTGTTGGTAATTTCCACAGGAAATAAAGCTAGTTTTATTTGTCTGACGACGGGACCCAGAGAATCTTGACCCCTAGATCACAAAAATATAGTCATAGCCATACATACACATATCTACGTAATTTTTGTAAATACGATAACTGCCACAATTTTGAACGTTGGAGGCTGAAATTTTGACAGCATATTCTCCTTACGAATAGAAAAGACAAGTTTGTTAACTACAAAAATCGACCGGCCCATTTCAAAATGACTTCCGATCAAAATTTTCCTCATTAATTTTACTGTATCATTAACGTAAAATGTTTTAGAATCGTCCGAAAATGCTTTATCAAACATCTCTCTTTGATATTTTCATTGAAGAGTACAGTTTTCGAGAGAAAATCAAGTTAAATGCGATTTATGCGCATCTCCATAAAAATTCATAATCGCTATGAAAAAATCATTTCAATTTTATATACTACAAAATAAAACATAACATTGAAAAATATATTTAACTATTAAGTAATTCTACTCTTCCAAGTTTAACGATTGAAAATTGTAAATTAAATAATAAAATTAAACAATTTATTCTAACATAGCATTTATACTTCATTACAGGTACAATTCTCATTAAATAAGTTACAAGTTAAGCTTTTAAATTGTTCTTCCAAGGGTGCTAAATCTTCAAAACGAGAGTCAATTACTTTTTCTAACATTTCATATAAATCATTATTTTCATATAAAATATTAGAATCTTCCAATTGAAAATAAGAATCATCAGAAGGTCCTGCTAGTTCATTTGAATTGGGAACATTAGTGTCATCTACTACATAATCGTGTAAAGAAAATGTCGATTTTAACTTTTTATCAATTTCTGATTTGTGCATGTCTGTAATTTTTTCGGATAAATCTTGAAAATGTGGTTGATTTGATTCAAATACAAGATTTGAAGGTTCTATAGAACTGTCTTCTGTTTTTATTACATTATCTTGTCCATTTATATAATCTTCAAATTGTTTTACAGTTTCATAATCTGATTCTTGTGTTTGTTGATTATCAGTTTTCTCTTTAGGGTTGTTTCTACTCATCGGTGACTTTAAATTTTTCAGAGTCTTCTCGACCGTCGCCTTCTCCTTCAACAATGCTTCTGCAGATTTTGGTTGATTATGTAAAAACGAATACGGAGGCGCTATTGGAGGTTGAACTGGTTCCCTGTATTCATATTTCACACCTTCCATCTAATAAATAATGAAACGTGGTTTTATTTTAAGCATATTAAGTATTGCCTAAGTTTTTTAAATTTATTACAAATTTGAGAAATGTTAACAATTTATTTTACCTGTAATGGATAAGTTGTATCAGAATCGTAGGCGCTTACGTCTCCACAAACAATGAATGGTATTATTTCCCTATTGACACCAGTTAATAAATTAAAATCTCTATTATGTACATTTAAAAATGGTGTAATTTGGGTCGCATCGAAACCTTCTGGTGGACAATAGTTTAAGCATACCACAAATGCTTCTGTAAAATTATATACGTTATTATATTGAGCTATCAATTACAATCTATCATTAAATGAAAAATAAACACTCCATTCCTATATTATTCCACTTACCAATGCTTGAATTTCGAGAACTAGATGGCTTAACGACCATGACATCTTTAAATAAAATTAATAACTGATTTGTTAATAAATTGTTATCTTTCCCTCGAAATATTTTGGCAACAAAGTTACCACCATGTTTAAGTACATTGCATGTAATATGTAAAGCACCTAACAGTAATTGCGCTTGTATATAGATATCCATACAATGAAGTCCAGTCACTATAAAAAAAAATGTGTAAATAAAAACCCTTCTTTCACATTGTAATATTGATACTGAACAACTTTTTGTTAGATTTCTTCAGATAGAAATAATATCAAATCTTATTTGAATCTGAAAATATTTAATTTTTTTATTCGAGCATCTTAAATAATAGTAACTCATGTTAATTTACTGAAAAATATTTTGCACTTATGGCAGGAATTAATCAACAATTACAACTAACCATCAGGTGCTCCATCACATACAACCAAATCCGCTTTGGTTCCTTCAAAATGGCTCATAATTTCTTGGGTCGTTGAATACTTGGTTATATCGCCCTGTATTTGAATTACCCCTGGAAGAGGAGCCATCGGTTGCAAATCAACAGCAACAATTTTTATATCCTCATTTACTTTACATCCAATCGCTACTTCGGGTACTTCCTTCTTCTCTGTTTTTATTTCATTAATAAGTTCTTCATCTGAAGTAAATAATTCAAACATGGTAGCGGCATTTATTTGCATTTTAGGCTCGAAATTTTCACCAAGGTACAACTTTCGAGATAAAACTTGACTCCAACTTCCAGGCGCTGCACAGAGATCGACGACTCGAGTAACATCTAAAAGAATACATATTATTATAAGTACATAGTAATAAGATGAATAAATAATTATTTAAATGAAATTGAAACGACCGACTCCACATTATATTAGTGTAGGTACACATTTTATCCTACAAGATTTTCAAGCAATATAGTTATGAAAAATGTTAAATTTGAAGCAAACTGCATATTTAAAACTAATGCAATATGAATATAGTTTTCAGTTTAATTTATTATATATTATTTCATCTTTCTTACTTTGGAATATATTGAATTTCTCATCTATTTGTAACAGTTTAAAAGCACTACGAGCTCTCCACCCTTGTTCTTTAGCTTTACGATAATAAATATCGCGTTTATCCTTTGAAACTTTTCCCATGTGATTTAATTTTAATAAAAATGAAATTTAACAATTATGTTTTGGGTTACACTGAACATAACCTTACTAATAGTTTACCTTAAAATTTCAAACCAACATAAATACGACAAATAAACTACCACATACAAATTTACCAAAACAAACAATTTTAAATACTAATTATTGAAAAATACGCATCTATTTTCTCCTATACACGATCACATATAAATTAAATTATTTAATAAATGTACAAAAAACAATTTTAATATGAATTTGTTTACCTTTTTGGGGATTTTTAAAATACAAAGTTGGGACAAATGTGACCTAATGAAAAAAAATGACAGGTAAACAATAAACAATAAGTGAACGATGTTTTAATTTTCAGGTTACTTAATCGATAAATGTGTATTAAAGGTTTAAAATAAAACTTAAATAAGTTATATACGACATATAATTATGGATAGAACATCTTCAGAAATAAGTTACGTTGTAAGTTGAATTTATCGTAATTACATTTTGTGTATAACATTTATAAAATTTCAGTCTAGTATCTTACAAATTAATGGCAAAGATTATCCACTACATGAAGGTGTAAATATAATTGGAAGAAATAAAACAGCAACTGTGCCAATTAAGAATTTGGTAAGTAAATTGTCATTGTAAACTTTTTGTACCTAGTTATTTTATAGATCATGCCAAATAATATATTTCTTGAATATAAATTAAAGTTTTTAGATAATTTATATTTTAATAGGTATATACATTTATAGATGGTTCTCTAAGAATAAGATTTGATGTACGAATTCATTATGTAGAATTTTAGAAACATAGTTTGCCCCCAACCTGGCAGTGGGCATTTATTAGAATGCTTCATATTTGCAAAAAATTGTATTTAATGACAAATCTAATTCTTGTTCTATTCCTTATGTACTAATGTAAAACCAATAAGGTTCTAAGTGTTTAACCTATCGTAATTTTTTTATTTACCTAATAAGTTACCAAAATATGATTAGGTATTCCTACAATACAGTTTCAAAATGCGTGTTATTAAAGTATTTTGTAACTTTGTCAATTTATAATTCAAAAAATTATATATTTTACTTATATAGGTATAATTTTTTTCAGAATGTTAGTCAGTATCATGCTATTATAACTATTGTAGATGCAAATAAGCATTACTTAAGTGATTTACAAACTTGTAATGGGACACTACTTGAAAATGATAAATTAGAACCTCTTCGGTTGTATGAAATAAAAGATGGTTCAAATATACAGTTTGCAAATCTAATTGGGATTTATAAAAAGGTAACATGTTCTTATATTTCTTCTTATAATATATTTTGTTTTAAAGAAACCTGAAAAATATACTTACATATAGATACTTAAGTACTACTAGTATTAAATATTCAAAATTAAATTATCATGCAAGTCGATCAATTGATAATAGCATTAATTTATTTGCATTCGTCTTTATTTATCACATTTGTTTATATTAATAGTAAGCTTGTAGTACTTTCATAGATTATTTCAATCTTTGAATAGGTAATTATTTTTGATGTAGGTTTCACAAAACTCTACAAGCTTATCGAATTTGAATAAAAACGATGAAATGCCTTCAGAAGACACACAAGCTATTTATGGTGAAGCAACCCAACCGATAGAAAATATGCCAACAGAAAATTTGAAATGTGCCTTGCATTCAAACGTTCAAAATTATTTTGACGATGATTACAATTTTGAGAATATTTCAACACAATCATTATACAGCAAAAAAGTTTATGACTTTCAGCAAACATCAACAACAACAAACACGTTTCTTTCAATTCATGAATTACCTACACAAATATATTCTACTGAATTAAATGGCGAGACTGTGCATAATATTCATGATATGACAACTCAACTAATCACTAATGAGGATGAAGAAATTGATATTAATAATATCTCAACACAGATAATTAATAATAATAATAAAAATAATGAAGAAATTGTTGATAACATACATGATGCTCCAACACAAATTATGGATGTATTAAATAGTTCAATACAATCCAACATTGAAGTAGAAGAAAACGAGTCATTAAGAAAATTCGATAAAGAAACATCTTATATTAATGAAACTCTAATTATCGATGAAACCATTACTGATAACTCCGTTATAAATCCAATAGAAGTAAATATGCCAAACCTAGAATTGTCACAAATAAACACAGTATCTTCATTAAATTCAGATACACAATTTGACTTTAACGTAAAACTTCTGAAACATCGAAATTACAAGCCTATTAGTGATTCTGATGAAGATAATTCAAATAATGTGGATTCCGAATATTTAAGTAATGCAGAAGAAAAGAAAAACGGAAGTCCTCCTTCAAAAACACTTTTAGATGACAAAACTGAGCAATTTTCTGATAATGACAAAACCAAAAAACTTTCTCTGGTGAATGATTTACAAAATAAAGACGAAATGCAAGATAGCGATACTGACATTGATGAAGAAAAGTGTACAATGTTAACAGAACGTGACGATACAGATGGTTGCAGAAATGAAAAGAAAATTGAAACAAATAATGAATCGAGGAATTCTAATCGTCACGCAGATGATATTCTAAATGACGAACTTAATAACGTTGGAAATAATGTAGATAATGTGGAAACTGTTAATAGTAGTAAAGCAAGTGAATATTCTGATTCTCAAACTGATATGGAGGATTTAAATTTTGCAATGGAAATAGAAATCGAGTCGAACAAAGATATAACGGATCTTGATGCACAAAGCAATATTAAAATGACATGTGTTGACGAAAAGGCTAATATAAATTCGGATTTAGAAACAGACCTAGATGATTCCGAAGAAATAAACTTTCAAACAAAGGAAAATGAAGATAAATATGTTTTTAACGATAATGAAAGTACACAAATAAATATTGAAAATAAAAATTGTAAGACGAGTTACATTGGCAAAACAGCAACTATAAATATTTCTGATTCGGAGACTGATATGGAAGATAATATAGATGCACAAATTGAAACAAAAACAAGCGATTGTTACAAAAATAATAGTTCAAGTAATAAAAGTATGCAAATTAACGTGAATACTAACAATGGTAATAGAAACAGTAATAAAAATTCTGATTCTGAAACTGATAGTGATTTAGAAAATGATGTTGCGAAACGGCCAATTTCTAACTTATATTCCAACAATTTTATGGTGGAAGAAGATACTGATGATGAAGATATTATAATTCCAGCAAGTCAAATTTCAAATAGTGACAGTGAAGATGATGATTTCAATTTTGAATCAGTAAAATGTTGTGATGCTAATGCGGAAATCGTGGAAGACTCTAATCTAAATAAGAACAGCTTAAATTATAATGACAATATTATTGGAAAAACTCCTATAAAAACAAAACATTTGGATACTTCCGTTAATAATGATAATGCAGATAATTCTTTAACTACAGCTAATAATAAAGATGTTATAGTGACTGATACTGATACCATTACATCAGTTGAAGTAACATCTAGTTTGGAACTCACACATGATAAAGACACAGATTCGGATTCTACTAGGTCGCCTACAATACTAAGTCCAAAGGTAAATACTATCGAAGATATTTCCTTAAACAAAACAAAATCTATAATAATATCTGATAGTATTTTTAAGAAACAAGATGAAGATATATTTTTACCTCCCACACAACCTGTTGTGGTTTACAAAATTCCTACAGATAACAGGGTACATGATCCTACCAAGCTAACTACGACTTCTACGTATTTGCATAACAAAGAATTAGACGAAAACATATTTTTACAGTCAACACAACGTATTGTATTAACTGATGTTAGTTCTAATGAAACATCACATATTGAAAATGTATTTTTACAACCTACACAACCCATTGAAGTGTATACAGATACAATTGATAAAGAAATATGTCATAAAGACAAGCGTTTAAATTCGCCCGTTTTATTTACAAATACAAAATCTTTGCCTGATAGAGAAACAGATGATATATTTTTGCAACCGACACAACGAATTGAAATTACTAATATTCCGTCGAATAAAGTAATTGATAATGAAAATATATTTTCACAACCTACACAATCTATTGTAGTTGTCGATGCTTCGTTAAATAAAGAAACTTATAACAAAACCAAATCTTTACATATAACAAAACCTGTTGAAATTACTAACGTTTGCTTGCATAAAACGACACCTAAAGAAGACATATTTTTGCAAGCAACACAACCTGTTGAAATTGTTGACACTTCTTTAAACAAAAGTACATGTAGCAATAACAAAACTTTACGTTCAACAGGGCGCAATGAAGATACTAATGTTTCTTTGAATAAATTAACACTTAAAGAAGATATATTTTTGCGAGCAACGCAGCCTGTGATAACTTTTGACGCTTCATTAAGTACACGCAGCAAAAATAAACCGTTACATTTGACAGAAGACGTTGAAGCTACTAACGTTTCTTCAAATAGAACATCTAAAGAAGATGCATGTTTGCAATCAACACAACCTGTCATTACATTTGATGCTTCTCTAAGTAAAACTACAAACAATAGAAGCAAAACTTTGCATTCAACAGGACGCGATAAAGATGCAAATGTTTCTTTGAATAAAATAACAGTTAAAGAAGATATATTCCAACAAGCAACGCAGCCTGTGGTAACTTTTGATGCTTCTCTAGGTAGTACACGCAGCAAAAAGAACCCTTTACGTTTGACAGGAGATCTTGAACTTACTAAGGTTTCTTCAAATAAAACATCTGAAGAAGATGCATGTTTGCAATCAACACAACCTGTCGTGGCATTTGATGCTTCTCTAAGTAAAAGTACAAATAATAAAAGCAAAACTTTACGTTCGACAGAACGCAACGAAGATACTAATGTTTCTTTGAATAAAATAACACTTCAAGAAGATATATTTTTAAAATCAACGCAGCCTGTTGTAACTTTTTATGGTTCTTTAAGTACACGCCGCAAGAAGAAACCTTTACATGTGACGGAAGACGTTGAAATTACTAAAGATTCTTCAACATCTAAAGAAGATTCATCTTTGCAATCAACACAACGTGTCGTGACTTTTGATGCTTCTTTAAGTAAAACTACAAATAATAATAGGAAAACTTTACATTCAACAGGACACAATGAAAATGCTAATGTTTCTTTGAATAAAATAACAGTTACAGAAGATATATTTTTACAAGCAACGCAGCCTGTGGTAACTTTTGACGCTTCTCTGGGTAATACACGCAGCAAAAAGAAAGCTTTACATTCAACAGAACTTAACGAAGATACTAATGTTTCTTTGAATAAATTAATACCTAAAGAAGACATATTTTTACAAGCAACGCAGCCTGTGGTAACTTTTGACGCTTCTCTAGGTAGTACACGCAACAAAAAGAAACCTTTACATGTGACAGGAGTCGTTGAAATTACTAAAGATTCTTCAAATAAAATAACATCTAAAGACGATCCATCTTTACAATCAACACAACCTGTCGTGACTTTTGATGCTTCTCTAAGTAAAACTACAAATAATAAAAAGAAAACTTTACATTCGACAGGACCCAATGAAGATAGTAATGTTGCTTTGAATAAATTAATACCTAAAGAAGATATATTTTTACAAGCAACGCAGCCTGTGGTAACTTTTGACGCTTCTCTAGGTAGTACATGCAGCAAAAAGAAAGCTTTACATGTGACAGGAGACGTTGAAATTACTAAAGATTCTTCAAATAAAATAACATCTAAAGAAGATGCATTTTTGCAATTAACACAACTTGTTGTAACTTTTGACGCTTCCCTAACTACACGCAGCAAAAAGAAATCTTTACATTCAACGGAATCCAATGAAGATACTGTTTCTTCAAATAAAATACGGAAAGAAGATATATTTCTGCCATTAACACAACCCGTTCAATATGTTGTTAATAAATCTTCGAAATTCAATCAAGATAACTTGAACGAATCTGAAAAATCCAACATAATTCGTAAATCTACAGAGAATAAAGTAAAACCTGTTACAACTTTCTGTAATGAAAAAAGGATGTAATCAGAATATTTTAAATTCCGAAAAATGTGACGCTATAGCCGACAAAGGAGCAGCTATCAATGATTGTACGACAGAAGTTCGACCAGCGATATTGGAAGTAACTGCATCAAATAATCAAAGCAAAACATTTGAAATTGAAGAACAGTTAGAAGCTATGTTTGCTTCTCAAAGTATAAAATCTAAATCATCTTTATCATTAGTGCAAAATAGTGTCGAAGCTGAGGAAAAAATATCAGAAGCTGAAAGTCAATTTGAAGTTAGTTTTGCTACTCAAACTCTAAAATTAAATCCGTATAGCGATTTTAGACCTTCAAATCCATTAATAACTATATTAGACTCCCAAAATAATTGGGAAGAAAATAATACTTCTTTCGAAAAACGCTCAGAGACCGATGAAAAGACAGTTGTTCCTAAAAATAAATACAAATTTCGTTCTAATACTAATTCATGCCAAACTAAACATAAAGCTATAGAAAAATCTAGTGAAATAACTAAAAATACTGAAGACGTTCAAGTAAATTCAAATCACTCTTTAAAAACGAAAGAAGATAATTACAAAGAAATTGGCAGGTCAACTCGATCAAAAAGAAAAATTAGTCAGTCTAAAGATGAATTTATCGATAGTAGTGAAAATAAAAGTAATCAAAGTAACAAACAAATTAAAGTAAATCAATTTGATATTTCCAATGAGTCGAGTATCAAAAACGCTTCAACTATCAAAACTAGAAGTAATAAATGCGAGACAGATAAAATGTCATCAGATGGCGAAGTAATAGTTTCTAAGAATCCATCATTATTATTACAATCAACAGGAAATGACGATAAAACTGAAGTAAATAGCACAAAGAAAAACAAAAACGAGTTTTCAAAGCCTTCGAGCGCAAAGAATTTCAATTCTACAAAATTGGAAAATAAAAGTTGCAAAGAAAAGAAATCCAACAAAAAATCAGATACAGTAGTACCAGAAGTAGAAGAACATGTTAATTTAAATAGAAGGAGTACACGAAGTAAAAAAGTTGATCAAGAACTCGTATCTGATATAGAAAATATTAACAAAAAAGCGAAAATAAATAATTCTAATGTGGATATTAATCGAGAGGAAAATTTGGAGAATTCTAATTCTTCAGACTTTTTCTTGGAAAAGACACCAAATCGCAGAAAGATTAAAAGGGCCATTTCGTCAAATAAGAAGGAAGAAACATTTCCTAAAAAGAGAAAAATTAATGCGAGCAGTTCCGAAAATGAAGATAAAAACATTTGCACTACTTCGAAACAAAATGAGGTTCATGATGCGACAGTGGACACACCTACAGTAAGTAAATCTTTTATTATACTAATGCATCTGAAAATAACTATTGTTATTGAATATTATGATATTTATTCTGTTTTAAGACAATATTTTCTTATAAACTTTATTTTATAATGTATGTTTGGTTTAAAATTATAGTGGATAGAGATTATTCATAACAACCAGTTATTCTCTAAGTGTTGTTTGTTATAATGTAATTAACTGTGCATAGTTAACAATGTTGATGATAATTGTGACACATGAACTTCAGTAATTCTAAAAACTGTTAAATTTACTATAAATGCAATATTTGAATTATTTATTTGCATATTGAAACAAAAGAAAATGAGTATTAATGTTTGTTTTAACTTTAAATAGAGAAACAGAAGGAAACTAAAACCGAAAGTTGTATTTACAATGTTGGACAGTCCGGAGTTAGAATCTGCAATAAGAAGTTTAGGTAAGTACCATTTAAAAAACAAGTATAAATAAATTATTCTTATGCACGATATTTACAGGTGGAACAATTGTCGACTCAGTAGAAACTTGTACAGTGCTTGTTACAGGAAGCTTAAAAAGATCTCAAAAGTTATTATCGGCAGTAGGTTATGGAAAGCCAATATGCTCTCCGTATTGGATACAGCAATGCAAAAAAGCAAATAACTTTTTAGGTTTGATTTCAAAATACATATTTTTCTTTTAATTCCTAAAATGTATTATTAATTTACTTAGATCCATGGGATTTTATTTTAGAAGACACAGAAGCAGAACAAAAATGGCAATTCTCTCTAAAAGAATCTTTGAATAGAAGTTCGAGAAAAAAATTATTCGAAAATATAACGGTGCTCGTCTTGGTCACAAATGCAAATGATGTTCTTAAAGGTAATTTTCTTCGTGTAGTGACATTGTTTATAAAATGATGTATTGTTTTCAATAGCTGCAGTAGAATCTTGTGGTGGAAAATGCGTTACAAAGTTACCTTCAGCAAAACCTGCAGATAAACAAATTATTATAATTGCAAATTCTGAAAATAAAGCGAAATATTCCAAGTATTTAAAACAAAAACCACCACTTACAGTTGTCGTTGCTGAAGCTATATTTGATGGAGTTTTACGTCAAGAGTTACAATTAGAAAAACATTTGTTATCTTAGTATCTAGTTTTAATAATTTATCGACTTTTTATTGTACTAATTACTTATACAATATATTTTTACACTTATTAAATTGTCAAATAAATGTAAAATAGATACATAATACATAATAACTATAACACAAACACAATACAAACTTTTATAATTTTTATAATTAGAAAACAACATACTTTCAATCGGGCATTATTTATGATAAACTATAAAGTACAAAAAAGTTAGGAATCAGGGGTATAATAAAAATTAAGTACCGATAAATTTATTAATATTAACTATGATTAGTAATTTTATAAACTGTATCTAAATTATTTCATATATTTTATTAATATTTGGAAATTTTAAATCTTGTGTATTATAAATAAAAATAGCATAGTATTAAAAATTTTAGTGTTCAGAAAAACATTTCTATTTTGTTTCAATTTTTATTAAATTTTAATATAATGTTCAACATACAGATTTGTATATTTTATTATTTTATTGCGCCAAACATTTTAAAACGATTTTCAGGAAGCATGTGAACACCTTCCAACTGTTTATTTCTATAACAGTAAAGAAATCAACATGATATTTAACGGTAGGTAATTATTATTAGTAGTTTGTCTCATCAATAATACGTTTCCAAAATAAGCAATTTTTAAACGCAATTAAAAGTAATAAGACTCATATTTACTAAATATTTTTCTAAGTGAATTGATTTTCAGTCTACGCCAATTTATGTGCAACTCGAAATGACTGGAGCAAGTATTATAGGTTGCATAAGATATTTGTATATTGGACACTTAATATCTCTAGCATTTTTATAGAGTGTTATATGTATTATTAATTATCGGATAATTTTTTTGGTTCCACGTGTGTTCGTTATTGAGGAGTTTCAACTGCAGTTAGTATTCGTTTTATGAATATTCACCGTGAATTTTGGAGTGATAATGCTGGATTTATTATAAAATTTATTAGGTAACGTTAAAAATATATTAAAAATAATTTGTGAAAGTTATTCACTTATTCTTAAAGTAAATTGGGCAAAATGTTCTTTTTCAATTTTCTCTAAAAATTTCTTATTTTAATCAGTCAGTTATCCAAAAAAATCAAGTTTTTACTAAAAAACAAATAATTGTGGTGGTTAGGATAAGCATTTATTAATTTAGGAATTGTAAAAACTCAGAATTTTCGTTTTATTGGGTTATGCAGCCTTTACTCGTATTGGTGTAGATTATGTCGTTCCAATTTTTTAATTTGAAAGATCTCATCGAAAACTATAACATTTTTCCTAAGCGTAAGTCATTATTTGAAAGTTCGACGAGAGCTTTCAAACGGTACATTGTTAACCGATATCTTCAGTTGGGCCCAACTCTATACACGAAACCGTCAAGTGGTCCATAGTAATTTATTTTGACATATTTTCATAATATTTTCTTGAGGCGTCTTCATGTTAATTCGGTTTTCAAGGAGCAAATTATTTATCAAATATTAACATCGAGGCGTGAACGCTTGAAGCACTATGTGCTCTCTCTCTCTCTGTGCCCTCTTTTTAGATCTTTCCGGAATGCGTTTAACTCGGCGACTAATAGAATTCTCAAAATATATGTACAGACGAACATATTAAAAAAAAAACCTTTTAATACCTCAATTATTTCTTTATTTTAGTCGATTTTTGATTAATTCTGTTGAACTATATAGGTATACCTATTGATAACCAAAAACTTAAAAAATTAATTCAACGTAGAAAAGCTTTAAAAACTTATATGTTTTATTTATGTACGTAATTAAATCGTTTGTTAAATTATTTTATTCAAAAATAATGGCGTTTTATTTTGGTTTCCGAGGCTTATCATTAAGATTTTCCCTTTTCTTAGTTTTTAGAAGTAGGGCTGTTAGTTTTATACTTGAATTCTCATTCTATAGAACCACGGATTTTGATTTTGAGGTATCCATCTCCTAAACTGATTGTTGTTTATCGTCTCTGTGTTTTGGTTCGCCTGCCTTTTGGACTATTAAGAATCTTTTCTTTTTGAATCCTGATTGTTTAACGAAGTTGTCGCTCCTCCCCTTTACCCTTTTACAATTTAGCATAGGACGGACTTTGGCGGGTTTAAGCGAATAATAGATAATAGATAGATGCATAATAGATTTTTTGAGATCGGCGATCAAGAATAATGGAAAAAATTCGAAATAAAAAAATAAGAGAAACCTACTGCACAAATAATAATTGTTGATAATAGTTAATGACTGAAATGTGAATTACGTAACTACGATTTTCGAAGGAAATAATTACGTGGCGACTTCTGCGAGGAAAAAAGGAAACCCGAGAAAAGCTAAAAGGATGGCGTAGACAGTGAAATAAAAAAGAGATTTAACCGTATACTATAAAGCTGCGACAGAAATCAACTGAAAATGGGAATAGAAAGACGACAGACATTATAAAACCGCGATCTGTAATGAATATTTGACTGTTGTTGTTTATTTGTTGTTGACTATTATTGTCTTTTACAATATAGGTATAAGTTAAGCGTGTATAAAAGCTATAACGACAACTTATAATTAATAGATAAATGTGTAAAATTCGAGCTTTTCAAACTCGGTTTTCTTTTTTTTAATTATTTTATTCGTCATCATTTTAAAATCAGTAACACTTTATACAGAATATACCGACATAATCAAATCACAGATCGTAAATTTACATCTTTTGTGAAGCCGAAGTCATCAAAGCCAAGCGAACTGCATTAGACAGCGTCTCTTTACGGTCCGGGCCGACACGAGAATCGCTTTCTTTTGTTCCCGCAGCCCGCTACTACATTAAAATATCTTGGTTATATGCAAGGTGAGCTTTCGTGCCATTATTATATGCGAAGGAACAAAGGCGAACTTTTTCTGAGAATCATTTAAATAAAGGTCTGTTCATATTCGACAATATTAACATTATATTTGATAACAATATTAAAATTAAAAATAAAGATATATTTGTTCAATTTCTTATAGGTAAGTATGTGCTGCCTAAATCAACTAGAGTATATTTAAGTAGTACCGAGGTATGTTTATATATCAAACATTACAGTTTAAATTCTCAAAATAAAAAGATTTATGTAGGTAGAGCTAATGTCATTTTAATTGGCGAAAGCCCCGGTTGCGCAGTAGAACAAGTGGGCGATCTTAAGATGTTTATGAGAGCCATAATCGGCACAAAATCGCGTTGTACCAAAGTACAGTGGCGTACTACTACGTTTTGTGATAATAATTCTATAATAGCAATTCAAATTGTACCTATTACTTGTGCCTACGCTACTGAAGCGAGTAGCAATGCAGGGTGAAGTTATTAGTGAAAGTAACCAACTTTTCGTTTTTTGCCACTTATTATAGCATAAGCTCTATACTCATATATTTTATTTACAATTATTTTAATGTAAAAACACTAACAACCAATCGCAATTGAGATTTTTATACGTTTCCATGGTGATAATAAGTCAACAGGGTGTTAAAATTAACAGATCTTTACAAAATAGATCCCACTGTGTACAGAAAATATTGTTAATTTTTGTATTTATAAAACTTTTTGATAAAACGTATCAAATTTATAGTATAGGAAAAACGTTTTCGAAAATTATATCAATACAGAAAATATTTAGTCAGAAATTAATATAATTTAAATAGTTTAATTTAGTTCTTTGCTCGACGAACTGCCTCATTATAAAATTATATACCTACATAATTATGTAAGTGAACGTTTCAGGATGCTGAACAATTTTTGCACTTTTTCATAATTTTCATTTAACATTTTTTATAACTTTCATATTTACGATAAAACTGATTAGAATTTTATTTGCTTATAAATGCTACATTTCTAAAAATAATAATAATTCATAATATCATAGTAATGATAGTTCACGTTGAGTAATAATTATCGCGATATCAATGAAACGTAAAGTTTTATTAATAGCTGTCGATTTAATTCCATTTATCGCTCTAGTAAATTTCGCCTTGCATAATAAAGCTATTTTTGCAATTTTGATGTGTTGTTTTTGTAAAACCGGTTAACGCCCTAGCAATTGCTTATAGTACAGCTACAGTTGAGCCTGTTTTGATTAATTGTTACTAAATGTGCGGAAATAAGTAAGATTAAATATGCTTTCCCATTTTGTAGTAACTACTACCTATATTGGCAAATTCTCATTAATTATAGAAGCTGAAGCTCTGTAAAATGAAGGTGTGTGACGTGTTTGCCCGAGGCCGAATGTGAAATGATTCATGAGTGTAGGTTTTGTAGCGCACACTTGATTCCATTATCACTGAAGTTTAATATTAAAATACGTTGTCGATATAGGCATTTTTAGGAAAACTTTAAATGTGGAGGAGCAAATATAAATATTTCATATAATATACGATATATGTGAAAAGATAATTGACATAAGAAATCAATTAAGTACTCCCTACATACATATATAACATTGCATGTATTTCTATAGAATATATATTTGGCGATTTTATAATACCTATATGGCTTAATTCATCGGTAGGTTATGTGATACAACTGTGATAAGACAAATAACGTGTCTAAAATTTAAACTTATTAAACTGGAATTCCCATTTAAATGTTTAATGTTTTCCAATAAAACTATATTTATTTCACTATAATTATCACTTGAATTAAACGTTTTCTTTATTGAAAAAATCGATCTAAAGTATTTAGACGAAAGAGTCAACAACGATAAAATACATTCATCGTCGCATTTGCAATTTGACTTTTTGTGATCATATTCCAATTTTCGAGCTTTCGATAATGGTCCGGCGCCTGTTCGAAATCTACATAGGTACTTCTTGTTTGATTGATAACTGTTCCCCACATAACTCCCGCGCTCCAGATAACATCGGTAATTACGAGGGTCGTAAAAACTCTGTGATTAGCAGAAAAGGCAGCCTCAGGACTCCTACAGTTAATTATTTGGATAAAACAGAAATTTCCCCTTTTTAATTTACAACGGAGTTCCAGTTATGGAATCCGCATTCAATTTTTTACGCTTTCGCTAATTCTATCAAGTAACGAGTGTCCAAAAAGACTTTCAGTTTTGGTTGGCCGCGGTCGAAAGGTAAAGGGCATGTCTTGGTTTAAGTAATTCAATTACTATGACATGACAAGACATAATTTATAACATAATTTAAGCTAAGACGTGCCTTTTATATCTTTCCACGTCCGCCCAAGACTGAAATGCTTTTTGGATAGCCGTTACATGAATAAAAATCATTTTTTATTTTCTTAATATTTAATCCTTACTATGTAGTTGTTATATACATACTTTCTTATTTTTTAAATTAATCAAACTCTTTAATTATTTAAAGACTGGTTATCAATTCACCGAAATAAAAAGATTATGATAGATATTAGACATATATGTATTACCAACATTTATCTTAATATGTTTTAAGAAAAAAGTTTGATAAATAACTACTTACGTAGGTAATAAGTAGGTAACGTTCGAGTTGAATTTACAACATGTAAAACGACATAAGTAAATATTTTCAACTTACAATTAGTAATTTTTCGGGATTTAATAAGTAAATTTTCTCTACTAAAAAACGATAGGTACACTGAAGCAAATAATACCTAAGTTAAAAATATTAAGAACGAGTGTAAAAATAAACATTTTCCATACCTAAATGATTCTCAGCTGACAATAAGCACGACACATTACTTTTTTATGCAAATTTTAAGCACATCTTACAATTAAAATAATATATTAAATGCTAAAAACGAGAATGCCTATGTATAGGTAAATTAAGCATTTTGACGAATTTAATTTTAGCATAACGGATTAAAAAAAAAGTTGAAGCTGAACACGAGTGTCGAAGAACATGAAAATTAAATGTGCCGATCTTATTTAAACGACTTTTCGCAATGGAAGAGTGGTAAATATAAAATTGAGCAACGGCCAATTTTTTTAAATTCGAATTTTTGTGTTCGAAATGTAAATACCGATTGTACATATGTATATAAATAGGTAATTCAGTCGTAGTTTCAGCACTTATGTAATTTTTCAGAAAATTCCTTTTTCGAAATTAAAGACGACGATTGCCTAATCATTTCCGAATCAAATTTAGGCAACATTCATATTTTAATAATGATTTTTGCAAAAAATAAAATTAGAAAACTTTACACATCGTACTGCATGAAATTTCACATTAGGATGCAACTCTAACACCCGTTCTCGGAATTTTAACAACTTCAGCTTTTCCTCTTTCTTCTCCCGACTTCGTGTTAGGTCAAGAGCTGCAGGGACACAAACGTGACGCAACCGAAGATAGAGAGGTTTACCACAGTTACGGCGCCCGACGAACTTAAGGAATATAGCATAGTTCGCTAGTAATAGGAAGCGGAATTTACATTTGATGTGTAAGTAGAATAATTAATTGTACCATATTTCAACGCAAAGTCAAACTTAACCGTTGCAAAAGAACCTAAATATTTACATGTAAAAATTTAAATAGTGATTTAACATCTGTACGATGGTTAAAACTATCGAAACCAAAAATATCTTATTATAAACGCCATTATCTTAACTATAATGAATTTATTAAAACATTAATAGATGATGTTTAAATTCGTCATAACGTCATTTACTGAAAAAGAAAATTAAGTTTAATTGTTCGTGTGTGCTTTAAATTATGTTAATTTAATTTTTTGTAGTTCAAAAGTTTGTTTAAAAGAAAATTTTAATGTGTATACACTCGTACAGATAATTATGAATTATCTATGTATGTACTGGATAGTTTTTATGTTAAAAAGTGCTAAAGACTGATGACTAATAATCAGAGAGTATGTGGAAATATGCAAAAGTATTATAAACGCATAAAAAATGTTGTACATCACCACTCCAGAAAGAGCTTTTTTACAGAAGATGTACTTTCAAACCGATGCGAATCACGAGGTCTTCTGTAAAAGCTCATAATTTTGTATTATATGTATACCTACCTATCGTGTAATTTAAACATTGAATAACTTTATAAATGTGAAATTTCTAAATTAAAATAAATTATCAAATTAAAAAAAAGCTGAAAGTAAGTTGTGTTGAACAAGTTTAAAGTCGTTCGCATAAAGTACAACCTTTATCGTCAGCTTTGACAAGTGGCATAGTGTAGACGTATTTGGTCGGTAATTATACGTATTATCGGCCCGTTTCGTGGGTTTTCTTGTAGCTTTTAAATGTTATTTGACATGCCGCAGAATTTGTTGAATGCTTTGTAGGTACCATAAATAGCACATTACTTCACATTTTAATTCTTATATACATCCCAACGAATCCTTATTAATTTTTTTTTTAATTTGTATTTATATTTTCAACGGAATTGAACAAAAATTAAATTAGTGAAAGTGAAGTTCAAGAACTACATAATAAATTGATTTTATCGAATCGTGAAGGGCTAAATTTTATTTCTAATATTTGTAGTGACATTCTTAAACGATGATTGTAGGTATGTAACGAAAACTAACACTGAATTTAGTGTCGAAACTAACAATTCTATCATTAAATTACACAAAAGATACCAATTTTATATACCTACTATAATCTATAGTGCGTTTCACAGTAAAAGTTTAATATTTCTCTTATAGAAGATAATGTTGTTAAACGTATTCCTAAAGTTGTTTAATACGCTAAAGAAAAAGGTGAATATAAATCGTAACGCCCAAATCTCTTTATTCGAGCGCAATAGATATCATTAACCCTAGATAACTATACTATACCAGCTCGAAATTAACCTGACTAATGTAAAACTCCTTATGCTTTTTGCAATTTATGGTTTTTTTGTTATTTACAACAACTGCCAGCGAGTAGCTGTTTGAGAAAATCCCTGAAATCCAGTTATTGAAGGTTACCTACTTATTTTAAGAATAGCTACAGGTAAAAACGAAATGACGTCGTTGTCTAAAATCTTCCCATAAGAATTATATTGTCCTATGATAGGAATGTACTGAACTCTGATTGTGGAACGAATTGCATATATAAGAAGTGTATGGAAAACACCTTTCCATGTCATTTTGTAGCTTAACAAATGCGGACACTTAATTATTATTTATGAAAAATACATTATATGGTAAACGTATCTTAAAAAATCGATTACATTCTATAGGTACTTATTCTACAGGTTCTATATAGATTCTATAGGTAGCGGTGGTACTTATGCATAATTTGATTAATAGTTATAGTTATAGATTAAGTTGTAATGAATAATATGATAAAACAAAAACAAAATAATATATATAAATTTAAAATTATCGAAGCAAGTCGCCCGCTTTTTCTTAAACCCCCGACAAATTTTCAGCGAGCTCGCCAAAAATCGAATCTCTTTGTTTGCGTGCATTTATGTTGGAAAAATTGTACCGCTCCTTTTAAATCGGCGTCTTTACTATAGGGCCCGTGCACTGATGGAGTGATAGCGTAGCAACCTCATGTTCGCTCGTCCGGCGCTCTGGAATGGGACGTCCCTTGTTACCCTGCGGTATACAGCGCAATATTCCGGCAACCACTAGATGAGCGCGGATATATTTATTACGGGATCTGCTATAGGATGTAGATATCCTCGGCGTTCAGTTTGTCAGGAAAATTAGATTTCCGCTTTCATTTCCACGGTTTGAAAATTAATTTTGAATGAGCGTTTTTTATATTTTGTTTGTCGTATATTATTGCAATCTGCATATATATATATATATATATATATATATATATATATATATAAATAATATGTAGCTATCTATAGTTTAAGAAAATATATACTCAGTGAAAGAAATATCAGTACGGGATCCTGACGTAAGATGAGGATAAACCGCAGGCTGATCGGTCATTTTAATGATTTTTAAATAAATCAGAAGCACCTGATGATAACGTAACCTCATGTCAACGCAACCTTTAATTTTTAATTTATAGATACTTATTAATAATATATTTTGCCATAAAAACCGATCTTTATAAAATCTAATCATTATTGTTTTAATTCAAGACAGAATAATTACCATCACGATACGTTTCCTATCTATCATTTTTACTTTCGAATGCGAAAAAGGACGAAGTCTAACATATTTCAGGAAATGATTTTATATGTTATTAGATTCGTGTGTTGCCAGTCAGGAAACTAAGGTTCTTATATACCAAATTCCACGTCGCTTCTTCTTCTGGCTTCTTAACTAAAATGAATTTGAAGTGGATTTTAAATACCTATCTCGCGACCTTATATAGATACGTATCTATACATACGATTACAAAAATCAAGTTTTATCGACAAGATATTCAAAATCTATGTAAGTTACTTGTACACAATCTACTGTACTTATACGTATAATTTTCGCTGTGCTTTTATTTACACAAGTAAACGACTTCAAAATTTAAATAAATACATAGACTTTTGGAGTTCATTAGGGACATCGATAAATATAACGAAGAGGCGTAGATTAGAAATTTTTTCAAAGCGGATAATCTTTATTGTCACCTCTGTTTATTTATAAGAATATATAGTTATATGGATGTTTAAAAATTATCTTTCAACTACCATCATTGACTGTATTTATATTCGAATATAAGGTAAGCGCATACACTACATAATATATTTATAATTAATTAACGGTTAGTTTTTAAATCACGTTTTGTCAATGTTAATCGTCGATCAATGAATTGTCGTAGAAACTATTATTATTAAAACAAGAAATTGATTGGCGCTCGGCCAGTCGATTAAAAAACCGTCAGAAAGCTATAAAACCCCTTAATTATAATTACCTAATATTATTCTAATTAAAAATATTTGTTTTTTGTAATAATACCATAAAATTAAATTCGTTTCCAAATCAAAATCAACAAAACTAAAATCAATCTATCCATATAGTACTTCGACCCCGTTTGGGATTGTCATATTAATAACTAAAAATTAAAATTTTCAAAACCTTTTCTTTTGTTGATTTTGGTTTAGAAACAAATTGAATTTTATAATATTATTACCTAATATTATTATTTTAACGTTTGAAAACTACCACATTTACGATGCGCTAATAAAAATAATCGTCACTTTCTATATGTTTTACATATTGTTAAATGACTTATAGATAACTAACTACCTATAGTCTGTTTGATAAGAGCGTGTCCGGCAAAACGCCATAAACAATCGATTGTACTAACGTGAAATAAAACACATAGATACTACCTGATGGGTACCTATGATGCTTTTGTATTAATAATGTGTCTATGGCCTATCCAAACCTATATGCAATTCACGTCATCAAAAAAAAAGTTACTAGATTGTTTATTTATAATTCAGTTTAAAGTTTGGAAAGTGACATATTCTATAGATGATTTACCTGCGCACATATTGAACGGCATAAAGAAAGACTACAATTTATTAGAATTGAAAAAATACGAGGTACGAGGTGACAGCACTGTGTGAAACGTCATCATCTAGTAACCTTTTATTGATGACGTGTTGCATATAGGTTTGGACGCAGTGTAGTCGCCGTCATTATCAATAATTGTCTGTCAACTAAGTTTCTTGCGTATTCTTGCGATAGTGATCTCCAAATCAAGCGAATTTGTCGAACTAGCTTCTTGACTGTCCAAATTCTCTTTCCACGAAACTTAAGCTTCATCCAAGACCAAACATTTTCGGTAGGATTGGTGTCTGACGATTATGATGGCCAATCCAGTACGTCAATGGCATGTTCGTGTTTCCAGGCGGTATAAAGCCGACTGCGGTGTTTAGGATCATTGTTCACTTCTAGTGACCATTTTTCATTTTTTCGTCGAAACCACTTTTAGGCAGATGGTAATAAAGCCTTCTTATAAATGTTATTAATTTTAGCACCGATTAATGTGCGTGTAAACAGATATAAAGTACCAAATCCATGTGTCGAGAAGCAGTCCTAAACATGCATTTTCATCGGATGTTTAATAGTTCGCTGGACGAGTCTATCGGTGGCGATACACTAAGCGCGTACTATAGAAGTACTAGCCGAAAAAGAAGCTTAATCAGAAAAAATTACATTGTCCCAATCGCAGTCGATATTTTCATGCGCCCATTCAAGTCGCGTTGCTACATATTTGTCGGAAAGTAGCGGTTTCTTCGCTGTATTTCGATATTTTACATTATTTGCAAGCAATTGTCGTCTTATTGTGTCATATGTTATGTTTACACCTTTCTTCTTCAATTTTGCTTGCCCACCTCATAATGATAGCCGAGGATTGTTTGCAAACAGTCGTAGAACGAGTTTGTTTTCATTGTTTGCGTTATGCCATGTTTCGGTAAGTCATCAACGTTCTTTACCTCTCCATAGCGCTTCATCCACTTATTTACAAATGCCTTAAACTTTTTTATCGCTTGGCGCAACATTTTGGGTCCTTTCGGATGTGCACAGAGAAACACGGTCACACGATCTTGCATCTTAGGCGTCGAGTTTCTCGATTGTTGTCGAACGGTTTCCATATCAAAGTTTTGACGGACACGATCTTGTCTAACAGATTGTACATACATAATAAGGGGTGTCCAGAAGGTATTTCAGTCTTGGTGGGCTGTGGAAATATAAAACCATGTCTCGGTTTAAGTATTTAAATCAGAATTTTATCACTAGGGCATATCATGACTAAAGATAAGCAATTTATGACATTATGTTGATTAATGTATGACTTTATCTTTCCACAACTAACCAAGCCTGAAAGACTTTTCGAACACCCGCTATGAAGTGCAACGCGACAGCGTATATCAAAAAGAAATCAAGCGCTAAATAAAAAATTGTGCAAATAGACGAATAAGAGTAAGTAAGTATATATACGGTGCGATCCCCGTAATCCGAACACCGTTAATCAGAAACTCCCAATAATCCGAAACGATTTTGAAATTGTTTGAAATTTATTTTATTACTGTAAAGTTTATTTAAAAAAAAAGAAAGCAAACATTTAGTGACTAAATTTTGGTAACTTTCGTGTAGTACTATATCTATTTTATGATTCGATTCGATTTCGGTGAATGTTTGTGTTTCGTAATACTGTAGGTAGGTGCATGCTTTAAATGTAGGTATGTACGTAAAATACATACTTATTATTGAACGGTTCCGTTGCAAAACTTTTCAGTTTTTTTTTATTTCAGTTGTATGCTAGCAGTATTGTATATACGTACATACTTACAGGGTTATCAGTAAATACTGTCACGCGACCGAACGGGCGAATTTTCTCGGTTTTCAGCACTTTTCGACTTTTGCAATTAATTTATTCGTGTTCTGCGCGTTATTTTGATCTAGAATCATTGAATTCTCTGCTATTTCTCTCCTATATTCCAGGAAAAATGGTATCAGAAGAAGACCGTGCCGCCATCGTCTCCCTCCGCAAGTGGGAAATGCCGATTTCGGAGATATCAAAGACGCTCAAACTCCATCGGAAACAGGTCCACCACGACAGGAGGGATAAAGGACCGTCAGCGAAGCGGAAGACCACGAAGCGCAGGGATCCCGGAGCTGAAAAACAAGGTGAAGAAGAAGATCCAGCGCAATCCCAAGAGAAGCATCGCAAAACTCGCCAAGGAACACGACGTCAGCTACGGGACCGTGATGCTCTGGGATGATCCGGACTCACATCGTACAAGCTCGTCAAAGGACAAGCCCTGACGGAAGAAGCCTCTCGACTCGAAAAATGCCGACGAATGAAGACCCTGAGCCGCGGCGAAGCCCTGCAGCGAATTCTCTTCACGGACGAGAAGATTTTCACGGTGGAACCCTACCGAAACTCCCAGAATCAGCGCAAATTGCTTCCACAAGGCTCTCTACGCGTCGCGAAGGTCGAAAACGCCCATTTCCCGAAGTCCGTCAGGGTGTGGGGCGGCATTTTCGGATTGGGGAAAACGAAGCTTGTTTTTGTCCCAAAAGGCGTCAAGATCAACGCGGAAACGTATCGGGAGCTGATTCTGGAAGCCGCCGTTCTCCCTTGGGCCGAAGAGAACGCGGAAAACGTCGATTGGAGACTCCAGCAGGACTGGGCCCCGGCCCACGGCACGAAGTGGACGTAGTGCGAAGCCAATTCTTCTGGACGAAGAATGTTTGTTCCTCAAATTCGCCGGATTTGAACCCGCTCGACTTCGCAATTTGGGGCATCATGGAGGAGAAGACCTGCGCAATCAAGCACAAGTCCGCCGAATCCCTGAATAGCGCGCTGAAGAAGGCCTGAGATGAAATAACGCCAGAAATGATCGCGGCAATTTTGAAGAATTTCCGGAAGCGATTGGACGCCTGTATCGCCGCCGAAGGAAGTCATTTTGAGTGTTCTTAATTGTATCTTGTGCAGAATTTCCTGCTCTTTCGAATAATGTATAAAACGGGTTGTTTTGTTAATTCTGTGAAAAGTTATAAGTGTTTTTACGCGTGACAGTATTTACCGATAACCCTGTGTAGTAAATATGTAAGTAGATACCTATGTTATAACGTAAGCGCTAATATGCGCATGCCGGTAGCCCGAAAAACCCGTTAATCCGAACATTTATTATTTCGAACTACCGGGATTGTACAATATTATTTGTCGTTTGTAGTGATTTATTAAAATTTGGCACTTGGTCCATTAATGATTAACGCCGTGTTGGTTGGCTAATGTTTGGTTGAATTTCTTTGAGTTAAGTTAGAAAATGCTTCCTTATATAATCTATCTAGTAAAATCATGTGATGTAATTTACAAAAACATACTTACCTATATATAAGATATTTATTGCCAACATAACAAGCACGCCATCTAACTTCTATAAATATGTTTACTTCACCTACTTCACCGAACTCAGTATCGAAATATGTCAACGTCGAGACGTCGGCGTCGTCGTTCAGCAGTTGGTCCCATTACGAAATCGCCTGTGGGGTTTCGTATCTTTATATAAATATCGTAGTCGTGACACAATCGACTGTCGATTACGAAAAGTCGAAATCGTTCACATAGTATGAACGGTTAAAAACATCGCAATGATTAAAATAAATTGAAAAACTAAAGAAAGATTATATCTACCTATAGGTAATTTCAAAAAGGTTTATTTTGTTTTATAAAATAATTTTAGAAAAAAAACTCGATTCCGAACCTTGCTTTTCATCGATTTGGTAACTATAGATTTTTTAACGTACCGTTGGAATTAAATTTTAGATTAAAAATCTTTAACTTTCAGTATTATCGGGCGTTCTGAATTTTTGCCCGTAGTAGGTACTCATACTACCGCAGAGCGAGCAGGTTGCTGTACCTATAATCCATAATGGGAAGTAGAGAGACGCAATATCTTGCCGCGTCGAGCAAGTCATTAGGGAACAGTGCAGCGTCGTCGATTAGATTATCACCAGTACCGGCTCGACTCGACGGCTCCGTCTGTTACGGCGCTTTTCTTGCTGTCTGATATCGCCCTCGCTTCCGCTTCTCTCTACATATCCGCTTATTATGCTCGCTCTCTAAACTATCTGAATGGAATTTGTTGGCATCTACATATAATATAGAAACGATGCGATGCGATGCGAGAAAAGCACATATGCACGATTGCAGTACGACTCATTCATTTCGAGAACACAACGCCTACCTATCTCGAATATCTGGAACAACTATACCCAGTACCTGCTCTACTAATTATTTGTGATTACAATAATACGTACGTTAGTTGCGTATGCCTGACGTTTTTACTACTATCTCGTTTATGTATCGTCTTACCTACAGATGCGTGGGCGTGTAATTGTGTGTCAAGTTGAACGTAGTTGCATAACGCGTGCGAAAATGTTTATGAAAATATACTGTACATACTTACAGTACCTACACAGTTCTCGTTCTTCCCTAATATTCTCTCGTATGCACTTCTTCGTATTTGCCAATGGATTGAAGGCGTTCTTTTTTTAAGTTTTCAAAAACAGTTCGTTCTATTTATCGATAAGTTACATTCTTCAATCTGCCATTCTAAAGTTAACTTTATTTTAGAAAACTAATTGTAAGTGAACAATTTTTACAATAAAGTTAATGTTTTGATCGCCTTCTGTAACAATCTCGACTTTTAATTCGATAAACTTTGTTCTCAAGACAAGCAGACGATTTGATAAAGAATAAGTATATTTTTTTCGTACGATGAAGTTTTTAATTCATTATATCATGCGAGACACCCTGTGTATGAATTTTAAATCGACGATAATTTTTCTCGGCGTTCGCTTTCGTTGAAATCAGAAAGTGAAACGACACCAACCTTGGCCGCCCAAGTCGTAGATAACCGCAAAACCGTCCACCCGTTATCAATTTCATTGATTCTCGAAATGTGGCTCGGCAATTTTATTACCGTAACAAGATGAAAATAATTATTTTGCGTAATCCATACAAATGTGAACGCTTTAATAATTTTCTTCTGGAACTTCCCGTACCTGCGTGTAGCGAGTTTCTTGTAATTGTTCCTCAACATTGCTGGTTAACGAGATATGTAGGTATTTGAATAACTAGATTTCCTCCAAATAATGGTGTTGTATGTATGAAGTGTGATGTAATTATCACAATAATTTCGTTAAATCTGGAACTTTTTTATTAAATAAAAAACGTAAATAGTTTTGGAATAAATTACTACACTATAGTAATAAGAAAAATAAAATATCTACTTATGTATTACATATATGTATACCTATACTTACCTACATAATAAACACAAATGCTTTATTAATTATTTTATTAAATAACTAATGTAGGTATTAGGTACATACAAATGGCAATGCTTATATTAAAATAATTGTTATCATGACAAATTCAGGGTTATTGGTAACTCGACGTATTTCTTTAGATAAACACGTGACGGTAGAGGTAGTTAGTTTGTAATACTTCTCATTTATCCAAATCTTTGGAGATATTTAGCATAGGAATAGCAAAAGCGTTTAATTAATTTCAAAAATTACCACGAATTTGATAAATTGGTTATTTCCTGTGTTCTTAATATGTTTATTGAGAATATTTTATTATTCTTTTGAAACAAGATTACAGTAAAAACATTTTGAGAAAATTACTCCGTTTTAGGCCAGAAAGATAGCAATTTTTACAAAAATCACAAAAGTTTCAGTATCTCAAAAACTATCGACAATTGGATACTGCATACCTATATATAGGTGAAAAATATTACAAATTACCTCTACCATCACGTTTTTAAAGGAATACGTCGAGTTTCCAATAACCCCTGTATATGTCTGATTTTATCCAAAAATGAAAAGCTGATTCTATTTATAAATACACATACTTAACATAAAATTCGTTTTAAAGATTACCTTGCAATACAGTTTATTAATTAAACTAATACTTTACTGCGATGGGAAATGTAAAATCAACATTAAAATTAACATTTTAAATTTTAACAAAAATATTATGTTGTTTTTAAATTTTTTTATCGCCTTTTAATGTTTTACAAATATCTAATTATATAGTACCTACATAATATTTCATCGAACTGAACATCTATCGATGTGTAAAAAAAAATTAAAACTGTACTTACCTATGCAAGGAATGTATGTATGTATGTTTTAGAAAAAATATACTATTCGCTACGATAAACGTTAACAATTCGAGTGTACATATTTCATATACCTTTACAAAAAAATGTTCCTTTATCGATTGGTTCGAAAGCTCCATCGGCTATTGGAACGTTTGTATATCGACACAGTTTTTCCAGAAGGGTGTAACCCGCAAAAAGTAAATTTTACAGGAGAGCACATTTTCTATCGCCGCGTAACTGTAAGAAGATACGTTTCGCGGAAATACAAATCGATTTTTCCGGTGAAAAAAATCGGAATATCGATACCAAATTTTAACAGATTATGCCGCCTTCCCGTTAGATGCATAAGATAGTCGGAATAACTTATTTTCGTAAAAAGTGTGGGTTACGCCCTTTTGGCAAAACGCCATCGATATCTACTTACTACTAGAAACTTAAACCGTGTAATGTAATATAGTTTAATTTGTGATTTGAAAACAATTTTAATACGCAGAATTGTCCGACATATTATTGTCTCCGGAATAAATTTCGTCGTGAATGATGCTTTCAAATTTCATGCGAAGAAGTAATTTTTTATTCATGGGAACTTTCTTGAAATGAGGATACAAACTAAGAAGGAACTGCAGATCGTCATCGTTGGCATAGTTCGAAGCGAAGTTTTCGTATGCACTTTGTTTATCAAATTCCGATGAAATAAATGGAAAGTTTTCCGACTCGGAATTTGTAAATCTACGTTTTGCGTCTTTTTCGACATTTGCACTAGCGTTATTTATAACTTCGGAAAAAGAAAGGGGATCTGTAGTTGAATTTCCTTCGATGTCACTATCAAATGTTACGGTATAATCGGGATTGAGGGTTATATCGGTATTTTTTACGGATATATCGTTAACTTTGGATTTTGTATTTAAAACTATGCCTTTGATAAATTCCATGTGTCGAAAATACCTCCATTTTGGAGCATTTTCTGGATTATACTTTTCTTCGGCTCTCAACAATAATTTTCTATAAGAATCTCGAAGATTTTTCCATCTAGCTTTAACTATTCCTCTGAAACAAATATCACTACGATAGTAGATAACTTACATTATATTAATTTATTTAATTTTTATATTAAAATAACTTGATAAGTATTGTTATAAAAATGCGGTAACGTCGATATATACCTAATAATAATTAAACAACGCATTAAAGTATTTTCTACTTACAATTATTTACCATAGAAGAAATGATGACGAGTTTAAAAAAATTAAAACAAAATAGCTACCTACAACGAAACATCGATTCCAACATAAGTTAATTTGCACCGTTAAATTTTTATAGAATGAAATTAACAGAAGATCGAGCGACTAGAAAAGTCGCAAGAGGAAAACAATAACAGAACAATGAACGGGATTAAATAATTATACTGCCAAATAAAATGAGTAACAAAAATTATGTCGAAAAGTGGCTTCTGATTTATGAATTTGAATTTTACCAAAGTTTCATTAAATCCGGACATTGGAGATCGACTTCATTGTTTACCTATTGTTTTATATGGCGATGCTTCTAATGCTATTGCCACACAAAGGATATTTAAAATTATTTAATTAAATTGTAATGATTTTATTGAAAGGTTACGTATGAGATCTGGTAAGGTAACCGTGTATCTGGCTTAAACATTATTAAATTATACTTAGGTATAGCTTATCCAAACCTATATGATGTTCACGTCATCAACAAAAAGTTACTAGATTATTTATTTGTAATTCAGTTTAAAGTTGGAAAGTGACATATTCTATAGATGATTTACCTGCGCACATATTAAATGGAATAAAGAAAGACTACAATTTATTAGAACTGTCAAAATACGAGGTACGAGGAGACAGCATTGTGTTAAACGTCATCATCTAGTAACCTTATATTGATGACGTGAACATCATATAGATTTGGATGAGCTATAGGTACCTACTATCTACTTATCAATTATTAACGTCAAGTGAAACATTTTAGTATTAGTAATATAAATAATGAAAATTTAACATAAATAATATAAATCAATGGACTATCGTTTAGCTAATTACATAAGATATGGAAAGATAGATCAATAAAATTAATGCATAGATAATAGATTAATTAGATAAGAATAGTGAATAATAATAATGATAAATAATTGAAAGATTAATTAAGATAATAGATGAATGAACTATATAGCATAATTCATAAATTAGAAATAGTAAGATATTATGATAATGAATGAAATATAACTAATGAATATAACTTGTAAATTATCGAATAATTATTTGAAAGATGAACATTAAGTAAACTTGGATTAGAATAAGATATAAAAGTGATAGAAATGACTATAATAATAGTAATGTGATTGTCAAATATATTACTTATATAGTAACATTATAAATAAGTTAATTAACTAATAAAATATAAATTAAAATCACATTATAAAAGGTCATAACTATGAGTATACGTATATTTATTAATTGATCTTTAAATATATTCTTTATATAATACTAGTAACTGATAGATATAAGCTTAAGATCAGTTATAGATCTAGTGAAGCGATGTTAGAGTATCTTAATGTATTAAGTCGATATGATAATTTTCATGCAATACTATATTAACATCTGTAGAAGTTATTTCGACATATTAACAACAGTTTCTATACATAATATATAAGTATAATTAATTGACAATTTAAATATATATAAATAATCTGATTATATATTTAACTAATATAAGTTAATGTAACTTAGTAAAATTAATTAAATCTACTAATACTTGTCAGTAAATAACTTTACGTATTAAATTTAACTTTAATCGATTAATATATACATAATAATCAAAATTAGTTATATCAAAATAGTGATATAAGTATTAAATTATATTTAATATCTAATTATTATTAACTAAGTTTAATGGCATATTAATAATTGCAATTAAATTTGATAATTCTTATAATATAAATTTACAAATTCATTAACTATGTAATAATTTAATACATAATGTATAATTATTCTAAATTGCATAATTAAGATAATTACTAGTGTTATATTCTTATAAAGAATTTTAATGCTATATCATTAAGATTACTAGTAGTACAAATTAGTTATTACTTATTAATTATAAAAGTAGATAATTTATAATAAATTACTATTATAATTATAATTATATTAAAATTGTAAAATGACATAGTATTACATTAATATTATGATTTATATACATATAAATTAAATTCTTTGAAATTAATCAATGTATAACAATAATTGTTAATATATTTAATAAATACTTTTAAATATCATATGAAGTAAGTATAATAGTATCTTAATAATATTATAGATATTATCGATTATTATTAAATTATTTTCAAATTAATAAGTTTAAATAATATATATAATATTTAATCATTAAAATTAATAATCTATAATTTATTGATAATAATTTTAAATTTATTAATTAATAAGTGAATTAGAATATATTATTATCTAATTTATAAGTAATTCTAATGTATTATTATTAACATTATATTTTATAATAATTATTTTTATAATATATATGATAACTATTAAATATTCTATGATAGTAAAATTATAATTTCATTATTAAAAATAATATGTATAATTATAATAATATTCAATATTTTTATAATTATTTAAATAATTCATTCAATATATATATATGTTTTATAACTTATGAGATGAACATTAACTTATATAATATCTTGATGTTAAATAAAAACGAGTCAATTTTTCAAGATAATTATAATGAATGTTATTAATACTATAGTGAATTTTTAAATAATAGTATATTTATCTTGTAAATTACATTAAATTATAATTAATTTAGAAAAATTTAATAATTGCTAATAATATTTATTCAATTTAATTTCATTATAATATTATTATTATATTAGAATTAAATTGATGAAAATAGTAATTGTAACAATTTCAATATTTCGCATAAATTCGAATTTCAAATTTTAATTAAATATAATTTAAGTCTAGAATTTAATTAATTGAAGTATTATAATAACTAAATTTGCATATAATAGTAATACTTGTTTATTAGGATTTAAACTGTATTTTAATTGACTAGTCCTAAGTTAATATTGTAACAAATTTTTAATTTCAATTAATTTCATAATCATTTAATATTGATAAATTCATTAAAATTGAAATTTAAGTAGTTAAATTACTAAACTATTATAATTATTTGTAAAATTATACTTATTATCAATTATTTTGTATCTCAATAACTGTATATTATAATAACATTTCAGCATATAATCTACTTAATTTCAAGTTAAATTATTTAAGTAAGCAGATTTATAATTAATTAATATTCTATGAAAAATAATTATGATTTAATTAGTTAAATTTATTCAATATATTAGAGCTATTAATATATTCAGATATAAACTTGTATTCTAAAAATTAGATTTCAACTTTAAAACAAATTTTATAATCATTACGTATAATGGACTTATATTCATAACTAAAATTATCAATATATATATTACTACAAATTATATTTTAGAATTACTAATGTAGTTATATCAGATTTATGATTTTAACAACGTTAAAACATTTATTAATTTAAGAATATTTGTAAGAATATTATTAATTAGTAAGTTAAGATCTAGTCAACAAATTGATTCGTAAATAAATTCATATGACTTTTAAACTATATTATTAAATTAGTACATTGTCATCTTTATATATTAAATTACGATACATATAATGCTTATTTTTAGAATTCTTATCAATATAAAAGTAGCAAGATTCATCAGTTGAAAATTAAACATAGATTGTAATGAATTTTACATATGAATCGAATTATCATAATTAACATTAGATAATTCATCTTCAATACGATTTACATATCAGTCAATGTAACTATCGATTGTTAGTCACTTAAGCTCAGAAATTCTAGATAATGCTAATATTCATTATAAGTCATGAATACATAATTTTATAATAGATTAATAAACGATCATATTAATAACAGAAATTATAATTTGAAATTTCAATGAGTATGTAAATCTACATTATTTATGTAAATAAGCTACATGAATATAATAATATCTAATTAAGAATTATTAAACTATTAATATTTACGAATAATAATATAATTTAAAAATTGATTATAATCTATTATTCACATTAGTAAATATTGATTTAAATTATGTATTACTATGTACATATAGAATTATATTACTGGATAAAGATATAGATTAATAGTTTATAACGATGATCTAAAATAAATATTGTTATCAAAATATTATAGTAATTAATTTAATCCAATTAGAAATTAAACTTACGATTAAACAATATTTTTAATTCTAATTGATTTAAATGAACATGATTAATGAATATTAAATAAAAATATTAACATTAAAGTTTACATAAATATAAAGTGTTATAAATCTAAACGTGATAGTAATTAGTAATTTGACTGATATAATTCGATAATGTATAATTAAATTATTCAGTTAATTTTCATGAATAATTTGATAAATTGTAAAAGATTTAATTTATAAATATCTTACGAATAATTAATTACTTATAACAATATAGTTAATTTAATAATTAATGTAATTAAATGTTATTTATATTGTAAATATAAAGTATTAATTGTAAATTCGTAGTCAATTATAATGAACATTCTTAGAATAATACTAGCATTTATACAAAATTATTGAATTTAAAAAAATTTATAAAATTACATTAAATTTAGATAAATTTAAAGAACTAAATATTACTAAAATATTAAGATTATTAAGTTTAAAAATTTATAAGAATTTAAATAAAAAATTTAAAATTTCTAAATTAAATTTATTAAAATTTAAAAAAGTAATAATAATTTACCTTAATTTAAATAGATTAATAAAATATTCTAATTTTAAATTTAACATTTTGATTTAATGTTGAAAATTAAAAGAATGAATTTGATGATTCAAATTATTAACTTATTTAACATTTGAAATTAAATCTATTCCTATTAGTAACGGAATTTTAATTTTAATGTTAATGAACAATTGAACAAATTAAATTATGAAATGAATTCAAACTCATAATTTAAATATCTCTAAGAATTGAAGGAAATTTTTTTCTAAATTTATAAAATTATCTTAAATATAATTGTAGATAATTAAAACAACAAAATTGTATTAATAAGTTATAACAATTTAGGTACCCAATCATCCAGACATTTCTTTCATACTTACAATAAAAATTTTCATTCAAAAAATAAATTTTGGACTTTTATCGACGAAGTCTCCGAAAATATAATGTACCTGCTTTTTAAGATGTTGCATAAACATTTAACGTCAATACGGTGACGCACCCAGAAATTAACATTGGGGGATATTTTAGAGAAGAGTTTATTTTTCAACATTTATTTTTTTATCTCTGATTTTCTGCAACTAATTTTTCAGCCTTTAGAGGGGGCTATAATCTATAATCTATAAGTTTCTAAATTAATCTATCTTTCGAAAAATAATACTAAAAGAGTCAGCAGCGTACGTATAAAAATGATTTTGTTAAAAAAATCGAGGCTTATCGAAATCTTATCAAACATTTGGACACGATCAGGTTTTAATGCACACGTTCGGCATCAATCGGTTTGCGGTTGCGTTTAATTGTTGTACATTTCATATTTGCGAAAACTAGTGTTTTTTTTGCGGGTGAAACGTTATTTGGGTGCTCGAAGCTTGTGCCGTTGTGCCGGAAAAGATATAGTGTGATTTTGTTTTAAATTTGAAAAATAATTTTGGGAATTTATATTGAAATTAAAAGTTTTTGTCGCTGTATCTGTAAATGTGTACATCGATATAACTACGAACGATACTCATCATAGTGGGTTCGATGATGACTTTTTAAGAAATTCAGAGGAATCTCTGGGCCGTTCAATAAAATTCAATTAACAAATTATTTAATTTAAGTTACACACTTAATCTAAAATCGTTTATTTCATATTTTTCGAATTGATTAAGCGGATTCACGGGCGTTAAAATTTTTTTATTTCACTTTAATTTTAGTCAATATTCCACGCTCTTACGATTCGAGAATTTCTAACTAATTTTTACGGCTTCGCATAACATCAAATTTTTAATATTATTTTCAATTATTTTGATGCTGCATTGATACTGAACTGTTGTATTGTTTTTTATTGTTATTCTAATTTTGAATATTAATTTATAGTAAGGACTATTACAGGGCGTTTCAGAACAACTATTCCTATTTTTCAGATGTGATGGAAGGCATGCAATTAAACACTTTTTTGAAATAAAGTAATGCCCGGAAACGCCTAGTTTCCGAGTTATACAGATTGGTGTACGCATTAGTATCTCGAAAGCGAAGCATTATCGAACTTAAGTCTGATAAGAGTGCAGGTGGTTTTATTTTGGTAAAACACTGAAAAATTTTAAAATGCCGCTAATTTTGCAATAAACCCAGTGGCGTAGAAGTTTTAACTGAAAAATTGCAACGATATGACGCGTATCTCAGAAACTAAGCGTTTTCGGACATTACTTTATTACAAAAAACTGTTTAATTACATGTCCTCCATCACACCTGAAAAGTAGAAATAGTTATTCTAAAACAACCTGTATAAGTACTTAAATATTAAAATTTGTGTAGGTACAGCTACATAATATTTAAAATAGGGCCGATATAATTTAACAAAAACGGTAATTCAATCGCTCTGTGCACGTTAATTATTTATAGCCACTAATTTTGACACGATTTATTTATAACACGCACTCAGGTATTTAACGATTGATTTAACGCGCATCATTTCTAGCATTAGCGCTTCCCCACTTTTATATCGGCCGTAATTCATTTCGGAGAGGATTCTTGAATACATCGGACTTTGAAAGCCGTATTTCGTTTCAGATTATTTGCCAACCATTGCGATTCAGTGTTAGTTCATCGCCCCCGTTCACAATCGACGTCCTTGCCATAGTCCGTGATATTATGATTACTGAACTTGTTAATTGTTGGTAAGTGAAAGTTATAAATGGCCGGTTTGAGGATCAGAGGAAAATAATCAAAAAATTATGACACGTGAATGTTCTTTTTTTGTCATTAATTTCTTAGGTTATTCTTAAGTTTCTTGGTAATGTACTTTATGTACATCATGAACTACAATAATCGCTAATGTGGTAGGTACCTACCTGCTTAATTGAAAATAAGTAAATATAGTATTTTTTTTATTCAATCAGTGAGTTATCGTCATATTTTTGGTTGTCAATATTGAAGCTAAATTAGAAAATTGGAACCTGGCAATGATGAATATGGAATGTGTTCCCGGATCGAATTTGCGATAGGTGTAAATGACAAATAATTTCGAAGTTTTGAAATGATACTCAGGAAACCAGCCCTGCTTGGTCTAAAACACCCTGTATAAAGTTATTTTTTTTTACATGACGCCTCTTAGTTTTAGACCAATCAGGCTGGTTCTCTGAGTATCATTTCAAAACTTCGAAATTATTTGTCATTTACACCTATCGCAAAGTCATTCCGAAGACGCACTGTATATGGTTCTTACTTTTAAATGTTATTTGTAGGGACAATCGCTTAAGTCTTCTAATCTAAGTACCTACCTGCCAGATGTACATTTATAGGTAACTATAAATCTTAAATGCGAGGAGGTCCGTTCTAAAATTTGTCTCGTGCTTTTTTAAAAAGAAATTGAGATATTGCGTATGACTGACTGTATTCCGCGTTTCCTGCTCTATTATTTAAACACAGTGTTGTATGCTTACTTTCAGTAAGCATACTACCATTCAGTGAACATATTTCATACATTACGAGGAACAAGGAACGGACATTAAATCCTGCGCTTGCAATTAGAGTGCGAGAATACGGCGGTGCCAGTAGGTATCAAGACTGATTGATGCGGCGGGACTAGAGCCGCTTTGCCCGGAGCGCTAATGATACGGATACCCCCCCAGAATTCTGCACAACCGGTTAAATTTATATTCGAGATTGCTGCTCATGCCGAACTTGTTGAGGCATTTGGTCCCGTTTTCTCTTCTACAAAATCGTTTGGTTATGGCTCGTATTTCCGGCGGAACTGCAACTACCCATTAGCAATCTCCCACAGTCGTTAAATACTTATCCTTTGTACCATTATTAGTTTTAAGGTTTCTCTGTGGTTTGTCCAGTATATGTTCGTAGTTGCACGAGGAAGAAAAAGTTTAGTCTAAATTATAGAATTATTACAATATTTTAATAGATAAAAACTTATTTTTATTATTTTATTGTGTAACATAACATGTAACATAATAATGTAGTAAAATACCTACTATGAATAAAAAGTGAAGAAGAACAAAAAACTTAAAGGATATTCGTAGATCGGCTTGTGTATTTTCGTGTGTATTGAATGACGAAATTTAGCGACCTATCTTACTTGATAGAAGGTTAATTGTAGAGTACGAAACCACCTCTTGGCCACTTCAAAACCGCGTCCTTTACTCCCCACCAACTCTTAAAAAAACTAATATCGAAAGTGCTTACTGCAATTTTGGCGATAAGTTCCAAAATTTATCTTATTTTTGAGTAGGTAGGTAATCAGGAAACTAACCTCCACACGTTGCCTTATTTTCCCTTTGTTAGTAAAATAACTACAACAATTGCGTGAAAGTATTATAATATTTAGTAAAAAAGGGATAAATTTAGATCAAGGAGAATTAAAAGAATTCCAGGAAAAAACTGGAATTATTAGAATATTTTTTTTAAGTAAAGTGATGACAAAATAGAAAGAATCGATCAAATTACAAAATTTGATTTCGTTGTCGGCCTAAATTATTTAAAACTTCTTACGATTATCAAAAATTTGAATTTCGTTTTTTATTCATAAACGAATGCATTGAAAAATTAAATCTCTCAAAATAAGAGAAATTAAAAAAAAATCAAAAAACATTAAAAAAAATTAAAATTCTGAAATACATATTTTTTACTAATTACTACTATAATAATATGCTAATTTTACTATTGTGGCAAAAACATCGACGTTTTCGGTCGATTTAAGACCGAATCGGTACGGAGGTTAACTTAATGACCGAACGCGAATACTTATTCGATCTAAGCCGTTTTGGCAACGAGGAATCTCCAACAAATTAACGAGCTAAAAAAATTAAGTAAATCACAGTTCTTACACCGGACAGCCTGTTTGTAGGTTAACGTATCCTCGAAGACAACAAATGTTTCGTCAATAGGTGTCTATTTTGGATGGTAATTAATGACGAACCGAAACGCACGTATTTCTATATAAGCTCACGGACAGGTTATAAAATTGGAACAGCTTTCTTCGGTAACAATAAGTCGACTTAATTTAAGATGTTTCGGCGCCATCCATCCGAGGCAATAAAAGTGGTATTTAAATGTAATTATTGTTTGCTACAATTTTGATTCGTAACTTGCGATTTTAGCGAAGAATTCGTGTAACGATACTTCGACATTACCTAAACGAGAAGTAATTCCAATTGGGCTAATTTTAGAGACAATGTTTATTGGGACAAAAAGTCGTACGATTGTCTCGGGATACAAATCGATAATAAAAATTAGGGCGTTCTATTTAAAATAAGGAAGTTGGTGTCCATTGCCGGTGTAACCCGGAAAGAATAGGAAAACTGTTGACTGTTTCCATCTTTCGTGAAATTCTCGAAGATGACTCTAATCAGAGTTGGAATATATGGCGTTTGTTAATTGTTCGAAGTTTTGCGTATTTATGGCTTATCGCCATAATTTTAAAGAAGATTATTAATATCGGTCAAAAATTGTATCTTTATTATTGCTATAAGAGCAGGGTTGTAAGCCTTAGATTTAAATTTGAGTGTAAGTGATCGATCGTAACCATCGAAAGGATTAATTATAATCGTCCGTGCATCACGTTAAACGTTAATAACTATGTTTCTTATTAATAAGTGATTAGTTGTTTCTAAAATATTCGTATAATTGCAGAACGACCAAGAAAATTTGTTTTGGTCGTTATGTTAATGACTCGAAAGGAAATGTTTTATTTCTTTAGCAAATTTTACTAAATGTGAACCTGTAATGTGAATTACACATATTTTTTTTTTAATTCAAATTATATATTAACGTTTTTTTTTGTAATTATACCTATAGCTTATCCAAATCTATATGATGTTCACGTCATCAGTACAAGGTTACTAGATTATGACGTTTAACACAGTGCTGTCACCTCATACCTCGTATTTTGACAGTTCTAATAAATTGCAGTCTTTCTTTATATCATCTAATATGTGCGCAAGTAAATCATCTATAGAATATGTCACTTTCCAAACTTTAAACCGAATTACAAATAAACAATCTAGTAACTTTTTGTTGATGACGTGAACATCATATAGGTTTGGATAAACTATCCCATTAATTCGAATAGTTTCTAAATTAAAATTATTAAAACTCGAACAGTTTATCCATATATTTCAAACCTGTTTGGGTTTATCGTCGGTGGAATATAACGACTAAAAATTTGGTTATAATATTCTTCCAAATCTTTCTTTTCGTTACAGACACATTTATTAATTTTGATATGGAGTATTTCGGACAGAAATCGTTTTTCATAATTTCTCTCGTATGTCCAAAATTTTAATATTTTCATAATAAAATCGAAGAAATTTTTCAGTTTATGTGTATTCGAAATTGTTATTAATGTAGATAAGATAATTAAGATATTTTTAATTTTTTATTGGTGCATTTTTAGTTTTGGGAGAAGCACCAACTTTTATGAAAATATAGCAAAGAGTTCACGAGACCCGTGATATGCAGTTGAGCGGTTAGTTCTAAATTATATTTTACAAGTTAAACTCCTTAAAAGTCAACTACGAGGCGCGTTTTTTAAGTAAGTACCGTTTTGGAATTAAAAAGACGTGCAAAGATATCGCAATAATTTTATTTTTACATGAAAGCCTGTACCTTAATCTACTTTTCTACATAATTTCCGTGAATATTGAGGCACTTGTCATAACGTGGCACCAGTTTTTGAATACCCTCCTCATAAAATTCTGCCGCCTGACTTGTTAACCACTGTATCACAAATGTTTTGACTTCGTTATCGTCTTGAAGATGCTGACCACCCAGGTGTTTCTTTAAGTGCAGGAACAAATGGTAGTCGCTGGGCGCCAGATCAGGGCTGTATGGAGGATGATCTAGAGTTTCCCATTTAAAAGATTTGATGAGATCTTTGGTCCGATCATGTGCACAGTTTTTTGGGACAGAAAAGGAGTATTGCTAGTGGAGTTTCTGCCTCGTAATGAGACAATCAATGCAGCGTCTTATTGTGAGACATTGAACAATCTGCGTCGTGCAATCCAGAACAAAAGACGTGGCAAGTTGAGTAAGGGTATCGTTTTGCTGCATGACAATGCCCGTCCACATGTGGCTAATCGGACCAAAGATCTCATCAAATCTTTTAAATGGGAAACTCTAGATCATCCTCCATACAGCCCTGATCTGGCGCCCAGCGACTACCATTTGTTCCTGCACTTGAAGAAACACCTGGGTGGTCAGCATCTTCAAGACGATAACGAAGTCAAAACATTTGTGATACAGTGGTTAACAAGTCAGGCGGCAGAATTTTATGAGGAGGGTATTCAAAAACTGGTGCCACGTTATGACAAGTGCCTCAATATTCACGGAAATTATGTAGAAAAGTAGATTAAGGTACAGGCTTTCATGTAAAAATAAAATTATTGCGATATCTTTGCACGTCTTTTTTTAATTCCAAAACGGTACTTACTTAAAAAACGCGCCTCGTATTTCAAAATCACAAAAGTAGCAGCGAGTCTTTCAGGCTCATGGTATGCAAAAAATTTAATTTTGATTCGATGTCTATTAATTTTTTGATATAAGTACCTATATATTATGTATTATTCACTTAAGGAATTTTTGAACAATATGGCATAACATGATAAAGCAACCTTCTCAATTTAGAAAATAATTTTTGTGTCTAATTTTAGAATTTTCAAATTTTATTATTATTTTAAATAAGACCTATGTTGATAAAACACAATGTCTACTTAAAAATACGTAGTTTTGGCCTTCGAGTCGCATGCATTATAAGAGATTAACAAATCAAAAATGTTTTGGTGCTACGAGTTGTACACAAGTTAAGTGCGAGGTTTCAGAGTGCGAAGCGCCCAAAGGGCGCGAGCACAATCACTGGCCTGTCTTAACAAATCAAAAACGTTTTGGTGTTACGAGTTGCACATGAGTTAGGTGCGAGGTTGGGCCGGCTTTCAGAGTGCGAAGCGTCCGAAGGGCGCGAGCACAACTACTGGCATGTCTGGTATTATGTATATTATACCTATTTTAAACGTAGAATTTGGAGGATACGTTTCTTTTATGATATAATCACCCACTAAGAAAGGAGTTTTCAAATTCCTCATAGAATAAAAACATTTATGTTTTTTAAAATTTTGATCAGTTTGATTGTATTATCTTTGAAATATCATAAAATTTGGAGGATAGATACTTAAGTTTCTTCGAATATTTCGAATTTCACGCAGACGAAGTCGCAGGTAAAAGCTATAGTTACCTATTACACAACTTAAACTATTTATTCGTAAAATAATAACAATAAAAACAATTATTTATTTTATTCGTGTAACATCAAAACGAACATTTCTATTTAATGGTCGGCAACTAACTGCCTAAAATTAAGAAAGTTTACGTTCTCTTTGTTTGCGTCTGGTACCTAAGAACAATGAAGTCGCTGCTCACGTTCTTATAGTTATTAATATTGGTTTCGTATAAATTACATAACTTAAATTGGTATAAATCGTTATAAAAAACGTTTATTTGAATTTTTTGTAATCCGAAATGTCGTATTGTCGTATTTTTCTATTAACATTACATTTTTATTAACCATTATATAATAAAATGCAATGACTGCTACCAACGAAATATTTTGCGCAACTAGAATTTTTCAACCATTTAATACCTACAATTATTATTATCATTCAATTAGTCGTTGTACATACATAATATTATGCTCTTTTTAAAATTATTATTCTACAGTAAAACGTTTTCTCTAATACATTTTTTCCATTCGTAAAAGTAAAATCCATAAATCGATAGAATATAATTTAAATACGTGAAGTATTTCTGATTAGCGCAACATTCGTAAAAATGTTAATCTGAGGTTAACTCCATAATTAATTTCGCTTACGGGCTCAAGAGCGTAGCGAACCACAGCTGCACCATCTGCCCCCTAATTGCGGGCTTTCGTCTGTCGTCCCTCCGTCCGTGACGTCGTGACGCTCTCATAGCGTTGAGCAGGACATCAATAGACGGGCTGTGGATGCGGGTAACATGCCGAATAGGGGGAAATTCAACCCACTCGCCACACGCTATTATTAATACGGCAGTTGGGTGGGTGATTGGTAATATAGAGGGATATATTTTCAACGTTTATTGTAATATAGATTTTGGAAAGTACATAAAAAAAATAGTGTTAAATAAGACTAATTTCGTTCGCTTTAATCGAGCCACATGCAAATCGACAATTCCCCCTATATACGTAGGTATCTATATAGTTATAATTAGGGGTAAAATGCGGCACTTCGAATAATTAATTATTTGATAGCAAATGAGAATTTGTCGCCGTATCCTCGATTAATTTACTGCAACGTTTCTGTTGGGACAATTATTAAACAATAACTACTTTATACAAAAAAAAGTAATCTGGTTGGTAGGCGTTTTAATTGCTCATCTCGAATTATAGGTAACGTTTAGATATATTTATGTAACGGCACTTTGCGATATCTAGAAATTGCAAGCCGCCTATAAATATAATAAATAAGTATTCGAAATAAATTTTTAAAGTAGCAGATGCGATATAGGTAGGTACGTAATTCTACGTATATTATAAAATTGCAGGGAGCGCGACGTAACTACACAATTATCATTCTAGGCATTTCGTCATGAGTAATTGTAGTCTCGTAAGCCATACGGGGTAAATCTAGAGAAAAATTGGAAATCCCAAGATTCCCTAAATAGATTCGGAACGTAGAACAGTACGGTACACATTAATATTGCATGCGATGTTCGGTGTTCTCATTTCTGTAACCAGTTCTGCTCGCACGCGATCGCCTTTGTGCCGAGGAGATTGGAGTGCCGGCGTTGGTATCTCCCCTAGGAGCAGCTGACAAACGAGTTGCTCGAGTTTGTCAGCCGCAGGAATTGCGAATGCTGTCCCGGTCTGCCAACTATATCTATAGGTTTCACAGTTTGCTCAACTTCCTGCTATGAAATTATCTTAAAGGAAACGTTCATGGCGACTATCACGCTTATCTCGGTACACCCTACACTCGACTATTTCCACATATGTATATGCATAAAACATAATTTATTTATATTAATGCGCCATTAATTATTATTCGTTAATAACAAATATCTTATTATAAAATTGTAAGTAACAAATTGACGATTGTTTAAAAAAAATCACAAGATCATTACATTATCGTTTACACAAGAATATTGTTGCCTAGTAATTATTCGTGGTTCTGTTTCGCTTTAAAAGGTTTTGCTCTTAAAAATTCTTATTGTTAGTTTATTATTATTTAAACTATTGTAAAATAACAATTACGTACAAATGTATTTTAACCTAAATAAAATTGTCTAGTACTTATAAATAGGTGCATAATATATCGAAACTTCGTTTGAAGCACTTTTTGAAATTTGTTTTGGATTTATTTTGTTCGTAATACAAATAATTCTTTGAACTTATAGTGTATTCGTTTAAATATTATATTCTGTATTGCTTTCAGTAATAAATGTAGTTCCAGAATGAACCACAATCTACATTAAGTTGATATCGAAAACAAATTAATACTCCAAGGAGCCACTGTCCCATCTGTAAATGGGCTTCTCTGACCTTTCGTTTTCAATATTGTCTCTTTGTTATGCGACTCCGCTCCAATTGTTTTTACACAGAACATTTCTCATTTTAGAAATATTTGCGTAGGTATATGAGAATTTTCTTTTTGACCTATATCGTGAGTAGAAAGTATAATTGGTTAATTTGCAAAGTTTGAAGTCAATGCCACTATATGAAAAGACATAATAATTCGAAGTTGGGGAAGAGTATTTTCTATAGACGTTCCTCATTTTCGAAGTTAAAGTTTTTGTTTTCCTTCATACGCAAGGTACGCCGATAATATAAAAACAACTTTCAGCGCTGCGCGGCGACGTCGCTACTTTTTGACTTTCTGTTAACGACGCGACGCCGACGCCGACGCCTATATCGTCTGGTTTCACGAATAGACAATAAATTTTATTTTACGCACGGGTAGGTAACCTATGCTAATTAATTTTCCCCGTTGCAGAAATAGGTACCTACATAATCAAAATTAATTGCGCGAATCGTAACTTATCTAACGCCGAAAGGTCGAGGAACGATTTACTACAATTTACCGCAAGTATTATTATTTAATGTTTGGGTATTTGAATTTTCCCGTTTTTCTTTTTAAGTTGCTAAGCGGATTAAATAAAAGGAAACGTATTTATTATTAAAAAAATAATCGATAACGAACGCCTTTTTATAAATTAATATTTCGAAATGTTTTTCTGGGAACGTTAAATGTAAATTTCAGGTATACGGTTCGTATTGAGTAGGCACTGTAATTCGCAAAGTATTGCTACGCAAACTTGGATAGGGCGTGGGTTGATGTAAGTTACCCCAAACCATCCAACCCCATATTTCCGATATTTCTCTATCGCTTGCGCGTGATGCGATATGAAATACAAACAGCCCTCGAGTGCGGCCGTAGCTCTGAAGCGATGACAAGGCCGCGGCACGTTTGTCTGGGTAATGGGGTGTGGGACGGATTCCGTCCCGTTTCCTCGTTCCCCTGTCCCGCTTTCCTGTTCTCACCACAGCTGCTCGGTAACAGTGCGGCGGCTTGTGATAAATCAGCGTGAGCGATAGCGTGACTGCTCTGAGCACGAAGCCCGTAGAACGACGCTACGAATGGAATTATACGTGTGACGCATTGTTATCCTTCATATTGATGATTCTATTTCTCCGGCGATCGATTATTTCATTTTGAAAATGAGAACGGCGCAGCAACGTAATTAAATGTAAAATTCTAAATGGGCCGAAAAGGTTTTCCCTACGTTGGAAAATATAAATGATTATAATACTATTATATTTTAACAATAAGAAAAATTTATTTTGGTCGAACTAAACTTATCTATGGTTTTTTTTTGTACGTTACATATAGGTAGATATGTGCTTTAACTGAATAAATTGTGCATTACCGTATTATTTATATTTCTCATTTCATTATTTGTTTATCGATAATACCTAAACGTTTAATCGTCACCGAACAAGATTTATCGATTGTCTCTAAACTCTTGCCTTTCCTAGTCGAGCAAGTGAAGGTGTCGAGGATTATTCGGCTTAGCGAGCTTTGCGAGCTATATCGATATTTTAGCTTTTACAAATAATAAATTTTTACAACCCTAGTAGAAACTAATGTTGTGATAAGATTGTGTTTATACTGCATCAATATTTAAATGTTATAGATTAAAAAACAACATTATTATTATTTACAATATTCAAGATTTAATATTTCGTTAATGTTGCCTGAATATTGATATGTTCTTTATTAATTTGCTATACTAATTAAATTCGTTTAAGTTTTTAATTTTCTACTCGTGATCGTTCGATAACTGCAAATCGAATAGTTTACTTAAGGGGAGCCTGTTTCTAATGCGCCCGTAAAGGTCGTACTTATAAAATGTAATAAGGCCGTTATATAGGTAACAAAATTTTATAAAAGAAAGCGAGTTTAGTAGAATTTAATAAAAGGTCCTTGTATGCATAGAAGCTTTTGCATTTTTTCATAATACCTAATAGTTTTAAACGTTACAACCGAAATTAAACAGATTTTGCGATTTATGAAAATACGAGATGTTAATCTAAACTTTAAAAAGTCGTTTAAGAATCTAAATAATCTGAAAGTGAAATTATATTTTCAATGCGGCCTTCACTATTTGCGGCGATTCACTACTGTGCGAATTTCATATAGTTATTTCACGTATAAATTCGGCATGTAATTTCGAGCGTATGTCTATATCGTTTTATTTAAAACCAAGATAAAATCATCAATACCTGTGAGCTAAAATGTGGCGTGGATTAGGATAGCGGAGAACGTTCGGGTTGCCGCAAAATCCGGTAACGTAACTCCGGGCAGCAGTTCATCATACTCGCAACAACGGGTAATGAACGTTAGCGACTTATAAATTCATGGGATTTTTATTAAACTCCGCAGGTTGCGTCTAAACATTCAGATTTCACCCCCTTAAAACTATTTACGTTGTTTGCGAGGCAAAAATAATATAACTATGAACAAACGATATTTTTTATATAATGTGGCCGTTACCATAAATGTAGAGATAAAAGTGTAATAGAAGTGGAAACTGGCATCGCTTTTTACAGCAAAGGCACTAACAGCAGGATACGATATCGAAAAAGTAGTGAGATAATGACCCGTTTGCTATGTTTTATATTACTGTGTAAAAAATTAAACGTAGATGAAGGGTTCTTTTGGTATAGCTTACGTATTTAACTACTTAAATATAAAATGTAAATAGTTATTTTTACATTTTCGGTCATACATGTACTTACAAAAAGATAATAAAAAATAAGTAATTACTATGTTACTGTATATTTTTGTTCACCTAATACAGGTGCATGTTTAAATTAAATTAGATTTAAAGAGCGAAGTTTGCAAAATTATAAAATTAAGGAGACGAAAACGTTCAACGGAAAAAAACAAAATTTATCAGCAAAGGCAGGAAAATAGAGAAAATCTGTAAGAGCCCGATTAACTAGAACATTCGTCGTTTTTCTTTTTAATTTTAGTGTAGAATTTAGTTAAGCAGTGCTGCAAGAAAGTTAAAAACTCCCTTTTCAAGACGACGAATTTACCGAAAAAGTTAAACTTACTAGACTTATAGTTTTTTTATGTCTGTGTTGCGTAATTTGCAGGTGTACCTGTTACCCTGATAATATTGAAAAAGTGGATTAAAAATGTGCTACTTCTACCTCCAATATTGTTCCTATAATATAAACAGCTCTTAATTATTATAATAGGCCTACTTTTAAATTCCACTTTGTGAAATTGACATTGAAATTGTTGGGCCATAACATCAAATTACTTCAAGTATAAAAATTTGTTCTAATTATCAAAAAAATATTTATATTTTACTATAGGTATCTACAACTTATAAATAAATCCCTATACATTTTACAATGATTTTGTAAAATCAAGGCGATTTTTTATTTGACGAATTAACAAAAGAAATGCATTCGTAGAAGTGATAAACAAATTAATAAATAGGCTTTGGTAACACGAATGGTCTTTAACAATATTTTTTGAAAAAACAACATTCATCGTGGATATGTATATTGTGATTTTGTTTGTTATATTGTTTTGCATGCAACAATTAAGTAGTTTAATGATTTCTTGTAATTTTAAAGACGTTTCAGAAAGAATTTTAAAGCAATTAAAGTAAAGAAAATGTTAAGTAAATATATTGTATAAATAATTTTTAAATTAAGTAAATTAAAATATTTTCATGGAAACTAATATTCGAGTATGATATTTAACGAATAGCAGATAATTAAAATAGGTTTTCGCTTTGAAGTTCTCGTTAATTGACTTGAATTTACAGATTTAATGCTATTAATATTTTCCCTTATATTTTTAACTCTTTATTTTCTATTTTTATTTTATAAAGAGTAAGGATTAACTTTCTTCTTTTACTTATTACTTTCCATTTTATTGAAAGTTTTTTTTAATTCAGTTTTTTGATATTTACCTTATCTATCTTTTCTGATATCTTATGATATTATCGTAACTTAAATAGTAGATAGTTTTCAAACCATTTCTTTTGATTTTTTCATATTTTTATATTGTCAAGCTTACTATTTAATTATATTTAAATGAATAACGTAGAAGCTATAAATTTTTATTTTACACCTTTGTATGTAATGTAATTACCTACATATTATTACCAATAATTATAGATATAAATTATAAGCTTGGAAAATTTTCTGTTTTTTAACGATGATTTTAAATATACGCTCTATATATATAGGCATCTTTTAATATCTTTACTACCTAATAAACTTGTACATATTTGAATCTGCGGAAAAATTTTAGCGAGCTTTTATATTGCATTCCTGAACCTGTGTACCAATATAGGTATCTACTATTTAATAATTTAAATTGCTTAAGATTCTCAAGATTGTCGCGCTTTCTTTTCGTCTACTTTTTTTAAGATAAAAGATTTAAAAGTTTTTAAAATAAAACAAATTAAATTGAGTTTATGCAATGAGCATCATTAACTTTCAGATTTCATTTCTATTAAACTATAGCGATGTCTATAATAATTAACTAAAAATAAGCGACCAGTTGTATTAGAATATTACTTAAATTAATTTTGTGGCGTATCGTGCATGAAATTATCGACGAAAATTGAATTGAAAGCATTTTATACATATAGATATTGCGACATTTAATTTTAACACATTCGTCTCGCTTAAATTTAAGGTTAAGTTAGATGGAACACCTGTTCACAATTTATATAAATTACCAGATATCATTTCAATACGTCTTTCCGTAATAAATAAATCGGTCCCTATGGAACGATCACATAACCATTCGGATCGCCTAGTTAACACTCCATTGATTTTTTCAGTTTTTTTTTAATGGAGATTTAAATACAAATAAAAAGATACTGTAGCATAATTTCTCTAAAACAATAGCGTCTCGTTTAGAACAATATCGCAGTTTACCTGATAAATATAATTTACTCTATACAATCAAGGTATAAAATATTTATAGAAAACGGTGGTTTATTGACGTTTAATTTAAGTTGTTATTATCATGGAAAACGAAATTTTAATGGATTTAATCATCAAATAACTAATTATTTGTTAAATTTAATTTTAAGCATTCGAACCTTAGGTATTAGGTAGCTACATATACTATGATCGATTTAAAATTTAGAAGGTGATATGTAGGTACATATATATTAATTGATAAATTTAAGAAATCCATTTGAAAAGCAAAAATTAACACTCTTATCGTAACCGTTTTACTAAAATAACCGTATGAGCACTAATAGTGAATTTATAATAGATATTATAATGAGGTTTGCGCATTCCATATAAAGAAAAAGAAAAATGAAAATAGCTTTATTATCTTTTTAAATACCGTAAAAAAAACAGGTTTTCAAATCGTAGGTATTTCAAAAACAAAAAGTGGTAGAATACCTAGTTACCTGCATATCTTTATAAATTAAAAAATATGTAGAAAGGTATATAAGTACATAAATATCTATATACCTATATAAAAATGTAGCATGACATATCAACGTCCAGCCTAAACAAACTACTGCTCCTAGAAACGTGAGATTTGAAGGATATGTTTTTTTATGATGTACACGTCCACTAAGAAAGAATTTTTAGAAAATTCACTTCCAAGTGGACGAAGTACTCAAAAGTACTTTTTAATTTTGAAAAATCAACGTCCGGGTTCAATCGTTGGACCTAGAAACGTAAGATTAGGAAGATGCGTTGATTCTTTATATTAGGTCTGTGTAATCGATTCAAAATTCCAACTAGAAACTCTTGCATAGGGGACTAATGGAATCTATTATGTATGGTTTAGAACTTTAACAATTCGCTGTAACTTTTTAAAATAGAAAAATAAAGTTGCGTTTTCGGTTTACATCTGTTAAATCTGCAATTAATATATTTTTCGTAATCAAACGAGAAATTATTTTGAAAATATATACTCATCAAATCAGATGAAAATATCAGGAGAGAGATGGTGCATTTTTATTTTATTTCTATTTATTTGTGTGCAGTTAGGCACATTTAATTGCTATGTAAATTCCACACTTTAAATGAAAATCCTAGTTGCAAATATACGTTACAGTTACCATTAATTCCTGACGCGAACGACATCTGTTATTTCTTTAAGGTTGTCAGGTCATGCAGTTTTATGTGTTTGCACAGACTCGATATAAGTGTCGCTGACAAGAATCAACGCAGACGACGGTTTAGTCTATTTAATGTCTATTAGCATTAGTTAATTTTAATGTGATTTCTTGAAATGTTCCTATTATTCGCTTCAGTTACTAGTATCAAAAATTAACAGATTTCCCAATTATATTTCAAAATGGATATAGCTTATCCAAACCTATATGATGTTCACGTCATCAGTAAAAAAGTGACTAGATTGTTTATTTGTAATTCGGTTTAAAGTTTGGAAAGTGACATATTCTATAGATGATTTACTTGTGCACATATTAGATGGCATAAAGAAAGACTACAATTTATTAGAACTGTCAAAATACGAAGTACGAGGTGACTGTGCACTGTGTGAAACGTCGTCATCTAGTAACGTTGTATTGATGACGTGAACATCATATAGGTTTGGATAAGCTATAGCAAAAGGCGTGATCGTGGAAAAAAACTCTGTCGCGTAAAAACGCAAAGTTATTAAAAGTTGCTTCTTAATGTTAATTTGATATAAAATTTAGCAATATATAAGCGAGGAAAATGAATGCGAAAATTTGAAATAAACAGATAACAGTGAATGTGAAAAGTAGACGAAAATATTTATCATATGTGTACCTTTAGATGGAATTTCTCTAGTTTATGAGGTTATTTTGCTGCTATTATAATAACTATTTTATTTATTGTTAGTTATACAGAGTTAGTTTGATTTGTTATTTAATATTTTAGTTAAGTTTAAATACAAATTACCTAAACCGCGCGTTTATTTGATTTTTATTTTTCCGGATATTTTAATATTTATGAGGATTTTAAAATATTTACTGCGCTTATTAGTGCGAACGTTCATTTGCCCATGAACGAACTTTTGATGTGTATGGAGTGAAAGGGTGGGCGGTCGCGGGTCCCATAGCGTCAACATTAATGAATACGACGCGGCGGGTTTATACGGATCGATGAACGGCGGTCTCGTTATCGCCTCCTCGAGCGTCGCCTTGGTTAATTATCCGTTTGCTGTTTGCTGGTTTATTTTATAGTCGCGACATTTGGGAAGCGGTGGGTTTCTCGGACATACGCTAACTAAAATTAATTGGAAATAAATGTCTTTTTCTAGAACGTAAATTATAGTTTTGCTAATTTTTTTTTTATAAGGTTAGATGCCTAATAAATAATGCATCGTGCTCTTTTCAATTTAATTAACGATAAATTTAAAATTACATAAAATAATGGTAATAATAAAATGTAAAACTCAACGGAGTGCGTAAAGTTAAGTACTTGCAACCTACAGATACAGATACTTCATAATCATATTTTGAGCTTTTTAAAATTGATTACCTATAAGAAAAATATATTTTTTTAACAATCTTAATTTGTTCACCAGCTAAACGGTTCCGTGAACTTTAGATTACGGTAAATAGGAACAATATGGGGCCGTTACTTTACTACGCGATTTTCTTTTCCTTGGTGTCGATCTTTATTCGTTTTTGTCTAAGTTTTTTAAATATTCCACAGCACAAACGATCTCTTTTTAATGTAACTTATTTTTGGTGGAGGAAACTCGCTGCACGATATTGTTTATACTTTATTTGCGACATTTTCAAACGGCATGTTCTATTTGCATTCTTACCGAATAAAAGGAAAATGTCTTTATAAGCACAAAAACACAATTGATCCAGAATTCACGAGGTCTTGGGTCTCTGAATTTTTTACCATAAAAATACATTCTTCCTGGTCCGAAATTTTGAACTAGAACAATATGTAGCGTGCAAAAATTAAGGGCGGAACAGGTTTTCCAATGTAACGTCGCTCGGCAGTTTTTAAATCGATACGAAGCATACCATAACATCGTCAAAATGTAACACTATATATGGGGAAGGTGAATAACGCTGACCAAGAAAGGATGCAAAAGACCTTTATTCAAAAAAGTGTTTATTTCTCCACCTCTTCGTCCTTAATTGTTGTACACCATAATATCAACTTCGCTCTATTTTAAAGACGTTTTTACAGAATGAAACATTTTACAGAAATTCTGGTAGGTACTCGAATCAACTCGTATATAAAATCAAATAGTACGTACAAGCTAGTTTTGGGTTTATATAGAGGTACTTAATTTATTATCGTGTAGGTACTGTAAATATACACCTATTACTTATTTTATGTATCAATTTTACTTTTCACTTAGGTATTTAATATCTACGTATAGATTTCAGAATTTACTACTATCCCTAGAAGCAAATACGCAATTAGCGATACTCTACGTAAAATATTTGCCGCCCTATAGTTAGGCGAGGTGCCGCACCCCGTGATTACATATGCGGTATTTTAATGGTCACGTTCGGTGGTTCATCGCTCGTGCGTTTGCCTCGCGCCAACCGGATCGTGATGTCAATTCTAATAATATGGCTTGATAAATGATTCCCAGACTTACGCATAATATTAAACTCTCGGGACACCGTACGTTATAGATCATGAAGGGAGAAATTATGCAAGATATTCAACGACCATAACTTACCTACTAAAGATGTCTACGTTCCGCCATTTCAATGTAACATTTACTTCTTACGGTTTTTCCTAATTTACGACAAAGGTATATCTGCAAGTTATGATTCACGTTTAAGTTTTCGCAGTTTCTATTATGAGTTTTTATTTGTTCGCGATCGATTTTAATTCGAAATTCAATTTATTATTTTAAGCGCGACAATAAAAAATAAACTTTTTTAAGATGCAATAGAGTTATAGGTATCTGTTTCTATTATAAATGTAACTATTTTCCTATGTTAGAAAGAAAAAACAAACGCAAACTATGATGAACCAGGGTTTTCTAATTTATTAACAACTTGTTGCTGCCACTGATAATCACCACACTTCCTGAATATTAGCTGACATCCTGTTCTCGTTTCTCATTCTATAAATTGTAGAATTAGACAAGTACCTATAATAATATATATTTTATAAAGCGATATTAGGTAATTATTTTAACGTTTACGTATATAGCGTTTATGTTTTATTGATTTAAAATGTTTTATTTTATAAATAATTGCGATCGAAAAATTAATCATTACATTTTTTAAACTAAACTCGTTTGATTCACTTGAGCGATCTATTACAAAACTTCACGCCTGTTTCTGATCAAAAACTGTCCTGTTTTCGATATTTGACGTATGATTGTGATCAAATAACAATATTTCAAGTCGTTAATGTATTTGCTTTAGGAACCGAACGCGACGCGATGTCAACATTTCGAAATCGAATTTAACACTAAATACCTAAAAATCGACGTGTTAATTTAATGGTTTTAGTATTTTTAAATTGCGTCCTCGATAACAGTTACGCCATTTCAACGGTCTTATTGGTTCTTGCTTGTCTACTGGAGCGTAAAGATAACAATTTCCGAGTTTATCCCTTGAATATTTACTATAACCTCTAGTTTATGGTCAATTCTAAGGACCTCGTTTTCCAACAATGAGATGCTGGGAGACAACGGAGCAGAAGTTCGCCTTTGAAGTTCCCATTTTGACAAAAGACAGAAACTAGATTAGGGCTTACGTTCATAGACCACCAAATGGGGTTAAATTGTAATATTATGACAATAGCGTCGATAACAATTAATATTTAGATTGATTTTGTGTTGTTAGTAGATAATTGAGATATTCCATGGAATTGATTAAGTTATGCAGGTACGTTCTATAACTTAAAACGACCGATTCCGGCGGTAAATGCTAAATTATAACGTCCTAAATATTCAGTATCTGCGATCGCGATAGGGTAGCGACTTTCCAACGGTTATATCTATGCACCGAAAGAACATTTTTCGATTTTCTCAAGAACGGTACATTTTGTCAAATAATTTAAAGTAATATTTATATTTAATAGAGCTTTACGATTTACGATAAAATAGATTTAAAATTTGTGAACTAATTAATGAAATTGAAAAAAAAATACAAAACAGATCAGGAAGTCTTATCATCAAACAAAATTAATTTTCTTAATTAAATATTTTTGGGTTCAAGTTCATAAGTCTTTGCAACAGATTACAATAGCTTTATTTTATTTGAAAATGTTGTAAAATGGACCTTAATTTTTATAGTTAATCGTTTACCTATAGCTTTACCAACAATAAAATTCTTTCATGACAACGCTAAACGTTTTCTACTTCAAAGCGTTTTTTTTTCACGCCTTTTTCAAACAGCTTTTTAGAACTAGAAAATACTTACTTATAAAATTTATAATAAATTGCTTATGTCACAAATATCTTCAAATATATAGGTAAACTAACAGAAATCTATTATACAAGACGAATAAATATACAAATCAATCTACTTCAGTTAAATAATTAGGTATGTATTAGGTATAATAGGTATGAAGTATTTTTAACTCGGATTGTGAGTGATAACAAGAAATATAATGAAATTGGAAAAGATATCGAGCAGTCTTCGTAACACCGAAGTCACATTTAAAACTTTCATATTGTATAGTTTGTGGGATATGCGAAGAATAAGTTTACGGGGCTGTTGCGGTTTATCTAAACTATCTATATTACCTCTAACTTTCAACTAAACTTATAAGTCCAATAGAATTAGTCAAAAATCGACTAAAATAAGGAAATAATTGGGGTATTAACAAGTATTTGTTTTTTAAATATATGTTTGTCTGCATACATTTTTAGAATTCGATGAGTAGAAAGATCTAAAAAGAGGGCAGACATGAAGATCGGCTCTTATAGTAGAGTGTTTCAAGCGTTCACGCCTCCCTATCAATACTTTATAAATATTTTAGGCCGAATTAACATGAAGACACCTCAAGAAAATATTACGAGAACATGTCAGAATAAGTTTCGTATATAGAATTGAGTCCAGCTGAGGATACTAGTAAACCATATACCATTTGAAAGCTCTCATCGAGTACTATAACATTTTCCTTCAGTATATAAGTCACGAAAGCGACGTACAACATTTTTACGAGCATTCAAATGTTTTATACAGATTTTGTCATTAAGGACATTTATCGATAGAATATATGAACAAATCCTCACGAGCCGCATACCACTGGAAAGCGCGCTTCGAGATCTACCTGATCGTGCTAAATTCAGAGACCTAGCTGCTGGCGCGACTTCTACATTTTTATTGCTTTGAAAGTATTCGTATATGAACTCAGACGCTTATAAATCGTCTAGGGCACGAATACGTTGAGGGACCTACCACCAAAAAGCAATTTTTTCGCAATTTATTTTTAATATCCCAATGTTTTCCTTTTAATATATGTACTAATTCTGTTGAACTAACATATTTCGAGAAAAATGTTTCACTTTTAGATAATTCATAAATTATATTTTTTCATGTAAATCTAAAATAATTACAGTGGTATTAACATGTAATTGATTACGTTATGTAGATAATAAGTAGTTATTAAAACTCACATTTTAACATTTACTAAATTGCTAAATTTGCTAAATTGATATTGTTCAGACACAAACATAAGTACAAACTTATTTTTGGGAGGCGTTAATAAATAAACAAAAAGTTTTCCTTACGTCACAACAACTTGATGCTTAATTGATATATATCCTGCTAGTTACCTGTTTTTATATCTCCATTAGTGCGGCTTGTCGGATATTGATAATCTATTAATTCCTTTCGCGGAGCAATTTTACCTCGTTCCGTCCCGAATCAAGTAATAAGTGAACTGTATTAAAGAGGCCGTCTCATTCTTTGACGCCACGTAACGGGCTTCTTACTTTTTTTTATGTGATATTTAAACGGACGTGTTTATTCCTTCATTTCTAACACTACTGTAAAATATTTCTATAAGTATAAAAATGTAGAAATTATTAATTGAATTAATAAAAAATTAAACATATATGCTAGCACTGCTATCACCTATCTAACCATTAAAGTGCTATTTTGAAAAATATTTTGAAACTCGGTTATTCGGGACTGGGATAATCGCGGCTCTACTGTAATTTTGTAATTTATATCGTGGATGTCGACGTTTTCGTTTCTTTTTTTCTTAAATTAAATATATGAAATTGAATAGAGTGGTGGAAGTGTAAATCAAAATGACCAAGTCAAATTGAAGAATAAAAATAATAAGTCGGAACCATCGCAATGTTTGAAAACTGTTTCTAAACAAACGCGATCCAACGTATTTCAAGCTGTAAAGTATAAGTAGGTATTATAGTTGAAATATTTTTATTAGGTTCCTACTTATATTAATGATCTTGCAAAATAGAAATTTGGTTGCTTTATAAATCGAAAATTTTATTTGTAGGTACCCAACTACTTTATATTTTAAATTAATATTCGTGTAAGAAAACGTTAAACGTATTCGTAAATTCGTAACGAAATTGTCTACGGTAAATTGTGACTTAACAACTGCAGCAGTAACACTAATTACGGCAATTTAAATGATTTATCATAATTATCTTATTTCAGAGCTACTAGGTATGTTTTTGACAATGAATTATAAGAGGTTTCGGCAACTTCCTAAGATTATTTTGCGTTTTTATTGATACAATGAAACTTCGAAACAATTAACATAATGCGATTGCCGTAACGTAGTTTCGGGGGGGTTGAGATTTTCTTTTTTTTTAACTTTAAATTTAATCCGTAAAACAGTTGTAAATTTAGGTACTTTCAAATATTTTTATTCGCAAAATTTACGTATTATTTTGTTAGGTAGCAAAATTATTATTGAAACGACTTTATACGTATACCTTACCTAGATACGTTAACGACATAAATTAATAATAGCATAAGTAGATACTTAACAGTAATTTATTATTTTTTTAAAAACATATTTGTGATCTATCGAAAATTGTTGAAGTAGTTAAATTTTACTTTGTTATACTTCGCAACTCTATCAGTAATTAACACATTTGAATCATTAAATTTTGTTCACAACTTTCCAAAAGTATAGAAATCTGTGAAGAATAAATAGGTTGATTGTACACGATGCGCAGCAGATAATTCTTAGAAGTTCTCACCCTTCTATATAAAGTTGGAAAACGCGCTTGAAAACAAACGCTAAACTGAAGTAAAATTGAACAAAGGATACTGCAAGAAACAAAAGGATAGTACAAGAAGGAAAGCGGCAGAACGTCTAAAATTTGTTCTCGGACGTATTCTTATTTTTCAAAAAGATCGACATAACTTCTGCTGAAATAATATAAGTTTATGGTAAAGTGTTTTACCGCAAACAAATAAAGGCGTAGAGAAAGCTCGTCGGACACTTATAACGCATGCAAGAATTTCTATAAAACAGGTTTATCGATGTAACTGTTTGATAATTACAATATACGTAGGTGCAATATAAATTCGGTAAATTATAATCTAATTTACTTTTAGTTTTAATTCTAGCGCTGTAAAGTACTCGAGGCGTTTTCGTTTTATAGACCTTGCCTCGAGCGAGGCAGTTATAGAACATCGGGAGGGCAGTGGGTTTCCGCTTTACTAGCGGCAAGAAGCGGGCGATCGTCGACATTTCTACTGCACGTCCTTTTTTGGCGGTGCGGCACCCCTCGAAACTAAAATATAATATCGAAATTAAAATGCGGCGCTTATAAAATGCCGGGGCAATTGAGCAGGAAAATATTCGGCAGCCAAGCGGTGGCGTTTCTGATTGTGAGTCACGTGCATTGTCCACTCGCTCGCGATATTCTATCGCGGTATATTGCATCCCGCGTATCGAGTGGTTTGTTCGCAAAAGTTGAAAAACGTTTATATAAATTTATAGAACATTTTTAACAAACATGTCGTTCAAAACACCACCGAGCAGCCGATCAATAGTGTCACGACTTTGTTTAGTATACGTGATTCGAAAATACAGGCCTGCAAGAACAAAAACATGAAATTTTCGTACAGCAGACTGTAATTTCGAACGATATTGCACCTATATTATGCAAATATTGCTTTTCTACTAGAGAAATATTTAGTAAAAAAGAGAAAACTTAGAAACTAATTGATGCCAGTCTACGTGTAGGAAATTCTTTTCGACTTTTTATAGTACATACTATGAAAACTGGTAGTAATTGTAATTGTAAGTTTCTTCACAGTGTCTTGCCAATATTTGTGTAATAAAATGTCTTGACATTATCAAACTCGTCGTTATTTTAAATAATTTGGCTTAAGAGTTACGAAATCAATTTTATTATAGATACTCATACAATATAATACGGCAACTAATTATTTTCACGATTAATAATAGGTATTAATCAAAGTAATAAGAAATATTACTTAATGAACAAGTATAGAAACTCATGCGTAAACCGTTCCAAAGCAATTTTGAATTGCGAATCTGTAATTATTTTTAAAACTTTTTTAAAGTAAATTAAATTTATTAAATAATTATTTATTTTAAAAATAATAATTGTAGATTCACAATTTCAAATTCTAACGTATCATCTAACGTATTATTAACTAGATTAGATCATTAAATTGTTCTAAAAATATTATAAAGAACTGGAAACCCCCATTTTGCATCGAAATAAAAACAAGCGCTGGTAAATGCATAAAAATGGGTGCCATTCACCATACGTTTTATCCTGCTCTAATTCGCCAGGATGGGTACCTATACTTTTCTCCATAAATGCGGTTCCGAAAAAATAAAATTTGTTTCTCGCCATGACCTATCGGAAAAACAACCGAACAGGTCTTGAACTCCCGATAATCTCAACCTACGAAGTACCTACAATTAAAATTTTTGATCAATTAATTAATGATAATCTGGTTTGGGCCAATCTCGATTGGAATTACGTAAATTACTAATTATTGTTAGGTTCACTTTTTATAGCCAAACGCCTTTCAATTTTTTGTTCATTTCCATTAACAGCAAAATTAAAATATACTCCTAATAAATAACTAAATACAACGCATATCGTTTATATACAATGTTGTATTTAACTGCACCGATTTCCGCACTAATTTAAAACGACAATGTCGACAATGCCTAAAATTTTGATTATCTTATTTTAAAAATTTACAATATTTCAAGATCATAAACGAAAATAAATACGTACCGACTTTTTTAATTTTAAGTTACTTAGACTTAAGAGCGTCGATATGAACAAGTTCACATTCAGCTGCTCTACGAGTATTCAGATTGTGTCGTATATTGCGATTTTTTCACACATAAGTCATTATCGTCATATTGCTTGTTAATCACAAACGCCCCTGAGCACGAGTGATGCAACTAATTGTAAAAAACGACACACGACTCGTTATTTAAGCAATGGCTGAAATAGTAGTTAGGCATCAGACAATAGTCAATATAACTACGTTCATTTTAAATCATTTGTATAGATTTAAGAATCTTTAATTCTTTAATCTCTAAATGTCCACTTTGGCACAAACTAATCGTATTGTAATGAGGAGGCCTTATCCTGAAGAACCGTTTTGTTGATAACAGTGACAGAGATTTCATTAGGTAATGAAACTCTGGAAACTCTGAAACTCTTTTATTAAAATCAGTAGGGCTGTAGCATAACAGGTGAATTTGAGTTTTATCGCCTATTGCGATGTGGTAATCTGATGGCACAAATTCGTGCTTGAGCAAACTGTCTATCGAGACCAAAGCCACATTTTTCAGCTCAGTTCCTTGTCCTCTAACAGCGAAATGGTATGTCGGAGTTTTTCTTATGGGATTTTCTCTGACCTCTAAAAGCAAATGTTTTACCGTTCCAACATCGTACCATAATTGTACTCCCCGCCAATTTTCAAGTAAATTATCGATGTTAGCTACCTTTTGTGCTGTTACAAAAACACAAAATCATATTTAGATTATTATGTACTTGTTGTATTATGTTTCTAACACTTATGTATGCATTTTATACGAATATAACAGGTGAGATACAACTATAACCGCCATCTAAAAACTAACTAATCCTATAGCTAGAGGATTAAAAAAATGTGCACGAGATATCACTGTTTAATATTATTATCACAATATTGTGCAAATGTCGTGTTTACAGCCATACATTGATATTGTAAGATAAATATTTTCTCAATAGTCGCACAAATTTAATTTTAACATATTAATAATTAAAACAATATTCAAAATATATCTGTGTTTATATATTGTAAACAAAATATTTAAGCAACGTTAGGTAAATATTTAATTTTAAATATTGATTTATCAATATAAACACGACCTTATCACAACATTTGTTTCTACTGTGGTTGTTGCTTTACTTCCATAATAATACTTTTTTTTACTAATTATAAAGGTTTCTTTGACATTTTTGTAGATATTGTTAATGAATTTTCAGTTACTGTAGTGCTGAAGATAATTAAGATTTTACGACCGTCACAGTATAATAATAATACTTAATAAAAAATAATTTACCAGTAATTATAAGTGTACCTATATGAAACTGTCGTAAATATGTATTTACTGACTATAAAAAGTAATAGTAGGTAAGTAAGTAATAGTTAAAAAAAAGTTATTAAAAAAATATATAATAGTGTAAGTTAAATTTTAATGTTACATATTTAACAAATAAAGCATCAAATTAATTCAAAAATTACATTAACGCATAGGTGAGTAATTTTAAAGTAGGTAAGTAATTTAAAAACGTTCATTTTCCAACAATAGCATAAATAAATCGGGGTTCGCTTATTAAATTAACCTTTAAGGCGTTATTTGCCACTACTTTTCGCTACTGATACCAACTAGTACTGCCGTAGCTCCTACCGGCTGCGGCGAAAGCTGAGCAGCGCACACTAGTGTCACGTTCCCCTTTCTGCAGTTCTTGACCCGCCATCGGTGGCTGTATGTCTATGTTCTTTTTATTATTAGTCGAAGCTAACAGAATACGGCTTAGTTTTCTTTGATGACATGATTTCAAAGTTGACGACTCATCATCGGATTGACTTCCAAATATCTCAGCGTTAGAATGATCACAATGAGTTTTAAATGCGATAACTGAAAAATTAACAAAATTGGCGAATTTATAACAGCATGCATTATGATGCTGCACTAGTGATTTTTTCAAAGTTTTAGGCAGTCCTATTAAGAGTAATATAATAGTAATAGTTTTCCAATATTCTTCCACACGTGCCCTCATTACAGTAAAGTGAACGGGCAAGCGGTAGCTGGAACGGTCCGCTGACATTAATATTGCATGCGAAGCTTCGGTCGGATGCTTTAACGAGGGTAGCTACTCTGGAGCGTCGACACGCTGCTGCCCTGGAGCGAAGGGTGAGGCGGGATGCCTCACTCTAGTTGACAGATAGGGTACGTCGAGCACGTCGCCAACGAACAATCGCGTGCTACTTCTAGATCTACCAGTTCATTTTATTTTTTCTCATTTCGACAACTTTTAGATGTCATTCTGACTTTCTGACTATAATTACAGAATTTATTTATAGGTAAAATAAAAAGATAAGTTCGAATGTGTTGTACCTATGCGATTAGATATCTCTCACATATGTATAATATGTAGGTTACTCGTAACATGCTATATATGCTATATTTATATCTAATAATTAGATATATTTTGGTGATAAATATGATATAGATGCATATTTAACATCATGAAAACTAGCGTAACAATACCTACCGATTAGTTACACAATGTTAAGACTAATTAAAAGAAAAATAATTACCTATAGTATTGACCCAACGTTTTATTTTTACAGCTTTCGTTGTAGTCGCATAAATATTTAAATTATGACACAAAATCTTAACAAAATATGTCTTTATGTTAATTTATATGTGTTGTTAATGAAGTCAAATTTGATCTTTGGGGAATTTGTTCTTAATATTGAAGTTATCTAAAAAATTATATACTACACTTCGTCCAAACCTATATGCAACACGTCATCAACAAAAAGTTACTAGATTGTTTATTTGTAATTCAGTTTAAAGTTTGGAAAGTGACATATTCTATAGATGATTTACTTGTGCACATATTAGATGGTATAAATTTATTAGAATTGTAAAAATACGAGGTACGAGGTGACAGCTCTATGTCAAACGTCATCAACTAGTAACCTTGTATTGATGACGTGTTGCATATAGGTTTGGACGAAATGTAGGTACAATTATTTCAAATCTGAAGATTTTAAATCTCGGTATACATATTGTTTTGAGTTTTCAAAAATTTTAATCGTTATCGACGATTTTAAAACAAAGGCAACAAACATGTCATCATATTAGAGGAAAATATAATTTTCCATGCAAATTATTTTACCATATTATTTTCATTGTAAAATAAGTGGTACTTTGTAATAATTAATGTCCCTTCCAAATAACAAGTATTGAGGCATGTTATTAAAAATTACGGAATATAAGTAATTTCAAACTTTTTCTAATTTGTTTAGATGCAGCACTTCTATATGAGGGATTATTTTGAGAAATATATTCCAACATGTTCTGCAGTTCATCACATTGTTTTTACGAGAAATGTGGCAATAGATGTTGATAATACTACAGCAACATTCTTTAATCTTGTCTTCAAACCTATTTTTTTAACAATCGTGATTTATACCTCCTTATCTCGTGATTAAAACGTTAAATTACAACGAGCATTAATTCATAGTTAGACTAAATAAATTCATTAGTAAAGAACACATTTCGTTTGTTATTTTAACCAAGTAGATAGTTTCGTAAAATATACAACTGATGAGAATTATCTGCGATTAAAAAAAGTAACTTATACGCTGTTTCAAGTATTTGTTACAAACATAGTATAGTTTAATTTGCTATTTTGTTGCCGAACGATATTTTTTAGTGTAATAGAAAAACAATTAGAAGGACATCACCTAATGCGAAACAAACATAAACAGTGTAATACAACAATTTACTGATATGTTTATGCTACATAATGAAATGATTATGTATATTATTAATAGTGTAAAAGCTGTATTTGCGCTAACAGAAACTATTCCAGCAATTGTTTATGTAACTCTATGCTTTAAAAAGAAAGAAGAACTAAAAATGTAAGTATAGGTATAAACAATTGTGAATAATACCACATTACCCCTGAATTTTTTGCTATTGCGTCACACGAAAAGTCCTCCTGTCTGAAAACATGCGGCGATTTAGGAAACTTTCGTTTTCGGTTTCCTCAAAAATGCGTACTCTAAACGCCAAGCGCCTAGATTATCGCTTTCCTTAAGCGCTTTCACGAGTTTTATTTTATACGCACATAAATGCAACCTTTTAAGTATAAAAGACCGAGGTAGGTTTAATTCTCTAGATGCCTTGCTGATGGGTTTCCTTATACTACATTGAAATGATTTGCGTTCAAATCCAACAAGGAGCTTAAGCTTGTTCGCTTTCCTAATATAAAGTAGAATTCCAGAATCTTTTAATTTTTTTTGTAAATACATACCTACTGACAATTTTACACAATTTTTCGAATGAAGATTCATGTTTGACGATGAGCCTAATAAATTTGCATAGCATAGCATCTCACATCATACCTATACTTTTCATTATATTGTTGATATCGAAATATCTCGACGCTACATTGTAAGACGACAACAAATTGTTCATAATTTATGACTAATATCGATTTTCGTGCGTGATCAATTTAACACTTGGCTAATTTATAATTACATACCTTTGCTGATGTTTTAAATTCACCAATATTTAAACAATTTCATTACCGAAGTAACAAAATCAATTTCGGACGTCTCGTAACAGCTCAAATGTATCTACCAATTTTATAACAACGGAGAAAAATAAAAATCGCCGTTTTCCGAGCCATCCGTCGTTCTTTGTGCTCTTTATTGCCGATTTCCGTACTTTACATTTTTTGTCGGCTCATGTTACTACGAAACTTTCGGTAGCCTGCAAACAATCCACCGATATTGCAACGGGACAGTCGAAAACACTGATATCTACTGGATTATTCAGGATAGGCGAACATATTATACATCTACTGGTTCAATCAAAGCAGTTCAAGATAAGTGATCCATCAATTCCAAAGAGATTTCATCACCGTCCATCCATTTTGGTCGCAACTGCTCTTCGTTAAAGCCGCCGCCGCCGCGCCGCTACTTTCACCGATTTTAACCCTTATCATCCTTTTCGCGGATGTTTCCGCCATTATTTTATGTATCTATTGACGTTATAGGTATTATCACATATAGGTACAAATGTTTTAACTACAGTAGATAGGTATCTACGTAGTTATTATTAATTTTAATTAAAATAAGGTTGGTTATATAAAATAGTTAATTTTACTATAAATTAATAAAAAGTATACAGGGTGATTCAGAAAGGAAACCCTTTGAATTTTTATAAGATACCCTCTGATCTCCGTTACGGAGGTTAATAATGTTTAAGATCAAGAGGAAGAGTAAATTAAATGGAATTGTTTTATCCTGCACTTTACGTCAAATCTTTTCATTAAATAGGTACTTAATAGTATTTAATAGGTACCTAGATAGATACATGATGCTGCAACTGCAGCAGACCAAATTAATATAACAAAAAAAAACTATCAATAAGATTGTCATTTAAGACTGATTTAGGTACTTAGAAGAGTGCATCTTCAAAAGTTATATTATTATAATTTTAAATTAAATATTTAAAAATATAAGGAGAGTGCAAGATGAGATTTAGGTACATATATATTTTAATAAAATATTAACAAACAAAACTTGAATTGCTAATGATTACCTACTTCCTAACTCTCATGTTTGACTTGATATAAATACATAGATCAAACGCTTAGAAAACATACGGCCATAAGTCACTCAATTTCAAGATTCAGCCCTCTTATTTGAACAAATAACTGTTCCCAATTACGAAGACTCGGCCTGTACCTAATCGATACTCTAATTTTCTTTGAAAATTACTGATTGTTAGATTATCGAATAAATCAAGACAGAATGCTAGATGGCCGTAAGTCTAGAAAAGTTCAAGTTTATAAAGTAAATGTCTGCACCTGTTGCTTGATGGTTACATTCGCATTTCTCCGGTCTCTCTCCACTACGAAACGCAAGCACTCGTTATCGCTAAAATAACACGTTTATCGCAGAGCTCACTTACTGCCCGAGTTCCCTTCCATTATTAATGTTCTTTCTAATAGCGATCGATAGTTCAGATAGCAGTGTTTTCCGGCGATAGTTTTGATATCCTGTTTTTCTTTTCCTCCTCTTTACCGAATCCGACTGGATTTATTGTTTACATTTCGGAAACTGCGAAATAATGACATCACATTTTGTATAGCGTCATACTTGAGCGTTACGTTTTAAATAAGCAATTTCGCCTACAAAACGAAAGCTCAAATTTTTTAAATTATACGCAAGCCGCAAAAAATTATTAAATTGATTTTAAATAAGTTTTGAAAAATAATTAAAAAAAAAATAAGCACACAAAACAAATTGATTTAACTGAATTTTGTACGCGGCATCGACAATGAACAGCTTCGACGTACAACAGCCTGATTATGTTTTACAAAGATCTCGTTTATGACCGAAACTCGTGTTAGAAGCATTTTTGGAATTTTAACGATTAGTTGCTACCCTAAAACGGTGTATAGGAATATATAAGGCGTGTCCGGAAATAAAGGATTCTAAACTCATAAAAAACAAATAGTAAATGACAAAGTTTTCACAACTTAATAAAACAAAAGTCAGAAATAGTTCACCGTATGCACTTATTGTTAGATAGATATTTACGTTATTGGGCAAGGCATGTGGGCAGATCATTTTTTACTACTTAACTCAATTTTTAATTTTTGGCACGTAGGGCCGATCTTTCCATCTCCCGATCTCCGGTTAATTCTTTCGACCGTTGTTTATAAATGTAATCGATTTCTCAAAAAATTGTAGTTTTCTTGGTTTATATTAATCAATTTACGTTTTTATGCATTAGCTTCGGATTTATTAAATATTATATTCGTATAGGTATTACGTATTATATGCGCGTGTTAATTAATGTACTTAAGTCAATTAATGTTATTATATTATTTTTTGAATCGGTGAAAAGCGACAACGTCGATCTTTTTGTAAATAATTAAAATAAATAAATATTATTAATTTGACTATAAAATAAAAATTAAATGTATCTAAATTAATCTTCCTTTTTAAGGTAAGTGTCGTATCTACTAACGAATGTCACGGTATGTCATAAAGCTCATTTCTTTATATGCAATAAATATTTTGTCGAACATTGTTCATAAAAATAGTAATTTCGCAGCTTGACGAGTTCAATATTTATACATTCGTATCACTATCAACTAAATCTTTTAGTAACATAGGTACCTATTCGAAATTAGGTTATAAAACAATAAATAAATAAAAATAATACATATTTCAATCAATCAATCAATCCGATTGTTGTCCGATTCTTAGCCTCCACTCATTCCTATTATAACACTAATCTTCTGTGAGGTTTCTTTCGCTTATGGATTTCCGAATTCCCTGTATTCATGATTTTTTTGGCATTCCTCTTCCTCGTCTGCCCACAGGTAACCATTCCATTGCTTGTTTAGGTAGCCTGTTGTCGTCCATTCTACGGACATGTCCGTAATAATACATATTTTAGTAGTATAATATCTACTCTACTCTAATATATCTTACTTATTTGAACCGAAAATTAATAAAAGTATTTGATATAAAATCAGTGTCTATAATAACTAAAAGTTGCACTTAGGTAATTAGATTGAGAAATGATTTGATTAAAGCAATTTGCAAAAATTGATTTGTTTACTATCTATGGTAATAAAACGCCTTTATAAAATTGTTAATTTTTATCCAATAAGGTATTTTTTTTAAGATGTACAGCGTGTAACCCTTCTAAATAAAAATCTAATAACCTGGTTAACCGTAATCCGTATCGGAAAGCATTAAAGATAAGTAGATAATTACGGAATGTTTCGTTTCGATATTTTAAAAATTAATGGACTAATGAAATTTATGGGCTAAAACTATTGACAGATAATTACAGCATAATTTTTCAGATTTATCTAAATTTTCGTTTTTAATTTTTCTAAATTCATGGTGATGATAGGTGCGTCATCGTATGGGTCGCCCTTCGAATCGTCTTTTATCCATTATCTATATTCATTTTCAATCGAGATATCTCATCCTTTATCTTCCAAATCAAGTTTAATTTTTCTTCAACAAGGACTTCGTTATAAAGCTTTGCAGTTCTGCAATTTTATATCCTCGTTCTCCTATTTTAAAATCGGCAAAACAGATAGGTTCATAATTAGCTTCATGGATTACTAAATTTTCCGATTTATTTCGTTCTTGCAGATTCATTCTTGACTTTCGCGCGGTTTTCTTTTCTCGAGGGTAGGTCGGCGTGAACTGTGCAGTAGGTAGTTGTTTTGGAATTCGAGATTTGAATTATCTTTTTAATTCAGCCATTGTTACTGCTGTTAATAAAACTATAGTATAAACATGCAATGCATCGATAACAGCTTTGAAAATACATAACAGCATCGGGTAGGCAAATGTGAATTATAAAACAAAAAAATAATAAAACGCCTTCCATCGAATCGGTAGGTAGTCGGTCGCCTACATCTTACGGCGGCGCGGCGCCGCAAGGGAAGATATTTAATTACGCGGAGAGAGAGGTAAGATAAACTCTCATCGTTATGGGTTTGTAGGAAGGCGCGATGACTGATGTAGCCTCGCTCCTAGCGCTAATGAGCCCGCTTAGAACAGCCGCTACTCGATGCCCCTCATTATGATCCATAAACTCGCTGTACGTGCGCTGGCCTTATCTTTATAGGTCGTTTCTTCTTGGTCGTCTCGCTTGCTCTTTAGTTCGTAATTCCACGCGTATTTCGTCGTGGGCACTCTTACAACACCCGCAGCAGCCCAGTAATCTGTGATGATGGCGGTTCCCAGTTCTCATTAGCTTGTGCAAACTGGCTCTATAGTAGTTTCCATATATCATTTTATGGCGTTCCTTAAAACAGTATAGGTGAGCGCCGACCCGAGATAGCTACCCAAAACCCCAGAGAATGCGATATACGACATTGACACCGAGTAAGAAATTTAATGCAGCAGTTATGGGCCTTAATAAAGATAAACGTAGTGCTAAATATATTAGTACTTATTACGTAGAAACTACCCTACTAAAAGGAAACTTATATAATTTTCACTTTTTACAGTTAGAAAATTTCACCTATTCAAATTATTATTAGGACGAGACTACACGGCTTCGCAATTTCATGCTTCGTATTCCTCGTTATGCGCCTTCATCTTGTTTTCGTGAATAGTGCGGAGGGCTTTTCGGGGTATTTCGTAAAGCGAGCAGTAAATTCTGGCGAAATCAAAGAACTCAAATACGAAAACGCTGCGTAGTACCTTTTTCGAGTATCGCGTTTTCCTCGTTCTCTCGGCAAATAATTTCGGACGGGTATTGTAAAGAAAGTTAAATAAATTACTTTCCTATTCAATAACATTTTTAAAAACTAATTAATTCCGTTGTTCTATTTATTCGTTAGTTTATAATAAATTAATGATAATTGATTGTTTCATGAACAAGGCCTTATTTATTTAAAATATTTTTTCGAATCGCTAATTTAAAATGAAAACGTGTGTGTGTGTACTTTAAATTTTTCATTTTAATTTACTTACAACAAAACGGAGTACAAACTGCAATAATATAGGTATAGCTGAAATTCTTTATTTCAAGTTAGATCTATATCTAATAATTTCTTAAAAGTTTAGGTATCTATTTTTTAATAGCCATATAAATTGTTTTTATTGGAAGATTTGTGGAAAATTACTAATGTGAGTGGACAGTCGTTGTGTGAATACATGAAGTTAATCTCGCAAATTGAAATCTCCACCTTGACATATATTCGTCCATAATATTAATAATAAAAATATATACGTATTTTTTAATTAAAAGTTTATTTCTTGTGGAATTTTGAGAATTATCGTGTGACATCCATGGTGAGTGTTCACATATAGGTTTTCTATTATTTTTTCTGAGATAACACGCATCGGCAAGGTCGTGTATTCTAAGCGCTTGCTTTTTGTATTGACTTTTCAATCATTTTAAGAATTTCTTATATGGGTACCTAGGTAAACATGTACTTGCCTATGAAGTTCTCGGGAAATTCGTTATTAACGATTATCCACTTCTCAAATGATTTGCGGGGAAAAACAAGTTGTTTATGCAATTATCACATTTTTCTGCAAATTAATTTCTATCGTAGACACTTATTAATTTTGCTAGCATTGGTGTAGGTATATCAGTAACAATACATGTGCCTATATGTATATATTTTAAAACTTTCAATAACTTACCGAACTTACCGGATAAAACCGTAGTGAGTACAAAAACGGTCATAAACGAAAACAAAACAATCGCGTGCAACGATAGAATTACCCAACAACGAATCCTAACCAATTTGGAGGATTATGCAGTAGTTACGCATATACAAAGATCATCCCTCAAAGAAGACACGTGGCTATTGCAATTTTGGGGATAAAGTATTAGCAAGGATTTTATAGCTATTATTTAGAAAAAAAACAAACGCTACATACGTCTGCGGATATTTGGATTTTATCAATCGAGATAAACTTCGCGAGACTAATTAAGTGATTCTTATAAATGAAGTTACGTCTACGACTTTCTTTCGAGTCCATTTATAAAAACACCGAAATAATTTATTCGCTCGTATCGATTTATTGTTTTCCACTATAACATGGCTTCAGATCAAAAATTCAATTTAAATTTTGTTTGGTCACTTACACGTAGACAACACTTGTGATATTCGTAAACGTGTTAAATTAATTTTTAATTGAATGCAGGTAATACCTACGTATAACAGGTATATTTACGTCATTTTATGAGAAATTTTAAGTCACATCGTTTAGATTATAAATAAGTAATAGGTGCGTCGTCTTTTATGAGCTTTACAATAGCTTAAGTGAATTATTTGTTTATCTTCCCCACATCGTGCATTGTGTTATCTAATACTTAATTATTTTTCAAACGACTGCCGACTAAAGATTTTTAAAGTTTAATCTATTTGTTATTTTAAAGACGAACGTGACTGTTCTTTCTTTATAAATGTTAATCGACGAGTAGTTTTATTTAATAAAAACATGTTTACTTGCCATACTATTTGCGCCTACATAGTTCATAAACTGATAATTTTTAATTATCTAAAATGACAGGAAGGAAATATAATTCCTTCACTTTTCGGACAAAAGACAAAAATTCATTTTTAGTCTGATTAGAGTAACACAGCGTCAAAGTAAGCGATCAATGAAGCTGAAGACGTTCAGAGATATGACATCACCTGCACTTGAGCGCGAGATTGACTTGAATCGCGAAAAGCACGAGGATCTGGAAATTTCAAAAAGTCGAGGATTATATAGATATTTTATCTATACTTATTGTTAGGTTAGTACATCTTATTTCAAACTGAGTCTGCGGCGTTCGAAGATAAAAGTAGGCCTGGACAAATTTCTGGAAACTTCGTGTTTTATACTCATTTATGTTTTTATAAATAAGTGTAAGTACATAATGTATTTTGCCGAAGGCAATTTACTGCAAATTTTAAAATTGCATAGACCGTAATTAAAGGTTCTAAATAGGTTTTAAAGATTATCCACTTCGTTTCCTAGCGGAAATGATTTAAAACTGCCCGATATGTGGCGAGCACGCGTTTTATCAGTCTTGATATTTGCGAGGGGTTTAGTTTTAAACTATGTATCTATATAATTTATAATAAATAGGTAAGGGAAGGTTGCATATATTGGACCAATCGTTCTCAGCATAAATCCGTCAGCAGACTTAAGACTTCTCAATTTTACCTGAGATACTTCAGTATGAAGTAAAAATAAATACAGTATTTATTTCAGAATTTTTTAGTTAGCATAACTGGAAACAAAAAAAAAATCGAAACGTTTGCAGGTGGTTCAATATAGAAAATTAGTCGTTTAATTTGACCATTCGAAAAATTTCAGTAATATCGTAAGTATAAAAAACAAGGAAAATAACAACAAGAATTAGAACAGAAACTTGATTTATTGTGCAAAAAAATAGTAAAAACTTATAAAATGAAATTAGATGTAATGATTGCGAAAAAATCTTTTGAATCATGTTAGAATGTGACTTATAAGCCCATTGTCGACATTTCAGACACCCAATCATATTTTGAATAATGCATAAAGCAAATTACGACCAATTTTTTTTACCTTCATTCACAATCTTATATTTTTATTTAGATGTCATAGACATGTTGCTTTTGGAACGTTGCACATTCTGTATAATTCATTTAAACCATATTTTTGTTTCGTAGGCTTGGTTTCTTGCAAAAACGATCAATGTCAATTTGTTTGAAAAATGAGTTTTAGGTATATTTGTGTTGGATAATACGTGGACTATCATTTTACTATTACAGTTGTAACAAACCGAGAACAGCCGTAGTCACTTAGTTACTGTGGTTGAAAATTAAAGGGTTTGTGTAAAAACAGTCAACATTATGAAGTTATTTTTAAAGCACATGCCATTTACATACTATACTACAAGTTAAAATGACTCAAAATGATTTTTTTGATACCAAAACAGCTACCAGTCCGTTATTCCTGAAAATTCCGAGATCTCCGTTGATACTGAGAGAGCTTCCGGTATTATTCAAATATGAAAAGAAACCTCGTATATCCAAACAAAACACATGAATAATATGTAAAATTTAAAATTTTTCTGAATAATAACACTTTTTTATTTAAAAACATATCTATACTTTTATAATAAGAAACGACCAATGTCAAACAATTCGTAATAACAATATCTTAATATCTTTTGACATATTCGGTTTGTTTGCCAAATAACACACAGATTGCTTGAAATAATCAAACAGAATACGTATATCAAATTTATATATATATATAGTTTATCGGAACCTATTGGATGTTCACGTCATCGATACAAGGTTACTAGATGATGACGTTTCACATAGTGCTGTCACGTCGTTCCTCATATTTTGACAGTTCTAATAAGTTGTAGTCTTTCTTTATACCATCTAATATGTGCGCAAGTAAATCATCTACAGAATATGTTACTTTTCAAACTTTAAACCGAATTACAAATAAACAATCTAGTAACTTTTTGTTGATGACGTGACATCATATAAGTTTGAATAAGCTATGCCTACCTACACATTTTTTAAGCTTTCTGAAAAATGAACTTTTTGACATCGGTTGTTTTTGCAAGCGACTCTTCAATTAGAATCTTTATTTAAGTAAAAGAGAGGAAAATCAGTAAAAGAACCGAAAGCAAGAGAAAATTTAGAAGTTAGAAAAAAATTAATATACTTACGATTCTATTCTGTATAGTACGATTAATAAGAAAATCAGTAATGCAACAAATAAGATATTTTATATGTATTTTATAATGTTTGTATGTTTTTTGCAACATTTTAAAACAAAACGTGCTATAAATGTGCAGCAATTTTATCTATGCTTTTTAATTGATTCCAGGTACCTAATTAACAATTGATAGTTGTTATTTAAGCACCTAAAGCAGATTTTAAGTTAATAACGTAAAAAATGGAAAAATTTAAACTTGAAAATAAATGTAGAAACTTGACCGTAGTATGCTAAATATTTCCATGAATATTCTAATGTTAGTAAGACTACGCCAGGAATTCACGTTTGGCATAACAAGCACTTCCTGATCCCGTCGCAGATGGTACCAACGCAGCAGGCTTTTGTGTTTCTAACGGATATCAGATCAATTTTCCAAGCGACGTAGTTTCCAATCCTTTTAATTTTCCATATAAGGGACGGAAAATATCGTTAGGTACGATTTCTTTGCAATTAAATCGCATTTATACATAATTTACAATAATCGTGCATTAGAAATAAATACGTACGTAAATAAAACAAAAGACGATACTATACTTTTGTTTTTTTTACTTGTAGGTAGAAGGTAGACAATTATTTCGCATTAAAATGTCAATTTCTTTGCGGTTAAGGAAATAGGTGCTTATATTATTTGTCATATTATTGTCGAATAACAATTAATTGACAGAAACTTTAGTTTTTATCGATTAGTAGACCTCCAGCAATAACCACAGTTAGCCTTACTTGGCTTGAGCATACATATGTACATGACATGTCGGGCCTGTCGCAAGCGCAGCTTTACGTTAGTTGTTATAAAAAGGTCGTGTAATTATGTATGTAAATATGCTTTGAACTCGAGGATTTTTCATTTTCAATAAATCGCATATTTTCTCTATGGCTGGTTTATATGATCGCACTAATTTTTGAAACAAAATCCTACTCTGACACAAAAGCTTTAAACGCCACTTGACCGAAAACGATACACGCCGACAGGAAAGCTCTATGTGCGGTTGAGTGCTGGAAAAAGCTGTCCTTTGAGAACAGAAGGCCCGGCGATAGCTATACACTTCGCTCAGTTCACTTCCTACTAAAGCGTCGCCCTCCTCTTTACCCTCCTCACTCCTAACCACTCGTGCGTAAGATGCTTCTTTGTGCCGCCATCGGCACCGCTGCTGCTAATCTCGTGGGGCTTTATTGTGTGTCCCAGTCGCAATAAACTAAGTTATCCTGCCTGTATTCCGCCACCCCGTACCGTCGTCACGAACACGATCCTTGTTTGCTTTGTTCAGAAGAGAATATAACATGCAAAGAGGCCTGAAATTAAAGGATTTTGTACATGTGATTAGTGTGTTTTGAGTTTAGGCTTTAGTTGTTACGTATTTGTTTTAATCAAACGCACCGTTTGAAAAGCTTTTTAGGGAAATTAAGTGCGTTAGCTTTATACATTCAGACTTTCCTTTCGACGATGTCTAACGTATAGAAAATTTGTTACAAAATAAAGCACTTAAACCTGTCGCATTTAATAGATTATTTGTTACATTTCGAGGAAATTACTTTATTCTTCTATTTATATCGTGAACGTGGAATGTCTAGCTAAAGTTTATTTTCTTTTTTTTTCGATAGTTCCATTTAAAAATTTCAATAATTAAGCTGTTTTTAATTCAGTTTACCTGGTTACTTGTTTATCCAATTTAATTCAATTGAATTTAGACATCCTTAAAAATAACGTAGTAAAGTTAATTTTTATTATAGTACTTACATTTTGTTTAAATATCTAAATTTATTTTCAGTTATAAGTTTGTATTAAAAATTTTCTTTGGAAAAATACAAAGACGGAAATCGTAGAGCGAAAAATCACCGAGGGCTTTTCATTTTTTCATGGTTATTTCGAAACATCTTCGAATTGCCCATTCGTATTTCTATGGGAGGCTGAAAATACGGACGAGCACGAATTCAAATTCTAACCTCGAGGTGGAAAGGCAATCGTAGGAAAGTATCTGCTATGCAAATATCATTCAAACGTTGGCGGAGGCGCTCCGAGCTTGAGAACAATCTCGGGCCTCTGTAATACCCTAGACTCATTTCATTAGAGCAGAATACCGGACAAAAATCGTCCTTGATAACGTATAAGATCGCCATTGCAATAAAAGGCGAGACTTCATGAAATTGCAAATGTTTTAAACTTTAAAACGCGCACCTACGTTATTCGATTTCGTACAAACTTTGGTAATTATTGTCGTCGATCAAGTATGTGAAGGCAAATAACATAAATATTTATTAGTAAATAAACCAAAAATTAAAAAGAAACGATTGAAGCGTGATTTCCTAATTTTGATAAAATGTAAATAGATTTTTCCGCAATATTTATTAAAAATACATTTACAAGAGTCGCTGTTACTTACCTACATTTTGTTAAAAATTTTGATATCTCGTTTGATATCTACAACAATCTAATGTGTAATACATACAATAATATCTTCAATAAAAGAATGAAATATGCTGAAAATGCAAACTGGTCAATTTAAAATAATCACAACACATCAATTCAATTTTTTGTCTTATTCAAATATGTAAAATATGTCTCCGAATACGGGTTTTAATGCATCGATTGGCCACACATGACCATTTGATCGAAATATAAATATCTCAAGCAACAGGTACATCTCATTGTCAGATGTCATCGGACAGTCACCGCTGTTACTGGAATTCGTAGTACATACCTACAAATACAAATTCGCCTTACGATAAACTGGTCGAAGGCACACCGAAAACATTACTTGTCATGTGGAGCATGTCACGTGGATATGCAAGGCATCTTAAACATGTGTGTGAGAGTGTGTGTGTACTATATATATTGGAAAACTACGTAGGTACTTATAACTATAACGCAAATTCTAAAGAAAAGTATTACTTGATTTTTATTAAAATTACTTATTAAGTACCTAAGTAATTATCGTAAATATTTTTTTTTAATAATAAATTAATGTAGGTAAAATCATTAAAGTATAGACAAGTTCATATATGAATACATAATATGTACCAATCACAATTGTTTATTCAAAGAACAGTCTAAAATTAATTGCGTTGTGTCTTAATCATATTGAATCATCCGGATTTTTGCAAAAAGTCTGGGCATTTTGCAAAATACCGACAATTGCAATAATAAATTGAAATTATGCTATAAGACTGGAGTTTTTCTGGATTGTTGTTATGCAGATTGAATAATTCTCGCGTTCTTATTCTAAATAACTAGGCATTATATTTTAAATATTGTATTTCGAAGTTTTCCATGTACCCGATGGTGTAAAATGTAAAATAAACAAGATGCTTAAATACAAAAAACTATTAAGAAATAAATAGCTGTATAAAAGAAAAACGCGCTCAATAAGTTTTTCATAGTATTCTTCTATTGGTACAATTTGAACAATTGAATCATCGTGGCTTTCTCTCTTAAAATACTAAGGTGTATCTTTATTATTTTGTAATAAATCAATAAAGTAGTATGAATCAAAGTAGTAGGCATATCAATTTATCAAAATAATAAGATAGGATGTTTAAAACAAAACAGGACAATTGAAACAATTAAAGAAACAAAAATATACGTAGGTAGGCATCTATTATTTTCACATCAAAATCGTACAAACATTCGCAGATTTTTTTATAGGAGTATTTACACTTTGAAAGTTCTACCTTTTAAATGTTCCACGCCCGCGAAATGCGAGTCGCCCGTCCCGCGAGCTTAATATCGCCCAGTATCATTTATCAAGCCATTTGATAACAATACCGACAAGCCGAAGCGAGGCGACATATGAACGATGAACCACCAAAGGTGTCATTAAAACGCGGCATGTATTGTATAATCGCTGGGTGCGTTGTTCTCTTTAAATATAGGGCGGACATTTTAGATAAAACCGGTAAGCCGTATACACACATGGCAAACTGTTTTACCTTTTATTCGACTTTGTTCCAAAGTTAAAACTTAATTCGGCTTTATACGTTTTTTTTTCGTAATAAAAATTTCTTTTAAATAAAAACCGATTTTGAATGTAAACATTAAAACTCAGTTTTGGCAGGTATTAAATAAATGTAGCTATAATTTTATGGCTTCTGAAATTGTACGGCATTTTAATAATTGTACAATTTAACAGTGCTGCGGGTAAATTTTATCTTTATGGTTATTGCACGTTAAAAAATATTTAAGTACGTTCTCCGCCCGTACATAACCGGTTACAACTAAAAATTTGCACGTACTTCCAGATTGCTTAACAAACAAAATATTTATTAGAACTGAAATGTTCACTTTTAACTGTTACTTACAACTAGCCATTTATAATTAAAAATATGTTACTTTAACGATTTCTAATAGAAGGACCAAAATCAGTTACTCTCCGCAGTTTGTTGGTGTTAATATACGTTCACAAGCTCTCTGTACACCTGGCACGACCATTTCTTCTATGTATTTTTTATTCTGATGGGTAGGTAATTACTTCTAATTATAAATATTAGCGTTTTCTGCTTTGCAAACATCCATTTTATTAAAATGTCAAAGGTAGGAACCTACGTAAACGTACATTTTGCGCTTGTGTGATTAAGTCACTCGACTTCATCTCGTGACCAAAACTATCACACTCGCGTGAAATATCGGATTTTCAGCACTAGTTTACCTACAATATACTATACTTTCAAGAACCTTATGTTTTGCTTTGAGCTTGCTTTGACGGCATTTTTACTAATACTGACATTGATAGACGAATTTTAACAGGTCATGGCGCACTATTTCATATTAATCAAATTTTTAGTTGTAACCCGTTTATGTATTATATTGCAGTAAAACCGTGAAATTTTTGCCAACCCAAAATTTTGATGTATTTAAAATAAGGATTAAAGCGTTTAAAGGTTTAAGTTAACGATTTTTAATAACGAAAGAACTAACTTAAATGATTACTTTTTACTTACTTACTTATAACTAACATATCTACTTTAATATAGTTTAAACTTATTAGGCGTGCCTTCATCTATTTATGGAATAATTTATAAAATGTACCTATGCTCTAATTTTTAAATTAAAATTATATAGTGTAGAAACGTAATAATAATATTATAATGTATTTATAATATTATTTATTATTTATTTATAAAATCGTGTTCCTACGTTTATTAGTCATTAACAAGTTTGTTACAGTTTGACACAGAAAAGCTATTTAGTTGAACATATTTTAAGTTATAGGATTAGTACCGATGTATCGACATACGTAATTTGTATTTATACTAACGAATTCGCATATGTTATTGTCAATCGTCAAATCAAATCGCTTTTGTTTGTGATTTTATAATAAACTAAGCTTTAACTCATGATTTCGTCTGCGACGTAGGTATCTTACAAAAGTTATTAAATTTTTAAAAAACGTACTTTCCCTCTTCATCCGCTTAAAAATGGAATTTGGAAAAATTCTTTCATAGTGGGTGTCTAGGAGTGGAATTTCGAAAAATTCTTTCTTATTGGGTGCCTTCATTACAAAAGGAACATATGCTCCAAATCTCACGTTTATAGGAATAGTGGTCGAGGCTGGACGTTGAATGTCAGTCAGTCAGTCAGTCACGCTACATTTTTATATACATATGTATATAGAAGATTAAGACGATTACTAAAGTCAGCTTGTCAAAACTTTACTAAATTATTGAGTTACAATAATATTTTGTGTGTTATCAATCGTGCCTGTATTTTGACAGTTCGAAGCCACCGTTATTTTTAATCATATCGGTTACCACAAGTCACCCATTATCTTATCTCGTCGCGTTGCATTTCATACAATGTCAATTTAATTAAATTTTATAAAGTAAGTTCGTACCGTTCGTACATTATTTTATTGGCGAAATTTGCAAAATATAATAAATGGACAAGCAATAACGACTATTATACATAGTTACTTGCTGTTTCTGGTACAGTTTCTTCGAACTAAAATCGCCTTGCAATATAAAAAGTCAGACAATAAACTGAATTATTTTTAAGATGTGCCATTGCGTTTTTCAATACTTCTCTCCAACATGCCGCTTCTCCCTCAAGTCGAATAAAAAAGGAATTTTGGCAGAGAGAAATCGTACTAAAAATAAAACGGCCCTCTATCGCACATAACGAACTACGCAATCGAAAGGGTTTAATCGATTGCGTACGGAGAGAGACGTTTATAAAAGTTCATAATGCTGCATGCAAGTTGACGATTGCTCTTGCAGGGGGAACAAATAAGAGCATGCCGTATTCGTAAATGGATGAAATTCAAGACACTCGTATCGAGCGACCGGAATACAAACTCTGCGTAGAAACTCCAAGTTATTTCGGAAAAGTTGGGGTAGCCACGATTCCGCTAAGCGTGGTGTGGGATTTCGTTATGAACAGAGAGCAATCCCACCGCGACATATGCTCGAATAGGTTCGAATCAACGATTCCTATTTGAGGTTCCGGTGTCCGGTGTGCAAATAAAACGGAAAAATTTTCTTTCACATATCTGCATTTATATAAATACGCTAATGTTTGCGAATGAATATTGCGTCCGCCCGTACAACAAGTTTGTACATCTTACTAATTAAAGAATAAATTTCTATAGAAACGTAATTACCTACCTATAGATAATTAAAAATAACCTTAGAATAAAATGCCTATTTTCCCACTAATTCTTAAAAAGCTTAGGATATCGTGTTTCTCGAAAAAAATTAGATTTGTTTTATTTTAGCATTATCAGAATGACGTGAAAATATTTAGAAAAGGACATTAAGAAAGGGGTACGTTATAATTTATATTAACGATGGATAACTATGAAATAGGCCAAAAGTCCCGTTTTCTTAATATTTAAATGGAAACTAATTTATTTCATTACCTAGATGCGCAGTTTTAATATTTGAAATCGAAAATAAACAAGTCTGTTAAAAATTACGAAGAAATACGAATATTAACTAACTTAACAAAAACATGCAAAAATTAGAGAATTCAAAGTTCATTAGAGGTGAATAACATGCGACACTTTTTAATTTCTTAGGTGTTCATTTCTTAAAAGTTTTTTGTTTTTTATATTTAATTAACCTTTCTCACAACAATACATCGTAATCATATTATTACTCTTCATCTTTTCCGTTATATTGGGATAAATGACTTTAGTACACGGCTAATTATTGCGAATATTTACAGTAATATTGTTTCCCTTTCATCGGCCGCCGCCCAGGGGACGCGCTCTCGAAAAATTAAATCTCTCGAGATTATTTTACTTTTTCATTGGATTGTTGTAATACCGGGGACGATTTAAATTGTAAATTTTGAAAAGACGTTTTAAAAATGTTTAATCCAAATTTGAAATTTGAGACGTGATCAACTTCAAAGTAGATAATGGAACACTTCAGTGCGAAAAATGCAACTAAAAAAATAAAATTTCATTTTAATGGTGATTTTAAAAATAACGATTTAATTTAAATTGGTAATTTTATAATAAGTAGGTATAGGTACCTACGTAGTTATCGTTAGCAACAACTATTAAATACTGTAATCCTCGTTGTGACCTTGTTAAATAACAAAATCTAACCAAATTAAACGCACTTTACATGCGTATAGTGCCTACAAATAGTCTTATTTGCTTATTGATTTTGTCAAATAAGATAAAAAGTTCCAATTATATTAAGAATTCATACGCAATTGATAATAAAACTTCAGCAACATCTGGGATCCCGTAGTAATGTTGAAACCATTCGATCAACGCCGCCTTATCTTGTCAGAGCAGATAACAAGACCGATTGCAACGTCAGACTTTGAGCATGGAGAATTGGCGAAAACTCCGGAGAAATGCGAAGCTAAGAGAGAACGCCGTACCCATGTAAGGGGTTGAAGTAGCCCACGTGAACACGCATAGGCTTTCCACCAACAACATACTACCACGCTTATAGTATTCCGGTACTTTTAAACTTATCATTATAGTGCTCATCGTCAATAGGAACCTATACATAAATTATACATAAATAATGCCAGATGATTTAAAAAATACTTAGTTGCAGACATTTTATCTATTGCTGAAAATTATTTTATGCCGTTACAAGTTCGGGTTTACTAATAAATTCGAGCAACGTTATAAACAAATTAACATCTTAAATTGGTAATTTAAAAAATTAAAAATTAGCAGCTGTTTAGAACTCCATTCATATGTAAGTAACTAAAAAATATACACATATATATATATATATATATATATATATATATATATATTAGTTACAAAAAGTTCTGAGCTTTAGATTTCATACAACCGAAACCACAATTTAAATTTCATGAAGTTTCCCGCCCTTTTGCGGGTTTACAACGTTGACATTTGGTCTTTGAAAATACCATGCGGTTTGACGTTTGATGCACATAATCTAAAAAATCAGTAGTGTTTACGATGGCAATAACCAAAGAGCATATTCGATTTTCCATCCACTTCGCGTTTCATCTCAAGAAAAATGCTGCTGAAGCCACTGAAATGATTTGTGCCGCATATGGAAGAACGCTGTAAGTCACGCTACGTGTAAAGGTGGTATACAAAATTTCGCCAAGGAAATTTCAGTCTTGAAGATGAACCGTTACAGCCGGGTGAAACAATTACGGCAGACCGCTATCAGCAACAATTGACTAATTTGAGCGATGCAGTAGAAGAAAAGAGGCCATTTACTGGCAAAGGACGTGGTAAAGTGATACTGCTTCATGACAATGCCCGACCACATGTTGCAAAAGCGACCTGGGATCATATCTTTGCGTTAGGCTGGGAACTTCTCCCCGCATGCGGCGTATTGTCCAGACATGGCACCGTCTGATTACTACCTATTCCGGTCGCTGCAGCATCACTTGGCTGATACACACTTTGTGGCACTTGAAGACCTACGCAAATGCATTGATGACTTTATCGCCTCGAAGCCAGGGAGCTTCTATCATCAGGGAATTCGCAAGCTGCCCGAAAGATGGCAAAAGGTTATCGATGCAAACGGGGACTATTTCGTTGATTAATATCTTTTTGTTTGTTTTTAAATAAATATTGAATTTTACAAAAAAAAGCTCAGAACTTTTTTGTACACCTAATATATATATATATATATAAGTGCTATATAATCTCCACTAAAAGTTTAATTATTAAAACATTTACAAAATAATTTAGGTATAACAAGTACCTATACCTCATTAAATTAAACAAAAATGCAAATGCAAAAATCAAAATTAAAATTATTTAACTAACGTTAAATTACGTACACAAACGGACACGCCTGCGCAATATTCCGACTGGCACAGGACGCAGACAAACAATATAAGGACGAAGTGATCGCAATCCTCCGCCGAGGAGAGCACTAAAAGAAGAATTTTAATTTGTAGATCATAAATCCATCGAAGCTCTGAAGATGTTTGAAGTATCTGAAGTATCGACAATTTCTCAACATTTAAATTATTAGCGGCTCTCGACGAAACGGAATAGAATCGAAGTTACACGGCGCGAAAATGTTAACCTATATATAAAAATTATACGAAGGAAGGCTTATCTAAACGTAACTTTAAGTATAGACTTTTGGTCGATTACGATTCGTGTATCTACCTAATTTTTGAATTTTTGAGTCAAAAAGACAAATCGACTACAACACGATCTGTTGAGAATCGTCGAAAAGCTCCTCTACGCTACGATCGAATCACAATAACACGTCACCGCACAAGGGCCTTTAAATTGTGTTAATACCGACCACTTTTGTATCTACCCTTAACTTACCAACATTACGCCCTCCGACTAAAATGACGCAACAAGTGAGTAAATTGGATAAAAGAATGATATCCTCTAACGAGTTCCACTTTTGACTTGCGCCCGCGATAATCACTGGAGAAATGTTTTTATTTATAATCTACGGTTTAAACAAAAAATACACATCTACTCGATTGTGTAAAACTGTAATTTCAAAAAATGGTTTAAAATTGCAATATTTCTTAAGTGAACGATAACCAATCTAATCAATTTTTATCGAGGTAAACATAAATTTTTAATATGATTTATCTAATAAAAATTATTAAACTCGCGTAGATACATTTTCATTGACTTCGCCACTTCAAGTTTTAAAAAAATTATGGCGTTTTAATACTATTTTTATAATATCTATGATCACAAAATAATGGCGGTTGCACTGTACGATATAAAATATACGATGCGCTTTATATTGTAAAAAAAATGTGATATCAAAAAATAAATAACCTAAATAACTCGAGGGATCATTTTAAGAAAGTATAAATAAACTAATAATAAATCTTAATTTTAACAATATACCTAATACCTATTGATATTTTATTTTAAATTTCTTAATTAATATATTCTTAATCTTTTACCCTAAATAATAATGTGACCGTTACTTTGGTAAATCTCGTAGGTTATTGTGATCAAAACGAGTTGCAAGTTTTAACGAAAGATTCAAAACTGTACGGTTACAACGACCCTTTCAAATATATACATAAGATTCCATACGAGATCGAAGCAGGTTGCTGAACTAGGATGCTGGGGTAATTCAGATAGAAAGGGTTTTTAGGTCAGAGGTGACTTGTGGACATGGGAATGTGAGAATCAACATATTAACGTATAAAAAAATTAAATTTATAAAAATAACGTTACCTATTTATATTAATTTTTAATTTTAATTTCTTTTAATTATCTTATCGTTACTCTACAATTTCGTTTTTGTATTCATCAAAACTTTATTAACTAGCCTTTGTTACGTACCGAAACAACAAAATGAATTGAACGCTCAAGTAGTAACGGATGCGGGACACTACGTCTTCCGATTAGAAAAGCAGGTTGGAAACGATCGCGTAGTCGTAGGTCACGCAAAAATCGCCTTTTCCTAAAAATTCGAGAAATATTTAACTAAACATTTAGAAAAACACGATGGCGCTTCACTAGGAGTTATTTTCGCATAGATTCGTTGCAAGCGACGCGCGACGGGGCCTATTCTTAAATTCGGCAACGGATTTAAAATTCGGGTTCCAAGACGTTAGATTATATACTGGACCCCTTGCTCTCGTGAATATCATTTCTATGCTTATTATTAAGAACATTGACCGTTAAATTTAATTAAATTTAAAAATTTAATTGTTAGGCGCTTTGTTTTTGTTTCCAAATTATAATAATTTATATAAATAATGGTTTAAATATCAAAAACAAATCTACTCACAATTCCACATTAATTCCTTTGTGGGGTCGATAGACAATAACAAATAAAAAATAAGTGTGCGTTTTTGTTTTTAACTTGACAGAATTAATTTAATGCAATTTTTAGAAATAATTTAATCTTTGTACTTTCGAGTTGAGAAATAAAACTGTTACATTGGAACGCGGGCTTATTGGCTAAAACCCCATACTTGTATTATATAGAGAAGTGGATGCATTATTTCCAGGTGCTTCGCCCCTTTTGGCTCTCTCGTACTTTGGACCGTGCAAAACCACAACACCATTCAGATCTTTCCAGCCACAAAAGTTCGATGTGTAGTCTGCACAAACCCCCTCCACGTATCCGGAACCCCCCTGGCTCTCCTACTTACATTATCAATATTTCGGTGGCTTTCTCCGTCACTATCTTCAGGGCTAAAACTCATAACAAAAAATCATGACTACTACAAAAAGAGAAATATCGCAAGCCACCGAAATATCGGTAATGTTGGTAGGAGAGCCAGGTGGGTCCCCGCTTTTGGCCGTTCAGGATATGTGGAGGGGGTGAGTGCAGGCTACATATCGACTCTGGTGGTTAGAAAGATCTGGATGGTGTTGTAGTTTTCGATGGTCCAAAGTACGGGAGAAACACCTGAAAATAATGCATCCACTTCACCACATAATAAAAAATTAATTGTTACAGTGGAGGGAAAGAGGTAAGACAAAAACTCCACATTAAATCTCACATTTTATATTTTTAAAACAGTTATATTTTTGTGCGTCTATATTAATAAGTACCTATATATAGGTATTCATTTTATAACTTCTTCCGTATTTTCTTATGGTCAAAAAATAATAATTCCACGCCTACTAAAACATTTGGTATATTATTATTTGAACTTATATCAAATTATACGATATTAGGTAAAATAAAAATTGTTAAAAATATCTACCGCCCTAGGTATCTAGCCAGATACATATTTTTTCAAATATTTTGCCACTTAAGAAGTCTACTGTTATTTTAAACGTGGAACTGAAATTTGCTTGAAGCTTTCGGATGTAATATCGAACAAATCGGATGTGGTCTACGAACTAGACTTTTCTCATTTCTACGTTACAAGTCAAATAAAGTTCCTTTATAGAGTATTTTTGTATTTTACCATATAGATAAAATTTATAGGAATTTAATTGTTATACATATTAACATACTATCTATTATAGTTGTATATAAAGAATTTTAATAGGTAGGTACCTACCTAAATAAAATAGAGAAATTAGAATTTTTTAGACTTACATAACGTTTAATAATTTTAAAATAACATGTTAAATTCTAGATTTTTAAGCTGAATTATGAAAAATCGAGAATTAAAAAAAAATTGTAGATAAGTATTTCTAACTCTTAAAAAAAATTAAGCAAGTAGATCGACCACAAAACAATACTTTAAGAAAAAATTAGATGCCTCCAAATATTTCTTTAAAACCTTAAATCCGCTTTTATAAATTAAACACATACATGGGGCACACTCGCACTGCGATGTAAATGTAAAAGTATGAAGTTCACTAAGTAACAGCAATATTTTGAATTTAAAAAAAAATGTGTGGGAAGTTCTGCTTACTTGTGAGCTCATAACGCTGCATGGCACTCTGCTTCCACTTTACGCACGATTATAAACACGGTAAACACAGCATTTCCATTGAATAAACGAATGTACGCATTACGGATGTTGCTTTTTTTTTAATGTTCGATTTTGAACGATCGCCTCCGATATCGAATTTTAGAAAAAGAGTAATAACACAGAGAATTGGTGTTACGTAGTATATGTAGGTATTAAAAAATATATACGTAATATAAATATTTTGTGTAGATACACGGTACTTACATAATAAAATTTATAATAAATAGACAAATAAGTTCCTGACAGTGACGCAAATCGTGTCGAAATATCGAAAATAAATAGTCAATAATTATTTACAAATATATACCTAATAAATGAAGTTCAATTAATTTAAAAAATAAAATATTATGCATAGGTTGTTATTAATTTAAGATTGAAACCTTTCTATTTTACATTTCTTATACTTATTTTATGCGTTGGTTATAAGCTCATCTATTCTTTTGTTTTTCACTAACCACTTATAAACGCGAAAAATAGGGATGAGAATTACTTTTATTAAGCACTTAATGTTTGACTTATTTTTTAATTCTTACAAACATTTATTGAAATACAGTTTTTAAAATATTCTTAATAATTATTTCAAAAGATCACACCTTTAAATTTATAACAATTGTAGTATCTAGTACATAATTAGAAATTTAAATTTGATAGAAATCCGAATCTGTTTACTACACGCAATTCGAACGCCCTGGTAAATAATTAAATTAATAAAATCCTGATCTTTCTGTCGTACGAAACCATATAGTTGATTTTCAACTCTAGAAAGTCTTCTATCAACAACGAAAATCTACAAAAAAACACAATCACAGTTTTTAAACTGTAGGTACCTATTTATGTACTTTGTACACGCATTCCGACACTGTTCAAGTTAGAGCAACTGAAGAATTTTTAGAAAACTTGCGTGTATATTCATATCTATAGTCGTTAGTTACGTACATAGATAAATATTGAATTGTTTTATTTAAATTTAGAGAGTGGTTTCTGCGGGTTCCGATAAAAATTGTGGCTTCGAAACCGACCTTCTGACGTAAGAAGGTTAATGTATGCTTTGTGATATCGTATTCATTTAAATTACGAGTTGCAGTAAAAAAATATTTAGGTATAATTTTATTGTATTGTCAGCATATTTTATAGGTGGTATCTTCTTATACCTTATTATTTAATTTCGGCATTTTATTTATTTTTTAAAAACAAGTAAGTACTTGGGTATTAGTTAAAATGTGAAATTTTATTTTGTATTACACATATTTATTATACACGACAGTCAGATTTAAATGTACGCGAACTTCGTTAGATACAGTTCTCTCGAAGGGCACTAGTCTTAATTGCATTTACTCGATCGCAATATCTTCACGTTCTTTAAAAGCCATCCTAGTTCAATTCTCTAATAAAAACAATAATTAGCGCAATCGATGCTACTTTTGGAAAGATATTTTTGGTGTGTTATTTCTTTGTGGAATAAAATCAAATTTATTAGATACGATCCATTAACGGATGAGGGTGATAGTATCATCGAAATCTTCCCTTCACTACCATGTATCATAACAGATTTTAATAAATTTGTCAAAACAACGAATGTGTTAAATAAATTGTTAAAGTGCGGATTGTCTAATATTGATGTTTGGCGTCATTTTACTTTTACTAAAAACTAACTTTAAGTTTATCATTGAAGGAGCCAAACGCGAATATTTTGAATAATATAAAATAAAGTAAGGTAAACGGGTAATGGGTAATTACGTATAAAAATGATTCTAGCTGTGAATTTACATTTCTTTTCCTGCTTCGCTTTAATCGAAAAATATTAACCACTTCCCTTGCGCTTTACACATTTTGGTGGTCGTGGCCTGTGTGAAAAAGAACTAATTTGCAAGGTAATTTATTTTTTCCTTCTAGGGGTTAGTACACTAAAATTAGTCTCCTGTACCGCGCGGCGTATAGCTGCACTTATATCGTACTCTCAGAGTATAGGAGCTTTTTATAAAAGCTTTCTTTTGAAAAAAGTTAGGATTTTTTCTATAGAGGAAAGTGATTTGTTCATATGTATAAAAGTCGTCTCAAAACAGATTTAATAAGTAAACGATTAATTTATTAATATACAAAGAAGATGATGTGTAATAAAACGCATCTATGTTAAAAAATAAAAAAACTTAAATGAATTAGCCACTGCACTATTATAAATTTTAAAAATTACGAAATTAATAGGTGTACCTATAGGTAATATTTCGTTCGTTACAAAATTCGTCCTTTTTATTTGAGGTGGATGCGTTATTGGAATAGTTTTATAAAAGCAAAGCTTGAGTATCGAACAGCATAAATAAAATTGTTGCGGAAGCTAAGAACTGATCCTTATTTAATTCGCCTTTATGAATACTACTAATTGATGACTTATGGGAAATCTCACATAGTTATCTATACGTCGACAAAAAGAGAGCAACTTAAAAAGCTCGCTAAAAATATTTCAAAACGCACCGTTGTCCAGTCTACTTATTACAATTAGCCCGACGTTATATGTACGTAATTACGTTTCATCTACGCTGCTATCTAGGTAGATAGCAAAAAAACGTCTATTTAATACTCAACTCTACGCAGGACGATTATTGATCACTGTCTTTTTGCTGCTGCATAAGAAATGTATCGCAAATGCATAATTTATACACCTTTATGCAGCTTGCGGAGGTTGCATATAGCGGCAAGTGACAGGTCGCAGGTGTTTAGAGGAGCTTTCCGTCTCTACAGTAAACCTTTTAGAACGACACTTTGTGCTTGTAATCATTTTAGTAAACCCTACTAAGTTGCTTATACGATGTTACTACTAGGTATAGGCTTTACAACTAATTTAGGTAAAATTTTTTTGTTTCCACTCGCTACGTACAAAGATTGCCGAAAAATCAATTATGTAAGGCAATTAAATAACAATAATTGGCAGACGTGACAATTAATATCGATATTTATATTCAGATTAGGTAAATAAAAATCGAATAGGTACCTGCGTAAATATCGATAAGTCTAACTATCGTTATACAGGGTGTACCAAGTTTACCTACCATTTTGAAACGTAAACCGTGTGTTCAATTATTAGACAATCGAAACTGACAATGGTGTGATAACTGAAATATAACTACATGAAAAACATTATTATTTCTCGAAAAGTAACTTCGCCACGTTTTTCGACACTCGCAACAGCGTAGCTTTTTGTTTGACATTATTTTTCTCCGCAATTTTCTGCTTAAATGTACATATTTAAATCTGGCGGGCGTGCTTGAAACGCTCTCGCTTTTAAAAATTCCCACAGGAAAAATCACGAGCCGACAGATCGGGCGATCGCGCCGATGCTGAAATATCCACCCTAAAATGTTAGGTACATTGACGGTATGGCAATAGAGATTCTCCCATGTCTTCCAGTATTGAAATGTAGCACAAATACTTGCTGTATGTCGCTATTTATGAAAAACGTCTCGATAACGAACGCGCGATGTGCAACCGATCGACGTATTCATTTTTATTGTAATGGCGTATCTCGCTGGACAGAATTGTGCAAATCGCGCAAATCTCTACTTTGTTATAACGCGAGTATTACGCTAGTCAAAATAATAGATGAACGCTGGCACACTCAGTATAATACAACATGAAGTAATTAAGTAAATAATATTTATTTACTACCATTATCCATAATACATTTTTTTAAATATATACGACGGTCTTCTTGGTATCTATTGATATCAATTAGCTAGTCTAACTGGTGTTAGAAATACGAATTTCGTAAAATTAAAACAATTGAAACAAGGAAATAAATTAATTAACATTTATCAGTTGAAGATTTTTCTTTTGATAAGTCATAAGTACTTAAATGTAATGTATCCGAGTATTCATTTTACTTGCGTTTTTACAAACATATTTTTATTGTATTCCATCATTTACTTAACTATAAACAGCTACTGAAAACATGCACATGGACATGCGACGTTAATAAGTATAGGTTGAAAGAAAAACAAATTGATTTTTTTCTAAAACTTCCAAAATTTTTTATTACATAGATTTTTTCTTTCATTTCTTGTTTTCGACGAATTGTTTTTACAATTTTTCGAGTCCGCTTTATGTTGAGAGTTCGATGAAGTTTACTGTGTAGGACGGCGACGCCAAACGTTCAAATAATGTTTTACATAACGGCATAGACGCTCAGCCGCGTAAAATTGGCAGCAGAGGGTAAATAACTCCCGTAAGATTTGTATTTACCCTATTTTCACCGTATTGCACTCAAAACGTGAGCGGGAGTGGAAGCGCGCACCATCCCAGTGTAAGTTTCCACCGTAAGGGCGCTGGATACCTCTCGTAGCAATATATCGTATCAGTCGCACTAGTAAAACGCCATATATAGCATATATTACTATATAACGATAAAATACGTCATGTATAACAGCGTAACACATTAAAAAATTATGAAAATAGTAGGTATAGTTCCGCTTAAATCGCCTAACAAAAGAGTGTATTTACCTGGATTAGTCATTATACAAAATGATACTAGTTGTTGTTGAACGCTAAAAGCAATAATAGTATTCAGAAAAATGTGTAGGGCCCTCGAGTGGATGTCCCGACCGCCGGTGCCGCTCCTACACGTTTTCAAGTATCGAAGAACACATAATTGTTATTGCACATTAGCTGTATACTAAAATTATGAATTTATTTAAATTGATAGATAGTCGGGAAGTGCCGAAGCTAAACAAAAACAAACTTTTAAACGCATAAACTAAGCCATCTCTGGCAAGAAATTCCGAATCGTCTATTTCTAATATTTCCCTTGTTATCCGTTTTAGGGGTATATTTTTACATTCATAGGCTATTAACAATCATTTGTTTATTTATATTCTGAGTAGCATGTCCACCATATATTATAAATATTATAATCCTAAACAATATATTTATTGATGTCACAATACTGTATTTACAGTGGGTTTCCTGCTTATTTTTGTACTGACTACTCGTCTTAAGGATTTCCGATTATTACCATATTATAGACTAAGCAAGCAATTCAATACAATATATGCAATTCAATATATGATTCATGTTTAGGGGGAGAAAATAGCGAAAGGTTTGTAAGTACCATACATTTTGAAAATTTTGGCGAATTTTTTCTTATCCAAATCTTAACGAATTTCACTGAGATGTTACATAAATATATGTAGGTAAATTTGTGAATGATTAAAAAATTATGACTCAAGATTAATGGCGACTATTTTTTCGACTTATTTTTAACTTGTACCGTTGCAGATCAAAATATAAGTCCATTGTATTTTATCTAACAAAATGATCGCCAAAAAATTCTCTATTGAATGGTACCACTCAACATCGTGGTACCATTGAAGGGTTGTTGAAGCGTAACAATCCACAAAGTATCAGAATCCGATCACATTTCTCACATTATTGGTTATTCATTTACATCGGTGTCCAATTTTCGTTGTATTTGCGGGGTATGTCTGTTATTGAGATATAAAACCTATCTAAAATAACCAAAAGTCGATTTTCGGCTATAATTAGAAATCAAATTATAACAGGTAATTTTTATTTGACCATTGAAATCAGCAGAAAAAGTTAGGGCAGGAACGCAAAAGTTGCAAGCTCTATCATTTATAGCGACAGTCATGCCCCGCAAATACAACGACAATAGGACGCACGCTGTACTTGGTTGATTAAATTTTTAGTGTCCGATTGTCCTGCGAGTGTCCTGTCATTTAACAGCTAAAAATTATTTACGCTTTTGTAAAATTAAACACCGTCTCCGTTATTTCCGATAATTGCACGCGAACTAGTTAATTTTAAAACTAACGAATATTAAATAATTAATAAAAGGAATAACTGCGACAATTATCTTATTTAAACAATTCTAAAAGTCACTTTTAAAAATTTCTTTTTTACCTACTAATGTAAATAAATGTGCTATTAATGCGTAAGTAATTTATTTCTATTTATTATAATTTTTTTCTAAATTATTAGGTAGATTTATACAAAGGTCTATGCGAAGAAATTAAATTTGATTTTATTAAATGCTAGTAGGTACCTAATAAATATTTTATTTTCTTCTAAACTTACCTTTAGTTATAATTGCACTGTTATGGAAATTTTTGTGGCATCGGGCGTCGGCCATAAAGCGAGATAGATTTTAGGAACTGTAGACATATTAAAAATTAAGAAAATACCAACTAATATTCAGTTTCCTATAAAATTTTCAAAAATTTCTCGGAATCAGAATAGGTTCCTAAAATATTTTGAAAAATAATCTCGAATATTTAAAATATTTTGATTTTTGTTGCCGATGTCGTTATATTCAAAGGTTTTTCAATCAAATTTTGCATTAGGTGCCTACTAAATATTATTTTGTAATTTATTTTAAAATAATTGGTTTAATGCAACAAAAATTAACTAAAATCCCGCATTAAAAAGAAAATAGAAATAAACAATTTTTTATAGGAAATATAAACAAACTTATTTCAAAATTCCTACCTGTCTGTTTTGTTGTAACGCGATAAATACTCGAATGCCTGTGCATATATTGATTATAATAATATAAATTCAAGGAGAAATATTTAGAACCGAAGTCGGAAAGAAACGGACGATACAGTCGCGTTTTAATAGAACAAAGCGCGATAAATTAATTCTTAAAAATTCCACTTGTGTCGATAAAGTGCATATGTCTCGATAACTAACAATCGTCTAATACCTCGTTTTACCTCCTAGTGTAGCTCGGGCGGCCCGCGAGGTTTATTGTGTCGTCGTGTCGCGCGTCGTTATAATACTTTCTTAAAATTAACATTTAGTGGTGCTTTGGGGCGTGTTGTTGGTTGTGCGGTGGACTTTGAATGGCCCCATTCGTAAGACGTGCAAGTGTTGGACATTATTGAAACGATTTGGGAACACTGAAATTTCAAGGTAGGTGTCGTCTGCATTTCTTGAAAAGGTATAACGCGATTGTAAAAACCCAACTTTTGAATTGCTTTCCCAATATAAATGTATATAAGTAATGAGTAAGCACGCCAGTTTTGAAAACGACGCGACGCCTAAAAATTTTCGGTCATTGACTATTATGATTAATACATTGAAAATTACGTATTAAAATTGTAATATTAATATTTTTGTTGTGCAAGTATTTGTGCTTAAATTTAATATTGCTATATTAAATATAGATACCTAGTACATTAGTTACCTACATTAGAAATATTTCCACTAAAAACTCAACTAAATATACATTTAGTCGTGACCGTAATCTATTATTTAAAAGCTTGATAATAATGTGTACTTATCTTAAATGTTTTAACTATTTAAATGGGCGATATAAAAAATTATCAGAAAAATACTTGTTTATCGCATCGCTTGGGTACACATGTGAACTGCAGATGTGATTAGTTCGACACGCCGATTTCTACATAACACGTTATCTACGGTAACAGGTTATTAAACGTGACGTTTAGTTAATATTAACAATAAGAATTGATAAAAGAAATTTTAATTTATTCCCGCAATGCGTTCCAGTCTTTCTTTGTCGAATAGTGATATGCTCGTGCACTCTTATCGTTATCGGTTTAATTTCCCTTATTTGTGTGCATTTATTTTTTAAATGTCGGCGAACATTTTTAAATAATTTGGATAAGCAAATAATTTTGTTTCTATTTCAATTAATTGCAGGTATCGTGTTTAAACGAAACTTCTCAAAATTTATAATAATATTTTTATCTTAAATGGCTTTTTATCAATATTTTGGTTTTATAAACAGCTAAACGGGTTTTGTATTAATACAGTGCACGCCGCCTAATGGAATCACGAATAATGTGGTCATTCGGGTATTGCTATTACTTTCGCAAAGTACGGGCCGAACGTAGGTATACAATTATGCATATAGGAAAAACATCGTTTATAGTAATCGATTTTTTTTAAAGATCGTTTTCGTATACGAGCAATAACCTTATTTGCGTGTAGTTTTTTGTTTGTATTTTCAAGTTCAAGCGACACCAAACGACTTTCTCCCGTTGGTTACCAGCCTACAGACCGAACAACGGACACAAACAATGCCGAATGAGTTTTTTTTTTAATTGAAAATTCTTCAGAGGTGATTGTATTCCGGGGCTACCCTTGCATTTCGGGTTTTTCAACTGACCCATCAGGATTTATTTTTAACCATCGATATTCTCTTTCAAAAACAAAACAGTTCGATTCCACTTTAAACTTCAATAACAAATCAGCGTAAGTAAGGAACAGTGGAATAAATTCTTTACTTTTGTATCGCTAATTTTCATGATTTTGAATAGTTAAATTTCTGTATATATTTATTTTCAACTTTGCATAAAAAATATTATATTAATTTTAAATGTTTTTGTGTATTTTATTGCTAAATTGATTAACTCTTTATTTTTAAACATTTTTAATCAACGAAGATTTATGGTTTATCTTTTTATCTCATATGGTTATCAATCGGTTATTGTTATCAGAAACGCGCATAATCCCGATGTGATCACATTTTAAGCGGTGTGCACTGTTGAAAGTATTTCTTTGTTAACTATTCGATAAAAATATTCAAAATTGTAAATTTTTAATTAAAAAATATATTTTCCAAATTTTTTTAAATTTTCAGTTCGAAATAAAAAATTATTTCGGACTTTGTTATAAAACTTTGTTTCTGAAAACAATCTAAAGCTCGGTATACCTACTAATTTTTATTATCGAAATTTCTGTTTAAAATGAACAGCAATGAAAGTCCAAAAATCAAATAAATGTTGTGAAAATAAAAATAAAGCTTAAAAAAGAAATGTGTTCGTTTTTATAAAAATAAGACAAAATATCGCAGTCTTAAACATTATGACGTATTTACGTATTGTAGGAAATGTAAAAAAATATTAATCCTGTTTTGGCCGTGCAAAGTTTATGATAATTAACAATAAGCTATAGGTATGCGTCTAGATAAAATCTCTTTCGAATATTAAACCGGGTTCACATAAGTATCAGATCTTCGATATCTTGTTCTTGTCGCAATCAAATCTAATGTAGGGCGACGATACGTGGTGTAGCACAGATGAAATTTCATTGTAGCGTTCCATAATTTTCATCATACTTCACTAACAAGAGCACCGAACTAACAAAATCCTATCCGGGGCAATATTTGTTTCGAGGCATATCCAGAGACACGTAGTATCTCCACTTCATAGCTTCCTTTGATGTAACGGCGAAATACCGACTAGAAACAAAATGCCAAGATGCGCATATTGTACTACGTATTTATTGTACATCATTCCTATGATTTCGTGGAAAATATAGAACCTCGCCCGAATTGACGCTTACACGTTCAAAGCAGGCCTAAATCAAGCTAAAATATTATTTTGTAAATTACGTTTGGGTATTCGAAAATTGCAATATACCTATCTACTCTTTGAATAGGCAATTACATATGTATCTATAAAATATTTTTAAATTTTTCGTATATGGTTTAATATCCTCTACACTATTCAAGATGATGCCTTAAACGATTAAAAAAAAACTAAAAAATAGATACATTTCCGATACGTAGATATATTTCGTCCAAACCTATATGCAATCCACGTCATCAATACAAGGTTACTAGATGATGACGTTTCACATAGAGCTGTCATCTCGTACCTCGTATTTTTACAATTCTAATAAATTGTAGTCTTTATTTATACCATCTAATATGTGCACAAGTAAATCATCTATAGAATATGTCACTTTCCAAACTTTAAACCGAATTCAAATAAACAATCTAGTAACTTATCGTTCATATAGTTTGATAGGATACTAATTATATACTTAAAACTGTTCCTGCATTTCTTCAAAAGTAAATTTTTAAAGATCAGTTTTTAGTTCAATTTTATAAAAAGTTTTAGAAAAACCGGAAAATATTTTAAAAATTGCAAATATCGTTACATATATATATATATATATATATATATATATATACATTTTTTTTTAAATAATATTTTCGAGAGGAATTTATAAATTAAAAAAAAATTATCACTTGTATTCGATTATTTCGAAAATAGTGCATCCTGTCGAAATTATAAAGAGACATGATCGGTAGAGAATTTTATGCCAGTTCCAAAACATATTTCGTATTATTGATCCGATGAGTAATAACTGAGATTAGAATTTATTATATATTTTTTTGAACGGCCACCATTTTGAAACGAGTCGGTCGATTTGACTGGTAAACGAACTCGTCCTGCGTTTTCGTAAAGACAATACGCTGACCAAATTTTAGCCTCCTACGATCAAAATTGCGACCGAAATCGTGTCCACGAGAAATGACCGACCCGAAATGAATGACCTAATTTTCGCGATATAGGGGTCGAGATCAGAGAAAAGCCAAAAGGACACGTCTGGATCCCGTCAGTAGACAGGCTGCAATAGCTTTATTTTCTATGAAAATTCGCTAAAAAAACACTAATTACGTATAGGTATGGCCTATCTAAGCAGTCTGGCGACACGTCATCAATAAAAGTTTACTAGATGATGACGATTTACACAGTCACCTCGTACATAATATTTTTACAGTTCTAATAAATTGTAGTCTTTCTTTATACCATCTAATATGTGCGCAAGTAAATCACCTACAGAATGTGTCACTTTTCAAACTTTAAACCGAATTATGAATAAACAATCATACTGCAACAACTTTGTACTGATGACGTGTCGCCGGGCCGGTTGGATAAGACATATCTATTTTTTGCTGCAAATAAAATATCTATTTCTAAACCGTTTGACATACATAATTATAAAATAGGCAGCTAAATTTTCAATTTGTAGGTACTTTTTTCCGAATAATCTGATCAGACGTAAGTTGATTAAGGTAAATACATGTAAACAACTTGATCACTTTAAAAAAACGTCCCTTAATGGAAACTCGTAACATTTTTTTTTTAAATTTACAATTAGAAATACCATATCATTTTTTATATCTGGCATTTTATTTATTCGAGAAAAATTAATTTAACGACATCGTAAATGGTAAAAAAACACTAAATACGTCGCTGGTGATAATAATGGTGATCGGGACGCAACAGTTGCTTTATAAACGAAATTACAAGGGATTTTTCATTTTTGTTATAAATTTAATATGTTATCGGAAATGTAAATTGATACGTAGGTATCTGGGTATCACTATATGCTGCTCTCTGCTGCCGTGGAATTTCTAGCACATTCTTTTAACAGTTTCTAAATAAATACATGACGGCTTACAAATAAACTACAAACTTCATTAGAAGTCAGGTAACTATACAAACTCCTTATAAGGAGGGAATTGCACCTGTTGCTTAAGTTACAATTCGACACGTTTCCGTTTTAACTACGGATACGTGAGCTTTCCTTATCGTTAAAATAGTCCACTTCTCTAATCTCTTTGCCGTCTTCGTCGTTGCTTTTCCTTTTGTCTGTAAGTGATCTGTTTAAATACAATCGATAATTTTACAGATCGTTCATATATTCGTAAATATTTAAAAAGTAGATTGTGCATCACGACACGATTTATTTTTATAATTATTAAAGCAACTATTTTAAAAATAATTTAATCCTTTATGTTTCAACTATAGGTACTATTACCCTTAGCCGTGTCGTTCGTAAAATTGCTCCTTGAATCTTTATTCTTATACTTTTATGTATTCACTAAAAGTTAATTTAAAACCATTTAGTTGCTAAATTGTTATTAATAAATTTTAATGTATCAAAGTAATATGTAATAATATTGGATATCAGAGTATTCTCACTTAAAAAAAGATAACATACTTACTCACGAAATTTATAAATAAAAGGTTTATTGTAGAAATGTGCATTGCGTCAAAAATCGAAAATTCGTATTGTATAAAGATTTATTGTCAAACAAATGTTATACGATAGCGTTTTCGAATAAGCATTGCACTACAGTTGAAAATTTTAATGTTCATCGTAAATTGGTCTCACTGACTTTTTGTTTGTTTTTAACTAGCAACTACATAAACAGGTAATAATGCAGCAGTACTCCTTCATTAAAAATTTCCATACCTATACTGTGGATGAATTACTTACTGTCGTTTTCTTTTGTTACAGTTATTATTCTAGTAACTAAGTGTGAGGTGTTCGCTTTACAGCTTAAAGTTAAATACTTTGATTTTCGAGAGAATTGCACTTAATAAAAAGTGACAGGTGAAGTGTGTTCAAGATGGACATTATTTTAATTGCCTACTAATTTTTTGTAGTGTCATATAAATAAATATATAAAAAAATATCGATAAACGAAAAGTATTTCTTTCTTAGACTGTTCTATAAGCATTTAAAATATCGATGTTACTTTAGTACGTTGATTTTTATGTGTTAACTTTGGAAGCGAATATCTCAGCAGGGGTGCGACGTAGGAAAAAATGTTAGTTATAAGAACTTATGGCATTATTTTAACGTGTTCTATCACTCCTTAAAGTTCGTTCCATAAATTTTGGAACACCTTCTGCACTTTTATGTAGGTACTTCTGTACTAAACTTTCTAGTTTTCTGGTATTATTAACACTGCTATGCTAAATATGATCTAAACGGCGCCATGCCAGTACAGATAACAAACTAGCATATTATGTATTTTGAAGTAAAACCTGACAATCACTAGGTACACATTTTTTTGGGGTAGATCCAGAACTAACCATTTATTAATCGATTAAATAGCTTCAGTAATAATCCAGTTATTTCATTATAAACAAGCTTACAAGCTACACAGCTTACACAGCTAAACAAGCTACAAGACGTACGAACACGACTGAAGATATGCAGGTGCATTCGTCAACTTAGGCTTAGTAACGCGTACCAAATGCCCACAAGGCGTAAGTACATACATTTCCGACAGTTTTGTTTTTGATTATGTTGGAAATGCTCTAAATAAACTACTTATGTTAAAAACAATCTTACTTGCGACGCTATAATAATAAGATCGTATAAAAACTTACGAATCTTACCAACACACGTTAATATTTAAGTGCCCGCGGAGATAATTTTCAGTCGTTGACAAAAAACATCCGCGCGACGGATTTATGCGCGTGCACGTATTACGTGAAGTTATTCTCTCTACACACGATCGTTATTGACCGAGCGTTGATGAGTGCACGTGTTTGTCTTAAGACATGCACGTCCTTGCGTAGCCGGCTAAAAACGCGATACTTGCCTTTTTTTTTAACCTTTTCATGCGATTTCACATTTTCGGAAAAATAATAAGTAGGTACCTACCTTTAGTTATGTTCAATATTTTAAATTGCACTGAAGTCCAGTTTTAGTTTAACAGTCATAAAACAGATATTGTTGAAACATTACTTAAATTTTATTTTAATTAATTTAATGGTTAAAGTTAATTAGTGATTTAAAACTTGACCGTTACCGAAAATAATTATAAATAACAAATGTTTAATTGTATGTTGTAAATGTTTGTTTTAAGTATATATTTTGAAAATATAATAAAAGATTTAAACCTATTAGCTTATACTAAAATTTATTAACTAAATAACAAGAGCAAAAATATAAACTTTCAAACCAAAAAAAAATTAAATAATTCAACGAAATAGGAAGATACCTTTTTTAAGCTAGATATATTAATTTATCATAACGAAAACGAGGTAAAGTCCCACGTACTCAAATAAATAAAAATGATAAAAAAACAACAAATATAAAAAAAATTACATTTAATTTACCACCTAAAAATATAAACACAAAAACAAAACTTATAAACGTAATTCTTGAATATTCAGATATAAAAATTAAAGCAAACCCTCCTCTTCTATATTCAACATTAAAACCTGATACTAACTCAGATTCACCTTCAACAAAATCAAAAGGAGTACGATTTGTTTCAGCGAGAATTGAACCAAAGAAAATAAGTATTAAAGGAAACCCTAAAAATAAAAATCAAACCAAAAAATCATACATATTTAATCTAGAAATAATAACTAGGAAAGATATAACAATTAGAAACAGCCTAACCTCCTAAGAAATAGTTTGAGCAACACATCGTAAACCACCTAAAAGTGAATACCTAGAATTAGAAGATCAACCAGCAATTATAATTACATAAACCCCTAAACTTGACAAAGAAAAAATAAAAATTCAATATACCAGTTATATAAGGAATACAAACCCATAAAAATAAAGAAAGAAATAATATAATAACAGGAGAAAAATAATAAGATCAATAATTAGATATAAACGGACTATTAACTTCTTTGGAAAAAAGCTTAATTGCGTCTATAAAAGGCTGAACCATACCCAAAAACCCAACTTTATTGGGACCTTTACGAATCTGAAAATGCCCAAATATTAGCTTTTTCAATGCCAATTTATGTTTAACAGATTTTTACTAGTGTCAAAAAGAGAGTTAAAAATAATTATTATTCTAACATAACGAATATTGCGGTATTCATTACAGTCTTAAAATAGTTAATTAGGGCACTATCATATTACCATGTTCATCTCTTTAAAAATGATTGTTGCAACAATCGTTACAGATTTTTCTATTGCAGTTAATTGAAAAATAATTTGAAAGTCGAGATGCCTTCATCAAGTTTACACGAGATTATTGTTAATAAACTTACACGTTTGTAGATATTCAACAACTTTAAAGATTTAATTATCGCGTATAGTATTTGCCCAGCTACATTTTAGTTTGCTAAAACCATTTTAAATAATATTGGATTATTAAAATTAAACATAAAATTGAAAATAAAGGACAATTTTATAATGATACCTAATCCAGGATAATTTTAACGTCACGTCGCGTCGTGTCGCGTCGATTACAAATTATTCAGCATACTTAAAACGTCGAGAAATTTTATAAATGTTGGAAAAGTAGCGTTCTACCACATAAATGATAAATTATACTTAACTTATCACAAGGGATTAATCAATTGCGCCATATGCAAGTCGTCGATTGACTTTAGAGATGTACATTATATAAGAGTAGGTACTAGAAACGTCGACAATTTGAATGGGTTCTGTAATAATTTATTGAAGGTTAAATGTGCCAATACACCCGTAAAATATATAACCCTATTGCAGTCAATCGGTAAATTAATATTAACTTTCTCATATAAGAGTACGTACATACGTCTAATGCTATAGTTTTAACATTATGCAATTTTGAATTTTAATTTCTCTAATTAATGCGCCAATTACCGACGCGACGTCTGGCACCAAACGACAAAATTATTTGTACATACCTATAATAAAGTTACATTTTTGAACAACAATTGTATCATTACTTTGTTTAAATAATAATTCGTTACGCTTTTATAATAAATAATATAATGTGTTGTTGTTAAAACGAGACGCAGCATTAGATCGACCGACGACAGCCTTTGTCATTCTACACAATAAGCGGCTCATATCTGTATTTCTAAATACAACTATATGCATGTTTTTAATAAATAAGCAGTGTTATATCAAAATTTGAGTCGTGCATGCCTTTCATAAGAAGAATTAATTGAAAGAAAGAATTCCCATTACCATAAATTCCCATCATATTCATAATTCCCATCAATTCCTATACATTATTCATAATGACACTTTGTAGTAATGATAAGCGCAATAAAGCACCGCTTTACTCCTCCCCGGCCCGAATACGCAACATTGTTTATCGATGTGTTATAATTTCTGGAGCCTTTAAACATTAATATTTTAGTAACTGTTTTACTTGGGAATTTACCTTCTTTGTCCACCTACGGGTACGCGAGAATTTTTTAAATATCTCGCGAATTGGCGTGGCATTATAATTTTTTTATTAATTAACAAAATTTCACAAAAATTGCGCTTAAGGGGATAATAGTCGCTCGAAAATGAATACTTATATATCGTTTTTTTATCGTTGGTAACGACTTTGAAAAGTTTCTTGACGTTGTAAATGTTATATTTTTTATAATTATTTGATATTCTGTAACAGATTTCTGTTACATTTATTTCATTCTGTATTGGTTTATCTAGGTGATAATATCGTTTAAAATTAAAACTTCCCTTTAGTAATCTCACAATTTTAATTTTTATAGTCGTTTTATGATCATACGTCATAAGTAATTATAAAACGTCTATAAAAATTGAAATTGTGAGATTACTAAAGGGAAGTCTCAATTTTTATTGATATTATCACCTAGATAAACCACTACAGATTCTATAAATATAAAAATATGTTACAAATTCCCCATAGATTTTGCGAAAATATCTAAAAACTTATCTTTATTATCGTACAAGATCAATAAATTTTTATTACAGAATATCAAATAATTATAAAGAATACATCATTTACAACGTCAAGACACTTTTCAAAGTCGTTACCAACGATAAAAAAACAATATATAAGTATTCATTTTCGAGCGTCTACTATCCCCTTAACTATCATATAAGATTCTGTTTCTCATATACCTGCATAAATATCATTGCTTTCCGTTTAATAGTTTTTGAATAATTGATTTATGAATTCAAGTATTTTTCAAATACGAGTAAAAATCGCGTTTTTGAAAACATATTTTGATGTAATAACTTAACGCCTTTTTGGAAAATAATGAAATTGCCCATACTTATGTAGGAATAAAGTATCTTTAGCATGCAGTTGATTCGAGTGAAATCTGTTAGGTACTTCTTGAGATATAAATTTTCGAATTCGGTCGCAGGAACTTTTATTTTTATAAGAGGCAGTTTAATAGACGTCCGATGCTGGACGTCGCGTCGGTGCTAATGCACCGTCGGCATCGTTTGCTAATTTCGTTGTTAGAACAATGAAACTTCAAATAAAAAACTGCAAGCTTTTAATTCAAGTGACTTACCTTTTTAAATCGATAGTATAGACGTACTAATGATTGGACAATCAGTAGAAACCGTTCAAAATTTTAAATCGATGCAGATTCAGCCCTCTAAAATTTTTAGCTTCGCAATCTTTTAATTCGAATACACGTGGTTAAGTATTTGGTTCTATAATTGATTTATTATACCTATACATAGAAAATATTACTGGCAGGTAGGATATCTATTAATCTACTCTCATTAAGCTTCGATAGCTAATCAATTATTAACATATCTCGACTGCGTATTTATATTTCTGAATAATTATAGTTCATAATCTATTTTAGGTAACTTAATAATTTCGTATAAAACAATTACCAATACAAAAAGTTGAAAAAACGGACGTAACATAAACGTCCTTGTTCAGTTTTCCATTATTAACATTAAAGAAATGGGTTGTTAAATGTTTCTTAAGAAATTTTAAACGTCCGGATGCCTGTATCCGTTGGCAATTCAGCTTCTTGTATTGTCATTAGTGACCGTTACGAAGACCAGATTAATTCACTGGAACAGGTCCAGCATCCCTCTTCCCGCTGGACCAACGATAATACTGACCGCTTATATTTATAAGTTTATATATATATATAACAGCCAGCTGAAACGGGAACTTGAATTTAACGAGATATTGACGTGTCTTGATTGTAAACGTTTAAAACGATGCCGATTAACAATCAGAAATTATTAATTTTCTTATGACAATAGAAATTGTTTTGAAAATATATAAATTTAGCTCGATACGCTGAAAAAAATAATAATTAAAACGGTCGTTTTAGTTATCGATTTTAGTCAACGATCTTTTCGTAAATGTAATGTAAAATAAAACATTTAATGTACATGCGTTTATTGGCATTATTCATTACTTTTTGCTTCAGTGCATTTATATTACTTATACCGTACACCTCGTGATTTTTCAAAAGTTTTTGCAGATAAAAAACGGATACGTATTCGGTAATCACGACGCTTTCGCAAATACAAACTCGGCCTTTTCATCTGTTTTGTTCCGACTGTTTTACTCGACGTGTAAAACTGCTGAAAAATCAAAGTGTACATGATGGGAAACTCGAGAGGCGTTTTTTCAATCATCGATAAGGTCAAAATTAACTACCTATTCTTAAAATAATTTCTGTGGAATTTTGTTTCGACAAAGTATTCAAAAAAAAATTATTTTACAAATACGGCTTACTTAAAACTTTATTTGATGATTAAATATCGCTTTCCTTTCAACGTAATCTCGATTTGGAATTTATCATTTTTATTGTTTTCTATTTTTCGTTTATTTTGAATTTTTAACGCGTCGAACGTTCAAGTCGGAAAATAAGCATCCGTAATGGACAAAATTAATCTTGTGAAATTACAGTGTATCGCGTTAACATCTTTCTGATGTGCAATTGCTTTAATAAAATCGGTTCGCCGGTTTCAGGAAATTATTAGTTACGAAACCCGGTGTCGTCGTGTAAGCTCAGCTTAATTTACTAGACGAACTCACAAAAATCTATTGTAGAAAATGTACAACTTTCTAAAAAAATCATTATCTAATTGTTTGTCCCACTGCCTACTTTATCTGCATCTACATCGTGGCTTCTTTATTACTTGCAAGATATTGTTGCAATGTAAAACGAGGGTTAAATAGTATCTTATTTAAATAAACTAATATCTTTATCCGCTAAATAATAAACAATGAATTTTCTTTGTTCCAAGATATCTAGTAAAAAAAATATACAAAACATAATAAAATTCAGTGTGGGTAAGTAGTTGGAAAAAAAAATTCTGAACGGCGGGGGATGTCGTTAAACTTCCGCAGTAAGCCAAATCGATAATTTGACGTAACAATAATTATAACAAAATAATTAAAAATGTTCGACCCGTAAAAATCGGTCCTAGCTGTTTATTAGTCATATATATATAAAATCGCACCGACCGACGACGAAGAGAGCGAGTTATTATGGACCGTAACCTTGTGTTACGTTAACCAACCTTATGCGGAATCCACTCGTTAACGGCAGATAGCACGAGACCACAACGTCGAGCGGCGCCGGTTGAGAAGAACGGGATCCCCGCACGGGCCGTTCTAAGTGGTGGGGAGCGCGCTGTCCCGTGAACACGGTCGTCTGAGAGCGCCGTTGCGCCAGTACGGGGTAACCCGGCGCTTGATTTGAAGTTGTTGCTCTATAGTTGTGCCATAAATTTTACAATTTACAGAGTGTTCTATATAATTATTTACTTTACAACAAGTATATGCCGATTATAACTTGTCAATACAGGAACCGCGTTTGAAGTAATCGTTAAATCCATATTAAATCGACCGTACAACTTTATTGTGACCGACGCGGCGTCGTTCCGAAAGTAAAAGTTAATTGTTTTTAGAGTGACGCTATATATGTATATAGACGAAAAGTTTGTGATTCGAGACTCTAGCTTTTTTTTTTTAATTAATAATTAAAAGGACGAACTTTGAAATGTGCGAAACTATTTAAACTTTTCCAACGTCAAAATCGCCCGTTTATATACCCCTAGATAATGTAGCGTGTTTGTGTATTTATGGACGTCACATTTTGCGGTAGCATTAAAACGCATTGATTGGCGGTTGATAAAACGTAATTTACTTCCGGTAGCGAAACACGCTTTAAATCGCATAGTGCGCACTTCTAGAAAACTAATTATAAAAGTTTATTCTAGTGTTATTTCAACAGGTGTTTATAAAAAGTTGTATTTTACGACTTCAAATGTTAATTCTTATAAATTAAGATAATTAAATTTGTGCGCGATGGCAACCGCTATGCTCGCGGACCGCAGTTTACGACGCAAAATGACCCAGGGGATAGTCCTAAACCTCCCAAAAAAGAAACTAAACGCAAGAGTAACTCCAAGAGCGTTCGTGCCGAACAGAACAACAATGTGAAGCGACAAAGAGTTTCCGGTGATGCAAAGGAAGACATGTTCGTGTCCTACCAACCGTGGGTAATCCAGACGTACGGGGATTTGGCAAAAACAAAAACCATCACTACCAAAAAATACGCACGAATTCTCAGAACGTTGCGGGGCGAGGAGGTGGCCAGCGCGGACAATAGTAAATTTCGATTTTGGGTTAAAGCGAAAGGATTTCACGTTGGAAAGCCACCGGGCTATGACGCAAAGCCGGCCGATGCGATCGTTGGGCGTTACAGTGTTTGTGATGCCGATGAAGGCATCCCACCTACTAGTGACCAGCTTACGGGGTCCGCTAAAGATCCTTCTTTGTATGTCCCTAATACGCCTCTTAAGGTAAATGATTTATAGCGAGAAACAATGTTTTACGACATAGGTAAAATAGAAATTTAAATATTTCGTACGAAATTAAATTTATGCTAGAAATGTATTCTTTTTTCTCAAATTTTGCGTTATTCGTTAATTGTATCCGAGTATCTTTTTTTACTACCAAAATATCAAATGTAGATATTTTAATATTTCGGAAAACGCAATTTGTTTTCAGTTTTACGGTAATTAATCTCAAATTGTATTTTAAATGCTGGAAGTCTATACTTTTACTAGGTATAGGTTATAGATACATACCTATGTATGTATAAATGTTATCATGTACAACATAAACGCCATAATGAGTATTGTTATCATTTTCTAGGGGGGCGAGGCTTGGAACCAAATAACTTTTTATTTAATAATTTAATTTTTTTTTTTTTTCGAGTTATTCCCGTAATAAAATTTCCATAGTCGAGGGCGTAAGGTTACTTATCGACCCATGCAACGAAGACTATCGTATCGCAAACAATGGCAAATTTAAGTTGATATAATCACAATCACCTTAAAACAGATTACGATAGTCTTCGTTGCATGGGTCGACATGAAGCTCGATAAAAGCGACTTTTGGAGCCCGTTGTTCAACAGCAGATCATCACTATCTCAAAAGATGACAAATTTAAAGCGATACACCCTTGGTTTTAATTTTACTTTTCGAAAGAGACGATTTATCACCTTAAATTTGCCATTGTTTGTGATACGACGGTCTTCGTTGCATGGGTCGATATTATCTCAATCGCTTACGATTATAATTTGCGGAATATTTTGTGCTGGTAGGGCAAATGCCCCGTTTGTCCCCGGTTGCGGATGTCGTCGAATACGTACCTAATACGTTGTAATATTTTTAGAAGCTCGATATATGCTATCAATTAGTATTCATGTACATATAGTTCCAAGTACAACGCACTCGCTGCATCCGTCAACAATAAGTAAATATGATGCCGGTGCTGCAAAATTGATTTTGTTATTAACAGTTTTTCTTTTCTGTAATTTTACCGTTTGTGGAAATTATTGGTCGTCTCTGGTGGTCCGCAGTATATTATGGTGTTCTATTTATAAACGTGGGAGATAAACCGTCGAGCGATTAAACTAAAAAAAATCGTACGACTCTTTTTCTTTGTTATAGAGAATTTGGTTACAAATAACATGAAGTAGGAAAAATGGACGAATTAATTTCAAGCGATATCAAACTATCGATAATGTAGATATCTGCTTATGTATTCTTTTTAAAACGGGTTTGATATATTTTACTGAAAATTTTAAAACTAAAAATGATGTTAGATGTCTGCTGTTCAGTAAAATTGCATCTAAATTGTTTAATTCACTTTTATGATTATATCCGAGAATGTGCGTCGTGATTCTACCTTTGTCAAAATTTGAAACTGAAATTAAGTGAACGCGTGACAAGTTCCGCTTGATTATCTATCGATTTGAAACTTATATGACCGTTTGCACCGACATTACCCGATAGACGCCTTGCTTAAATATAAAATATCTATGGGAACACAACAGTATATCAGCAAAAAAGAATATAAAAGTTGAAATTTTGTAGACTCGCGTCGAGGGGCCCAAAACTAAATCTAACACCGAATATAATTAGTTTATCCAGAATTCGTCCCATTAATAACGATTTGCTATTGGTTAAAATTTTTGGTTGCCACAAAAGTGTCTAATCGTCTATTAATAAGTAATATGAATTTTCTTAAAGTTTATTTGTATGGTTGTCTTTCGAAAGATTTTTGCGGATTAGAAATTATTGTACGAATTGTTGAATTTAGAAACGAATCGACTCTGTAAAATAACTAGGCAGTACCTATACTTAGGTAATTTAGCTCAATTAGTTTTTATAGAATAGGCGTTGACCCTAAAACGCCTATAAGTTAATTAGAAAAATCAATTACTGTATACCTACACCTAGGCATATTTAACTCTCATATATTGAAGAATCGGTTGGAGTGTTTTAGGAGCAAACACTAAAATGGGAGCCCGCGTTCCGCGTCCTAGGATGCTCATTAAACTAATTTTCCGTCTAATTGTATAGAGCTCGTGTTGCCAAATGCGTACCTATGCTAGATATAATCTCGATTGATTAAGTCATTATTTATTCAAGTAATTTACTATAAAAATAATCGGTCACCCACTTAATTCCCGTTTTAGCAATTTTTATTTTAATTTATTTTTAAAGATAATATTAGCAGTTAATAATAATTATAATCGAGATCAAAATCACCAAGATATACATATTATGTAGATTATTTTTGTCTGGCCCGATGTGAAAACGTTAGCATTAAATTCTGGCGATAGTTTAAGTTTACTTACGTACGTATTATTTCTAGTGATTTTTTAGTAGTAACTTGATATAATAATAGGAACCACTTTGGTCGACACGAGATTTTCCATTAGTGACGCTGAGAAATAAAAGTAATTTTCTATTATTTTTTAAATATAGTATGATATTTCATCACCATCGACAGTTTTATTGTTTTCACCTTAATTTCATATTCGAGTATACTTTTACGTAGGTGTATATTTTATTTTACTCATTCAAATAAACATGTTCTTGTGTGCGATCCTATAATTTTTATTGAACGTAGTAGCTTTAAATTATCTAAATTAAGTAGATAGGTATAATGGCATAAAACATTTCATAAGACAATATAAATTCTTACCGACATCCCGCACATATTAGGTATATTGAACAACTGGATAGGGAGCTTTTCGACTTTCTCTAGTCCTGCGTCGTATTCAGGCGCAGCTTCGGGAATACAGTAGTAGGTTTTTAAGATGTAGACGTAGATGCAACTACGTGCATCGACAAATAAGATTATCTGATCTCGGTCTCTCACGTTGCGTTGCACCGTTGGAAAACTACGGGATTTATTAGGCGTGAATCTAGGTTCTTTGCAGACGACAGCGCCAGAAGATGTCTTTAGACCTTGTCACCCGTTCCACGTTTCTCGTCTGTCGTCAGCATCGTACATTCCACACCGATGCTATATCGTTTCTCTAAACGAAGTCTCTCGTCACCCCTATATCCGCCAGATTCATGGCGTCTGACGTCTGTTAACTTCCGTTTCAAGTTTCGCTTTTATGCTTTTATATTACGATAACTTGTACGTACATACCTACTACCTACGATGATGTGTATGAAGTAGGTACGTACCAAGTGTGTACGTTTGTTTACAAAATGTATTTTGTAAACAATGCCAACCCTATTCCAAATGCTTACCATATAACCAAGTTGTGAATTATAAGATCGTGACCAGTTTTTCGGAAATTATCAGTTATTTGAATGTTTATAAATAAAAATGCCATTTGTTTTAGAAATTATATTAATTTTAATACTTAGTAGCAATATTTACTTACCTATTTCATATAGGAAAAAGAGCAACATTTCAAAACGTTCAAAATGATACGTAATTTCTTGCGTACATGCATTACGGGTAATTTTTATGTGTGAATAGTTGAATTGAACTTTCCTCGAAAATTAAATTAAAATTTAACGGTTTAACTCTGACGAAAACATCGATACGCCTTCTTTTGGTATAGGTCACCTTTCTAGGCTACACAATGCCGAAACTTCTGGAAAATCTTTTGATCCTAATCCCTATATTTAAGTCACGTCCGGCACCAATTTTTCAAAGGGAAATTTTTACCGAAATTGAAGAACGAGTACGTAGGAATGAATCGACGAATATGATATAAGTTTACTTCATTTATGTAAGTAGTTATACGTAGGTATATCTATGCATTTTCTTGCGACCAGTTTCTCTGGCGCAACACAGATGATATTAACTCACGGCGTTTAAATGAAGCCAATCTTGTCACACTTCTAAAACTCATTAGATGCATACCTGCAAGAAATATTATGATACGTTCCCCTATTCGGTGATTCGTAGTTGTTAGGTACTGTGACGGCGTGAAGTGTTGCACGTCGCACCTGCCGGGTACAACTAACGTTCCTTAAACTATTCAAGTCAGTATAATATTTTAAAACATTAATTCGAATTAAAATCGAATATTCAATTACCTAATAAGTATATTTTAATCATTTTATTAAAACTAATTACCTATAGGTACTGTTCACCAATTAATCGTCATTTTACTTATAAATGTGAGGGGTAAGGTGTGCGGGTTCGTTGTCAAACGAAACCTATCGGGTTTTTTTTTATACTTTACCCTCTTAGGGTTTCAAATGACAAAACTGTAGGTAAGGTGCATAATATGCGACGCCACTGCATTTAAATTTGTTTACATTCGACTAAGGTTCCTAATTTTAATTTCGTCATTGTTACATAACAAAGCCCCGAAAGTTTGACGACCTGTACGGTTACAGGTGAAGGAAGTTCTCAGGTAAACGTGGATACAATTATGAGATAATTACCTATGATTTCGATACCGTGGGGTTGACACGTTGCCCTTCGGCTTTTATTATTCCATAGAAGGAAACATCCCGTGTCATTTGCACAGATATATTACCTGCTAAAAATAAATTTAGTAAATTTAGAAAACAAATAATTTATTTTTGAGAAGGCAAAAAACTAATTCGTTTAAAATCAAACGATATGGACGTCGACAAAATTTTTACTTCGGATAGGTATAGTATTTGCGGCAGTAAAATCTTCGCATGCATTTACGCAGAAAATGTAAGCCGTTTCGAGCCCGGTATAGAATCGGTATAAATCACCTAATAAAACCCCTCATATTATTAGGAAATGATGGGCCCGCTAGTCGAGTTGTGAGCTCTTGTTCGCAAAATGACGCGCGTCTCATGAAGCCGGCAGAGTTACACGCGATTTACGGGTGATTTATGAGAGGCGTCGCGGTTGCTTATAATGCCAAGGGAAATTCCTTTTGTCTTTCAAGTGTAGAGCAACACAGGTACTAGGTATAGATATACATATAATACAACCAAAAACTTGTAACGTTCCGTTTTGACGTTAGTAAATGTTATTGTTAGACGTAAGAAAGTTGGGAACAAAATTATTTTGCGGATGGTGCGACTTTTTGTCAGTACCTAACTTTTATTGGCGAAAATTTGATATGGGATAATCTAATTTATATCTATATTTACATGTAGTATTGATAATTATTAGGGACAATTAGATGAAACTTCATTTATCTTAATTATTATTGATGATGCGCTATGTTCGTAAATTTACCTTATCTTCATATCAGAATTGAACAACGTTTGGCATTAAATTGGTTAAAACTTGGTTTTCTTGGATGTTACGCTTTATTTCGTTATTTTGTTTAATAAAAAAAATACAAAAATGGAGGATTATGAAGCTCAGTTTCTAATATAAGTAATTGAATGTTATGTCTAATCTCTAAAGTTTTCAAAATGTTTAAGTTTTGATGATTGTTAAAATATCTACACGAATTGCGAATTTTTTATTAATCGACAAGTAAAAATACCTATTTACCTAAATATGATCGTCTTTGCCTTTTTATCGAAAACTGAACCCATCAGTTAATAAAATTGATTTTTGATTGTAAATAGATGTAAGTCGTTGTTTAAATTTTCTAACTGATTTGCTTAATTAATTTATATTAAAAACCCCTACCCATTCACAAGCGTCATTTGTTTGTTTAACTATCATATTATTGAGTTCGAATATTCGTAATTTTATTTTAGTCGATTTGTTCTTCGTTTTTAACGAATTATAAAAGATACGAGGACATAAAAATCTAAGTTTTTTATATTACTATTATAGAAATAAAAAAATGTTTTGGCGGCCGAATTTTTAAAACTTATATCTTAAAAACGGTGGACCAAATTGTATAAAATTTTTATTGGGTATTTTTGTACGTAAAAGTCCCTTTGGAGATTTTGTAAGGTATTTCACGAAAACTGTGGAATTTTGCTGCTTATTTCTGTATCGGCAACTTTAAGACGTAATAACTAAAGTATTTCTACATCAAATTACATGAAATTTGGAAATAACGTACTTCAAATGTGTTGCAAAGAAATGTATATACTTATTTTAATCTTAATTTCTTTAATGAACGTGCGAGATTTCACAAATAATTCAGTTTGGAGAAAATTATTAATTAACAACAAACGTTATTTGCACAAATAACAACAAAATAGATAGGTATGATTTTGCATTTACAAAACGAATTACAGAAATACGTTTTTCTATGTATTAGCATTGTAGTTACCTATTTAAAATAAACATTAACATTTTTAACGAATTTTAATATCGCATTTCTATTACAGTAGAGAACCGATTATCCGAAAAATCGATTATTCGAAATCGAAGTTTCAGGTATCGGAACCGGTAAAATAAGTGATAAATAGATAAAAACACAGTATTCGAAATTTATTTACCTTTTTCTACAAATAAAAATACATAATATTTTTCAATACATATTTTGCGTCTAGGTACAGTGTTTTATCTTTGACTCTATTCTTCTCCGAGTGCGATCGATTATCCGGAAAGATCGGTTATCCAAAATTGCTACGCTCCAATTATTTCGAACAATCGGTGCTTTACTGTATATTTATATTTGGCTATAAAATAAAAATTAACTGTAAACTAATATATACATTTTTTTCAGGTAAGTGTCGTACCTATTAACGAAAAGGTGGAACGGGTAGTGAAAACCAGAGGGTATGTTATGAAATGCATTTTTTTTTGTTAAATAGTAGGTATTTAAATAATAAACATTTTGTTGAACATTCTGTTCGTAAAAAATGATACCTAATAATTTCATAGTTTGATGATAAGTGCAGTATTTACACATTTAACTACATTTTTTGTTAATAATATTTTAGAATAATATGCACCTACCTAGATCTTAAACCAAAATTATAATATGTACATATTTGATATAAAATCACTAATAACTAAAGAGAATCTCACTTATAAACTATATACGGGACATAGATGTTTTGCAAAATTAAAAAATGTTTCCATACAATCTCTGTGTGTTAAAAACAATTATTGAATGTCGTATAACTTTGTAAGTACAGCATTGATATGCCGAAAAACTATAGATACATTTTTTAATACTCTATTTAAAACTAAAATGGTTTAGGTTTTTTTTTTTTTGGTTAAAATTCGTTCGCGAATTTTACAAAAAATATCGCCATTGAAGTTATTTGTCTTCATCCGACTCCACGGCGGCGCAACACTTTTTATAGCAGCAAAGCGAGAGTTGGTTTGCGTATTTGATCTCTGATTTTGCCACATCCGCCCCGTAAACTAAAACCTAATAAAGCGCCCTATTTCCTGTGCAGCGAGTTGTGTTACTCTGGCAGGAACGAACGGCCGACGAGCGACGCAAATATCCTGCTGTGCGCGCCGGGGCCGTCATTAGCGAGAACGGCAGCCGCTGTCCGATTAGATTATCACAGGCAGCGAACACTACCCGGCCGCGTCTGTTGTTGTCCTTCTCTCGTTTCCTCTTCCATATTTCTCGCTCGCTCGCGTTGAATTTATACGGGTCGATCTCTTCCATTATCTCTTCCCTGCCTTCGGGCTACCAGAATTTGTTGACGCGCCAGACAGAGATATTGGGATTTTGAAGTAACGTCACGTGTGATTGCGATATGATGGAATATATATACAACACATTCGTCTGAAATATTGATGGACGTATTTGAAGGACGACACGGGGTTTATACTCGATTTATCCGATAACAAATGTGAATAAAAGGCGGCCGATTGTTGATAGGAAAACCGACTGGACCGTCGCGTCGATTAAACTGCCCATTTTTTATCGACAACGTTTAATTTCGAATACCTAGCAAAAAATCGATTTAAAAACCGGATTCTAGACGTGTATAACAAAGTATGCGAATTAAGCTCGTTTTTAAAACGGAGGCGCACGAGAAAATTAAGGTAAAAACAACATATATGTTTTTTCAGTTTTTCGGATATAATCGTTATTGTGAAAAACAACATGCCCCGGGCTTTTAAAATAGCAGCAGACTTATGGGTTGGTTATTTAATAAGTGCAACGTGTTCCAATTCGACCGTAAATTGATCAACGTGGCAATTATTCAAACCGACGGACAACTAAGGGCAATTTTCTATTCGACACAAAGTTTTTGGATATTCTAGTCGAATTTAGAAAATTCCTCGGAATTTAAATTAAACGCGGTGTAATATTTATTTACGCTTCCTGTTTCTTGCTAAAATATGCAAATTTACTGTCCGGTTGAACTATTTGGGGTAGATAATCCCGCCAACAAATTTTCGTTTCCCCGAGGTGCTCTGAATATTTTATACAAGATAACTTTTACTAGACATCCTTATAATTGCAGAAATAGCACGAAAAAAACGCACTTTTTTCACTACGTTATCGTACGTGCCTACTTAACCAATCGCGTTTTTTAAATTCGCCCATTTTTTGAGGATAAGTATTAATTCAAAATTGGATAGCTCCGCGTTCGTGCTGACAGTTAATAACTTACCTACTTACTTATTAATTACTGTGGTAATTTAAAACTTAAAGGGATAGTCTTTACCCCTTCAACAAATTGGCGACGTTGACGAGACGAAACAAATTAAACGAACAAATTAAATGAAATTTTGTACCGAAAATTTAAATAAATCGATCTTGACCGGAGCTAAAGGGATTATGGTAAATAATCGGGCATAACGTCATAGCGTAATTTGGGTAATTAAATGGGGCGTTACTTTAAGGAAAAAAATGCACGTTCTAATAGTTGCGAAATAGGGTAGGGCACCTACGTAATTAAAAACGCCCGTCGACACAAGTACGGTCCCGTCGAGGGTGTCGAGCACTTTCAGCGCAACAGTGCAAAGCGAAATGCAACATTTTAATGGCCGTCCAACTCCAATCGAACTCGAGATCAAATACTTGGTGTTAATACAAAGTTACAAATACAAAGCGTTAATATGTTTCGATTTAGTATTGACGTTTTCTACGAAATTTATTTACTTAATTATTATGTGTTTGCGTTTCGATTTGTTATTTTTTTTTTTAATTTCGTAATCTTTAGAAACGATCGGTAGGTATTTTGAGAAGTAAAACTATCGATCGATCGATAAAAATTAAAATTAAAAATAAATAAAAATATTTGTCGCGGACTACTTTTTTTTTGGCGATAATTATTTAAGCGGATACGTATCGATTGTTTCCCGCATGTTACAACGTCGCCACACTCCAGACAACGCGGATTTGAAATTCACTTTCTCGCAGAACAATTTGGCTTTTGGTACGGGTCGAGTATTATCTGATTTATGTTTATATCGAATAAAAACATGCACGCTCTCATAAAATAAATCTCATTGTTACAGAAGAAGACGTTCAATGTATATTTTTCTATATTAAGGCAACCCCTTAAACAGTATTATACAATTTCGACCCCAGAGCACGCAACGCCGCGGGTGGCACACTGATGAAGGGCTTGTGCGTGTTCACGTGTCTACCCTCAACATCCGTCTACCCTTTCTTCCTATATACCTACCGAGCTCGACTGCCGAGTTTCTACCATGAATTTTCCGATTCAAATGTCTGAGGGTAAAATCGGTCTCGTTAATTAGATTCGTCGACAAATAGGGTCGCATCAACCGAACCATCTCGGTATCACGTATGGTGTAAAAGCAAAATCCATAATTATTGGAAGCGATTACTCCTTATTGCTAATCAATACGTTTATTAGTAGGTAAATACCTAATAATTAATATTCGACGAAAAATTAAACATCGATCGTTTACACGCCCACCTATACATATCCTATATGGTTTACAAATAATTCATTTATTCGAAGGTAAACTGCTCTATCCAAACTGTACTGATAAATAACTAGGTTTTTCGTTTTTTATTTAAATTTTACTGACATAGACACAACATTGTTCGTACAATTTAAAGGACTCGCCTATTTTTGGCTGTTATAATTGCTAACTGTCGGCCGTCTTCTGGATGATTTTTTATTTGTCGTACTGTTTCTTTTTAGAAATAAGTATATACAAGATTTAATTGGCTGTTCTAGCTTTACATGTGCGTCTTGTTATTGATCGGCCGATGTAGGTTTTCCTTCTACATGTAATATGTTACCATTTAAAACTAATTTCGGAAACCCGTCTTATTGTAAATTGTTGCTAATTAACTCTTAAACGTAGTAGCTAGGTTCGCACGGGTAATTTCAAATTGATCAATACGCAACTTCTTTTATAAAGTTTGAGTTGAAGGGTCTCTGAATTCTTAGTAAGTACATACAATTTTGTACGTACTTACATTTGTACCTATAGGTAATTACAAATACAGTCAACCCTCCTATAACGCGGTGAGTGCGTACCGCGTTATATGGAAACCGCGCTATAAGAAACTCGGAATTAGTACAAATCACATCATTCGTACCGCGTTATATGGAGACCAATAAATACAAAAGACAAGATAAATTATAAATTATTTTTATTGAATTGAATTGAAGAGTTCATATAAGGATTGATAAAAAAAATGAAACAAGAACTAAACTAAAAGACTGTTTTTCAACAAAAACAATGAAGACTTTTGTAAAATTATGTAATCTTTCAACACTCATCCTCGCTGTCAGATATGAGTCGCCTAACTCGTCTTCTTTTAATGGGCAAAATGGCATTACTTAGTTCATCTTCACATTGGTTTTCGATTGTAGCTTTTTTTTCTAACTCCACTAAAACCTCTCTATAGGGAGCTAAGCAATTTCTTAACTCTCTTTTAAACTTTGCGCTGCGCACCGTTGAACCATCAGTTTGAATGAAATGAAGTTCTAATTCTTTAGCCAAATTTAGCCCTTTTTTCACATCTTGTAAATCGAGATTTGGCACCCATTCGTTTTCCTTATTTTCGTTTACCAATGCATTTGAGGTGAATGCATCAATTAATTCCATCAGTTCTTCCTCATCTAAAGTTTCTTCCCCGAGTACTAGTTCTCTTACATCCTGATGGTTTACTGCAAATTCTTCATCGCTTAAACGAGAAGCAATGTTTACTATTTCTGTAACTGGTAGTGAAATTGTAGAATCATCTTGTATTGCTTGAACCATTTGAGGTAAAAGAGGTTTCCAACACGCATTAAGCGTTGATGGTTTAATTTCCGCGCAAGCCGATGACACGGTTCTAATACAATCTAAAATAGAAAATTCCATCCACACTTGAGTAAGAGTTTTATTTTCACTATTTTCTAATCTGTCGAAAATGGTTTGGAAAAGTTGGCGTGTGTAGTACATTTTTAAAGTTTGAATGACTCCTTGGTCCAAAGGTTGTATTAATGACGTGCAGTTAGGAGGAAGGAAGATAATTTTCACATTTGGATGATCCAGTTCTATGTTGTGGCAACCGGCGTTATCAAGAACCAATAAAACTTTGAAATACAATTTTTTCCATCGTATAGGTTTCCACTGCCGAGATAAAACAATTATAAAACCAATCCTTAAATAACTCTTGAGTCATCCAAGCTTTCTTATTAGATCGCCAGAATACAGGCAATTGGGTCTTATTAATGTTTTTCATTACACGGGGAGTTGACCAACGATTTATTATCATTGGTTTTATCATCAGGCTCCCTGATAGATTGCTGCACACATGAAGGGTGATACGTACCCCTGAGCACGCCTTTGATTTTTCAGAATGAAGGTCCTAGATGGAAGTTTTTTCCAATATAATGCCGTCTCATCAGCATTAAAAATCTGATCAGGTGAATAACCTCCTTCATTAATAATTCTAGCCAGTTCTAGCTTATAATTTTCGGCAGCCTCAGCATTTGCTGAGGCCTGTTCTCCTTGAAACTTAATATTGTGCAATGTGTACCTTTTTTTTAGTTTTTCAAACCATCCTTTACTCGCGACAAACGAATGATTTTCTAGCCTTGCATAAGAATGTCCAATATTCCTTAAATGTTCGTAGATTTTAAGTGCTTTCTGCTTGATAAGATTTCCACTGATAGGAATCTTTTTGGCTATACAGTCTTCCAACCAGATCATTAACGCCCGTTCCATTTTAACCATATTAGAATTTCGTGTGCGAGTAACACGTTTCGCATCTAACGGACAGTCATCTGCCACAGTTTTCCTTATATTATCTGCATTTTTCTTTAAGGTTCGAATTGTAGATTCATTCAAATTTGTTGATTTTGCAACAGACGATATTTTTTCCCCGCCTTCTAAACGATTTAAAATTTGGATTTTATCTTCAAGCGATATAAACTTTCTTTTTAATCCTTTCCTTGTTTCTTTTGTGTTTGACACGATGCAAATCTAGGGTAATTACTTATTTTAGTAAAATTAATTACTTTATTATTATATTAGAACAAATTAAGAATATTACTTACAGTATTGTGTAATGTTGTCCAATTATAAACCACAAATTAAGCAGCAAAAAGCTGAGCGAACGGACGGTGCAGAAAAATTTTTAGAAAGACTTGGTCACCAACAAAACGTATGTACTGTGAAAGAGCTCTGAGATGACTGAAACCGATGTCGTAGACGACTATGAGATAAGCTGGCATGTTTATATAAACATATTGTTTATGTATCTCGGCTGTGCTTTTGCGTCGAAAATAAAACTTATATTAAAATCTCTTACAATATCTAGTTACTAGAGTCATTCATAGGCTGCGTGGAAGGAACTTATGGGATGCTGTTGAACGGAAACCGCGCTGAAAGAGTACCGCGTTATAGGGGGGCTGTCGCAATTTCAGCTCCGCGTTATATGGAAACCGCGTTCTGAGAGTACCGCGTTATAGGAGGGTTGACTGTACACGTTCAGTTTGTACGGCGTTCACTTTATTTGAATTTTTTTTAGTAGATATATACAGTATGTATGTGACTTTTCTGGTGTCATGTCGGAGAATATAAAGTTTAAATACTTTTCAGATTTGGTTATTAATTTCTTAAAGTACATACTACCTAAATGTATTTCGAACAAATACTTATATAATAATTATGTAACAGTCGGTTAACAAAGTCTAGCTGGTATTCCAAGGATTTAAATTAAAGTTTTTCCGAGACGACATTAGGAAAATCACACACTGTAATAACGTAATTGTTCTTTATACCTATACGTTATTCACGATAGGTTCAAATTGTATATTTTTAATATTCAGTTTTAAGTTTTGACGTGACATGTTTTACCGTTGCACACATGTGACTTGAAAAAAAAAAGACTACAACCTAACAGTAGGTACTGTAAAAATGCGAGGTTTTATTGACGACGAGATTGGAACCTATCGTAAATAACGTATAGGCTCGTATTATATTTTGCGATTCTCGAATTATATCGCACGTTCAGGTATGTGCGTAGATACGCCTAAAATGAGCGCGTTTTAAAATTTTCTGTTCTGTGCTACTTACATTCTTTCTGAGTAATTTGTGCAAGTAGGTACGTATACGTGTGCCCACTACAATATGAAAAGTTAAGTACGGTTCTACAAGAACTCGCGATTGCAGTAGATAATTAGCGCATGATTGTAATGCCTAGTAGCGGTTAAAAGCGTTAAACGGTTTTTTTTTTGCAAAATTTATCAAGTAATTATTGTAATTGCCAGCTTTTAGTTAATATCTTATATTGAATTTATCTAAATGTTACAATATTAATTAAAATGGCATATGTATCGCCTAAAAACATGCAGAAAAAGTAAACTCCCTTGCAATTTTGCGAATGAACTTGCTGAACCCAAAGCTGTTACTTTAAATTGCTCCCGACCGCACCATACGTCCGCCAACAAACAAACAACGCCAAAAACGCGATACGTGACTCCGGGGCCATTTAGATAGATGACTGACCGCTCGTCTCGCTAGTTGACATGCTCCATTACGTGCGAGCTGTAATCTGATACCATAACATTCTCTGCTGTTGTCTATGTGTGATGTACTTGAAGATTTTCCCATTTATGTCCCTTCCTACGGACTGACGTCATAAATTTAGAGCATGGATTTCGTGAATAAAAAGTCTTTTACAAGTGCTTTCTCAAAAATATTTTCAAGTTTACAATGCAAGAGATAGAAAACAAATTTATTTTTATTGTCAATAACAAAATTGATTAACAAACCTATACTTATTTTTTTCATCGTGAACAAAATTAACCATCTTGCGACTCCAACTTTTGTTTTTTTTTGCGACGACACCGCACATACATACGATAAGAATCCTGAATTTATTCTTAACATTCAAACTATTAAATTCTAATTACTACAACTAATTGTAAATGGTGTGTCTAATCATTGCAATAGTAATGGCGCATTCACGCACACAAGTGTGCCATTACTATTGCAATGGTTAGACACGCACGCGCTAAACGAAGTCAAAAAAAAGTATAATTGTTTTGTTTTTTAGAAATGATTTTATTGCCTTTAAAATTATTTATACTTTTACAAATATGTGTGTAGCTACTTATAAACAGATCGCATTTACAAAATGTTCGATACTCGATGCATAATATCAACGTACCTAAATGTTGATTTTTTTTAAATATCAAATTTTTACAGTTAGCAGATAAAGATGCCACTAGCTTATCAAAGTAAAAATCGTCGATAATTATTTTTATGTGAAATGCGAACTTCGCGTCCATACGCAAAAATATTAAATAAATTAAGATTCTTTCGATAGATTCTTTAAACAAAAATTAAATGTTTAATTTTTAAAACAATTTTTTACATTCTATATAAGCGTAACTAGTCAATTTAATATGTAGTTTAATAATTAATATTAGTTATGTTAGATAATTAAAATATTTTTTATTAATACAGGGTTCAACATACTTATCGCTTCCTAAATTTTGCAAGCTAGATAGGTATTAAAAAATATTAGATATAATGTAGGTATTCGATATTAAAATTCAAATTGCGTTAAAATTTAAAAAGTATTGATAGGTAATAATTAAAATCAATTGTTGCATTTAACAGTTTACTAAATTTTTCTTGTATTATTTAATACCTAACCACATTCTCTCATTAATTTTTTTTAATATTTAAAGAAATAATAATTTTTAACGTTTAAACGTAAAAATCGGGTCAATATTTTACGATTTTGCAGAACTTCTATTTATAGCATTGCTTCTTTTATGAAATTATAATTTAATTTTACTTGAAACTATAATTAAATCTAAATCAAATATCACATGAATTTGCAGTTAAAATCGTTTCCTAATGTTTGGGTAAATTGATGATGTTGTTTAATCTATCTGGTTTTTAATTTTTTTATGTGTTGTTCGACTTGTGTGGAACAGACGACTAGGTATTATCTAACAATAAGACGTGCACGTGAATTTTAGAATTTTCTTTTTAGCTATGCAGCAATATTTATAGGTAAATAAATATTTATAAATTGTAAATATTGTTAAATATAGCTATCTTTTATATTTTAATTATTTATTAGTTATCAGACAAACTAAGCATTGTATATTTCTTAAAATTACATCAACATTTGTTATCTATTAATTGGAAATAGGTAGAAAATGTTGTTGTTATTTTACTCAATTTTAGTTAAATGTCACACTTGTAGAAATGTAGGGGTGAATAACACGAAATACCTAATTGCTCCCTTTTTACAGTTACATTTCTTTCGTATTACTTGAGCATGGATCTAGTTCTGGCCATAGCAATTTGCCGCAATTCAACTGGTCGCCGCTAATTAACTAGGCATTCAACTCTTCATCAGATAAGTGGCGACAATCACTGTCTATAGTACAGTGCAGTGTCTACTAACTTCAATTTTTATAGTTTTTCACAGCATCAACTGACGCTGACACTGATATAACAAATTCACATTTACATTCAACAATGTTAATAAAGTTAAAAGTTTTATTAAAACTAACAATTAAATTTTATTTTAAAAAAATATTAACGGTTAAATAATATCTGAAATTATGGTAATTAAATATGCAAAATGAAACTATATCTACATTTATGGTATCTATAGGTAAATGTATTCACAGATGCTAAATTTCTGTGTGGGGTAATGAGGATTTTATTAATTTCTTACACAGTTCGCGATATCCAGCCAAAGAAATTTTCAGCACGCGTTGGAATTTGAAGGCTAAGTGGCAAGTGAAAAGCGAAGTTATGCACCGCATAAAAAAAGACCCGACTGTATTTGAATAGTTCCTTAATATTTAGTAGAAATTGCGATATTTTTCAGCGAAGAAAAGTCTATATTTAAATGATGTGGGTTATAAAATATTAATAAGTAAGATAAAGTATTTTAAAAATAAATTAAGTAATATTTTATATAAATATTGCTGCCAAACTCAATAAGCTCTGATGAAAAATGCCGTGACGTTTCATTTTACTTATCAAATTTATTTGCCTATTATATTATATGCATAACATACATATTTACATGTATTTTATATAACTACATATGTTACGGGCATAGTCCACAAAGCAAGTAAAGTCAACACTGCCTGTGCAATTTCCTCATTGCTCGTTGTTTTTCGCTGTTGCAATCAGTCTTAATCTACACTAATCTATCCTAACTTAAACCAATAGTGATAAGCAATACCAATATTTCCCGGGCAATGTCGATTCTGCCCGCTTTGCGGACTTTACGCATAACATAATATAGAACTACATATGTATTACAATGTAACGTATGTATATATGTATGTAAGTTCTTAATACATAGGTACAAAGTTACGAAACGACACATACAGGGTGTTACAAAAGTAACGCCTGTTCTTTCAAAGATCGAATCAGTAAGCTAAAAGAGTCAAGAGTCGATCTTCTGTTTAGAGTGACAGAATTTCCGATTGGTCCTCCTTATAGATCAACCGACCTCAATCCGTTGGATTGTTTTATGGGGATGTCTCAAAGAAAATGTTTACCTTGAACCGGTCGTGGAATCAGCAGTTGTTATTGGCCGTCTTCGTACGACTGCCGCTTCAATAATGTATGTCTTAAAGAGTGTCAATATTTTCCTGTTAAATCGCACAAGAGCTTTCGTTGATCTCGAAGGAAACATATTAGAACATCGCTCTTATAAATTTGTTTTGTTATTTCCATTTTCGTAAACTTCAACGTTGTGTTATTTAAAGGACGGGCGTTACTTTTGTAACGCTTTGTATATGTATGTAAAGTAAGAAAAAGAAAACAATAGGTATTTTAATTATTTTTTATATAATTGTATTTGAGATACATATAATATTTTATTTATTTTAAGGACCGATGCTTAATATGTGTAGGTACTTTAATTTTGTTATCGCACAAACACATGACTAGTTAGTTAGACATAATTGAAATAATAGAACATACTTACATAAATTTTTGATTTACTGTTAGTACAAAATTATTATCTATTACATATTTATTTACGTCACTTTCGCTTACGTCACATTTACAGATTTTTATTGCATTTTTGCAAATAGTTTCAATTTTAAATATTAGAGGTTTTTCGAGACTTCATTCATATAAGTTGACTGACATTTTGTTGTTTGGTCAGTGACGGTGATAATGCATTTTCTATTAGGGAGATTTAGTTGTGATTATCTATATTTTACAACCAAAGGCTTGGTTTATAATTTTCATGGTCGTATGATTGACGAACGTATGAAAACCCAGGATATTCAAAGCAGTGTGTGTATGCATTCTCGTCAACATTAATGGTATTTGAATGTTCAGGTTTTGCACATGATGTATTTAAATAACGCTAATAGTGGTGACGGCGCATATAACGTTCAGTAGAAATACAATTCATTAGTTAAGTAGGTAACAATTATAATACGATTAAATTGTTCATTTTGATTAAGAAATCATCGATAATAATAATCCTCTGTCGTTTTGTTTTTAAATGTGTAAGTGGGTAAGTATTTAAAAAACATAATTTTATCACTATTATATTGTGATAACGTAACGTTTTAGTAATAGGTAAAAAGGGAAATATACGTCGAATGCTTTGAGATTTGTCACGATAATATGTACCTACTTATATTAGTTTATATAATATGGCGACATATGGACTTTTTCCGAATCGGCCGGTTTACATTTTTTTTTCGAATTGCAAATTATTTGACTGGTCTTTTCGTCGGTGACCATATCAGTCTTATTTTTAATATTATTTTAATTTCTCGATACACTTAAAAGTACCTACGCAGGTATTTTTAACTAATTTTCTTAATTTTCATATAGGTATCAAAATTAATGTTTTTAATTAGGTACCTACTTATTTTAAGAAATTTTTTTAACTTGATTATGATAATCACCAATCTAGTTAAACGTTACTCATATTTTACATAATAGGTACCTACTTAGAATGTTTTTTTAACACTGTTACTGTAACTGCAGATAAAGATAGTTATCTATATTTTATTCTTCCTAAAACATAGAGAATAGAATAAAATATTTTTAGGAATTATGTATAAAAAAATATACGTAGGTGTGTATTTTTATAATTTTTTGAGATATTTAACGGCCTTACGATTTTTATTGCAATTATAAATCATGTCAGATTTAGGTATCTATTAATTTTATCCAGAATTTCTACGTAAAAGTGGAATTTTTAAGTGGCTACATTTTTTTAGCCACATTCGCGTCGACACAAAATGTGCTCTCTCTCCTGTAAAATTTACTTTTTGTGGGTTACGCCCTTCCGTAAAAACTGCGTCGATATTATCGTATTGTTTATTTTACTTTGTTTTTCCTTTGCCGTTGCTTTCTCACAGAAAACAGTGCCATTACAGAATCCTGACACGACAGATTTAGTTTTAAAGTCGTAGACTGGATTCGCTATAACTTCAATATTGAAGTTTGTTTTATGAAACCGTATATCTACTGCATTACAGCGGCGCAAAGCGCTAATTATATCGGAAGCGAACGGCACCCACTCACAAACACATTTTCTCATTGATAGGGCGAATCTATGTTTGCTTCCAGTGCTTTGTTCTAAGGTTTGACTCATCCATATTTGATTATTTATGGACAATGACTTCTAGGCTTCTTCGTTGGTTTTATTTGATAAACAAAACATCTTGTTTTTTTTTAAATATCGATGGCGTTTGGTCAAAACATCTTAAGCTGCAATTTTATCGATAATAAGTTTTTTTGACTGTTTTATAGATAAGTATAAGGCAAAGACACAATTTGCTAATATCTGGTAAAAAGAAATCAATTCTTTCCACTACAAAAATCGAATTTTGTTTTAGTTCCACGTAACAAAAAATTTCGCTCTTGTAAAGTTTGTTGTTTTGCGATTTAAGATACTTGGGTAAAATGCCGTCACTATATACAATAGAAATAACAAAAACAACTCTCAAAGTGTAGGTTTTGTATTTCTATACCTACCTATAGAATATAAGTTCAAGCGTCGAAGGATTTACTTAATCCACAGTACCGATATTCATTCATACAAAAGTATGTATCTTCAGGAATCTGTTAGATAGATTCAATTTAAAATCGTGAATATTCGTGGTTTGATAATCTTTCTTCGTACATCTCGGGATTTATATCGAGTCTCGGAGACGCAAGATGAAAAAGTTATAACCGCTAATTCTAAAAATATGTTGCGAAGAATTTTAATTTTAATTTAATTTTTAAGCATCTGCGCCGCCAATTTAATCGCAAGACGCTTAAACTTCGTCAAAATGGAACACAACGCTTCAACCGTGTTGTGTAATTTGTATTGCCTTTTCAACTTAAATTTATATTATTTTAACATTTCCTAGGTACGTAAACAATTACATTTTGCCGATTTTACGTTAAATTAAATACCTATCAGAAAGGAAACTGAGATTATTTATTTTTTAGAGACCGAGTTTATTTGTTGATGTAAAGATCGCTATGTACTGTGTATATATCGACGCAGTTTTTCCAGAAGGGCGTAACCCACAAAAAGTAAATTTTACAGGAGAGAGCACATTTTGTGTCGTCGCGTAGCTATAAATAGATACGTTTCGCGGAAATACAAATCGATTTTCCGGTGGAAAAAGTCGGAATATTGTTACTAGATTTTAACAGATGATGCCTTTGCTTTAGATGCATAAGATAGTCAGAATAATTCATTTTCACAAAAAGTGCGGGTTACGTCTTTTTGGCTGAACGCAATCGATATTAAAATGTATGAATTTAAATATCAACGAAGCTCAAGTAGATATTACTTATAACAATAATTAATTAATTAACAGTAGCTATAGCTTATCCAAACCTATATGATATTCACGTTATCAACAAAAAGTTACTAAATTGTTTATTCATAATTCGGTTTAAAGTTTGAAAAGTGACACATTTTGTAGATGATTTACTTACGCACATATTAGATGGTACAAGTAAACAATTACAGGTTTAAAGTAGCCGATCTTTACGTTAAGATCGAATCAGTAAGCTAAAAGAGTCAGAAAGTCGATCTTCTGTTTAGAGTGACGATTTCCGATTGGTCCTCCTTATAATCAACCGACCTCAATCCGTTGGATTGTTTTATGGGGATGTCTCAAAGAAAATGTTTACCTTGAACCGGTCGTGGAATCGAGCAGTTGTTATTGGCCGTCTTCGTACGACTGCCGCTTCAATAAGTATATGTCTTAAGAGAGTGTCAATTATTTTCCTGTTAAATCGCACAAGAGCTTTCGTTGATCTCGAAGGAAACATTAGAACATCGCTCTTATACATTTGTTTTGTTATTTCCATTTTCGTAAACTTCAACGTTGTGTTATTTAAAGGACGAGCGTTACTTTTGTAACGCTTTGTATATGTATGTAAAGTAAGAAAAAGAAAACAATAGGTATTTTAATTATTTTTATATAATTGTATTTGAGATACAGTATAATATTTTATTTATTTTAAGGACCGATGCTTAATATGTGTAGGTACTTTAATTTTGTTATCGCACAAACACATGACTAGTTAGTTAGACATAATTGAAATAATAGAACATACTTACTATCAAATTTTTGATTTACTGTTAGTACAAAATTATTATCTATTACATATTTATTTACGTCACTTTCGCTTACGTCACATTTACAGATTTTTATTGCATTTTGCAAATAGTTTAATTTTAAATATTAGAGGTTTTTCGAGACTTCATTCATATAAGTTGACTGACATTTTGTTGTTTGGTCAGTGACGGTGATAATGCATTTTCTATTAGGGAGATTTAGTTGTGATTATCTATATTTTACACCAAAGGCTTGGTTTATAATTTTCATGGTCGTATGATTGACGAACGTATGAAAACCCAGGATATTCAAAGCAGTGTTTGTATGCATTACTCGTCAACATTAATGGTATTTGAATGTTCAGGTTTTGCACATGATGTATTTAAATAACGCTAATAGTGGTGACGGCGCATATAACGTTCAGTAGAAATACAATTCATTAGTTAAGTAGGTAACAATTATAGTACGATTAAATTGTATCATTTTGATTAAGAAATCATCGATAATAATAATCCTCATGTCGTTTTGATTTTTAAATGTGTAAGTAAGGTAAGTATTTAAAAAACATAATTTTATCACTATTATATTGTGATAACGTAACGTTTTAGTAATAGGTAAAAAAGGAAATATACGTCGAATGCTTTGAGATTTGTCACGATAATACGTACCTACTTACATTAGTTTATATAATATGGCGACATATGGACTTTTTCGAATCGGCCGGTTTACATTTTTTTTTCGAATAGCACATTATTTGGCTGGTCTTTTCGTTGCTGACCATATCAGTCTTATTTTTAATATTATTTTAATTTCTCGATACACTTAAAAGTACCTACACGGGTATTTTCAACTAATTTTCTTAATTTTGACATAGGTATCAAAATTAATGTTTCTAATTAGGTACCTACTTATTAAGAAATTTTTTTAACTTGATTATGATAATCACCAATCTAGTTAAACTTTACTCATATTTTACATAATAGGTACCTACTTAGAATGTTTTTTTAACACTGTTACTGCAGATAAAGATAGTTATCTATATTTTATTCTTCCTAAAACATAGAGAGTAGAATAAAATATTTTTAGGAATTATGTATAAAAATATACGTAGGTGTGTATTTTATAATTTTTGAGATATTTAACGGCCTTACGATTTTTATTGCAATTATAAATCATGTCAGATTTAGGTATCTATTAATTTTATCCAGAATTTCCACGTAAAAGTGGAATTTTTAAGTGGCTACATTTTTTAGCCACATTCGCGTCGACAGGCAAAATGTGCTCTCCTCCTGTAAAATTTACTTTTTGTGGGTTACGCCCTTCCGTAAAACTGCGTCGATATTATCGTATTGTTTATTTTACTTTGTTTTTCCTTTGCCGTTGCTTTCTCACAGAAAACAGTGCCATTACAGAATCCTGACACGACAGATTTAGTTTTAAAGTCGTAGACTGGATTCGCTATAACTTCAATATTGAAGTTTGTTTTATGAAACCGCGTATCTACTGCATTACAGCGGCGCAAAGCGCTAATTATATCGGAAGCGAACGGCACCCACTCACAAACACATTTTCTCATTGATAGGGCGAATCTATGTTTGCTTCCAGTGCTTTGTTCTAAGGTTTGACTCATCCATATTTGATTATTTATGGACAATGACTTCTAGGCTTCTTCGTTGGTTTTATTTGATAAACAAAACATTTTGTTTTTTTTAAATATCGATGGCGTTTGGTCAAAGCATCTTAAGCTGCAATTTTATCGATAATAAGTTTTTTTGACTGTTTTATAGATAAGTATAAGGCAAAGACACAATTTGCTAATATCTGGTAAAAGAAATCAATTCTTTCCACTACAAAATCGAATTTTGTTTTAGTTCCACGTAACAAAAATTTCGCTCTTGTAAAGTTTGTTGTTTTGCGATTTAAGATACTTGGGTAAAATGCCGTCACTATATACAATAGAAATAACAAAAACAACTCTCAAAGTGTAGGTTTTGTATTTCTATACCTACCTATAGAATATAAGTTCAAGCGTCGAAGGATTTACTTAATCCACAGTACCGATATTCATTCATACAAAAGTATGTATCTTCAGGAATCTGTTAGATAGATTCAATTTAAAATCGTGAATATTCGTGGTTTGATAATCTTTCTTCGTACATCTCGGGATTTATATCGAGTCTCGGAGACGCAAGATGAAAAAGTTATAACCGCTAATTCTAAAAATATGTTGCGAAGAATTTTAATTTTAATTTAATTTTTAAGCATCTGCGCCGCCAATTTAATCGCAAGACGCTTAAACTTCGTCAAAATGGAACACAACGCTTCAACCGTGTTGTGTAATTTGTATTGCCTTTTCAACTTAAATTTATATTATTTTAACATTTCCTAGGTACGTAAACAATTACATTTTGTCGATTTTACGTTAAATTAAATACCTATCAGAAAGGAAACTGAGATCATTTATTTTTTAGAGACCGAGTTTATTTGTTGATGTAAAGATCGCTATGTACTGTGTATATATCGACGCAGTTTTTCCAGAAGGGCGTAACCCACAAAAAGTAAATTTTACAGGAGAGAGCACATTTTGTGTCGTCGCGTAGCTATAAATAGATACGTTTCGCGGAAATACAAATCGATTTTTCCGGTGGAAAAAGTCGGAATATTGTTACTAGATTTTAACAGCCGATGCCTTTGCTTTAGATGCATGAGATAGTCAGAATAATTCATTTTCACAAAAAGTGCGGGTTACGTCTTTTTGGCTGAACGCAATCGATATTAAAATGTATGAATTTAAATATCAACGAAGCTCAAGTAGATATTACTTATAACAATAATTAATTAATTAACAGTAGCTATAGCTTATCCAAACCTATATGATGTCACGTCATCAACAAAAAGTTACTAGATTGTTTTTTTGTAATTCGGTTTAAGGTTTGGAAAGTGACATATTCTATAGATGATTTACTTGCGCACATATTAGATGGTATAAAAAAAGATTACAATTTATTAGAACTGTCAAAATACGGGGTACGAGGTGACAGCACTGTGTGAAACGTCATCATCTAGTAACCTTGTATTGATGACGTGAACATCATATAGGTTTGGATGAGCTATAATTATCATTTTTATGGTTTTTGCGTAGTGGGGTAGCTTTTTAACTAATACCTACTTACTTTATTATTAACTGTATTGTGAAATTTAAGGAATGTCGATGAGTAAAACTGTATGCAATTAGGTACCTATATGGTATATAGCTTTAAAAATTGCCGAAGAAATAATTTTGATATAAGTAACCAAGCAAATAAACTAACTATAATCGGACAATTCTCTAAAAACTTTTCATTTTTTACATGACGCTACTTTTAATCGGTAATTTATCATTTCTCGATCTAAATTCTCACATTGTTTTTTTTGTTTAATTTTGTTTTGCGTTTTTTAAATGTTTTATATGTTAAAATGGTATTTTGTGGTTATCGGATTCTGGTTATTTAATTCCTTAGGTGTTTTTGCCGTTTGAGTGTTTTCATTTACATTTTATATTTATTATTCGGGTGGTTAAAACACAAATAGATTGTTTAAAGTGATTTGAATTGCCGTAAAACATATCTTTCAAGTACTTTTATTAACTCCATTGTTTTATTATCTATTAATGCATTAATTAATTTTAATTTAGGTACAGTTTACTGCCACCTACACTGAGTTTCAATAAGTTCTTTCCATATCGAAAACTGTTTTATTATTAGTTTGTTAAAGTAATTTATCCTTGATAAAAGTTGGTACATTTTCTAAAACTAACGAGGAACCCATCAGGTGTTATCAGGGATATAAGCATAAGCGAGGAAATAAGGATTAGTAAATTTTGCTCAAGAATAAAGCACCATTATTTTGCTCTATATCGGAAAATTTTATTAACAAATATTCTTTAGAGTTACGAGTAATACTTAAATATAAATTTTTATCGCCATACTTCGAACTAGAAAAATTTTGAAATTTTTTGGCTCTCATTTCTCAAGTAATTATTTGACACCAAATTTGTGCCTGCAGAATGATTAATTAGGCTTATTTTCATGTTTAACAGGAAAGTTAATTTAAAATCGATTGAATAAAGTGATAAATTTTATCTTCAAAAAAAAAAAATTGTGTGAAAAATTTTATTCGAGCGGAAACTTGACCATTTTTGACTAGATTAGTAACAATTATTGAAATTTTTTTAATTTATGTGACAGCACCAATTGCAAATTATACATTTTTATTCAACAACGTTTAACAATTAACTCAATTTTTTTCAATTTCAAATTATGACGATGAAAATTTATATTTAAGTATTATGTACTTGTAATTCTAAAGAATATTTGTTAATAAAATTTCCCAATATAGAGCAAAATAAATGGTACTTGATTCTTGAGCAAAATTTACTAATCAGCATTTCTTTGCTTATTTTTATATCCCTGATAACACCTGATGGGTTCATTATTGGTTTTAGAGGATGTACCAACTTTTATAAAGAATGAAATTTTTTGACAAATTAATAATAAAAAAGTTTTCCATATGGAAGGAACTTTTTGAAACTCACTGTACCATATAAATGTGATTTATCTGATTCTTTACTATCTGTTGCGTTGGCGTTACAGAGAAATACTGCACTTAAACTATTGTTAAATTTTAGTATTCTCGTCCGTTATTAAAAATATTTTAACCAGTAAACTGTGTCCGAAATTCGGAAGTGTTACTATATGTATTTACGTATAGTTGTTATAATTCATTTATCCAATCTTATGAATAGGTTCGTCTCAAATTACTAATTATTATTGAACATTGTTTTATCGTCACTTGAAGAATATGTTTTAACGAACGAACGGAACTGTTTGAAACAAATATGTTCCGCGGTTTGATCTGTATTTTGACATTTATGGCGAATTATTTATTCATAGTCCTAAAAATCGGTTAGCCGTGAAATCTTAGCAGCGATGCGTAGTACCAGAACGCCGACAATTCAGCAATTTCGTCCCTTTGAGATTTGCAAGAGAGCGTTGGATATCTATCGCAAACCCCGTCCATATTGCATAGTCGGGTTTATCTCATAAAGCCGCTGCTCTTCGCGTGACGCATATAACCACTGGTGCGTAAGGCGCGTCTTTGTTACATCATCAACACCGTGCGCTATTAATTAATCTCTCGCATGGACTGACTGCCGTATCCCGCCGAATCCAGCATAAATGTTCTACATTTAATTTTATTTTTATTCGTATTTGGCGGTCTATCTAACTGACGTGAACGGTTAATGAATAACGGTTAAATAGTAGGTAGGTATCTAATATAATATACAGGATGTCTCAGACTTCACTCCCCAGGCCTACATCTCGATTATTTTTGATAATTGCTATCGAACCTTACATACCTACATATAAATATTCGTAAACGATATGAAATTCTTTACAGGTTAGTGGTAAATGAGAAAAAACAGCACGACCGATTGGATGTTTTGGACCGATACGTAAATAAATACGATGTGAGCTTTTAATCTACAACTAAGTATATATAAATGATTACCTAATTATAAGTAGAACATCTTAATTTAATTTCTTTACGAGGTTTGTTTTCATTATAAATTTCTTTTTACGTCATCCTCAAAATATTAATGCAATAATTTTTAATAAGTACAGTTATTACATATTTAGTTATTTATGAATAGTGGACGTTTTAAGTACATAGGTAGGCAGGTACACTTTATACTTATACACTGTTCACTCCGATTTACTTAGATAGGTAGCTTAAATATATTTATCTAATACTTACAACAAATTGTTTAACATACAAGTTTAAAGGTTACAAATTTAAAATTTTTGTCACTTTAAAATCGATGTTAGTGGATGAAAAAAATGTCGAGTACGGTGCCAGCAGGCGACCTAATCTCCTTTTAGCCGTCACGTTTCGCCACCACTTCACTTTGCATTCCGACAGCACCACTCTGCAAAATGCAAAATGTATGGTTTAGCATATCCCTCGAGGCGCATAATCTGGGGTGACAAGTCGCAGGTGCTTATTCTGGCCGGTCTTATGCCCCTGTGGTATTCGTCTATTTCCACGTATATGCGACCTTTATAACGATTTCAGTGAAGGCGGCACGGCGGCTAACAGTAATCGTATTAAAGCGATCTCGCTTCCAACATATCTCTCACGGTCATCCGTAATTAGAGATCCTGTAGTAGACTACCGACAGAAAGGCGGAGGATACATCCCGTGAGGCGCTATATACTATATTATTCCTTGTCGAATGTATCGTTAAGAATATTACACGTTTGGTTAAATTCTGGATACTATTAATATAAAAGGTACCTAATTATTTTTGTCGACTATTAATTTTAAATTAGTTAGATAATGTATTTTCACTGTCTAAAAAAGATGGTTGATTGCCGCATACGTAAATATCTGCGTTTTTACGAAATTTTCGCGATTATGTTTACTAGATAATTTAGACAAATTAACTAAACAGCATTTGGTCATTCAAATTTTATACCGATGAACGACGTCAATCAGATGATGACTAGATTTATATATATATATGTTACGTACCAAGCTAGAAATTGTACATTTCGCACACTGCACAGCGATTTTTGTACCAAGTGCGAAGTACACAAGTTGTTTTGTACGAAGTTCAAATTATTGTACTTGGTATAACGAATTTTCTACTGTTCGCACTATGCACAGTTTTACTGTACCAAGTTGTAAATTTCAAACGCACATTCAACTTGGTACGGCAGTTTTTGTACAAAGCTCGAAGTAAATAATCTCGGACTACCTACAGAGTTGTAAAGCTATGTCAAACTTATTATCATTCTTATTTCAGTCATTGTAATTTGACGTTCATTTTAAATTCATTTTAGGGATGTAAAACCGTTTCATGACGTTCAAATTTGAATTACTTATAAGTCGTGTTTAATAAATATAATTTAGTTTTTGTGTAAAACATATATGAAATAAATCTTTTTTCACTCTTTTTCGTTCAAAAACAATAATGAGTGTCATATTTTTATTATGTTATTTGATCGAATTCGGCCCAATTTAAAATTTGAACTTTTGACGAAAGTGTGAAACGTGCATTATAATCTATAGATAATATCTCGTAGTGACCAATACGAACAGCAAATTTTAGTAAAATAGAAGTACCCACCTATCTAGTAATGGAAATAGAAAAAAAAAGAGAAGCATCGAGAAGTATTTAACCAATTTATTTAATTTGCTTTAATTTAATTTTTAACAGCTCTGTCTTTTTGCATGCGCATCTCTTATTTAAGCACTTTTTCGTACACGAGCAATGTACAAAACCTTGGCCACCTACCTTAGATACTTCTGAATTTGTCCTTCGTAAAGATACTGATTTATCAGGCACCTCCTGAATTTGTAAAAATGTCGTATTACATGGTGCAATTTCGTTTCTACTATATAATTTAGAAATAACGCCACTTTTTGTCCCAATTTTGTAAAAGTTATCCGAAGTTACCTTCATAATGACACCTATTCGTTAAAGACAAGAAACATAAATGTAATTTGAATAAGATAAAAATACTTGGAATCCTACCTATAAGATTTCTGAAGTCTGCTTTGCTCCTGTCTACATCAGGTATTGAAATTGTGACAGTTGTACCTTTTTCCAGTGGTGGATATTTGGAATCGCCGTTTAGCTTCATACATTTTGCTTATTGTTCTAGTCCATTAATAGCTAACTGCTGATTTTTCTTAATATTTACGTGTACTTTATTTAATAGTGAACGTTCATTATTTGGAGTATTTTTATTACTATTTAAAGTTATTCTTGTTTCTTCAGTCAGTTGAGTTTCTACAATTTCTTTAGTTAAATTTAATTCTTCAATTTCTTTTGCAATTTGAATATCTGATGTGGAGTTGACAAGCTTCTTTACATCTTCTTCTGTATTTAAACTTTCGACTACAGAAATTGGAAGAGCACTAGTTGTTAATCCCAATTTACATTTCCTTCCAAATAAAGCTTCATATGGCGATTGCTTAATGCCAGAGTGAAGACTATTATTTTTTTGATATTGACAAAAACGCAAACCTTCACTCCACTTAGTAGAATTATTGTCTACTATCCACGCTCTTACCATTTCATCCACATCTCTGTTCGCTCTTTCAATACTCCCCTAACTCTGAGAGTGACGTGGTTTACCATGAACGATTTTTAATTGGGGCCACATCATCGTTAACTCTTCTATGACACAATTAACGAATTCTCGTCCGTTATCAGACTGAAGAATTGAGGGAGCACCAGATACACAAAAAATATCAATTAAGTTATAGCTAACTTCTGTTGCTTTTTTGGTTTTTAACGGACGTAAGATAATGAATTTGCTAAGGTGATCCTGGTAATTCAGGATAAATTTAAATTCACCGTCTTTACAAGACTGCATATTTATTAAATCCACCTGCCCGCGTGAATTAACATCATTAAATATCGTTGGTTTCACAACGACGCCTTTTTTTGGATGAACTCTTTTCTTTATGGAAGTTTGACAATAACTTAAAAAAAGTAGAACTATTTGACGTGATATGTTTACGTATTTTCTTTTTACAACTTCGTAAACCTTATGTAATCCACCATGACCAGTTTCGATGTGGGCATTTTTTCAAATTTCAAAAATCTCTTTATTATGTACAAAGTATTTCACTTCATTATTAATTGACTTATGTAAAGGCATGATTAATTTTGTTGTTGTTCCAACCGTTAAGACATCATATCGTTTTAATCGTCTATAGTCTACAAAAGTTTTCTTTTGTTTAAATTTTGCTTCAACCACTTCATTTTTTATTTTTTCGTAAAGCTCTTCAGTTGTAATTGATATTGAATTATCCTTAAACGTCGATTTACTTAACTTTTTTTCAAAAACGTCTTTAAAAACACATATTTTGCGATTCCATTATTTTTTTTAACTAGTAAAATTTATTTGCAACTTCTAAGTACTTATTATTATTATTATGGGTGATACAAAATAAACTAATTCTTCAATTAAAGAAGTAAAAGTTATTAAAAGTTTCTTATATGTATAAAAATCTATTACACCTTAAATCACTAATAATTAAAAAATCACAAATACCTATTATAAAAGCACATTTAACAAACATCTACGACGTTATCTATTTAATAAACTGGTGTTATGAATGTTAATATTAATTTGGCGGAATATAGAGACGTCAGAATAGCCAACCAGTAACTGTAAAACTCTGCAGGCGCTTCAGAAATTTTTATTTCTGACTTTGTACAAAAACTGCTGTACCAAGTTGAATGTGCGTTTGAAATTTACAAATTGGTACAATAAAACTGTGCAGAGTGCGAACAGTACAAAATTCGTTATACCAAGTGCAATAATTTGAACTTTGTACAAAACGACTTGTGCACTTCGCGCTTGGTACAAAAATCGCTGTGCAGTGTGCGAAATGTACAATTTCTAGCTTGGTACGTAACATATATACACATATATATATATATATATATATATATATATATATATATATATATAAGTACATACATAGTTGTGATTCAGTTCAAAGTTTGGAAAGTGACATATTCCACCGATGATTTACCTGCACATGATAAAGAACGACTACAATTTATTAGTACTGCAAAATGGTGATGCCGATGTATGAAACGTAATCATCTAGTAACCTTTCATTGATGACGTGCATCGGAATAAAATTGAAATGGCCCTTAGTTGTATTTTAAGTTGAAAATATTTTAGAAAAGTCAAATTTTATATAACTTCCTCTTTCTTACGATGTGTTCAATTTACAAAGATCCCATTTAATATGTCCAGGAATAAAGGTGCAATAAGTGGTTAAACAAATGCTTTCGTTCGTTAAACCAGCTTTCAGAAATTAAAAAAAACCAATTTATTTACTTATTGTTAGCTTTATTTCATCACCTCTTAGGTGTTGTTACAATGAAAATTCAAGGAAGGCCTCACATTACAGCAACGCGACATACGATTCCATAAACGATTTGGTTCACGAAGAGTTACTTCCTGTGTCGCTAGAATGACAAGTGTAGTGTAGGTATATCTACACTTATATCATGTTCTAAATTCAGTAATTTATTATTGCGATTGCTAGATGAATAAAAATTGCATCACATGTCCCATTCGCGTTTGTGGAAACGTATGACGTGTGTTACTTTCGTGTGCGGCCTTCTTATAATGCAACTGAAGCGCCCTGAAATTCGCAACCCTTAAAGGTGCAGTACGTACTTCATAAGCTTGTCTAGGTACTAATTAATTCATCCACATTATAATTTTGACATCTTAAAAACATTGCCGTTTCTCTAGCAGCAAGCTTTTCCCCAATCAAAATCAAAAATGCACTAACAATAAGAATTGTAATTACAACTTATAACCTGCTTGCAGATTTGTTGTTAGTATGTAGTTATTTATGTGTTTCGGTTGTGTCTCGAGCCGAAAAATCGAAAACTAGAAGCGACTTCGATCAAAAATCCTTTAAACGAATAATTGTATCGACCTTAAATAACCAAACCACAAACCGGCTCCGAAGGGAATAGAATTATTCGAGAATTATACGAGCAAAGTTTTCAGACGCCATAAATTTTAATTTAATACTACAAAATTCTAACACGCAGGAAAACTTCACTCTTGATTTTTCTTGGGACTTCTATCGTATGATGTTTACCGAGTCGAGAGCAAGCCTCCGGTTAAAAAGCCATCAAAGGCATGTCGCTGGCTAAAAACATGCAACCGGAGATCACAAAGAACTTCTTACTTACAACCTCATTTCCTGTTAGACGCCTTTGACGTGTGTGTGCTACTACCTTCGGTACCTACTTTATCCGTCATTCTTTGCGAGTTTTTGGGCGAATTTGTTATAAGACGTTTAGGCTCTACCATTAAGGCTATATGTATAACTATTGCAATTCGGTTATGTCAAGATGTGACATCAGTACGTATAAAGGTATAAATATTGGAAGATCATGTACTTAATTCAATTCGCAAATAAAACTAACAAGAAGTATGAAATCAATTTTTACTTTTTATTAATAATTTTACATGTAAAACACGTAAAATTAACAAATAAATAAAACAATCATTTTTAATGTGCTAAAAATGTGCTGTTATTTAAGATGGACACTATCGCATTAATATTGTTTAATTAAATTTCTATTATTTTAGTTTTTAAAATACTTACTTGAAATTCGAATGAAAGACGGTACCTAATAGACGCTCGAAATGTACACTGAACGAATTAAAAATCGGAACAAATCTAGTTGAGTAGTGTAAATATGACTTTCGTAAGTATAGCTTATCCAAACCTATATGATGTTCACATCATCAATACAAGGTTACTAGATGATGACGTTTCACACAGTACTGTCACCTCGTACCTCGTATTTTTACAGTTCTAATAAATTGTAGTCTTTCTTTACACCATCTTTTTTAATTTCCGTTTTTTATTTTCTATTTGTGGTTGATTAATAATAGATTATAATAGCGTTACAATTTAAATATTAATGTAAATATAGATAATTTACAATAATTAGTTACAATAAACAATAGTTTTAAATTTATATTTATTATTTCAATGGAGGTGTGACGATCTACTCTCATATATGAATGTAATAATAATTGTATAACTCGTAAACTCGCAAAATTGACCACGTGCAGAAGGACGTTTGTTGCAATTTAATAAACTTGTCACTGATACAGGTTGAATACATTTGTGAAAATACCTACTGCATTAGAAACAAGTACCTACGCATTAAGTTCTAGACATTTAGTTTTGTAAACATCCTTTTAAGCGGGCAATAATAGTATAAATTAAGTAATCGGTTCGTAATATGATAGATAACAACAAATAGTTGAAACAAGAAACGGCCCGCCCGTTTCAGGCAACTAAAACGAAATAAATTTTAGTCCCAAGTCTCGTTCCGTTTTTTAATTCGTCGACTGTATCTAATATTTTATTATTCATCAGAAAAAATCTTCTTTTAATTTAGAGAAAGGTAGCTAAGCTTCAGATAAAAAGGCAAACGTCAGGTAGCAAAACAAAATAGTTTTTGAAAATTATTTTGACCAACGTTACAAAATCGATAGACGTTAAATCCGTTAAAGAATTCCAAATAATTTGTGCTATCTGTAGATAGGTATATCTATAATTCTTAATGTGCGCTACATTTATAACGTTATACCAAGGGTTAAATACTGTTAAGTTCAGCGTAAATTGGTGATCGATTTTATTCGCGCTCACTCCTGTCCCAATTTTGAAAATTAATTAAACGATAATTATTTACGTAATGTGAAAATTACGAGAAAGTTGTTTTTAAGGAAAAAACGAGTTATTAAAATCGTCTTGCAGGCCATTTTTTTTGTAGCTAGAGCTTTCATTCATAATCATGAACCATTACGAAATACGAAAAAATTGTAGATAAAGTCGATGAAATTTGAAAAATCAATTTATAATTTGTGATTGGCCGCATTAAGTTCAGCCATTTAATAATCTAATAATCCGCTTTTATCTTTATAGTTACATACAAATAAATCAAACAATTTTAATTGCAGGTGTAACAATATATATAAACAATTTCTATTTACGTTAGAAGTGTTCAAACTAGAAGTTCGCTCATTTTAAATTTAATTTTTAGAAACTAATGTGTGCGTTGCAATGAAAACTAGATATCCTATTCGATATTAGAATTTAGAATTAATTTTACGCACAAATAGTAGTTGCGGACCATCCTTATTTCCGACTATCAACACGATAATGATAGCTCTGAGGCCCTTACGGTGTTTCCAGGTAGTGCTCTCCCACACGCTTTCATTACCTTACCTACCTTTATTGCTTTCTGTCTTACTAATTAAACGGTCTTCCTCGTTCAAATGATAGTTCGAACATGTCATTTATTAAATATTCATCCGGTTAGCTACGGCTAACGATTGTTCATCTGGTAGTATTATGTGTACATTGTATGTATGCACCTACAACCGTTTTCTTATCTTATTTAACTTTATCGACTTCAGTCATTTTTAGAATAATAAATATAGTAATTGATTTGTGATCAATTATTCTAAAAATTATTTATATTATATGTACTATGTATATAAAACTTAAAAAATACCAAACTTTGTCTAGACTCGAATTTTTATTAGATATAATATGTAGGTACCTATACGTTATTCAAGATAGGTTCTAACACGTCATCAATTAAACCGCGTATTTTTACAATTCTAATAACTTGCAGTCTTGTTTTATACCATCTAACATGTGCGAAGATAAAACGTCGTTAGAATATGACGCTTTTCAAACATATAACTGAATTACAAATATACAATTTAGTAACGACGTAAATAAATACGTAATCATAATTATTTCAAGGTTTTGAATAAAAACACGTTTTCGTTGGTTGTACAAATACAGTACCTATCTAGTAAGTAAATTAATGTATATCTGCACTTGCAACAAAATCATTTAAACGAAAATTCTCATATACATAGTAGTGTTAAATATTTTTATTAGAAAATGTAAGCGTGGATGATTTTTCTCAGAATATTTTATCTCTTTAGGTTTTCCCGGGCCAAAAGGGATGGGACACCTAGAGGAAATTAAGTATTCACGCCTCCATTTTATAATAAAAATATAAATAATAATAGTGGATTATAATAATAATAATGGTAAGGCAAAAAAATATTAAATAATATAGATATTTCCGTATCGTATTACTTTATTTATATATTTATGTTAGCATCAAAATTATTACCAAAGTTAATCCAAAATCCAAAAAAACAAACAAGAACATCTCTCGCTATAAAGAACACATTTAATTTAATATTATAAAAATAAAAATATTATAAAATTAGAACTATAAAATTACTAATATTTAAAAGGAACGCCGTGGAAAATGCTTATATTATTTTTGAACAGTTTCTCGATTCTAAGGTGCTCTCTACCTTTCAGAAAGATCAAGCCAAGATTGTCATTTTGCATTCATTAAGAATGCAAACATGTCTGCTTTAAAATTTCAAATAAAACATAATAGAAGGCGCCAACATTAAAATTCTAATCTTATTTTGTTATCATATAAAAATGCTTCTCCTTGATTGTTTAGTTTAGGTTTTATAATTTGTTTTGAGTGGGTATAACGTCAGAAATGCATTTCTTTGGCAAGTTAAAGTTTCCTTAATTAATCAAATAAGTCCTTTTCGTAATTTTTTTATTAAACGCTATTTTTGTCATATTTCTAATCGATGGCCATTTCAGTTACGACAAACCGACTAAATACTTATTATCAGATCCTATAGAAACGTATTCTGACGCATATCTTGAACAGGGGCCTTGTATCCTCGACGCGATCACGAGAACGATACGCCGCATAGCATTTCGTTACGTTCTCGCTTTTAGTCGGTATTTCGGCGTCACATCAAAGGAAAACTGTAGGCGGAGATACTACACGTCTCGACGTACTCCGAACTAAACTGTCGTAGATAGTTCAGTTCTCTCATTAGTACAATATGATGGAAACTGTGAAATGAACTGAGGAGTCGAGTCTATCGAAATTTTGTCTGGACCGTGTCATGCGTATTATTATTCCGCTCTGAACCTGATCGCCACAAAGCGAAGGTCCGATACGAGAATCTGATAGAAATACGCAGGTAGATAGATACCTACACTTGCCCCGTTGAATAGAAAGTGGGCATTTGACTTTTCTACACCGAAATTTTCAGAGAAATATAGCCAACATAATCAATATAATTTTTACTATTATTCGATATTTTGCAAAATAATATTTAGGTAATGCAATTTTAGTTCTTTATAAAGGAATTATTATTAACCTCGTTTCTGTTTTAACTGATTTTTCCAGAAAATGAATTATTCAAATTTCCAAATTATAATCAACTTAATTCATTACTTCTTTTTAGCTTTCTTAGATCATATTTTTTAACAAATCTAATCGTTGCCTAGTTGGTCATAAAAACTATTACGTTAACGAGTTATGTTTGCCTATGTATGAAACAAATGAGTGGTTCAGACACCTAAAAAAATCATCTGACCTTTCAACGTTTCGATTTCTAACAGAAAACGTTAACGTTTAAACACTTTCGTTGCTTCTTGTTAGATAATTATTTGAGCGAGGGTGCCAAGTCTGGCATGTATGGAGGGGTAAAAATGTTAGGTTCGCAATCTCTTCACGTCACTTTTTGGCTGTAATTTGATCTTGCATAATAGTGGTGCAAAAATAGTTGTTCTATCCGGTCTCTCGAGCAACTGTAAGGTTTCGTATTTACTTTGTCAAATTAATTGTCGTTTTCTTTGACAGCTATTTCGCATGAACGACTACCGTTTGTAAACATTCCACACTCATACGTTTCAAACGTTTATGAATTTCCACAAGGGCACGATATTCCGGTGTTAAAAATTATAGATATTGTTAATCGCTTCGTACACTAAGCAAAAACAGAGCTCAGAGTTAATTGTAACTCGTATTACCTATTTATTTATTTTAGAAAATCAGACGATTTTGATAGTCGTCAAATTTATGAATAATAGACTCTATAGTTTGAGAACTGCTCTATTTAGTAAAAAGTGAACATAGTACTACGTTAATAGGTTCTTCTTTACAGTTTATCATCTAAATGTTAATAAGCTATAATTGTGTTTCTATTAAAAACAAATAATCTGAATTAACTGTATATATTAAAATCAAAAATATATGCATGATTTTGTTAGCAACAAACTTAAACGAATATTGCACTTGAAATAATCATTATAATTTTTGATTAAAATCATAGAAAGCTATTTATTGCCATTTATCTAATAAAACCAAGGCTAAATTAATAACAATAATCGGTAAAGAAAATTTTACATAGAATTACAACGGAAAATATTTAAAACCAACTGGCCTTTACCTTAAGGGGAGGGTATACTCTATTCCCGCCGACCATTAGAAGTGAATTGTATTCTTTATTTTTAAATTTTACAAAATTCTCTCATTTGGAGATTTTTCGCCATCAAATTATCTACCATTTGAGTTTTTAAAATTTAATATAAAATTATTAATAACGAAATTAGAACTTTTGTACACAATTCAAAATCAAATTTAAATTGCGGCTTCAATTTTACAATGTATAATATTCAATACGATATCTAGGAAATAACATGTTTTGATGAAGATAGCTGAAGTAGAAATAGATTTTTTATCGAAAAAAAGTCGCGTATAAGTTTACTAATATGAATAAAATTCAAAATTTCATATATGCGTCAACATATCAAGCTCATGTTTTGTCATTGCCTAGAGAACGTTTTTTTATATCATTTAAGATGTCGATCAAGTTTTCATCTTTAATAAAACATGACAATCGTACAAATGTTTTTATAAAATTTCACAATTAAACAAAGAGGGCTCACAGAAAGAGAAAGAATGTGCAGACCTCTACAGCTCGGCACGTGGTCTTGTTAGAAATATATACTACCCAAATAATCCTGACAGATATATAAAGGTACCTATATATATTCGAAACTGCAGGCAAGTTTTAAATAGTTAGAAAGCGTCAGAAATTGTTTTTTAAAAATAAAAACGTTATAGGCACCTCTGCTACTACATAATTTTTAATAATAATAATATGTGTAATAAAAAATAATGTAGTTTGTAATAAACAATATGAATTATAAATCAGCTATTCAAAATTTAAGTGTTATTATTATAAACAGAATGAAATGGTTGCAAATGTTATTAGATTTAAACATAATGTTAAAAATTTCGTTTTGTTTTGTTTTAAATGGCATAGATATACCAAATGTCCACAAAGCCTGGCCCCGCACCATTTTTTCGGAAATTGTTGGGTACCTATATGGAAAAATCGGCGAACACGCACTTACTACTATGCACTCCATTATTTTTAGGGCACAATTTCTGATAGAAAATGTTTAGATATGTAACCTCCGGGAGTGGGAGGTCAACTAAAAAATTTCAAATGGAAACGCATTTCAAGTCGTATGTCATTTAAAAGCTTTTAATAAACAACAAGTTTTAGCGTTGGTCCAAGATCGATGCACCAAACAAGTCATGAATGGCGAATGCGAGTACCAAATAAAATTTACAAATAAGTTGAACAATAAAGAAGAAAGGAACGAGGGAAACGTTTATACTTTGCGCGTACCTGCGCCACCCCGAAAAGACCAGTTTCGATAATCCGCTTACTTGGGTGCGATAATAACTAGTAATTAGATATGAATCGTTCTCAATGGTAAGGCAAAAAATATTAAATAATATAGATATTTCCGTATCGTATTACTTTATTTATATATTTATGTTATCATCAAAATTATTACCAAAGTTAATCCAAAATCCAAAAAAAACAAACAAGAACATCTCTCGCTATAAAGAACACATTTAATTTAATATTATAAAAATAAAAATATTATAAAATTAGAACTATAAAATTACTAATATTTAAAAGGAACGCCGTGGAAAATGCTTATATTATTTTTGAGCAGTTTCTCGATTCTAAGGTGCTCTCTACCTTTCAGAAAGATCAAGCCAAGATTGTCATTTTGCATTCATTAAGAATGCAAACATGTCTGCTTTAAAATTTCAAATAAAACATAATAGAAGGCGCCAACATTAAAATTCTAATCTTATTTTGTTATCATATAAAAATGCTTCTCCTTGATTGTTTAGTTTAGGTTTTATAATTTGTTTTGAGTGGGTATAACGTCAGAAATGCATTTCTTTGGCAAGTTAAAGTTTCCTTAATTAATCAAATAAGTCCTTTTCGTAATTTTTTTATTAAACGCTATTTTTGTCATATTTCTAATCGATGGCCATTTCAGTTACGACAAACCGACTAAATACTTATTATCAGATCCTATAGAAACGTATTCTGACGCATATCTTGAACAGGGGCCTTGTATCCTCGACGCGATCACGAGAACGATACGCCGCATAGCATTTCGTTACGTTCTCGCTTTTAGTCGGTATTTCGGCGTCACATCAAAGGAAAACTGTAGGCGGAGATACTACACGTCTCGACGTACTCCGAACTAAACTGTCGTAGATAGTTCAGTTCTCTCATTAGTACAATATGATGGAAACTGTGAAATGAACTGAGGAGTCGAGTCTATCGAAATTTTGTCTGGACCGTGTCATGCGTATTATTATTCCGCTCTGAACCTGATCGCCACAAAGCGAAGGTCCGATACGAGAATCTGATAGAAATACGCAGGTAGATAGATACCTACACTTGCCCCGTTGAATAGAAAGTGGGCATTTGACTTTTCTACACCGAAATTTTCAGAGAAATATAGCCAACATAATCAATATAATTTTTACTATTATTCGATATTTTGCAAAATAATATTTAGGTAATGCAATTTTAGTTCTTTATAAAGGAATTATTATTAACCTCGTTTCTGTTTTAACTGATTTTTCCAGAAAATGAATTATTCAAATTTCCAAATTATAATCAACTTAATTCATTACTTCTTTTTAGCTTTCTTAGATCATATTTTTTAACAAATCTAATCGTTGCCTAGTTGGTCATAAAAACTATTACGTTAACGAGTTATGTTTGCCTATGTATGAAACAAATGAGTGGTCCAGACACCTAAAAAAATCATCTGACCTTTCAACGTTTCGATTTCTAACAGAAAACGTTAACGTTTAAACACTTTCGTTGCTTCTTGTTAGATAATTATTTGAGCGAGGGTGCCAAGTCTGGCATGTATGGAGGGGTAAAAATGTTAGGTTCGCAATCTCTTCACGTCACTTTTTGGCTGTAATTTGATCTTGCATAATAGTGGTGCAAAAATAGTTGTTCTATCCGGTCTCTCGAGCAACTGTAAGGTTTCGTATTTACTTTGTCAAATTAATTGTCGTTTTCTTTGACAGCTATTTCGCATGAACGACTACCGTTTGCAAACATTCCACACTCATACGTTTCAAACGTTTATGAATTTCCACAAGGGCACGATATTCCGGTGTTAAAAATTATAGATATTGTTAATCGCTTCGTACACTAAGCAAAAAACAGAGCTCAGAGTTAATTGTAACTCGTATTACCTATTTATTTATTTTAGAAAATCAGACGATTTTGATAGTCGTCAAATTTATGAATAATAGACTCTATAGTTTGAGAACTGCTCTATTTAGTAAAAAGTGAACATAGTACTACGTTAATAGGTTCTTCTTTACAGTTTATCATCTAAATGTTAATAAGCTATAATTGTGTTTCTATTAAAAACAAATAATCTGAATTAACTGTATATATTAAAATCAAAAATATATGCATGATTTTGTTAGCAACAAACTTAAACGAATATTGCACTTGAAATAATCATTATAATTTTTGATTAAAATCATAGAAAGCTATTTATTGCCATTTATCTAATAAAACCAAGGCTAAATTAATAACAATAATCGGTAAAGAAAATTTTACATAGAATTACAACGGAAAATATTTAAAACCAACTGGCCTTTACCTTAAGGGGAGGGTATACTCTATTCCCGCCGACCATTAGAAGTGAATTGTATTCTTTATTTTTAAATTTTACAAAATTCTCTCATTTGGAGATTTTTCGCCATCAAATTATCTACCATTTGAGTTTTTAAAATTTAATATAAAATTATTAATAACGAAATTAGAACTTTTGTACACAATTCAAAATCAAATTTAAATTGCGGCTTCAATTTTACAATGTATAATATTCAATACGATATCTAGGAAATAACATGTTTTGATGAAGATAGCTGAAGTAGAAATAGATTTTTTATCGAAAAAAAGTCGCGTATAAGTTTACTAATATGAATAAAATTCAAAATTTCATATATGCGTCAACATATCAAGCTCATGTTTTGTCATTGCCTAGAGAACGTTTTTTTATATCATTTAAGATGTCGATCAAGTTTTCATCTTTAATAAAACATGACAATCGTACAAATGTTTTTATAAAATTTCACAATTAAACAAAGAGGGCTCACAGAAAGAGAAAGAATGTGCAGACCTCTACAGCTCGGCACGTGGTCTTGTTAGAAATATATACTACCCAAATAATCCTGACAGATATATAAAGGTACCTATATATATTCGAAACTGCAGGCAAGTTTTAAATAGTTAGAAAGCGTCAGAAATTGTTTTTTAAAAATAAAAACGTTATAGGCACCTCTGCTACTACATAATTTTTAATAATAATAATATGTGTAATAAAAAATAATGTAGTTTGTAATAAACAATATGAATTATAAATCAGCTATTCAAAATTTAAGTGTTATTATTATAAACAGAATGAAATGGTTGCAAATGTTATTAGATTTAAACATAATGTTAAAAATTTCGTTTTGTTTTGTTTTAAATGGCATAGATATACCAAATGTCCACAAAGCCTGGCCCCGCACCATTTTTTCGGAAATTGTTGGGTACCTATATGGAAAAATCGGCGAACACGCACTTACTACTATGCACTCCATTATTTTTAGGGCACAATTTCTGATAGAAAATGTTTAGATATGTAACCTCCGGGAGTGGGAGGTCAACTAAAAAATTTCAAATGGAAACGCATTTCAAGTCGTATGTCATTTAAAAGCTTTTAATAAACAACAAGTTTTAGCGTTGGTCCAAGATCGATGCACCAAACAAGTCATGAATGGCGAATGCGAGTACCAAATAAAATTTACAAATAAGTTGAACAATAAAGAAGAAAGGAACGAGGGAAACGTTTATACTTTGCGCGTACCTGCGCCACCCCGAAAAGACCAGTTTCGATAATCCGCTTACTTGGGTGCGATAATAACTAGTAATTAGATATGAATCGTTCTCAAAGTACGACCATTGTTCAAAATAAGAATGATGTGGTTTTCGTTTCCCGTTTATTTAGAATATTTTGCGAAAACTTACTCTCGATCTTAGAGGCGATTTTTCCATCTCTTGGTAAATTTATCGGTAACTGAATAGGTATTTACCGTGGAAACAGTTGGTTGTGCAAAGTACGGTTAAAGTAAGATTAGATTCTATGGGAAATACCTAGCAGATAAATTCACCAAGAAGTGAAAAAATCGGCAATAAGTTTATAAGTTTTCGTAAAATATTTTAAATAGATGGGAAATGAAAAACCACATCATTCTTATTCTGCAATAATAGGGTCATTAGCGAATTCAAGAAAGCGAATTATCGAAACTGACAGTTTCGGAGTGGCGCAGGTACGCGCAAAGTAAAATGCATGTTATATTATTTTCAGTAGGGATAGAAGTAGTGTGTTTAATTATACGTTATCCAAAATAGGTTCCAATATACGTCATCAATAAAACCTCGTACCTATTTTTACATTAGGTACTAATAAATTGCAGTCTTTCTTTCTCATGTTATATGTGTGCAGGTAAATCATTTATAGAATATGCCACGTTCAAAACTTTAAACTGAATATTACAAATATACAGTTAAGTTGCTTCTTATTGATGACGTGCATTGAAACCTATCTTGAATGTATAGATTGAAAATTCGAACTATACTAGACAAATCCGTTCTCAGAAAGAACTTCTACCTGCCCAACCAAACGTTTGAGAAGTCGGAAATCAGTAGGCCATAAATAAACCGGGACCGATAATAAGCTTTTAAATTGTCTCTTTAAGGAACTAGTGTTAATATGGTTGTCTATGTATAAGAAATTTGCTATAGTAGGGGAGAGTGGGGCTAAACCGGATAAATTTGGTATTTGGCTCAGAAAATACATAAAAAAATTCCTTGCCCAAAATGTCAACTTTCATCTAAAAGCTTGTCCTCTCAGCAACAAATTACAACTATTCAATTTACAAAAATGTCTACTAGGTTCATCGGTGAATCGCTTGAAAGACGACAACCTCAAAGACAAACAACTCAAAAATAAGGGGCTAATTCGGACACTCCATGGGGCTGAACCGGACACTGTTAATTTAGTTGTGAATAAGACACCAATATGAATTTTTTTCGTTCGTTAACTGAAAGTTATCTTTATTAGTATAATTATTATATTCATTGACATAATTACAAAATATCTTATATTCTATATAAGTATTTCAATAAATGAAAGATAATAACTAATGAAATAAGAATTAGGAAAAAAGAATTTTGAGAAAAAATTAAAATTAATCGTCGTTATCAGACTCTATCTATCTCTACATCAGAAAAACAGTTTTGGCAAGTGAATATATCGTCGCTTGCGCGAACACATTCGATGTGTGCTTTGCGACGACATTCAGTGCACAGTTTCAATTGAACTGTTTTCAATATTCGTCCGCCACAAACACAACAATCGTTCGCTAAATCACGTGTTGATCGTTCTTGTTTTTCCTTACTCATCAATGGTAAGCTTGCTTGTGTTGAACATGTTGCTCGTGACTTCACTTTTGCCTGCTTTGTTGTTTTTTTTGTTGACAAACTTGCACATTTTGCCTTAGCTTCTTTCTTTTTTTCACATGCGCGCTGCTCTTCGCGTAACTGATTAATAACCGGCGAAGATGTCAGTATTTCCGAGCGACGCTTCTTTCTACCGCGATTCGATGCTTTCCGCGGTGGTGCCTTCGGGTATGGGCGGAGAGATTCAATTGTTGCATTCAAAAAATCAGAGCTCATATTTGAAACTGTCAAGGTTGACATGTTGCTCGCATCATCAATTTCGCTTGAAATTGGTGTTGAGTGACAAGCCAATGTACTAGCAGTCTCTTCGAATGCGGTTACAGATACGAATGATTCATTCAAAATGCCTCCACTTTCATCGGTTAATGTTGACGTCGATGGTAGTTCACGATCAGTAACAACACTTGACATGAATTCATGGTCTTCGAAAATGTTTTCGTTTAATGGAAAAATTCCAGTGCATTGGAAACCAGCTGTGATATTTTTATTAGTTGCAGATATTGGCAAAGAATTTTTAATAATTTCTGGAATATGGTAAATCGACATAGTAGCTCCTGGATTACTTGTGCACCAGTTATCACAGTTGGTATTAACAATTTTTTTGAACGGTCCAAAGACAGATCTGTCCAAAGGCTGTAGCTTGTGTGAGCAATGTGGTGGCAATGACAGAACGACGATACCATTTTCCTTGCAATAGTCCAGACCTCGAATAGATAAATGCGATTCGTGATTATCCAGTATCAAAAGTATTGGATTATCTAATGATGCATGAGCGTGCGATTGTAAGAAAACAAGAAATGCGTAGAACTGTTCGGCGTTCATCCAACCGCTGGAATTAGCAGCACCAGAACAGCCCACTGGTCCACCGACAAGAAATTCTCTTTTGAATTTTTTTCGGGGGAAAATAAAAAATGGTGGAACAAGATGGCCAGTGGCTGATACAGCTACTGCTAAAGTGACCAATGTGTCACGCTCTGACAAGACTATGCGCCCGACTTGCTTGGAACCCTTTCTTGCAACAACTCGATCTGAAATTTGAACTGTTGTTACGCCAGTCTCGTCCATATTATAAATATTTTGAGGCGCAAATCGGTGTTTCTTCATGAGAAACTTCAATTTCTCATAGAAAGTGCTGACGTTAACTCGATTGAATGCTGTAGCTCGAGCTAAACTAGTTGCTTGCGGCTTGCGCCCAGTTAATTCAGGGTGTCGCTGGAAAAAACCTCTGAGCCAATCAACACCTGCCATTGCACAACGCTCCCATGATGTTGGTATAGGTAGCTCCAATTTCTTTGCAAGATCATAGGCGAGTCTACGTACTTGTTTCACAGACAAACCAAAATACATGTCGTTGCAATTTAATAAATACTGCGCTAATGCTTCGACATTTGCAGTAAAGACCTGGAGAAATCAGAAACAGAATTAATGCAGTCGTTCAAATCATAAAATTTGAATATCTTATTTAACTGCTCCTTACTGTCTTATGTCCTTTCGCGATCATCGTAACATCACCTTCCATCGCTTGCTCTTCACTAGTTTGCTTTAGCCAATCTGATAATGTTGATTTTTTTACGTTATGTAAAATACACGCATCTCTGATCGACATTTTATCACATCGCACTGAAAGAACAGCTTCTTTTATCTTTGATTTGTCCACCTGAGGCTTTTTTCGCTTGTATGTGCATTCCGCTAAAATAATGCAAAACAATGTGTGAAAATAACGATTAAACTTTGATACGCGTTCACAGTCACTGAATTTAGTGTAAATAAATGAATCAGCGAAAATCGGGTGTCCGGTTTTGCCCCACCTATCTTCGTCCGGTTCAACCCCACACGACCATTTCATCATTGAGACACAATAATTATTTGTATTTTCAATGCATTTATAAAAACTTTTTTTCCCTGAATTCAGCACAGCGTTAGCTTTGAAAAATGCTTACCTATTAATTGATGCGCGTGAAACACAACAGCAAAACCCAAAAAATTTAAGAAATTGAAATTCTCTCTTCAGCAACAAAAGCAATACGTCTAAACACAACGACGGCTGACACTAAACTAAACAAATTAAAGGTCGTCGTTACTACTGACATGAATAAAGCACAACAAGACGTGTTTACAGTGGTTTTCAAATAAGTTAAGAATTTAATTATTCAATAGATATTCGAAATGTCCGGTTCAGCCCCGTGTCCGGATAAGCCCCAGCCTCCCCTACATCTATTCAGACGTTTCGCTAAGTTCTAGACACCCTCCTGCCCTTAAAATGTTATCGATTTTAGTTGTTTAAAATTATTTTTTAATATTACATTTATTTATTATTAACTTTGATTAACTTTATTTTACGTAATTCTTTCTCTTCTGTTATTTGTTTTCTTTATACCTTTTTAAAACACCTTAAATATATGTCTCCTTTATCTGCTTTTTTAATATGCATTTTCATTTACTTTGCTAATACATTTATAACTTTCAAAACGCTACTATAATAGGTGTATTTATATGTAGATATATACTTTAAAACTGGAAAATGTTAAAGTATAGTTTCTTATCTTATTAGAGCTTGTAATTTCGCTTTAAAATTGTTTTATTTAAAATAATATTTAATAAACTTAATTTCATAATTAAGTATTATATTTGATGTTAAAATACTTACAGTTTTTTATGGCTTCTTTTTGTTTCAGGTAAATTTTAAATATTGCAACTTCTTTAGTTACGTAAGTACACGCACATATACATATATTATTTGTACTTCATATTACATATAATTTAATTAAGTAGCTATATGTAGTTATAGTGCTTTTATCTTGATTTACAAAAAAATCCATTTTCTACTTTAATTGTTAGCATCAAGTTTTGTATCTAGAAACATTTTTTAAAACAAAACAAACAAATACCTACCTATTAGTTTTTATCTAGTTTGTTTTGCATTTATCATAATTGTTAAAGTGTATATAACAATTTAACTAATCAACTGTTTGATAGAATTTTATTTCTTCATTTCACGAATGAAGAAAGCAATAATTATAATGATAGAATTATCAATAAGTAAAATGATCGTTTTTATAATAAAATGAAAACGTGAACTAATCGTTTGGAGTATGAATATCGCAAACATTTGGTACGGTTTAATCAGGAGACAATTATTGAAACATTATTTTTATGAAACATTTTCTTTTCTCTTATTTATCTATCTTACAAAATTTTAAATTTGTTTTTCTAAATTTCCAAAGCAACCTTATTATAATTTTGTATGTATAAGTAGAGAAACAAACACGCGAAGGATTTAAAAATGCAGATAATTAAAAATGGAAATATATTTGTAAATGTTTCTAAGTACGAAACTTGGTACTGAATATAAAATTACTTAAACTTTTTTCTTGCAAAGCACTCTATAAGTAAAAGTTTCATAAACCACTGCAAGCAAAATCTCAGAATTGAATAATTAGCAATATAAACGAATAATTGAAAACTAAAAAAAAAAGGTATTCAAAATATAGTTGTTAAGTAATTGGTACGAAAGCCGCTGGTCGCTTTTTCTTTCTTTTATTTAGTTATTAATATTAAGAAATATTACAAAAGGATTTTTTTTTACTTGTCATAAATTTTTATTTTACAACAACAATAATTTGTTTATATCGGTAACTATCCATCTTTTTGTTTTTTGTTAGCCGACTCGTATTTTCGTAACAATAGCTAATTTATTTAAATTAGGTAGGTACCTAATTGTGCTAGGAGAACCATTATCTATAAGTAAAGCACAGAGTACTACAATAATTAATTATTTATTTAATTTATATAGGTGTCTGTAATAAATGTGTAGTTTCTGGGCTTCTTTTGATCAATGGGTAAATTGTGGACTTGTCAAAATGTAATTGGCGTAAATATTTCTGGCGACATAGGAAATTTTGACGTTATATTTTTCACGTTATGAAATTCGTTCGTTGGAATGTACGGGAGAATTCTAGGAGACGTTATAATGTGGAAAATCCCTGACCACTCGCCAACTTAGGCATAAGGCACTATAAGGTACCCGGTGAAAAGAACGCACATAGCTTTACATCGCCGTAATTATCGGTTTTATATAGTGCGTACCCGGGTACCCCCCGCATCGAACGAAAGGAGGAAATCCGGGTATTAACGAAAGGATTAAAATTAAAATTTCATATTAATATTTTAAAAAACTGTATAAAAGAAAGAGTTCGTGCTAAATTATTAAACTTAAACTATTTTGTTTTGAACTACCTATCTGATTAAGAGCTGATTTTACAATATTACTGCATAGAACTACAGGCAATGTGTTCGCAAAATAATTTCTATAGAAACCATCGTCTCAACAAACGTTTCCATGGCATATATTCCCAAAACTGATAATAACAAATCAGCTTAAATACGAAATTTCAATTATTTTTAAGGAAAAATAGTTTAAAATGAATACTCCCTCTGTCCGAAAATATGGTATACATTTTAATATTTTTTTTGTCCGAAAATATGGTATACATTTGCGAAAAATTAATAAAACTAAAATTAAATATAAAAAAAAATTAAATTCATTTTATTGTCACAATATAACGAAATACAAATAATTTTAGTGTAATCCAAATTTAGTTAAAGTGAGATTTAACCTTGTTGAACGCTTCTTCTGAACATATATACTTTTCAGCTAATCGACCCTCGCGACGAAGTTTTACCATATTTAAATGAGGAGTTTTATAGGAATTTCCCCCTCCTGTCAACATAATTGATTCCATACACGTTTGTAATGTTATAAAAACGTTATCAAGAGTATTTTCTCTAATTTATTAAATGCATCTTGAACACATTCAATTGTGTTTGGCGAAGCTTCATGTTGTAGTGATTGAATAGAGTTAAAAAAAACCCAAATCGAGAACGTTTAAATCGGGACTGTTTGGTGGTTGTGACTTAAACTGAATATTCCAACTCTCAGTAGCACCTGCAGTAACAATATCTGTATCGTTATCAAAGGAATGTGGTTTTGCATTATCTTGCTGTACGTAAATTGTTTTGTTTTTATACTTTTGAGGAAATTTTGATTTAATTTCTGGAATAACATTTTCTACAATCATTTTCTTTTCATTTTTCATTTGCTGCTGTAACGGATTCCACATTTTTCGTTATTAATGTTCCTTTAGTTCTATTCTTGGAATTTCTTTGAGCCGATTCTTGATATACAAAGGGCCATATTCCAATTTTACCGTCAAAAAAATGCTTTCGATGTGTGTCATAGCGTGGTCGAGCCACTGCAGCCATAAACATCACTTTAGTGATAAACCGTTTGCTTTTGCAGTTTCTATCGGGTTCTTCTTCGTCTAACATTATGTAATAGGAGCGTTTAACTTTAGTGAGATAAAACCATTTCTCATCAATATGAACGTAATCATATAAATCATCAAAAAGAAAAGCTTCAATACTGGTATGATTTACCTTTGACAAGCAAAACTGTAATCTTTCCAATTTGTTTTTACATGTTAAAGTAGGTTTAACTGTAGAAGATATTCGCTTAAAATACTTTCGCTGTTTAAAGATATCAAACAGTGTTGATTTTGGAATATCAATTGCGAAAGAAAGACTACGAATTGTTCCTCGACGATTTAATGGTATTTTCTTTATTTCAGTCAAATTGGCAGAATAGTCTTTTCGTTTTCTTCCGCATTTTTCCTTCTTTTTTGAAGAAACATCGGCACAAATTTTACCTTCTCTGTATTGAGCTTGTGCTGTATGCCAGATTCTACTTACGGTCAGACGGGATACGTGGAATACAGCTGCAACTTTATTAATAGCACCGTGTTCTAATTTTTCTTTGTTCTTCATATAGTGTAATAGCTGTTGCAAGATACCATGACGTTGTTCATTAGTCAATTGCTTCGATTTGGCATCTCTTCTTTGTAAATTCACGTTATTTGGGTTAAAATTTTTCATTTTGAAATTGCAGCGGTGACTATTTTATTTTTCTTAAAAAACTAATTTTTGGTCTTCAAATTCCAACTTAACTCAAAAGCAACGCCTGTCAAATATGTCAGATTATTTAGCTATCAATGTAAACAATACCAATATAATGAGTATTATTAGTTGCTTTCGAAACTCTAAATAATCTAAGATTTTCTTTCAAATGTATACCATATTTTCGGACAGAGGGAGTAATTTAAATTTGTCGTTTCTGTCTATCATTTTTATAATCGGCCAAAACGAGAGGCACTTGCATTTTTTGTGCGTTCGATGCTGTGCCGTTCGAGGTGATTCGAGATATTAACTTTACATATTTGCTACGATATACGATGCCGTTTAGCCCGGATTCTAGCTCATCGATGCAAAAGTTGCCCGTGACGATTTTGCAACACATGAGTTACGCTCTCACGACTGAATTCTAATTGACAGATGCAATCGGGCGCAAATCATTCTACGATAAAAACCATAGTAACGTGGATCCAAGTGGAATTTTAAATTGCGGTATCGATTTCTATAAATTTTTGTTGATAACAAATAAAATCAATTAAGTGTGCCTAGTAATTGAGTACGACGTTAATTAAAATGACAAAATAATATAACACCTAGTTGCGATGGGGACGTGATTGATAGATGAAAGTGCATCTTGTGCGACAGAAAAAAATTTTTTTTTGGAACTGCGTCGTTATCGTTTTCGTTAAAATGTGATTAGAGATCTCTTGTACTTTGGAATTAGAATTTCGCCGTTAGCTAACAAATGTCTATATTTATAGCAAGTAGGTAGCTTTATAGATATACAGAACAGAAATACGATCTTTTAGTTACTAGACGTAATGATAATATCATTACGTCTCACAATAAGAGTACAGACAGGGTAAAATTGTAGTTAGATAGATCTCCGTGGTCTTCACGTGGTCCTCAAAGTTCGAACTTTTAGTCTTTAACTAATAGGCGTTATTATTCGATATTTGTTGACAGAAAAATTGCAATTTAAAAGAAAAAAAAAATTTTAATATTATTTTTTTCGTAAACCGTTTAGTTTTGATTCCAAAGTTTAATTTACTTCATTAATTTACTTTCATGAAAATTCACATTCGGCAACGTTATAAAACAATAAGTAGGTATTCCAATGTGATCCAATTTGTATTATTACTACAAAAATTTTATAAAAATCTTAAAAACAGGTATCTATCTCGGTTTCCGTTTCAGCATTTTCACATGAAAACCTGACCTAACATGAAGGAAATGTCGACACGCTCATCTTACATTAATTTTCAACTAACAGCGAAGATATCTAAAACAAAACAATATTAGCATGTTTTCCTAGATTTTATCTTCACGTATTCGAGTCCCACGAATTCATTGCAATCGATTATAACACAGTAATGAGCGGGGCGCGACGCGACGCGCCTTGCAATTTCAAAAATCTAAAGATAATCGACATGTATACGTAGTAACATAAAAATAAACTTAGAAATAGTTAGGTAAAGATATGTAGGTACTTATCGTATTGTATATTATCCACTATATTATGTGATTTATACATTTACCTAGTTCCTCTAGTTTCCAGCATAAAACCTATCTCGGTAGTTTATTTCCTGTGGAAATTCGCTACCTAACAATGTTTTTATCAGTAATATTCAAGTTCAGCTCGTTGGATTAGTAGGTAGTAAAGGATTATAGTGTCCGATCTTCGTTATATACCTACTGCATTCTCGGTATGGAAGAAATAGTGGGCGGATTGATGCCCATATGTTACTCTCAAAATTTTACTAACGTAAGAGCTCGTAAAAGGAGACTCTCCACTAAAGTTCTACCGTCTATTCTCATAAATATTTAGATACTTTAAGCAATATTTTAACCACATAAACCATCATAGTCGTATAAATACATTACCTACGTTTTTACTATTTAATCTCGCCTTTTCCCGAAAAAAAAGAAACGGTTTATCTCGCTTTCCAACGGACCTGCTACATTATTGCATTAATACGGCGAGATAATCTTTTTTTAATCCAATGAACGACTGGATCGCATCAGGCTGCTTTGCTTTAAATGTAGAAAGAAACACTCCGTTGCTTGAACCGCAATCGACTTCCGATTCACAACTTGCACGGGCGGCGTTTTCGGCCCATTAAAATTTTATTTCTGTCTATTTACATTAAAATTAACTGTGTCGTTTTCTTTTTTTTTTGTAATTTTGAAACTAAAACTACCTATACTTAAATGTCGACTGTATTTTGTTACTTTGTTGTTGTATCTAAATATTTATAAGAGAATTGGTGCAATTTTAGTAGTTTATGATTAGTATCGAACATTGCGGTGGCAATTACTTAATAGTTAGTTAACGATTAAACTTTAAATCGCCGAAGTAATAACGGAACTATGTATTTTGAGACGTACATAGGTAATTGCGGCCCTATTGTAACCGTTAAATGTTACGCTCGAATTGCTGCTCGTAACATATTGCATAAGCTGTCACTGATAATAGCTAAAATTTTATGCAATGCACGTCGAAAAAGATTCACGAAATACTCTCTTTTACATCGATAACTAAAACAAAACTAAAGTAGTTCGTTCTAATTCATTTAGTTTGAGGTTAGAGTACACTAAAAGAGAATGGGCGAAAGTAATCCAATAACGAGGTTCCTCTATTTTGTTTTTCCATTAAAGAACGTCTAGGACAACTCGGCAGGTAATGAAAGTGAAATACAACGACCGTCCTACCGAAAGCCGTATAATATTATGAAGAAGAAAAGGAAAATCGTCCGTTATGTTATTCGATGACCTCGGATAAAAAAATTTTTGGCTAATGGAGCTTTCCAGATAAATTTTCATTTTTCGATTTTGCCGCCGCGCCGCGCACTTGCCAGTTCAAACTGATGTTTCGCACATTCTAACGCAGCTGTTATCATCATTCAAACATCCAATTAGTGGGGTATTTCAGTATCTAGCAGAGAATGCGGGTTATGAATTGGCGTTCCTCATCGACCTACCTGTTCGCTGCGTCCAGACCCCTAGCTAGGTTGATGTCCGCTTGCTCGTTACCGCACCACGCAATCCGGTGGCGCAGATGGCGCGACGCGAGTGGTCCGGAGCCGCCCGTGCAGAACGAAGTCCGACTGTTCGCAGGCAGATTATTACCGAAAGTCAGAGACGGATTTCCGAAATTTTTATTTTCAACTATTCGTCGTTTTCGACTATTATAAATTAAGTGCACATGATTTGCACGCAGTTTTCATTATTTTATAGCGCAGTTACGGGCTAGGATAAGCGTATTATAACGATCCCGATATTTTGAACGGAAAAATTGTGGGCAGTAGAGTTTCGGGGGCGATAATCTAATGCGAGTTAAAACCACGCAAATGACGCGGGATATATATTTGAACGAGTGCCGTTTTTTAACGATAGGTGCCTGGTCTTATTTAGAAGGAAAAAACTTTTACACGAATAGACGGAAATCGGGACGTTATTTATGTAGATATCATTTTTAAATTAAATTTTAGGAGCGCATATAATTTCCATCATCATAACTCTCCCCTTATTATGTGGTAAAAGCATTTACCTACCTACAAAGGTGTACCTACACTAGCATTAGGGAATATAATTGAGTAATGTCTTAAAAAGTTGATAACGCCATAGATTTCGAATGGTCGTACTAATGGTATAACGAATAGTCCTAATATATTTAGTCTTTGGCCTTGATATAGTCGTCTATTCGTAATTATATATTATGATTCGTTAACATACACCTACCTATTATAATGGTGTTCATTTACGATGTAAAAATCATCGACGTTCAATCACTTTTAAACGTAAAGAATTAACGTAATATGGATTTGAAAGTTGGCTCCTCGTGTATAATAATAAACATTTGTTCGATCGCGCATAACGATGCGAGTGTAAATTTAAATTTAATTGTCGACTTTTACCGTTATACCGGTGCATAAGGATGTTTTTAATTTGTGCGTTATTAAATTTTTTCGAGCTAAAATTCTACGACGCCGTAGGTGTACAATCCGGTCCTGATTTAGGCGTAGTCCGCAGTATGCGGTGTACACGGTACGCAAGAGATTTGCCGACAGATATGCGATTGCGGTGGTAATTAGAAAAGCCGGTCGCACACTGGAGGGCGAAATAGCGGCAATTCATGCTCAAATGCTGTACTTCTATTCTACCGGAAGATCCCATTATGATGTACACGGACCGCTGTCACGAACTTCGGTGTTAATTCAAAACGCACTGTTGCGCACTTTATTGTCCGAAATGAAAACTACGGACTTAACGTCGCGAGACAACCCTCGATTATATATCACAGGATGCGATGCGCTTCGATGTTACGGTTATTATGCTTTAAAACTAACCCAAATTACTTAAGTGGTTTTAACGTACCTTTCGAAAGTTTTCATACATAAATTGAATATCTTTTCCTTATTATTTTATGAAATGAATTTAATTACTTTCGTAGGTATGACCAATTAATTAATCGCCGAACTAAGTTACTACTTTCCGATACGTTTCGAAGTTGAATTGGTTCAAACATCAAAGGTACATGGTGTATAATATATTGATTGACGTACGACATGTGTGCACAACAGTGGATGCCCATTACAAAAATCGACTGCTTTATGACGCTGCATGAATGTAGAATTCGCGTTGAAAGGACGCTTCAACTTTAATTCCCTCTTTCAGTTAACGTTAATATTTCAGACGATGCTTCTGATTGCTAACAAGCCAAGGGTATATTGAATTGGTAGCGGCGGTGGTGACATTTTCGCGATCAAATCTGCCAACCACCACTTTCGTCTAAGTACTTTATTCTTCCATAATCATCACATTATAATGTGATATGTGTTAATGTAATTTATAAAAATTCGTTCTTTCGCGATCGTATATTGTTAGTATATAAGTAGGTGCGCGTATAATTTAGGTTCCTGCACCCTTATCGGTTTTGGCGTGATTTGTTAATTCCCGATTTTCGCTTGAATCTTAAGAAATTCCCAATCAAAATAGTATTACGTAGTTTCGTATTTGTCGAAGATCTTTCTATATATAGCCACTTTTTTTCTTTTTAATTTAAACGATTCGAAACTTGAAAATTCGTTAGGCTCCATAAAAACGGTAGCTATACGAAAACGGGTCAACACAACACACGCTATCGCCGGCATGTGTCTATGGAACCACTCGACCCGTCGGCGCTATAAAGTGTTTGAGGGAGGGTCGGGGCGAAAGCGGTTGTGTCATACCATGTCGAGTCATCGTGCCGCCCTATTACGCTCACGTATTACTCTCATGCTTGTGTGCCCCAAGCGTGGCGACCACTTTCCATTTATGTCACGGCTTCTATCCCGGGTGAATTGAAGAACTTAATTGTAGGATTATCGTAGCTGATGACAAGACTTCATTCTTATAAAAATGAGCCTACTGCAATTTACTATTTATAATGGTCACCTATATTATCGAACCGTGTTTTTAAAACCGTTTACGGTGAGTGTAAAAAATATTCGTACACTCGTTAGTTTAATTAAATACTGATATAATCGTTATTTACTTATTAGTAGATAATCTGTAAAGTGTTTAAAGTAAACGTAGATAGGTGTACATAAAGAATAAAAAACACATAGGCGATTATTCGCAACGCAAGTATATACGTATTTATTAACGTTAATATTTGGTGGGGTTGCCCTTATTTCGAACGACCGCTTGTAGCCTTCGTCCCATCGAATTCGCTAATTTGAAAGTAAAACTGGCCGGAATATTACTCCATTCTTTCGATAGGACGTATACGTTAGGGTTTCCTTGGACGAAATTTAATAATTACGAATGTTTTTCTTTAAGTAAGACCATAAATATTCAATTGAATTAATATCTGGAGATTGTGACGGAGTATTTGGTCGTTTAGGAGTTTCCTGAGGTCCTGCACGAAAATAAAATTGTCTTCTAATGCTTATTTTTCTTGATTGGTAAGTATGAGGATAAGTTTTCAGTATATCGATATCTATACGTACGATGATTCATAGTTCCGTCAATAAAATGCAACGAACCTACACCCGGATACACTCCGGGCACCCGGATGCACCCCAAGCCAATAAGGAATCTCCACCGTGTTTTACCGCGCTGGATTATCGCAACTAGCCTTTCTATATAAAATGTTGTCGTAAAACTTTAGTGAATGCAACTTCCGACACTTAAGCGTTTAATCGTTTGCAGCGTTGTTTGCGTTAAGTATTGCATCGTGCGTTTAAATCGTTTTTTTTTTTATTATCTACCTACTATTTTTTTATCGTGCGTTTAAAAATTAAAGCTCAAGTACCTTATTCTGGGAACGAAATAAGTTATAGGTTATCGAAAACGAATAAACAATATTATTGTCTTTAGCATATTACACTTTGGTACTTTATTAAAAATTAACGAATCGTACCTATAGATGCTTAAGTTAATTTCGAATATGTAAGTAGGTATTTCAAAATATTAATTTAAATTTCGATTTATTCTATATCTATATGTAAATTTACGTCAGGCTTGTGTGAAATTTAATCATATTAAAACTTGTGTTGATTGTTGTAGGACAGCATTACATATCCATACTGTCTTTTTCGGTTCTGACGGCTGTGTTACCTATATAAGAATTAGTTTCAAACGAATATGGAACTGTATTGGGATTCACATTCTATAATGACAAACTTCTATACGGTCATGTGATGGCACTGAGTAATAATAAATAACCTTTCCTATAAGGTTATTTGATGTGTGGATATGCAACGGAATGTTGACAGAGATTTACCTAGCTATATTATGTATGCATATCACGAACCTCCAGACAACTGATAAATTATTCAGTTAGTTATGGTGTACGGCCCATGTTGCGCCTTAGAAAATTTAATTTATGTAGACTTTATATGCAAAGATCATCACACCGAAAAATCATATATTTGGGCCGGAACGATATAAACAAGAATGCCAAATCAAACGCAAACAAAAAAAAATTTCTTGCGAAATGAATTTTAAACGAAAGTTAAGTAGATGTTGTAGCTCGCGTCGCATCGCACAAATTCTTATATTAAAAAATAATAAAAATATAATATTATACTTATCTTTATATCTGTAGGTACCTATTTGGGTGAATATATGAACATTTGCCAATATCTAAATACCTTTTGATAAAAAACAATCGACTGTTTTAAATATAGATATGTTGATGCGATTTAGTTTGGCAACGCTGTGAAGCAGCCACTTGGGGGGTTTGCAAACCACAGAATGTACCAGTACGTTGTAATACTTCAATAAAAGAGCATCAAGTATATTTTTAACGTGTGGTTTATATTTAGCATCAATATAGCGTACCCGAGGTTGCAATTCGACCAGAAATAACATATATGGAAAAATATTATGTAGTTTCATTGATTCGATTCAATACTCTGTTTTTTTTTTCAAATTTTTAAATAAATAAAAATCAAATAATTCAAAATAATTGAACATTCAAATTGGCATTTGGCACAATTAGTTGACACTCTACAATCGAATGTCAAAAAGAATCATCAAGATGAATAAAAATGACGATGACAGAAACTAAATGAACATTATTTTGTTTTCGTATCAATAAAATTTCGTTACTTAACAATAAAAATGCTAAATCAAGACATTCCGTTGCTTATAGATAAGGAAATATTCCAATTTAATAATAAAACAATGATTGTTTTTCTCGAACCACAAAATCGAACGAGAAATGAAATGCTTAAAAATTTAGAAAATTATTTTAAACTTTGCAATAAAATACGCGTCGCTTAATATAGATTGACTTAAAAAATTAAATGTTTTACAATTAGTATAAGCATTTATCGGCTTATTCTGAATATCCTTTTTAATGCTATTTATGGTTAACTGCTAAAGTTTACAAAGTTTTAATAGGCTTTCGGAAAGATATGCTTTTAACATTACATAAATCAATACAAGTATTTAAATTCAACAGGTGTTTGTGATATGCCGTTAAATTATTGTATCTCCCGTAACTTTAAATGCACATCTATACGCGTGCTATTTTAACTTGAGAAATTGATTTTATTTTTTAATACATTATTGTACGTCGTACTGTTTACATTGTTTGGATGAATACTTCTGAAGAACTGCTACCGCGCGTTCAACGTAAGCACCTACGTATAGATATAATGTAGCAGAGGTTACATGAAATGCAAACGGAATATCTGGCAGCATACCAAGTAGAGGTCACCAAAATATACAGAGATTTATGCAAGACGAAAACAATTACCATCAGAGATGCGCGAATCCTGCGGAGGAAGCAGCGAATGCGGATAATAGCAAATTCCGGTTTTGGGTTAAAGCCAAGGGTTTTCCCGTTCAAAAGGCTGCAGGCTATAAGGCCAAAGAGGCCGATGCTATCGAGAGTCGCAGCGTCTGTGTTGATAAGGGAATTCTTCCCATGAGTGATAATCTTACGGGTTCTACAAAGGGTCTAACGGCCTACCTCCCCCTCTTTAAGGTATATTTTACGAGCCCACATTTTAGCAGTTCCTTAGATTTATGAAGGGAGTAGACGCGAGTATCAAGGTACACTGTATCTATATATAAAGAGCAACAAGTTATAAAATACAAATATTAATTTGTTTGTATTTTCGTGTTTTACATAATTTTATTATCGACACGTTAATCCGTTACTAAAAATTTCATGTGTCGCAAAAATAAATTGTATTTACTTACACACCATAAATTATATTATCTACGTATTATTAGAAGCTTTAGATAGACATCTGATAACAGATAATGATTCTAACGAAGCATGTATCTCATTCAATTCATTTCGTATACCTACATTTTTGTCCAAAAATAATGCTTATAAATATCTATTCAAATTTCGCTTTTTAACAATTTTTTTAAATAAATAAAACATTCGGAGTAGTTACAAGTAGTACCTACTAATAAGGTAAAATCAAATTTTATTTCTTCAATTATTGAGCTTGAAATAAGAATCCGATTTATAGTTATCCATGTCTATGTTGATCTTTTCAAAGGTACCCACACACTAATAATTTATTATTATTAGAGTAATCATTAGAATTCAGGTAATCAATAGAATTTTGTTTTTTTCATCACATTTCATTTTTCATTAAAATGACTTTCGTTAAATTTAATCTTATATCTCATATCTTATTCAAAAACACTATTTAACACTATACCCTCGACCTTTTAGTAACTCGCTCTACAAAAAAAACCTTTAATTTTAATTATGATGCTTATTAATTCTTTTAAAACGGTTACTCTGAACGTCAAAGTGCATAATCATTTCTTTGAAGTTTCTAGAAGACGGCGCACACCAATATTATAATGAAAATTCTAAAACATCTTTTATAGAAAAATTAATTTTCCAATTTTCCAAAAAAAATTAGTAGATAATATTTAAGGGCATGCCAACGTCACTTTTAATTCACGAATAATATTGAATACTTTAACTTTACATTAAATAATTAGTGTTTCTTAGAGTAAATAATGATTGTTAATAAACAAAAGTAAGTTTTCTCTTGAAAATAATCCTCGATATTTTGTGCTAAAGTACTATCTATTTAAAAAAAGGCGGAAAACGACTGTCTTAAAGCGATAAAACCAAACATGTGCCAGTTTATTAATTTAAAAAGCGTTTCGACGTCTCAATTTTTTCAGCAATATGTACTTTCGAGTATGTTAACGATATAAAAAACTCCGAACGAGTTTCTATTGTCACCTACTGAATTTTCCCGTATTTACATAGTATTATTAGAATAATCATTAATACCTAAATGAAATTTATATTGTTGATACCTTTTTAACGACTCCATATTTATTATCCGATAATGTTGTGAAAGTATACATAGAAAAAGAATAAATCGATAAATCGTGTTACGAAATTTGCGAACGCGATTTTCCTAGAATCGGTTTGCTTTTAAACTATTTTAAGTTACATTCGGAATATTGTTAATACAGTTTTTTGAAAGTCCTGCGACAAAAGGCAAGGGTAGAGGATAAATAGGACGGAATAGCCAGAAACGTTGACTGCGGGTGAACGGTTTCAGATAGGAATTCGATTCCAGTTGCCTCCAGATAACTGTAGTGTAGAAATTGTCACCCACCCGCCCCCTCGCCTGTCGTCTTTCTGATCGCGCTTGCGAATACGACCCTATTCCGCTTCTTTAAGCGAGGGTTTCTTGCCGCCAGCATTCGACAAATTCGAGGCGCCTGCTGGCTTGTTAACTTTCGTTTCACGGTTACTTGAAGCGAAATTAATTTAGCTTGGGATGGCATTTATTGAACGATCGATTTATGCTGCATTTCAACTAATTTTATAATGCAATAATTATGATTATGCGTATTTCGAACGGGGAAATATAAAATCGAACTAACCGAAATTCTGAAAAATAATTTGAACTTTATTACAAATTAAAATTAACGTGTCTAATTATAAAAATCCGTTTTTGTGTCGAATTATTAAGTTATTTTTAAGTGCCTGTGCCTGCTATGTATTTAGGTATTTGTTACAGAATTTAACGAATATATTTTCAAATGTTATTTCTTAAAAACATATTTAACAACTTATAGCCTTATAGTAGCAGACATTTCCAAAATAGTATTTTTTTACAACTACCATGTCCGCTTGAACAATGAAGGTTGTTTTCCGGTAATCACTAGATATAATAATCTAAAATAAAGTGCGCCTCGTAAATACCTCATTTACATATGATTTAAGAGGTATATGATCCACAGAAAATATAAATAATAAAAAAATTAAATATACATACATATAATAGGTAGATATACAGTGTGTCTCCGAATTCACTTTGCGATAGATGTAAATGGGAAATAATTTTGGATTTTTCAAATTATATTCTGGGAACCAGCCCTGCTTGGTTCAAAACTAAAATGTACAATGTAAAACGTTGAAATAACTCTATACAGAGTGATTCAAAGTGAATTAACATCAGTAAAGGGCCATTAATTAGGGGGACCGGAAAATAATGTTGTTTTTTTACATTAAATTTAAACAAGTTTTTATTTTTAATCGATGATGTAGTCACCCTCGTTATCAACAATCTTTTGCCATCTAGTGTGCAAATTTTCAATGCCGGATCGATAAAAATCAATTCGTTTTTGAACAAAATATCTGGAGATGGCATTTTGGATATCATCCAAATTTTCAAATTTTTTACCTGATCTGAACTTAGAAAACCACCTTTGACATTTACAAACATCTAATGCACTTGGATAAACATCGTAAATGTTTTTGGTAGCAGCTGTTACGTTACTACACTTGTGAAATTTAAAAAGCGTACAATTCCAGATATGTTCCTCTTATAGTATTTGGCTGGCCATTTCGCCCAAAATTGTAAAAAAAATTGAAGATTTAATTATTTATAAGTAAACAAGTCACATTAACCTTAAAATATCTTTGGTGCGACTTTGAAGTACACAATGAGCTGATAAATGGTAAACAAATATTGATGTGCGCAGAAACGACATTACTTTCCGGTCCCCATAATATTAAAGTTACGATAAAATGTCATTAAAAGCAGTTGTTCAAAAGTAAAAGCTATGTCACTACACAAAGTTGTGGAAAAATCGCTTACTTTGATAAACAGGTGAAACTGAAAAAAAATATTTATTATCAGCAAGACGGTTGTGGCCCATACGTGACTCTGTTAATAAGAAATTGATTGAATAATACATTTGGATATATGTGGATTGGTAGATTTGGGCCACAACCCTACCCACCACGAAGTTCAGATTTAACAATAACTATGGATTTTATTTTTGGGACAAACTAAAGCAACCCTAGCAGCACACTTAGCTAAAAGTAACATAATTTCCCGATATATTATTATAAGCCAATGTGACGGTCTGTCTTATAATCACAATATAGAATTTTGATGTAAAACCTATGCAGTTAAGCTATATTGTCAAGATATGTAGATTCTATATCTTAAATATACACATAACTGATCTAAAAGTAACATATTTTACTGATATAATATGATATAAAATTTGTATCTAAACGATAGCTAGAATTCTTAGCTAAATTTAATATTGTTTTAAAACATCAGGAACATGTACTTTTTTGAGGTTATATTGATATTTTTTTTATATTGTTCTGATCTTAAATGTATATAAATAAGATATTTTGTCATTCTCGTATTGATATAATAGAGATGTATACGAGTTATTTAAAATCTGTATTGCTAGGAACTATTTTACTTATGTTATAGTGGTATAAATAAGAAACTACTATATTATCTTATAATTTTATTATTGAAAAAAGGATATAAAATATTTTAGTAGTACATACTAATTATAATACAAAATTAAACATATTTTCAGTAATATCTTAACATTTCAATTCATTTTAATAAAAGTACCTATATAAAGACTTGATAAAAAAGTCCAGATTTATTAATTTATTATTTATTTATTTTCAATGTTTCGGCACAATTTTTGTAATTTTCCAACAAAATTTCTTTTTGTTAACAATACTTACAATACAAAAATTAACAAAAAAGAAATTTTCGTGTTTAACAAAAATAGTGTAAAATTGAAAATAAATAATTAATCAATAAACAAATTTGGACTTTATCAAGTAGGTGCATATAATCAAATAAAATTTTATAGATATCTATAAATAACATTTATATTTATAAAAATACCGAAAATATGAAAAAGTTGAAATGATGTATCATTGTTTAATTTTTGTATTTGCCAAATAGATGCCGACGGATTTTCTTATAGTTATTATCATCATGAATGGTGTACAACACTCGTATTATTTCTGAAAATTAAATTACACATTAATACATGATCGACTATACAAAAATTACTTATATGTAACTTACCAACAATACATTCGTTACTTTCAGGTCACAGAATGTCGGTTTGTTGATTCTTTTTTCTAACGCCGTGTCTGCATCTTGTACTTATTGGCTACAATGTGAGTTAGTAATTTGACCATTTAGCAGTAAACTGTCTTATGGGCATTTTTTCTCCGATGGGATAATATGATACGTTTATCTGAAAATTAATATAATTAATCATTCAAAGAAAATAGTAAAAAATAATATCTAATAACAAAGATTACCTACTTAAGTACATTCTACTTAATTTGTTCGTGTTTTTAAATACTAAAGTAAGTAGGTATAGTCAAAATGGAGTATGACTCACCTATGAAAGTAATAAGTAATGCAATGTGGCGTTCGGCTATCGTTTTCTCTTTCCACAGAAGTTGACATTGTAAAAGAGATCGAAAATATCGACGTACGTTTGAAGTTGCTTAATTCGCATGTTTTTTAAATTGCTCCCAGAATTTTACATCCCACGACTTCATAAAACATTAAATGTATTAATAAAATGTAATATATAAGATCATAAAAATTGACTTACGTATTATAATACTTACTATTGAACATTGAAAATAGAAGTACACACTATCTGCTTTGTTGCAGTGAACTGATACCACTCTGTTTACACCACTTTGGTCAAGCAACAAGATATGATGTCCCGTTAGGTACTTATTGACCGAGGGTTAACAATAGCAAGTATATACGCTTAGGTACCTATACTTGGTATAACAACTTACGAAGGTAGGATATCCGAATGTACTAAACACGTTCAACCCGCGCAGGACGTCATCCGTGCAAGTACGTACCTGTCAGATTTCTGATTCTTTCACGAATGACGTCACATCTCGATGTGCAGAACCGCCCGGATATCTTACCTTAATAGTTATTGTACCTTAGTACCTATATATACCAAGTTGATAAACTAATATTTTCCAAAAAAACAAGCATTTATTTAAACTCAATTTTAGAATTTAAATTCACATTAACCCGCAACTTAAAAAAAATGATCGAAAGTTAATGAAAAACGAAAAGGTTTCGTCGGTTTTAATATATTGACGGGGTGGAAACCATAACACCCTTTTATTTAGATTTTTCGTAGGTATCTTTCCGAACTAAATCAACAGATTCACAGCCGCATTGGAAAAAACACTTTTCTATGTTTCACAAATGATTTTTTCTATTAATGCTTCAAAAAGAGTAACATAAACGGTAGGTATCTAGGTATAGATAGTTTGTAAAAAAATAATAAATTACAAAATACATAACTTAAGTAGGTTTCGTCGTTTTTTTCGCGGACTCTAGCTCTCAGTCGCTTATACATATGTAGGTACTTTTTTGGTTACGCACTAGCTTACATGTCTGAGACAAAGAATGATTCCCTATTGTCAAACTTTCGAAGAAATGGCAAAAGCACAAGCTAGTTTATCAGTAGAAATGTAGAAAATTTAATTTCAACATTGCCTGGTAAAGCGGCATAGTCATAAAACTACGTGATTTTAAAATAGCCAGTGCGGATAACAAAGGAGATGGGTCGTAAAGAATTTGGGAAAAGGTTTCCTACTTCGTAGAAATGACAATGACAAAGGTCGCAAAGTTCTACCTATTTGCATTTTTGATTATTACCCACTTAAAGAGTTTGAAAAATATGTACCTTATGCTTACTCAAGCTTATGTTTTACTCGAAACTGCTAACTTTTTTCAACATTTAGTATTTATGCTGTGAGAGTGAGGTCATGAGTGAGTGAGTGGCTTAGAGTGAGGTCATCCCAAGCATTTGAGGTTACTCTAGGGTTAAATAAAATTATAAAGGAAACCGGCAAACGAGCCATTTTAATTCTCAAAAACTTTTTATGAAAACAAATTCTAGGAAGACAGCTTTCTCCAAGTTTGGGTTTGGATTTTTGTCATTAATAACGAAAAGTGATAACAATTTAATAGTTGTTACTTATCTAATAATTAAACTAGGTATTGATAATATTCCGTTTATCAGTGATCGGTGTATGCGCTTCTCCCTAAATGCTTTTTTAATTAGGTTTGAAAGGTGAATATATAAATATATAAATCGACTAATATATTTTGAGAAGGTTTTGCAAGTTTTATATTACCTATTTTTTAGATAGCAGATTTTGTTAAATTTGATATCTATTTAAGCTAATTCAAAAGACATTGAATAGATATAGAAAATTCATATCAAGTATACTTAAATTTAAACATGTTTATTAGTATAAAATTTAAAAGATTTTAATTCATCATTTTTAGATAAATTTAAACCCATTTTAAGATATTTATTTAAGCTCACTATTTTATGTCGCAGATATATCACGTTAAAACATTATTTACAAATATGGTTTACTAAGATCACATCGATCTTAATATTATCTAATTTTGTAATATTTAAATAAACCTGCAAAACCTTATACTAAAGACACATATATAAATGTGGCTTATTATATCATATTTAGATAATGCTGAGTTTAATAAACTCAGATGTGCTGTTAGGGCAGTTTCACGTATTTATCAAAATTGGGCGATTTTTCCGCAAGTTTGTATAATGATATAGCTTTTACTTTTGAACAACTACTTTTAATGACATTTTATCGTATCTTTAATATTAATGGCCCTTTACTGATGTTAATTATTGAATAATTTTTAATAAAACGTCCCGTATAGAGTTATTTCAACGTCTTATTTATAGTACATCTTAGTTTTGAACCAAGCCGAACCGGTTCCCCGAGTGTCATTTCAAAAACTCCAAAATGATTTGTCATTTACACCTATCGCAATGTCAGTCCGTGGACACACTGTATAGAAAGCACCGCCCGATAAATTATTATTTTTCGGTATTCCCAACATTTCGGGCATTTGGAAGTCCAACCTATCGTTAAATTTTTGAATTTGTTTTGTTATTATCTATAGTTAATTCGCAGGTAGATGTAATTCTTAGGTGAGGTCAGTGTTAAACCTCGACGTTTCTTTGTTCATTTTCCTTGAAGGCGGATGTAAAAAATTAGAACACTTCCTTTGTTTCTATATAAGCATGCTATACATTTAAGGGTGCGAACACAGGAGACTTCAACTTTAACGTAGTAGGTATGTGCGGCCCGATTTAATTATATTATACCTAATCCTAGTTTAAAGTCGATATCTAATTACCTGAGGCCTCGTTTAATAATTGTGCGTTTGATTTTGTACCTATTTAAGTCAATTCAACATGAAAAACGAATGTCAATGCCTCGGCGTGTTCGTAGCCTCGTAGATAAGAGATACAAAGACGGTGGCGCTTTTAAGATATTATCGTGTCGGCGGCAACCATCTTTCGTTTTGGTGAGGCTTCCCAGAGGGCCTTTCTGTGCTTCGTCGCGACTGCTGCACAAATTGTATTAAGTCGTTTTTTGTTTAGTAAATTAAGAATCGGTAGCTGTATAATTTGAGATGAAACTTATCGCGTCTCCCTATAATTATATAGGTTGCACTGCGATTAAATGGAAACACGTAAATCGACCCTTTCTATCGAATGGGGTCGGAGTTAAATGCTTTTTATGTTTACTGTATTTTGTGAACGTCGATATGCACAAAAACATCGAATCAAATTACGACTTTTATACTTTTAATCGTATAGCGAAGATGGAATCGGAACCTTTATAATTATTAACTCCGGTAGGAGCGCTCTTTATTCTGAATTAAATCAATGTCGATCTATCGTTAGATGCCAAAAAAGGCAGTAAATAGCGCCGCTACCGAAGTGAACGCATTCAGTCACGAAGGCGATGTTCCAGCATAGAAATTTTTCGTGCCAGCCTTCTTATATAGCGCGAATCGTGTGTTCGTATTTAATTGTGCGGATATTATAGGCGGAAGTTCAGTCAGTTTAATTAATAATCCGTTAAACCTGCAAACGGAATCATCGGAAATTTTGACGTGATAGGGGAATCGAAAATTTAAATTTAAAATACAAAAACTGTTACGTATAAATTTATGCCTTCATTTGAATGTTATAGGTGCCCACTTATCGAATGTTTAAATGATCGTAGACTAATAGATATATGTATGTATTATATTTTGTAAATGTGTACTTATAATATTTAGAATATTATTAGTGCGTGCACCTACAAAATTTTAGAAAGCGACAACATAACGTGACGTTTTAAAGGAATTCAAACATATTCCGATCGAGTTGGAATCAATAATACAGAAAATGTGATATCCAAACAGAAATTCCCCAAAGGTTGAATTATGGCATGACCGACACAACAGAAGTGGGAGCGACGAATTGTGTGGTCTGCATGCGGGCGAAATACAATGGGGTTTTGTACGCCTTCAGTCACGCTTGTGGTTCAAAATCAATACCCATTTATTCTTTATATAATGCAAGAAAGAAATATTATGATATATCCTTTTATGGGGTAGTCGGCAGTCACAAAAAATTTATTTAGTTCGGATCGTCTAATAAACGAATGCGAAACTTTGAATTTTTCGACTAATAACCTGTCTTTAATTCGCCGCGAAACACGCTGGACTGCATGAGTTTTGGACTACTTTCAGAGATCTTATGGCTTGTCGATACTACATGTGTCCTATGTATATGTGATGGTTTTCTGTATATCGCGCTTGCTACAATAATTCATAATCGATTCACATTCGTCCGCAATTTATACCAATTACATAAATGCTAACTTAAATTTAAAATTTAGGAAAAGATGATAGGGTTCATTTAGAAATACGAATAAGTTTGTATAACATAGTACCTACAATTTTCTGTTAAAAAAATAATCAGGCATCATACCAATTAAGAAAACAATTAATTTATTGCACTTTAAAAATATTTCAGCTCTTGTAACTCATTTATTAAAGAGAAAATGAAGTAAGTAGGTGGTACTTGGAAATAAAATCACAATAAATTATTATTTTAATCTAGTGCATTAAATGTTACCGAATAAAAACTGTTAAAGTATATAGCTTATTATTTTAATTAAAAATGCATTTTGGATCGCTGTAGATATAGGGTAAGAGTGAGGCAATTTTACACTCTAAGAGGTTTTTCTAAACATAGATACTTTTAGATACTGTTTACACTTATATTTATTGTAAATACTGTTACTGTTACTTCGAACATATACTGCCTTGTGATATAAGAAGATAGATATTAATAAAATTATTAGAAAAATATAATTGTATCGAGAAATCGGCATAAAACAAACGTAGGGGCAAACGGATACTTATCGTTAGGAGGAAAAATCCGAAATTGTATATTTTTATTCATTATCGTTAGTAATTCTGTCCACGAACAACGATCAATCATTTTTTTTACAATTTCTCACTATTCTGCAATTAAAACAACACTCACTCGTGCAGTTTTTGCCCCTATTTACGCCATTTCGGTTTTATTTCTAAACAAACACGATCGATATCAGAAACAGGATTTTCATATTAGTATTCAACAGAAAAAAACCCATTGTCATTTCCTATATCCTCAAAGTGGAACTTTCACGAACTAATTTTAATTTGCCCAGAATTTTATGTTTTCAAACAATTTTTTGCTGCAATAGCAACAGACCATCAAGTTTCGCGCACTTGGTAGATATATCGTACGAGTTTTTTTAAATCGAGATCGTAAAATATCTGGGGAAATAAGCATCGTGCGAAAAAAATGTTCGACATCAAAACTTAATATTTTCGACGGGCCATTCACGTATGCTAAACTCTCTGGGGTTGGGTCGGAGGAAGGGGACGGGGGAGAGACGCTAATATCCTCGATGGGAACCCTCTACTTATTATTGCAGATTCGAATAGTGCGTCGAAAATACGTAACTCTCGTCTGAAACGTTTTATACGATTCGTGCAGATCGAATCCCGTGGCCGGGGTGCTTATTTCCCCTGCTCCAAGTCCAGGGAATGACGGGAGCGGGAAAATTGTAGCGTAAGTGTAAATCCCCCCTCGAAAATATTAACTTTTGACGTCAAACAATTTTTTCTCGAGATAATTTGCAGTCGCAAAAGTTAAAAAACTAACTCGGCATTTAAACGTTCGAAGAAACGATTTAGTAGCAACTATAAGTATACTGGAAATAAAATTGTCGGCCTTAATATTGTCGATTTTCTTAAGAGGCGTCCGTTGGGCCCCACGTTCATTTGACCACACTTTACCCCTAGTAGAAGAGTTTTACAGCCAGAAAAGTAGAAAATCAGCACTGATTGTGAATACTGTAAAATGACACTTTTATAGAAAATATAAGCAAGATAAGCAGACACATGATGATATCGTTTCACACAGTGATGGCATCTCGTACCAATCCAATTCTAATAAATTGTAGTCCTTCTTTACACCATCTAATATGTGTGCAGGTGAATCATCTGTAAAATATGTCACTTTTCAAACTTTAAAACGAATTACAAATAAACATTTTAGTAACTCTTTACTGATGACGTGAATCGCCAGGCTGGTTGGATAAGGTATAGATACTAATATTTTGTTTGATGAAAAATTTAGAAAAGAAACGTTGGGAAAGTAGATACAAACGACAAATCTACACTTAGATTTAACAAAACTAATCGCATTTTGAGTATTTTTCTAACTAAAAACTTAAATGAAGTGAAAATTTAAATTTAAGTCTTTTTTATCACATAGAATATCAGTAAGTTTAAAATTTATTTAATTCAATATAATATAAAACAATTTTCGATTTCGAACATTTTTATACCTATACTATAGATGGCGTGACGTTTCATAAACACTTATACGTATAGAAATATAGCTTATCCAAACCTATATGCAATTTACGTCATCAAAAAAAGTTGCTAGATTGTTTATTTGTAATTCGACTTAAAGTTTGGAAAGAGACATGTTCTATAGATGATTTACTTGCGCACATATTAGATGGTTTAAAGAACGTCTACAATTTATTAGAACTGTCAAAATACTAAGTAGGAGGTGACAGCACTGTGTGAAACGTCATCATCTAGTAACCTTGTATTGATGACGTGGATTGCATATAGGTTTGGACGAAGTGCACGAGCGCATTCATTACATAGGTATGTATATGTACTTTACCTATACCTATAAGTATATTTTTATTGTCTCTTTCAAATGTTAAACTTGGTATGGTTAGGACGATGCTTGAAACACTAAAATGCCAGTAGAACTCTATATTTGAAATTTTTAGAGCCCTTCAGTTGTTAAGTTGACGCATTATTTCAAATGGCTGTAAACGATGTTATTTTTTCTTGGTGTCTCCGCCGAATTTACATAAGACTGGTAATATCGTTTGTTTATTTTTCATTTAGTACGCAATATAAAGACATTAGCGAAGGTTTTAGTGAAACAACGTATACGATTGAATATTCAAATTACGCCTCTGTGCGAGTTCAGCCGGTGCTTAATAACATCAAATAATAAAGAATATCGCAATTTAAGACATCTTTAAACAATAAAAATTTGTGGAGTGTTATTTAATAATTTCAGCTACGCATATTATTGAGCAGGAAATATTAAGTAGAATTTTGCATATTTCTTTTGTTCCGCGACGCCATTCAAGTTTTCCAACTACAGTAAAACTCGAAATCTGATGCGAGGCGTTTCGTTTGTTGAAACGTCGAGTTCGAACGATGTTGGGCGTATAAATAGTAAGGCTCGAATTTTAGCTCGGGGGAAGTGTCGACGTCCTTATGCGCTGCTGTTATTTCGTGAATGGGGGAGCATGTAAGATCCTTGATACGTTCGAGGGAACGAACCCTATCCTGGTTTAGCTTAGCTTTTAGGCGACTTACTCAGTAACGTTATAGGGTTAAAATGGGGACACAAGTGTTAAATAGATTTATTAATTCAAAATAAATAGTGTCTCGACGAAACGGGGATGCAAAGTTCACGCTCCCTACTATTCTTTCATTTCTATTTAATTCACAAAAATCAAAAATTCGTAATGTTATCTGTTAAAATTCGAATAATCATTAATGTCGTTGTCATTAACATTCACTAGCATATTACACTTGTAAATGTACCTACCATACATATTTTGTTTTTTATGGAAACAGGAAGAGTCCTAGAGTCGGTCGGTCTTGTAGAAATTTCTAGGAATTAACGCAACAAAACAAACCATTGGAAGATTAATATTAAGGCAGCTGTTCATCCTGAGAATTAAATAATGACTAAACTGCTCGCTAAACACTTTCTAGTCCGGCTACGACACCAGCTAATGTCCAATTTTATAGCATTACTTACCTCGTTTCGATGTTTAAAGCGCGTGGAACGAAAATTACTAATTGAACGAATTAGGCATGCACTTAATTAATAGTATTTTAAATTGATAAATTAAAAGTATTAGTATTCTTCGTAACGTCTGTTGCCCACAAAAATCGATATATCGCTTAACGAATTTAACACGCATTTTCTGTAATTAATTGCAATGCCTTTTCGGAGTTTCTAATCACTCAAATTGCATAAAAATTTATTTAATTATTATTTGTATGAGATTTGATATCACCTACTTTTTACGTGTGGGCTACCTATTGGGCCAGGAATAAGTCGTTTATTAGTGGTAACTATAATAATACGAAACTGAAATAATCGATGTGATTAACATATTAATCTGAGCCAACATTGTATTATTGTCCTTTCGTTACTTTTTCTAGATTAACGTTTAAATTTATATGGTCGGTACGGGAACGCTGTCAGATACAGGTTAGCGAGACAGGCAATAAGTTAGTGAATGGAATTTACAGGAAGCACGAACGGACGAAAGATGCACGTCAGCGGCAGATACGAATGTGGGATAGTGAGGGAAACCAAGATGCCACCGACGCGACGCACCGCGCCGCGGCGCTGCTGGTAATCTAATTGGGTAGTGCCTGCGCTTCTTAGTAATAACACCCTCAAGGAGGCTCGGGATATTATATCGTCGTTATTTATTCGGTTACGTTAACTTGCATGCACCGTCTTTTATCCTGGTGTTTAATGGATTGACCTTTTTGTACCTAATATAACTCTTGATTAAAGACCGGTTTTTCATTCATTTAATAGAGATCTGAAGAAGCTATTCGTACAGAATAATTTGCTCGGATATATTTGTCGAAGTAATCATTTCCATCGGAATTATTCTATAGTAAGCGCGTGGCTTATTCGGAATTGAAGACCGACCGGCCATAATTCCATAACTCTGTAGAAACGCAGTTTTCATTTAGCATTTTTAGTAATTACACAATTAAATTTTAAGCGAATGCCTATATAAAATTAATATTAAGTAGTTTTTTACAAAAATTAATTATTCTCGAAACACGAAAAACAAAAAGCCCGCAAAGTATAAAATTTCGAATTCCATACAAATTATTTCGCAGATTCTAATTGTAGTACTACGTATCGGAATATCTCGAACCAATACTGAAAATTGTGGTAGCCGCGTTCGATGCTTATTCGCTAACAAAAAAAAAAAACGACATACGCAGGTCGAAAGCCTTTCAAATAGATGACTACGACCGCTTCGTTCGACAGTGACATGCCCCATTACGTGCGGGCTCGTAATCCGATTTTACAACACCCGCCTCAGACGTGATTATGAGTATGTTTGTATGTGGGTTCGAGCAAGAATGTTTTCTCGGATCAGTGGATACGAGCACGGTCCGAAACTGTCATAAAGATATTAAGCCTTACTTTATATTCCCGATGATTAATAAAAATAAAACTTGAAATAGAAAATGAATCGGATTATATCCACTAAAATTTATCAGTAACAATTAAACGATTGTAAAAAGAAAAACGTTACGCGATTACGAAACGTCATCGCACGTATCACAATATATGGTAAAGAATTTAAACGATAGAAAGTTCTAGGAGAAAATTTTTAAAATAATTAAAGGACACGTTTATTATAAGTTTTAACGCTGTTAGGTACACGCCGCTATAAACTTGAAACTCTACAAACTTTACATCTAAAAATTCCGAATGAGCTCTTTGATACCCTTTATTGTATTTCTACTCGAATTTGCAAGGTTATGGCGTTGTAAAATCAGAATGCGGAAGGTGATGATGTTCCTGAACGATGATGATCACACATACGAGCTACCGTTCCGTGTTGGTATCTGCCATTAACCGAAAAACTTGAAAAGGAATGACGTTCCGTCAAAATGAAAGTTGAAATATCTGTAGCTGATACGTAGCAACCCATAAAGATGCTAAAGCTTACGTAGACTCACTTTTCTGAATTACTACGGCTGAAACGCGAACGAAGAGAACGAAAACCGAGCAGGATCATTAGCGCTGAAGAGCTAGGCCGCCTACATCAATCAGTTGTCGCGCTCTTCAGCTGGAACTCGACGGCGGCAATTGATCTTACCTCGCTTCGTATAATTAAATGTCTTACTTGCCCGTATCTCGCAGGATTTTTAAGAAATTGGTCGTACTTTTGATCAGTAGGTATTGCATCAAATTGTTCGATTTTATAAATGAAATTAAAAAAAAAAACGCTATTAGTTAACCGTAGGTGTTTGACGTTTTGAAAAATATCAATTAATAATGTTAAATTATCTATTATAGCCTAGTAAAATTAACAAGCTTGATTTTTGTGTGGATTTTTACTTTTATATTTTGAACCGAGCCTCAAAAGTCCTCTTCGATAGCATGTCCGCAAAAATTGTTATAGAGGGCGAAAGGAGGTAAAATTCAGTTTTTTACAATGATTTTAGAAAATATTAATTTTTCGAGAAAAAGGTTAGTATCAAAATTGTAACTCGTAACATTTTCTACAATAAACGTCCTTAGACTTTTTTCATATAATTAATTGTTGTCGAGCAATACGTGTGTCAAGGTTGCAATATATGTAGTTTGTAGAAAAAGCGCATTCTTTCCACGCCAACGCGGGGGTTGAGTACTTATGTGGTGTTTCCAGTAGGCCTAATCCACGTCGAATAATATACTCGCGTTATTATTGTTAATACATTATAACATTAACATATTAACATTTATCAAGGAGCTCCTTTGCTTATTTGATAGTTATCTACTATACAGATGATTTAGAATTCATATATATATATATATATATATATATATTACAATGTTCCATACGTTATTCAAGATAAGTATTTTTACAATGCTAATAAATTGTAGTCACAGATAATTGCGAAAAACTGAATTTTACTTTATTTTGTCCCATACAACAATTTTTGCGGACAAGTTATCGAAGGGGACCGTTGAGATTTAGTTCAAAATATAAAAATAAAGGTTCACACAAAAATCTAGCTTGTTGATCATTTTTTTTTATAGTTAAAATCTAAGTCTTTACCGGGTTAATTATTTAAATATTGAATTTAAATGCCTTATTGCGTTAAGATATGGTCGAATATGGTTTGAAGTTAGGTGCAGTTCGCATAAAAATGTTTAAAAATTAAATTATACGTACGTACAGTTAATTGTTTTACTTATTGTGATATTATACTAGGAAATTTTCGAATTTCGCAAAATTTTGTATCAGATATCAGAGATATTTCAGATACATTTATTTAAGAATTTTACTCAAACAATAATGCAGAGTGTAAATAGGATACGTAGTGCTCGTAATCATAAATTAATGAAAATTTATTTTTAAAGTCTCGAATCTTAATCATAAGGGATTATGAAACGTAAAAAATATTCATGTTAAATAACGGATTAATTAATCTGTATTTGGTAAATTACCTATTAATAAATGTAGTTGTATTAAAGCAGATTAGGACGCATTAATAAATTGGAGTCAAAAGCTCGTGATTTCAATATTTCTGGTTTCAAGGTTTCTTATTCAGTTTTCAATATAAATAAACCGAATACTTTTGAGTAGCAATATCTATTCTAATCGTAGTATCTATAACAAACAGATAAATATAACTTTTAGCTTCTATTTATTTAAATAAAAAGAGAAAACGGTTGTCTCGGACATTGGTCAGGTTTGAGTTATTTTCCAAGATAGGAAAACCTACATTATAGGCACTGAAAAGATCGCGACCGAATAATCTCCCATTAGCACATTCAAATATATTTGTTACAGATATAGGTATCTATATAATATGTTTATTACATATTCTTAAATATTCCTCAATGTCTAAACAACTGATCAGAATTAAGACATTATTAATTTATTGTATACTTACATACGTGAAAAAAAACGTGATTAAAAATTAACGAGCGCCGATTGATAATGTGATTGATGTTACCTATGTAATTATTAATTTTCGTACATATTATAAATAAATATAAACGACGAAATTGTATAAAAACTACATATTTAGAATATTAATTTAAATGATTACAACATATAGATCGTTCGATCGGAGTTCGTTCTTATAATACAATTAATGATCAATCTGCACCAAGCGGGGATTTTTCCGGGATCGAAAAGCTATCACGAGACGGCCTGGGATCAGCAACAGCCCGATCTAATGACATGAGGCCCGGGCCACCAGCGACAGGCTTTATTTGGGGCTCGGAGATTGCATGAGCGGCTTCGCAACGCTTTGCTCCCGTTATTTACATAGCAAAGTGCTCGTCCCCCAATTGCTTTGCACACCTCCATCGCCCACAGAATGAACATATTTTAGTCCGACCCAATACGTTGCTCTTTCACTGATCTCCGACTATCGATTACTTTTTATTTTGAAAGCGGGCGTTTTGCCGCTGCACATTTCTATACAAAAAAAATTATAGTATGTAATTATCGAATCGATTATAAAAATATTTAATCGATTTGCCTTGCCTATTTAAATTTTATTAGAACTAACGCCTATTTCGTTCTAGATTCGTTCGTTTTGAACCATTTAAAAAATTTAAGGAAATAAATTAAAATTTTTAAACTTACATAACAAACTGCGTGAATTAAAGTGAATCAAGTGGGCAATCATTTTGATTTGATTGTTAATGGTAATTACGAAAACTTGATGAATTATATTGAACGGAATTTGACAAAATCGCCCTGAGCAAACAACGCAAAACCTACAGAATTTTGTCCAGAGAAATTGAAGTCCCTTTATGTCATAAAACCGGTCTAAGTCAATTACGTCACCGTCTGACTGGCGATCCTTGCTGCATATTAAAAGGGCAGGCACCTCAATAATTTAATGACATAATAACTTGTCATATATTTTATTGGTGCAAAAGTCAAACCGACCGTGCTTGAATGTTTATTTTTAAGCGTCAATGTTTAAAAACTTTTAATCGTATTTCGACAAGTAGGCATGTAGGTATTTATATTTTAAATTAACTTTAAGGCGACGTTTCCTCCCGGGTCCTACTGCCGGTGTATTACAGGATTTTTTATTTTTTAAACGGTATTTCGGACACACACAAATATTTATTTTTTTACTATTTTTTTAGGTTACCAACGCTACAACGTGTTTTTTGTTTTTCCTCCTACCAACTCGATAACTAAAAAATTGGTTAGTCTAATTTTTACAAGATATAACTTTGCACTATTAGAAAACTTGATGCAAATATTATTTGAGCCAAATCGGTTCGGTCGTTTTTGAATGCAACCTAAAAGGTTAATTTTTCTAATATGTATTGAAAATCTAATTTTTTATTTCAAATTGCCTTAGAATAAATTAATTTTAAGAAAAACAAATATTATCATATTAAAGACCAGCTTAAATTAAAATAAAAGTGCATGCCGAGTAAAAACATGTAACTCGAAATGCGATTAAAAGTTTTTAAACGTTGGCGCTTAAAAATAAACGTTCTAATTGGAACTTTCACAGTAGGCCTGACTTTTGCACCAACGAAATGTATGACAAATTATTATATCATTAAGAAAATTGGGGCGCCTGCCTTTTTAATATGCAATAGAGCTCGCCAGCCAGACTGTTATGTAACTGACTTAGACCGGTTTTATAACACAAAGAAACTTCAATTTCTCAGGACAAAATTCTGTAGGTTTTCTCGTTGCTGGCTCCTAAACTATTACAGGTACTTGTCTAAAATCTAATTTCTCATATTTTTGTTGTTGTCATGACATCTATCCATAGCCACTCTCGATACTTTACTGACGTAACAAAAGAAACTTAGACACCTTATCAGTTCATTCATTGTTTAATATAAATATTAAAGCGCAATTTCATTGAGGCAACCCTAGACAATATGTAGTATTCCACACACGTCGTTAAGTTTAGTGTTGCCTATTTTTTATGTGCGATTTTTAACCGGGCCACAAACTTCACGACTACGAAACTGTACGAATTTCTCGTACGCTAAGACAACAGAATAACAAAAATAGACAACACTAAATGACGTGTAGTATATTAACATGTTATATAGAGTTGCCACTATAGTGTTGCGCTTTTAGAACTGATCATTTTATTTTTTAAGAATTTAACTTGTTGAAATATGAAAATTTCACGAGACAAAATCGACTTATTTTCGGTCAGAATAGCGAATTCGAAAAGGTGTGTTTTCGAGTCGTATTATTATTATTAACATTAAAGAAACGCCTAATCATTCCGAAATTATTGGACGTTTCTATCTTTAATGTTAGCAGCGAACAAACAGCATTTATATAAACACGACGTTAAAAGCACATCATTCTATGTACCTATATATATACTTTTATAAAAAGTTTATATTTATATTTATACGAAGAAACGAAAACATAGAAGTGACTAAAATGCTAGAAACTTCTAGGCTCGTATTCATATAGTCAGTAAGTTAAATGTTATTTTATGTATGGATGGCGAGCCATATAATGGGCGGAACAAACTTTGCCAATATACAGGAGAAATCTTTTTGTGTAGAAAGGTTTATCATAATACGAATCCATGTCCTAATTTGCATAGTTACGAAACTGCAAGAAGTTTTGTAAACCAACATTTTAATATAAAGTAACTCGTGAAAACTGATACAAGAATGGATCAAGGTTATACAAAATAAAATTGAATAACTTCATCAGTTTCATCAGACCATAAAATATTCGAAATAAAATTGAGAGTCTCGATAACATTAAATTGATTAGCAACACTTTATGTCTGCAGTTTGTGCCTAGCTGTATACGTAACTCGGTATGCGTTTTCGTATAAAAGTTTAAAGATTTTCGTTGTTGTAGACATTATCATAAATTGTAGCGTGAATATGGAAATCCTATTTCGTAAATCTGTTTGGTCGCCGTCTATAATATATATGTACTTATATTACAAATTAAAATTGAATAGATAATATTATTTCTTTTGTGCTCGAACAACTCACATGTACAATTTCTTATGGTTGTTCAATTAAAGTCGGGTCACGAATAGTCTATAGCCTTACATACGTCGGCAACGGTTTATGTGCCGAGCGTCCCGGATCTTTCGGTCGCATTTTCTGATGCAGATGGTGAGACTCGGCGACGGGCCGGCCCGTGTCAGACAGGTAATTTAGAATGACGACGTTTGTCCAGGAATGGACTTTATTAATTTTATTATTTAACTTTTTGTTCGTCCAAATAAATTCGTAGGCGACCGCTTGATTTGTTTTGTGCCTTTTGTCAACCTATACCTGTTTACAATTAGATTTAAATTTTCCAACGCGTAGTTCTGTAGAAGATAGGTAAACAACCTATTTTTATTTAATTTTATTGTAGGCGCCTTTCTTTATTGAATCTACATCGGTAAATAAACGTTTAATAGTCGATATTGAAATAAACATTTTTCTCGGGAATTTTCGATCGTAAATGGCTCAAATTTTAGCGTGACAAAAAGCTGTTTTTTGACTTAATTTGTGAAAAAAATGAAATGGTTTTTGTATCTATCGTTCGTTTTTAACTTAAATATAATACGTTCGAGTTCACAACCTTCGCTTCTAGCTCAACAGTATCGCTTTAAGTTATATTAAGCAAAAGCACTTAAAGCAAAATTTCTTTGAGCGATGTAAGCAATTTTTTATACCTATAAGTACTATATTCTAATATCAATTTGAAGGTACCTACACTCAAAAAACTATTGTACATAACATCAATGAACACCAGTTATTGACTTTTTGATCATCAATACAATGAAAAGTTCATTAATACTACTAATACACTGAAGAAAATAAGTGCCTAATTATGCAATTAAAACGATCGTTGTATTTACGAATCATATATAATTTTTTACCCAATAACTTTCTTCATACTTACAATGAAAATTTTTATCGAAATAATGAATTTTCGTTACTTTTTAAGAGTTATCTAATGTACGTTTGTAATGTACGTTAATTGGACGCGTTCATCGGATTTTTCTTTGAGTGTATAGATATTGTTTAACTTTCTGTTATTATATTTAAATACCTGCTTACGCGGTAAAAATCTTTATTCTATAAGTGAACGATTAAATAGTGTTGGTTTTGCTAAAATATATCGAAATAGGTTGCCAAGTTCAAAAACTTATCAAATCAAATTAATGAATTTAACAAGAATTTATCGTGCAAATTAGGCTAATTTGATCGGCGACAAAATTAATTTGCCAACGTTAAACAAACTATTTGTTGGGCATCTAGTATAATTATTATTTAGTTGTGTAAGGATATTAGCCATATTCATTTTTGGTTAAAATAAGTGATTACAATCATTATTAACAAGATCAATGAAACTTAATAAAAACTCATTGTCAGTTGTTGGCCACGAAATATCTAAGGTATCTAAGGTTCGAAATGCCCTAAATCCTAAATACCTGGCCTACGTATATAAGTGCCCGATTTAGTGAAAGGAATTAATGCGTCTCTTATTTTAAATTGAAACTCGTATTATAACGCCCGAGTCCGGTCCTGCCTCGCAGACTTTAATCACTGAACTACAGCTGCCAGAAGATCCGCCGTCAGATATGTGACTACAGCATCAATTAGAGGAGGCAAGCCGCGACTATATGCCAGGCAGCAAATTAAAGTAGCAGAAGCGTGATCGTTTCTCGATTTCTCGTACTGCGGACGGAGACGCTTCTTATTATAATGCTACTGTATGAGTTCACGTCACGAATACTCATCACGCGATAATACCATTTCCATTCATCCATAAAATAAACCATATACCTACCTACCTATATAGGTAGGTAATAGGTAGGTACACTACCTATACCTACTGCTAATGTATATTTCGGCGCCCTTTTTATTGCATTCTGAGTTTGTCAATCAATCATTGATGAGATATTTTTAGCACGAAAACTTTTTGGCGACGACGTAGCGGGAGAGACGAAAGCGGCCGGGGGAGGGGGGCACGATTAGTTATTTATTTGTTAAGATAACCATCCGAAACTTTAAAAAAATTTTAGTTAACCCATTTTACAGTTTTGAAAATCTACATTTAATCATGGAGATTGTTCTATTTTAAAAGCATTTAAAAATTGATAAATGGAATTTTACTAAAAAATGTGGTGTCGTTTTAATAAAACTAGGTACCTACTACAAACTTATATTCATGAAAATGGAAAACGGTGAATGTTTTTAGGTTATCCGATAATTACGTTTGTAACCATATAATACCTACATAAATTTTGTAATTTTATAATAATTCACCAAAATATTTATTAATTTTGATTATCGAAACCTACAAAATTATTGATAAGGTATCAAATTGTACAAAAAAAGTTATTTCGCAGTTTAAAAGATTTTTAGCGCCACTTTGTGAGAACAACAATTGAATATTGGTATTTTTCGAATATCATTATAGTGATGTGTCCTTATATTATCTATAAAGAGGAGGAGAGAATATTCATTTAAGGATAAACTACAGAACAAAGTATTTTAAATGTTATTACTATGTTTAACAAATTTCAGTTTTACACTAGTCTCTATTATTCATTTATGACGTCTAAAATTGTTAAAAAGTTGTTGTTTATCTTACAAAAATACAAGGATTGTTGAATGTTTTTATTAGTTTATTTCTAATCAAAAACTGATGTAGTTCTCTAAATTGCAAAGATAGCTAAGTATAAATAGATTCTGTTCATAATGAGAAAAATGAGTTCTTTTTAATAAAACTGAAAGAATGATAAACATTTACCGGATGTCCCAGACGCAAACGTTGTAAACGCAACATTTTAGAGAAAAATGTTTTGATAGTCAGATAGTGGTATTATTATTATGGCCTTGAACGGCATCGTAAAGGTCTGTCAACTAGAAATTTCAGGACGCATAACTCGAAAAGTACTTAATGAAAAAATGCTTTGTTATAGTATTTTGAAAAGCTCTCGAGATAAACTATAATAACTTGTTGTTCCATGGTTCCATTTAAAATATTGAAGGCGACCTTTATGTGACCTTGGTAACATTGTTCTAGGTCACAATTTAAATCCTGATAACTTTTGTTCGAAACATTTTTCCCTAAAATGTAACTTTTGGGAAATAATTAGGTAGTCCGAGTGGTCTGTACGTGTAGATACATATGTATTTTTTACTAAATACGTATATAATACAGAAAATTGTATTTCATTGCCTTAATAAAGAAAAAAAAACTTATGTAAATATAGAATCGTAATAAAAGCACAAGTTGATTTTACCACAACTAATAATATCAGATACATTTGTTTATTGTTATTACTTACTACTGGTATCATTACAATGACAATTAACAATTAACAATCATCGGTACGCTGAGGATATTTGAAAACAGCTGTACCCCATAAAAGGAACGTGTATCCAAAAAAGGGGTAGTAGTTAGGACGTATTTCTATTTTTATACGAGGTCATCTCACCAACAAAATGTTACGTAGTGTGTAATTTTCATCACAATAGATTTCATACCCAATCCATTTCAGGGTTAACTCGATCTTTTTAACTCGAATAGATTTTTAATTCGACTCGAATTTAATTTATCTATTTATAAAAAACTTTCAAGTTTAGTACATTTCTTGAAATTGTCGTATTTGTGAGAAAAAATAAATTCGTAAATCTGTGTCTATTCGCACAAAGCCGATGTATTTTATTAATGATCAGTAATAACTCGAACTCTTTATGTAGGTTAATACATGGTAGAATACTTATGCTAAAAGATTTGCCCTGTACGCGTATGTAAAAGTTCGTATATTATTCATTAGACATTACATTTCAAAACTGCATATCTGAATCCACATAAATTGGCCTTGCTAACTTCACTATACAGCAAAGCCATCCAAGTAAGCTTGGAAGATAGTGCGCTCCGATCCATCCCGCAGGCATTAATATTGTAGAGAGACGCTCCCGATTGTGAAACGACCGTAACTGCACACCATCACATCCTCGACAACCGACAGCAGGACGTTTCAGTCGCTGTCGAAATTCGTAATAATTTGCAGTTTCTAAATTTACCATTTCGATAAATCAGTAATCGATTAGATATTATTGGAAACGAACTTATGTATTTTATTTATTCTTATTTATATACCTAATATGAAAATAGGGCGTTAATTTCGAGTAGTTTTAAAGATTTATGAAAATTTGCGTTGCATTGTGTCGTTTTTTAAAGGTCTTTAGAAACTGTTTGGATTGATCTTTAGTCGGTTTTAAATACTACTAATATTAAAATTAATTTGGGATCATTGTTAGTGTAATTTTATTAAAGGGCCGACAATGAGCGTGAAACGTTCCTAAGTGCATTTTTGTAGTTTAGAGATTAATGAACTTTAATACAATTTAATATTGTAGGTATATAGGTAGTACCTATACTATAGCACATACCTATATTTTATAAAACATTAGTTCACTAATCTATAGGTACCAAATAAAAATGCTTCGTAGGCACTTTTTTCTGTCGGCCTTTTAATTATTCGTAACTTTCTTTTCATAAAGACATACATTTCCGTTAGAAAGCGTTTTACTGTTTATTTCGATTTTTTATTATAAAAGTTTTACGTTAAAATACATTTAAATCTGCGGTTATCGACATCACATTCACATAGGTACCTGGAATAAATTGATGAATAGGTAGATTTGTGATTTGTCAACTATCGTTGACTAATGATATCAAATAGTTTAATAAAAGTGCACTAAACTAACTCAAAATGTTGAAAACGGCAATTAAAATTGTTTATAACGGCATATGTTTATTTCTATAAATTTAGTGCATATTTGTCAACATTGTTTGAAATAAAAATAAAAAAACAGGATTATATTATAATCATTTTCGGTTATGCACTAACTATAGGTTGCAAAATACAAGACAGTAATTAGACGGAAAGTCAAATTGAACTTACATTAGAAGAAAATTGACCAAAAACCGAAATTAACACAATAAAATTGATTAAATTAGGTTATTGGATACCCGACCCGTTTCTTAATTGAACTGTTCTTTTTACTACTCATCGCCACCTACTAACGCTAGGAGGACGAAGGCAAAAAACGAATATTGAAAAACAAAGCTTGTTTCAAATAAATCAATGAATCAATAATGTTCCTTAAAGCACACTTGATAGTAAACTAAAAGTTCTTGAAAATCAAAACTGTCCTTGAAGACTCTAAAAAGGAAAAGGTGAAAAAGCACGAAAACCTCACTAAAGTTTGCGTTATGGTAAATAAAATTCTAGTATCAATTGTGAACTCCAACTTTTTTCTATAGATTGACTAAACTACTAATATAGTTACCTGTATTATTTTAACACCATCAATTAAAATTCTACGTAGGTATATAGATAACGGAAAATTGCCGTTTATAGTTAGATGTTATCGAACAAAACCATTTGTTTCAAAAAAATCAAACGCATACGACGAAATAAAACATTTTATTATTACCTACATTTTGGCGATTTTCTATTTATACTTTTACACCTTTATTAAACTAGAACAATGGGAACTTATTAGTTGATTTAATCGGCAATTTTCCGTTTTAAGTCTTAAAAATAACGTCAATCGTTTTGTTTTCCATAATTATTTGTAACACAAATGGTAAGGTATCGAAAACCGTATTGTCAAAATATGGATTAAATAATGAATAAAAATAAGTGTAACAGACATTTTTTATGGTAAAAAAGAAGCAATCACGTTATAATAATTTCTCGGATTATAACGTGGAAAATTCAAATACGTATCTAAAAAAATTCGTTACCTATTGCTAATCGAGAATAATTACCAAATATAAGCGCATGCAACTACGAAGTAGGAAAGGAGGGTGATGTGTTTTAACGATAACGAATGTGCACGTATCCGTCGTTAAGCCGAAAGCACCCAAAGCGAGCAGCTTTAGTTCGCGGCTTGAGCAACAGGTGTGTGCTTTTACCCTGAAGCTGTCATACGGTTGTTTCCCGTCTCACATCTTTTAATTTATAAAAAGCTTTTGTTTAATTAATGAGTATAATATTTTTCCTTTATTAAATAAAGCGTTGGTTTCCTCTTTGCAAAAAGAATTCGTCGATATTTTAAATATCGTATGTATCTATACGCCAATTACCAAATATTAAATTTTAATTCGTTCATTTTGTAATAAATTATAAATAAACAAGCTATTAATATTCAGAATTGTACATGAACACCAACAATGCTTATAATAAGTATGTATTTTAGACCATTTTTATTATAATAGATAAACCAATTTTATGGTGGGTAATTTCATCATTACTTTTAAATTACTTGGACGTCATTAAAATAGGAAACAAAAAAACAAAGTCCGCAAAGCTGACGTTAACCTATCGATTTAATACATACCTACAACTATCAATATAACAAAAAATTAACGCTTAATCGTGATAATTATTACCCACTATTAATAATTACGCGAAAAACGATTTATTAACTATATTCTAAATTATTTTAAGCAGAAAACTCCCACGTTTGAATTTGAAATTTTCGTGGAAAACGTTCGTGCGACATCTACGGCAAGAGAGACGCACTAGCGCAAAAGCTGAGCTTTCGACTGTCCACTCTGAAAGCTCTATTGCAGTTCCGGCCTCTGTCGCTAGAGAGCGCACGTAGGTATTGAATTCGAAGAACGAATTCGTTTTCCCCGAGTGTTTCATTTCAGATTAAATTTAAAACTACAAAGAGACGTATACGAAATTGAACAGAATAGAGAAACCTGTTGATTTGGAAATTTAAAAGATAAATAACCACGTGTTGATTTAATCATTATGAACTTATTTTACCTCTTAGTAAAGACGCTCGTTACAACGAATTTTTGAAGTTACTCGATTTGCGTTGGTCGATTCTTTTATTTTAATTTCGTTTTGTGTCGATGCGCTATTATTTTATTATAGGTGTACGTATAGATAGATGTTATGAAAATGAACGATTACTATTGGTTTTCATTAAAATCATCTTACTTTGAAACGTGATTTTCTGTATCCGTATGACTTATTGTTAGTATAATTTTAATAGTGATTTGAATAATAACGTGTCTTTAAAAACATTACGTTTGTCCTCGTCGGTAATAACACTGTTAGTATAATTTTCTATTACATTTATGAATAATGTATTTGTTTCGATTAATTTTATCGTTTAATAAAAATTCTTTAGTTTATTCCCTTTTTAAATTATAAACGAGAAAATTCGAGCTCGACGCAATGTGCGAAATATTATACGCGATTATGACGTTTTGCGCTACTGATTTCAAAGCTTGAAAAACAGTTGCAGACATGAATGTAAGAGATTGCTAAATGATCCTTTTGCCGGTCTCTGCAAAAAGTTGAGAGGAACTTGAGGGCCCAGTTGGCAATGCATCCGCAATCCGGGGGGCCGGCAGGGGCCTGGTATGAGTCTGGGGTGTCGACCGGCCACCGAACCCGCGGGTACGGTTTGCTATGTAAGCTAGTCATGTTACGTATGAAGTAATTCTACTTTTAAGATGATAGACATAAAATAAGGGAATATAAGTAGAACAAATTCCCATTAGGTAAATAGTTTCGTAAATAATAAAAGATCTAATGTGCATTCGCAAACTTTTTATCATTCAGGAACATTTACGCAATTTGGAAAGTCGTAAATTACTTACATAAAATATTTTATGGGGAGAATTCAAAATGCGATTTCGTTAAATAATTATACAGATTAAAAGACAAATCCATAATATTATGTATTGTAGTCGTATGCGTGAAGATTTTTGTTAGAAAGACATTGGTAAATTACATAAAAGTTTTGAATAATCGACGATTGTCCTTAAAATTAACATATATTTACTGCTTTATTGTAGTTAACAACAATTAAATCAATCACTAGAATCACAGTTTACTGTGTGTTTTGTTTTAATTTTTATAGGTATTTGTATTATTTTTCGAGTGTCTATTTACTTATGTTAAAATAATTTTCAGTTAGATTGAAACTTCAAAATTTGGACAAACATTTCAGTTTAAAAAAATACTACGGCCGAAAACTGTCAGGAAAAATATTTAAGTAAATAACTATTTGGGTAAGAAAACGGACAAAAGTGTAAGTAGAAAAAACACTTCAGTCGAAACGTGATACTTTCGAATAATGCCTTTTCTTTTTTCGTTTTCTTTTAGCTAGTAGTTTCCAATTGTATTTAGGGTAGTGCATAGCTACAACATTATTTCAAACTACTTACATTAATAACCGAATTACATATTACGTTTACGGGCATAGATTGCCTTTTTTATGGCCGATTTTACTTTATTGACAAATTAAAAAATTAAAACCCCATTTTCAGATAGTATTTTTGAGAAAAAGGGCCTCTTACGATATTAGAAAAAATAACTCTTATTTATAACTATTTTTTCTGTATTTAGTTTGACCTAAATCCTATGAGATAAACACAATTCTATCGAATAATAATAATAGATACGAATCTAAAGTGCCAACGGAACATGAATTCTCCTCATCTACGAATTGCACGTCAAAGTAGCAAAAGTATAAAATTTTAAGATTATGGCGCTACAAAATTGCCGGGATTCAGTTAAACTATGGTGTGAAAGCAAAATATGTATATTATGAAGATGTAATATACGCCTCGACTCTGAGTCGTTTCGACTACGTTATTTTCAAAGTTGCGTTGTAAAACGGTTAAACCAAAATTCCGTCTCTAAGTCTTAAAATTTCGCATCGTTCGGGGAACTATTCTTTTAGTAGTACCACAACAGTTCATGACATGTTCGTATATACATATAGGTACACCAAGCTTCAAAAATATTGCTGTCTTAGCAAAAGCGATAAAGATACGCACCTTCATTAATTGAATCCCACAGCGCAATTGCCTATTCACTAAAATATTTATCATGCTTAGTAAAATAGTCATGTTTTAAATATTATTGTGATGTATAAGTAGGTATATCGTTATAAAGCTTGCATTAAAACGTTAAATCCAAGTAGATAAAAATAAGTTTTTATTCATTAATGGAAAGCTCAATCTAATAATTAATTTATCTTTATAAATAATAAGTATATAATCGTGATTTACTTTTATACTTTAGCTGCATTATCCTAGGATATTCTTGACGGCATTATTATATTCATGTAAAATAGAATTCTAATAGTAAAACTCGTACCTATACTTAATTTACTTTATAACTCGATCTGTTTTTCAACCGAAAGAGTCATGCGTGATGATTGTGCGTCGTCGCGAATGACGTATAATTTACTAAACTAATTTTACACTATTGTTGTTACGATGCTTACAAAAGATTAAAATTTTCTTAATATATTGTTATTTATGGGTCAGGAACTGTTTGAATCACCTATGTGAGAAGTGCGTTTTTTGTGGGATAACCACAACGTAAAACTGTACAAAAAATGCTATGCTATACATAGTACAAATTATGCCTTTTATTAAACATTTAAATCATATTAATAAAGCATTTAAAAAATATCGACAAAGAACCAACTTTGTACAAATAAAGGGTTATTTAGGTCAGATATGTTTTTATATAGGCACTTCTGTAGAGACTGCAATGCACATAGAAACTATTGGAAAGAGTTTAAAACAAAATGTTAATTTAATCGAAGCCATACCCCTCTTTATGTGGCTCTTATAATTTGTTCTAGGAAAATCTAAGTAGATAACAGTAAGCGAATTGTTAATTACAATATAGCTATCTACCTATATTTTACAATAATTATTATGAATTAATTATTGAATTACTAATGTAGGCGGGTTAAAAAAACGCGAAACAAAAGTCTCGCAGAAATGATTTTTGTTCAACATAAATTAAAACTAGTCGAGTTTTTAATGAAGAAAGGACTCAAGTGTTTAAACAATAAATTACAACAAATGTATATACCTAAACAATTAGGTAGGTATTTCTTTTAGATGACGTTTAATCAAAATCGATGTTTTTCATAATTTACTAAAAGAAATAATATATGAGTAAATAAACAACAAAATTATCCTTGAATTAATGATTGCCCGGATTTTCCGCGCGTCAGCGGAACGTTCGTCGCAAGAGATCGTTTGCTGTGTTAAAAATACCTATTTATTGATCATCGATGTGATTTTGTATAATAATTGTTCGAAATGCATTTATTTAACAGCACAAAAATTTAGAGCGCGTCACGTATCACATTTTTCATTTTACAACAAGTTTTGCTTCGAAATTTTCCATACGTTGCTTACACGTCGTGTATAATATGTAGGTATAATAAAGGTTTGCCGTTTTATCAATAATTATTCAAGCTTGACTACATATCGTGAGCTTATTTCGGAAGTGTGAACCTAACGATTGTGAAAGTTTTAGCCCTCTAAGTTCGATATTTTCAATTCTAGAACAGTTTATTCCACGGATTTTTCGCGTCGGTGACACGCTTGCCGAAAAATCGTTTGCTGTGTTAAAACTTTTAAACGTTTGAACGATTCGTTTATTACATACACATCTATTTCAGATCCGTAATCTCTGACCCCCCCGAAAATTCTCTAAATTTAATTTTCATGAAACAAATTTAACAATCACAAAGTTTCAGGAAAATTTCTTTGGAAATTCTTCCGAAAATTTTATACATACATTTTTATTTATTGTAACTTAAAACTAGGTACTCCTAAAACAAAAAATACTACTGGTAAAACTGAAAACAAAAACTATTCACAATCGTTATTCACCAAAAATTGTAGTAGTTAATTACGATGTATCAAAAATAATAAAAAGTGTTTCAGGTTCCTGAAAAATTTTGGAAAATATTAAAGGAAACCACAAATCTGATGAAACATTCGTAATCGGCTGCCCCCAAAAACACACTAGGTATAATTTTCTTGAAAAAAAAGTTATTAGGTACTCACAATTTCCAAATTTCCGGAATATTTTTGCATAATTCGATTCTGTGTTAATTTAATCGAATTTCAATAAAATTTCCATACCTTTGTACCTAACTTTCTGCCGAACTGTAGATGTTATTCGCATCAATAAGTAACTATATACTTTTATAAACACATACTATTACAATAAATAAAGTTGTGGGAGTTAGTTTCGAATTTAGACGATTTTTATCATACCGACACATTTCTACTCCGCTATACCTACAGTTTATGTATTAAAAATATGAAAATTAATTACCGATTAATCCTATCTAAAGGGATACGGTAAGAAAGCGTGAAAATGTTTGCAACATTTAAATAAAAAGATGCGATTTTTGGATATTTCAATAAAAAATTCGTTTTACGGTTTGTTTAAAGTTTATTGCTACTTGAAAAGTAAAATCAATAAACCGAACATCCAAATGTGGAAATACATTATCTAGTTATTATGCAGACTATTAACGCTTCAGACATTGTGAAAACGTTTAAATCTTAGGGGATAGTAAAGTAAACTAACTTCCTAACGTATTACAAAAGAAAAAATATATATGTAGTAAGTTCGTAATGTTGGGTTCAACATCCGCACCATAGAAACTAATACCGACTCGTTCATATCTGTTCCCTCGGAGCTTTGGGCGAGTTTTTGTCGAGATGCTCGTTGGCACAGCAGCAGCTACCCGGGCAAACTTCATTTTTCCGTATTTCATAGTTTCCTACCTTTTTTTGTCGTAGTCTTTGTAATGTCGTCCGCTATCTCGCTTGTTCTTATCTCTGGCTTTGAAACGAGTTTGAGTTGCTGGAGTTTTTATGTTACCTATATATATATATATATATGTATAAAATATTTCTCTACTGTCACTGCATATTTCAGTTTTTGTATAGTTATATAACCTACGGCATGGGATTTTTGCTTAATTATGTTCCCTATTTCCACCTAGTACTTAATTCATTACGGGAAACTTTTGATCTCATTCGGTATGTGCTGCTAAAGTGAATGTCATGTTGCCTTAATTAATTACTGCAATGCTTGCATCGGCGAAGCCTAGAGAAATGCAAAACGAAATAATGAGTGTGGGTTACAACCTTTCGTTGAATGTTTTTATTATAACTACCGTTAAACTGAAATATTAGTTAACTTATTATTTTTGGTTTAATATAGATATTACCTTAACGGTATTTCTAATACATTCTAATTGTTAATAAAAAACGAGAAACATATAATTTGTGGGTATTTAAGCCTCTTTAGACCAATATTTGTAAATGGTACTTCTGTAGCACTACAGAAAATAATTTTCGTAATTATTTACACGTTTTATAGATTTGTATCTATACTGAAAGTAATTTTCCATGGCATCGATTAATAAATTAATACTTAAACCGCTTAGCTTTTCTTTGTGGCACTTAATTTTGAATAATAAAATAATTATTGTAAATAAATATATATAAGTACAAATAAATTATTTTGAAGCACTTCACGAAATTATTTTAAACAATTTGGTTCTCTATTTTATAAAGAGATAAAGATTATCGTTTTTTTTTACTGAATGTAAATTTTGAAAATTATATTAATTTCCTAGAAAATATAAACAAACTATTTTTACATGTTAAAAGTAATATAGAATATTATATATACCGGTTGAAAATGAGATCATTAGCACCCCTCTTTTGTCCCTTGTTTTTCAAGCTAGCGAAATGGAACTCGGCACAGTTGATAAAGACGTAAAGTGTCATATTTTGATACGATGTGTGATTTCTTCGGTCATCCGGTTTGGCCGGAAGTGTCACTAATTATCGAGTTTCAAATGGAACCCTCTGTATATCATTCGATTTTTTTAAATGGAACCACCTAGCAGCACAATGTTAAAGAAATACAGTTTTTAAAGACCTATCCAACGGTATCCTCAAACCCAAAATCCATTCACTATCCAACTAAAAAAAAAACATGCATTAACTACTTTCATAATTATCATAATAAATAAACGATAATTTAAATATTTATTTCCAAAATTATGCTAACCTATTCAGAATTTATCAAGGATTGCGAAAATGCAATTATATACAGAGGGTTCCATTTGAAAGTCGAAAATTGATGTCCTTTCCGGCCAAACCGGACGTCCGAACAAATCACACATTATGTCAAAATTTGGAATTTTACGTCTTTATCAACTGTGCCGAGTTTCATTTTTGTAGCTTGAAAAACAAAGGGCAAAAGAGGAGCGCCGTAATCTCGTTCACACCCGGTATAAAGAAATAATTAGAAAAAAAATACTTAACGTTAACGTTCACTATTTCATTACTCGTAGCGTTATTTCAAAAACTGTATTTAAAGAATACGAGGTTTGTCAAAATAGACACAAATTAAATAAGTTGAATGTGTCCTATATATAATTAAAATTGGATTCCAATTCTTTTCGAATAATAAATTACCTAGTGAATAACGACCAAGAAAATTAAAATAGTAAAACGAGTCTGACAAAAATTAATCCTGTATTTGTATCAATTCAACAAATAATAGTGTAACATGTTTTGAACGGATTTATGAGTAGGAATCGTATTGGAATTAAAAAGTGAATCCACAGAAAACTCAATGTCGTCGAAAAATACCCAATACTTATCAAAACACGAACCTACTTTTCGTTTTATTGAACTATTATATCGAAGTATAGGCCATTCATATTTTATTCCGATACACGTATCAATAAAAAGGTTACCTACTAGATGATGATGTTTCGCACAGTACACAATGGTGTCATTTTATACCTCGTACTTTTACAGTACCTACTCATAAACTGATTTAATATCTGTATGCTCTTTACCATGTAATATACCTATATGTGCAGGTAAATGATTGGTAAAACAGCTCACTTTTCAAACTTTGAACTGAATTATAAATAAGTATTTTCTCATCTATAAATTTCACCCGAATCGGCCGTTTTATTGCAGTTCACGCAATTGATTTAAAGTTTATTAGGATACCTAATACCGACGACTTAGTTTTGTGAAAAGTTTTTAATGTTATTGTTCGAGGGTTGTTATTCTATTAATCGGGAGAGGTTACAAGAACGACCTTAATAATATCACTAAAGTAGTTCCGAGTTTATTACATCCTTCTCCGCGGCCCTAGGGACGCTGCGACACACCTACGCTGTCTTTTATTTCATTTGGCAGCTCTAGACTTGCTTATTACAGGCCCCAATTCTAAGGGGCTTTAGTAATTCTGGGGAGCGAAATGTCTTGTAAATGTGTGGAAGCGGGACGCATTAAAGGAAACTCTGATTTTAATTTGCTTACCTGTCCTCGCACAGACGTCGCTCGAAATGGAATATTTAATTTTAGAAACTCTTCATTGTCTGCCTGATATAGGTAGAACTAGGGTCGAAATTATCCTTACAAGTTGAATGACGGAGAATAATCGATCACGCGTTTTGTGGTTAAATAATGTAGCCGCATTTCACAATTTTGTTCTACACAACTCTTTCTTACAAGAATAATATTACGTTACGTTAAAAAGCTTTTTGATAATTCTTTGTTTTGTTATAACTCTACACGAACTCTGAAATAATATTTCTGTCTGGAATTCCACTCTTTTCGAATACTGTTCCAGACTAGGGACATGAGAGCTGTGGCAGCCTCGTAGTGGGTGGGTTTAAGGCAGGATATTCCGGAGGTCTGTAGGGGTTGAGGATGATTTGGCAGAACTACAGCAGTCGGGGTATTCAGGCCAGGGTAACCGGGGGTATAAAACCCGGAGAGTCGGGGTAAAGCCCGAGTGGGCTGAGAGGGTGGAAAAGGCGGAAAGCCCGGCGGTGCAGCGAGAGTTAGGGAGAGGATCCGACCTCTCCGAGGTACGCCGCACTTACAAAGGAAAAATAGCATCCCTCCGACGTGGGGTTACTATGGTTTTGTGAGAGTTAGAGTAGGTAAAAGGATCAAGATAATGTGGGTGGAAATATTGTAGGTGCGAGCTTCGAAAAATACAACAAACTGTTTTGTTTTCACCAACTTTTATGTTAGACTAATTGTAAAAGTTTCTTATTTCTTTTTGTTCCAGAATTCAAATGGAGAACCGATTTATCGAAAAGTTGCTATTGTGGAAAATTTCTTCGATATAATCTATAACGTTCATGTCGAACTCGAAGGACGTCCTGGAAAACACGCGGGACAAAAAAGGACATATCGCACGGTAAGATTCTGACGTAAATATCTTCTTAGGAAATTATGGCTCGTTTCGTTTTACTAGAAAATAAAATTAGGCATCGTACAATCTATTTCAAAATTTATATTAACATCAACGTGTTTATGCTTAAACTGCGTATGTTTGTGTTATTTATACAGCGTGCTCTTAAAAATAACTAAATATGTGTGATTATTATAAAAACAGTTTGTTTAAAAAATAATCGATATTATTAAATTTATATTTCAAAGTAATCAAATTACAAGCGCCGTTTTAATTATACTTTACAAATTTAAAAATTTCTCTTACTCGTAAAGCAATCGCGCGTAATGTATCTGAATCCGGACTTATTTGATATTCGGCGGATGTAGCACCTGTTGATTGTCAATATTTCAAGGTTTGTAGTATCGTGCGATATGGAAATACGGTTATTCAGACGGAAACTTTGCTTCTCCCTCTCGTTCTTCTTTATGAAGTGGTTGAGATGTGTTTTATGCTTCGCTGTTTCGCTCCTGTTTATTTTCTTGAATTATTTTTGTACTGTCAACAGCAGTTTATGCATTTGCCATCGGTAAGGAATAAAAACGGTGGAAATTTTGTGTTGAAAATTGAAAACGTTCTTACAAAATTTACGTTGTAAGTAAAATTAATTATAATTCTCGACGATAATCATACGTAAATCTAGATGAGGACTTCTAAACACATTTAAAGTGGCGCAATTTCATTAGGTACTGCGGTGTGTAATTGAGCGAACATTTATCTCTTTTTATTCTACAAACGAGATAATTATTGTGCACATTTTATCAAAAGAAACAGGAATTTAATAAAGGCTTGTGGAATTCGAACAAACTAGTAATTTAAAGAAAAAGTTTGAATGTAGGTAGCTAAACATATCCGCTGTTTAAAATTTACTCAAGGTTTTTATGATTACCAACTACCAATATGTATCATAAAAATGAACTTTAATTAAAAACCGTTTACGTTAATTTAGCCCACATTATTTGGACATAACGTTCCAGTTTTATTTAAATTGTTTGAAATAGGTAAAGCAATATGAAATATTTTAAAGGTGTCTTTAAAGAGCAAAGCAGTTTTTTTTAATAAAAATCATTGATACGGGTTATACATAGGTGGTAAAAAAGTAAGTCAGTATTACGGGCTTCTTGGTAAAAACAATCAGAACGCGACTCGTATAATTTGCTGATTTTTGCCTCATTTTGTGTGAATCGCGTAATTTTAAATTAATAAGTAAAATTCACTGTGTCCGTTTTTTCTTACGACTCGCATTGTAAGATTTTTTGTACAATTGAAAATAGGGAAATTAGTTGTGATGAAAGTTGTGAAAAATGAATTCAAGTCGATTATTTTGGGGATTTAGATAAATTTAATGATGTAACCTAAGTATCTATTACGTTTTTAATAACATTCTCTTGAACAACTGATATTTTTTTTCAGTATCTACTGTTTTCGAATTGAGTCTTTTATAAAATAACTGTCCAAAAAGTGTATCTATCAACATTAAGTACTTTTTAACAATTAATCATTAACGGCTCCCAGGATCTCGAGGCAAAAGTTCAGATATAAATTTCAAAATACAGTGTGTCCCAAATTGAGTAGTATCACAGTTATCTTTGTTATTATTAAAAATAGAGTTTGGTTAAATGGGCAATGTTGTGTAGTTTTGAGTGCTGATTTAGATTCCGCTTGGAAAAATTTAAAATTCCGAACAGTTTAGAAGTTATTCCGAAAAAACTGAAAAGTACGATTTTTTAAAAAGACAAATATCTCCGCAATTATAAAAGACATGAAAAAATATTTAACATAAAAGTTACTTGATTTGGTGAGATAGATAAAATTGAGTAAAAAAATTACTAAAAATATTAATTGTTTTTATTTAAAATTAAATACCTATACTTGGGTACTTATTGATAGCTCCGAATAATAGATAATTATAAAACAAACGTCTAAGTGTACCCATTCACTTGACAATTTATTTGCAGGCGATCGCCTGCAAGCCACCCCGCTGCAGCGCATTTTAAACACAGACACACAGGTTGCTGACAGTTTTGACAAACGAACGATAAACTGTGTGTGTGTGTGTGTGTGTGTGTGTGAAAAATATCGCATTTCTTTCATTCATTTCTATCAAAATGTTCGAAGATTTTCGTGCGATCTGTGTTAAAATATATTTAAAAAATGAGTGACAAATTAACTGAATTTGTAACAAGATTTCATAGATATTTACCGACCACGCCCTGTCCGGTGGAAAATAAAATTTAAGACTTATATAAACAAAAAGTTAAAAAAAGACGGATATTCAAAGTTGTAATATTGCAAAAGTGTACGGCGCACTAGGTTACACTGTATATTTTATCAAACTGATGATTGATGATTATATGTTGAGATTATCGACGACCTGCCGGTTAAAATCTGCCAGTCCTTAAATGAAGACAAAGATTGTAGATTTAAGCTAAATAATGTGTGTTCTGCATCAGTTGCAATCGTCAGTTTAGATTGTCAGTCCTCTGCCTGCAGATAAACTGTTAAGTGAATGAGTACCGTAAGAGGCCTTTTACACGATTAGTTCAGTTCTCGGTTCAACTGCACCGAACGCTTCTGGTTTTATCAATCAGTTCAGTTCTCAGTTTACTCTTGCTACATGTTGATCCGTTTCAGTTTCAGTTTCGATTTCAGGTATCAGTTTTGTGTTGACATATCAACTTGGAACTGATACGGAGACTGAACCGAGAACCGAACTGATCGTGTAAAAGGCCTCTAACACAAGTTAAAATCTACGAATAAGCGAATTACTGAACTGGTGACTCGTTAACTTATAAACTTATGAGGTATCTTTGTAGTTTACAAAAATCCATGATCTTATTAATGGTAGACCTACGATAATTAATTTAAAATTTTGTGAAATATTAGATATTTTCCCTTATAATCGTATCGTTGAAAAATTAAAAAATTAACACAGTACCTTCTAGGAGTACCTACATAACACCTCAATAAATTAAATACCGCCTAAAAGCGCCTAAATTAGTGTTGGGCACAAAGATCAAAAACGTTCAGTTCTAATCGATTCGACAATTTGGTTATATTTTTGGGTATCGCTTCCGATATTAGTAAATTTATATAACTACTTACTTATTTTTAATCAAGTAGATAGTGTTTTATGTATTTATTAGCTTAAATAACATAATTTGACGGCGTTTTGCCAAAGTAACTTAACCCACACTTTTTGCGAAAACAAGTTATTCTGATTATCTTATGCATCTAACAATAAGGCAAAGACATCATCCGTTAAAATCTGGTAACAATATTTCGATTTTTTCCACCGGAAAAATCGATTTGTATTTTCGTGAAACGTATCTGCTTATAACAGGGGTGGCCAACCTCCTTGATAGTCCGAGCCATTTTTCAAAATTTGAAATTTTTCGCGAGCCGCAATTAAATACGTATTTAAAAGTATGCAAAAAAAGTATTAAAAAAATTTTTTTTACAGAAATTATATTTATTAAATATAATAGCACAAAAATGAAAAGGGAACTCGGGTACATTTATCGAGAGCCACAAATAATCCTTCAAAGAGCCGCATGTGGACGCGAGCCGCAGGTTGACCCCCCCCCCCCTCTGGCTTATAAGCTACGCGACGACACAAAATGTAAAATTTACTTTTTGTGGGTTAAGTTAGTCTACAAAAACAGCGTCGATATTTAAAATTATCTACTGTTTATTAATAGTATTGTTATAGGTAATTTAAAAACTAAATTTCATAATATACTTTCATTAGGTAGTTACTCGATTATTTATAGACTAAAAATAAAATACGCTAACGGACATGCTATACAAAATGCATGTAATGGATAGCGATTTGCACACTTAAAAATACACGTATTGAAACGCCAGTTGCATGTTACCAATTGTTATTTTCATTTTAGATAACGGAGACATACGCGTTCCTGCCACGGGAAGCCGTCACTCGCTTCCTCCTGGGGTGTACGGACTGTCAGAGACACCCTCGTTCGCCCTCGCCCGTGTCAGTTCTACCGACTCCGAGTCCGAGCCCTACTTTGCCCCTGGTGCCCACCACGGCGCCGGTTCTTCCCTTAGCAACGTTGCCGCAAGTCCCACAACCGGCCATATCTCAAAGCACACCACCCCAACTCACACCCCCGACTTCGCAAACAGCGTTAGTCGATCCGCCACCCGAAATAACCTACCTGGACTTCGGCAAACCCGCAAAAACGTCAGTAGAATGTAAAAGTCCTCAACCCATTCCCGCTTATGTAACTGCCAATATTTCTTTCCAAAGCCAGACGTTAGATTTGTCGCAAAAGGGCGTAGATATTTCTCAAAGTCAACCGAAAATCGACGGTCCATTAAGAATCAGCACCCCTGAACCTAAACGATCTAGCAATCCCTTAGACGTATGCAATCTTACGTCCAGAGATCCTCCGAAGTCTCCACCTAAAAAGAGACACTTAAATCATTTATCAGATAATTCTCAACCGCCCCCTATCACACCCAAACTTTGGTCACCAATAGATGGATTAGAACAAGAACAAACCATCAAAAGGCAGCAAATGATGCCAGCGGAAATCGATTATTCTTTGCCAATTACTACAACTTACTTGAAGTATATGAGAAGTCTAGGATGCACCGACGAGGACGCTTTGAAATTTGAAAATAAAACTGTAAGTTGTATTATTGACAATTTTTTGCATGATGCAATTTCGCATTACTTTTATTAATTTAAATCTTCATTTATTTACTTATCACGTTACTAACTCTTTCGATGCTTATATGTACTAACATGTGTTTGTCTTTAATAAATGTAATTTTTTTTTGTCGAATTAAATCCTCGTTTATTATTTTGTTAGACGTAGTAAAATATTTGTGGTTAGTGATTTATGTTAATTTTTAATTATACAACGTGCATGTGTTAACGAATATAAAATCTGGATAATTCGTCGAGATGTAATAATCAACTTAGGTAAGTTTCGTTTTACGATAACCAATTAAAATGGGTCTACGTGTTTTAAACATGCGACATTATGCAACTGAATACCATTAAACTACTATTCTAAGCAAATTCTCGAACAGAAAAATGTGATTACAATATATGAGTGCAATAAAAAAAATTCTAGCGAGGAAAGATTACCGGAAGACGGTAATAATAACGAAAACTTTAAGCCAAAAATGTCTTGGCTTTTGTAACTTGTTTTTATACTTTCGGGTTTCTTTATGTGAACGATTTAGAGGAGCGTTACAATAAAAAGTAGATTTCGAGGGACTTTAAAGTTCCTTTTTTTTGCTATGTTACAGGTGTATCTATACCCGTAACAGGTACGCTTATTTCTTTTTTATCGTCCTACTGTTGTTCGGTATTGACGCGAACACGTAATAAACGTTAGATTTTTTAATCTAACGTTTATTACAAGTTTCAAAATATTATTTATACTAATTAATTATTCCCTACAAGACATATTATTTGATTTAGTTTAGGTAATGAATTATTGTTGTTTCTTTGACTGCGGTATTTCATATTAGTTGATCATCATCGAGCAACATTTACAAACACAAATTAACGATAAGTAATTTAAAAATTTTCCCGTTCGTTAGTCGTCGAGTTGTTAATATCAACTTATTAAATTTTAGTTAGAGTAGCTATAAATGTTAAATAATAAGTACTTACTTATCGTATGAATCGTATATTCGTATGAAATGTATACATAAGTGTTAAAAACATAATACAGGAAGTAAATAAATTGATTTGTAATTTTCACATTATCTAACCAAGAACACGAAATTAATTAGAGAATTATCATAGTTTATGGAGAATGTGAGTTTAATTTAGGGGTTACGCAACAATTGGTTTACAGATGTACACTCGTATCTTTTATTGATTTCTGTCGATGTTAGGATAAGGAAACATAAACATCATTATTTACAATTTACCTCAATAGCTAACTATCTGTTACAATTTAAATAACGAAAAACGTTATTTTCTGTAAATAAGCGAATATAATAAACAACAATAACGTCAATTAAATACTACCTATCTATTAGGAGTATTTATTTTCAAAAATTTTCACCACTTACATTAAACATTTAATAACTAACCACCTACTGGATTTAAAAAGCAACGTCGAACTAAATATGTTACATTAAAGCGATTCGTAATCGTATGTCAATTAAAAAAAGTGCTCGTTAACCCATCAGATTCATTTTACAACGGCCATCGTTTCTCATTTAAGATTTTGCGTCCTAAACATACACACAGAGACGAACGTATACACACCCCATCTTCAATTCCAATATCACCGCCTGACATTTGAAGCGAACGAGCGGCCTCGCTGCACCCTTATCTGCGGGGGTATGTGTGGCAATATCACACGCACCCAGCACCCCACTAATCAATCTACCCTGCCACGGGTTCTTCCCCACCCTTCTGTTGCTGGACAAGGGTGCAAAGCGGAGGCCGAAATTCATATTCTTTTGTCTAAAATATGAATTGGAACTTTCTGGAATACTACTGCTTTGTAAATATATAGTAAATATTCACACGTTTATGCGTAGCTATAGTAAATTGAAGGAAAATTGAAATTCGATGAAATAATGCTTACGTGCATTTCTTAATTACCTATTAACGTGCACCACACAAATAAAGTAACACTTTTTTTAATGAAGTGATTCTTCATTGTTTTCGTTAACGATTATTTATATTATAAAATTATCTCGTGGGTACATGCAGGTGGTGTTTTAAGTTAATTCAATGAAACTACGTATAATACTGCATTTTATAGATAGCACGAGTTATATAAATGTTTAAACGTATCTAATCAAAATTATATGTAACAAACAATAGTGGAGCACAATTTTCCTCAGGTTTGTAAGTTGATAAACGACCAAAACTGTATTCCTCGAACAAAGGGAGGACATCCATCCTCGAATGCTTGATTCTAAAGGACCTTATCCTTGCCGCCCCAAACACTCATGATTCATCCTTTCTGGGTCTAACCTTTCTCATCCTACAACCCGACCGGGCTCAGCTGCTCTTCTACTTGATGTTAAAGTTTCCTCCTCTATATCCTTCGTCCGTTTCTGACGAATACCCCTAGCCCTTAACCCCTCCGTCATCATTTATACACTGTGTGTTAACACTATTTCCGAAATTATTACACAACTACTACAATAATTACTTTCGTATCTGCTATATTGCATATCCTTAAGTAAAATATTAGTTTCGAATCAGTTGTAAATACGCGAATATGAACAATATTAATTGTCACAATAATCACTATATACAGTTTAAGGATAGGCGCACATAAAACAATTGAAAGTATTATTTTTTCGTCGCTGCTCTTTATTTTGATATTGCGTAATTTATGTTTATAACGTAATTTCTACGAAAAGATACCTACATTTATTTAAGTAGGTAAGTATTTTGTGAACTAACGCGCAAAATACATAGTGTTCTCACCTACCCAAGAAACTGTTTGATTGGTGTAAATAAATATACGCACTTACCTAATTACAAAGCTTTACGAATGTTATATTCTTCATTTCATCGTTACAAAATTGTAATCGATTTTATGCTATTTTACGATTCTTGCCTTATAAAGGGTTAAAGTGTTATGTGGTTGATTGCCATTTACGTTTAATTTTAATCCGTCAATTTTAAACTATTTTCAGCATTCACCTTGTGCGTCCAAAACAAATTAATGTATTATGTCAAGTTATGATGAAATACCGTAACTACACGTCTGACAACTGTTTAAATTTTTCAGTTTCGTATATCGCCCTTATTGTAAAAAAATATGGAAAAAACAAAAAAATAAGATTCCTTTATTTCCTTAATTATTTTGTTTACATAAATCCGTATTTATTAAATGAATAATTATAAAAATTTGATTCCAAAATATGTGCAGGGTGTTTTATTAAGTCGATGGCAAACTATAACGGAAGGAATATTGACGGGATTTTAAAACTACATATTTATATTGACATAAGAAATTATGAAAATTTAAAGATCTGGAATAAAAAATCGCGTTATCACTGATATAGAAGGCACATCTACTTGTGTAGAGTAACAGAAACAAGAATCGCAGTTTGAATGTATCGCAATTTATTATCGAGCTATTTTAGTTTAATGTCGATTTTTATTACCTATAGCTTTGTAAGGGAATTAACGTCGCAGTGTTTTGGGTCGAAATAAGTAATGTAATCGTAACTTACTATAACTATTTATGTAACGTATGATTTTAGATGCCCTACATTTTTCATATCGTTTTTCTATAAGAAATCCTATCGCTTTTCTTTTGAATAATATTATATTTTATTTTTGACGTTACGCACCAAGTTATCGATTCATATGCAATCTCGGAACAGTGCAGAATATAAATCGGTAATATAACGCCTAATAATTTTTATTACGCATTTATAACAGGCTATAATATTTATCCGTTCGGTAATTTATATTTTTGACTGAGACGAGCTGTAAACTTGGTTAGCGAATCTCTGTCAAGTAATATTCTTAAGTTAGTACCGTTCATATGCGGCTCTGATTTGAAAATATCTTAACTATAACCCATTATTAGACTTACGACGTCGAAAGACCCTAAACGGAATTGCTAACGGAAATATGAACATTCCATATTCTACGCCCCTTTCTAATTATAAAGGGACCTCGTAATCAAAAGTACCTATTGTTTACATAGAATTAAATTTCGATAGGAATTTTCAGCCTGGCGAATTTTATATTCGAAACAAAGAAAATTCGTTCCTAAATTAAAACCACCATGTATATTAGGTGTGTTTTATAAAATTTTTTTTTTTTGTAACATCGTCGAATTGTATCAAGTGTGAAATATTTGCCAGCGCGAACAATGTTAAATTCCCTGAAAAATTTTGTATTTTAATATCATTTTCTGAGGTTATTTCGACATTCTTCAAATATTTGTTTTCACTGTATGGGTAAAATATCGATGGAAATATTTGACAGAATGACCTGCACGCTATAGATTTCGTTTTAAAACTGTTATCGCTTTAAACGTAGATACCGATTATAATACAATTTAAATTAAATACTTAACAATTTATTAGCAATAACTAATATAAAATATTACATAAAAAATTGCGATAACAAAACATTGAAAATAGTTACTACCTAAATAAAAATTTATAGAATATCTGAAGTAAATTTTATTAAAACTATATGTAGGTAACAGATTAATATTATAAAATAAAAATAGGAACCTGTCGCGGATAATGTATAGAAATATTTAGTTTATATTTGTTGGTATATGTACTTATACATAAATTTTTCGTCAGTATTTGGAGTTACGGTATTAGGTCTGTTGTTTACTTAAGTAACTTTATTATATAAATCAATAATATTAGTACGGTGGTGTGTATTAAATTCAAAATGCTTCTATACGTAACTATACCTAACTGTTTTAAATTTCGCGCTTTGTTGTTTCTATTTAATATTAAACTCTGGGATGTATAATAATTGAAATAGCATTTAATTAAACGCATAAGTCCATAGATTGCACGGAGCAAACGAACATTATTACCAATGTTTTCTTTATTAAAAATATTACGTCCCACATAATATCTTTCCGGAAAAGCGCAAAACTGTATTAAGCCATTACAGTGCGCAAAAACTTCATATTAAAGCACTGCTTTTTTAGTATTATTTCTATTTCGAATACACGTACACGTACTTAGTGTTTTGTTCTTGTTTAATTACCTATATGAATACTGGTCGCATTTAGCTAAATTAATTTAGGTATTTGTTTAGGACTTGTTTTTATATTACCTATATAACATATCTGACAAATTGTTAACTGATTGTGACTACATGCATTCATTTGCCCGATTCACCAATCCCTGCGTCATCACCATATCGAATGTGATTATGTATTAATATAAAAAAACGAATCAAAATACTACACTTTAATCATAATACAGAAACTGCCAGTATAGTCTCATTTAGTTGTATAAATACGGTCACAGTTTATTTATCAAAGTAATTTTTACGAAAAGGTTGGAAAATTATAAGTCGTTTATACGAAATAATTAAAAATTACAAGTAAATTCCGCAAAAAAAATGATCGCATCACCCGAGTTAGGCTTCAGTAGTTAAAGTAAATATATTTATTGTTAAATTTAATACAACAAAAACTGCATTAAATTAAAAACATTCAACGTTCTTCAAAGTATTCAGGGTGTTTCTGTAAGACATCCTCAAACTTTAAAAAGTCGCGTTCCTACAAACATGCGTCCTAAAATGTTTTATTTCCTAGATACAGGGTGGTAAAAGTCGAGTTCAACAGTCAAAAAGAATTGAATTATTCATCGATGCTGGGAGTTTTCGCTTTCAACATTTACCTACTTATTTTAATTTTTAAGATAACTCAAACTATTTATACTCTAAATATTATTAGCCCAGTAAAATTATACCATAAAGGGGGAAAATTATTTAAAAAAATGTATCGCATTTTTTGTAATAGTTCTAGAGATGTGGGTCTTCGAAGTTGAACAAATCGGTTTTTTCCATAGCACTCTTGGAATTAATAGATGTTTAATTAATAAATTATAACAAAAAAATCGATGGGGACGATTATTTTTCATTCGATTTTGATTTCAAGTATATCGTTAGATTCGCATTAAAAATGTTTATTTAGAAACTTGTTGTTTAAAAGGTAAATTGATAGAGGATTCCAAAAAAATCAAAATATACAAAGTGTTCTATATAAAAATCGAAAGTTGAAGTCATTTGCGGCGTAACCGGAAGTGTAATAGCAGTTCTTCAACAGTTAAGATATAGCACCTGGTTGGTATTCGGCAGTGTAAATAAATTCAAAAATTTGTTACACTATTAACTACATAAATTTAATGATGCATACACTCAAAGAGCAACCTTTTACATTACCTCATAAACACGTTCACGTGTTTTAACGTAGGTAGTTTACCAGGATATTTACAATAATTTAAAAGAAAAGAAATATATAAATCTATTCTACCTAACTTACACTTAAGAAAATAGATAGGTAAAAGTAAAAGTTTCAAAAAAAAAGTGGATGAAAAGTTCGGCTGATTACAATTTAAAAAAGAACTTAAACTTATAAAGATAAAAAAAACTATAAATATGTTTTAAACGATAGAGTACGAAAAATTTGATAATAATAAAATCTTGATCAAATGCATTTAAATAATATACCTTTCCTATACCGATTTCGTCGACACCCGGTATATAAATTTAGAATTTCCGACTCCGCTCTACAACTCCTGTGAATCAAAGTAGAACCTGCTTGCAAAAAGTATCTGGCAGGGGTCACATGGCCGTTACATTAGTCGAGCTGAAATAGCTACGGACGTTGTTTCTTTGCCGTCGCCGAAGGCAGTCGCGCCGGTCTGGCTTCTATCGCACCCGCTTGGAATCGTAATGTTCCCTACAAAAACATGATGAAAGGTTTACTTCGACTTCTCTTTTTAATGTATTTCATACCTTGTTTCAATCAACATCCACAAATTTGCGGATTTTCGTCCGACGCGTTACAAAAGACGTCTCTTCGAATTATAATTTGCCTTGATAACGTCTAAATTTTCAAATGTGGAAAAAGCATCTCGATACTATCTAATTTTTAATTAATTAATATTTTTAATTATACGTACTAAAAATGCCAAAAATACTTTACTTATCGTTAATGGTTCAAACCCCTTTAATTGTTAATTTAATTTAATTTGTTAATTTACCGCACTTAAAGTATGCATATGACGAAATATTATCACAAGTTTAAAAAGAGACCGTAACGTAACGAAACGATTCTCAAATCGAAACCGAAGGGTCACGGTTTAGATTAAGATTAACTTCGCGAGTGTAGTTGAAGTTACACCGTAGTTGAATTTAGAAAGAGATTTATTTTTCACAAAGCCGAAGCATTATATGATAATTCTTATTACCTACAAAAAAAATTTAAATTTTTAATTTTAATTACAAATAAACGCTTTATAAATTTTGAATTCAATTAGAAATAGCTTCGTAAACGTAGTAAAAAAAAAAGATGTGTAAAACAATAATTACGTAGGCAACCTACTCTTCAGAAGTTTGCAGGGGCGTTATAATAGAGGCCTAAAATAAGTGACCTAAAAATGCAAAGTTAATTTCGAATTAAAATTTAAAACAAAAAGGTTAAGGTAGAGCCTTGTAATCGAATTAGAAAGCAGTACGCACCCCTGGATAATTAAAAATTTTATGTGTTAACTCTAAATATAACTTCGTAAAATAACGCAGGTCGTTACACCTTGTGCTCTACATCAACGTGCGAATGTAAATCCGATAAACCAATTAGCGATGAAACTGTTATTATATTGTTAGCTGAATTACACGGTTAGCATTTTTATTTGTTCATGTTATTGGCACGCGCGCGAAATCGACAATTCAAGATAATTATATCCAATTGATATTCTTCCGAAAGTGCACGCATGTTTATTTTAAAACATCAGTTTTGTCGTAGGTAACCCGATAAAAATACTCGAACGCCTGCATATGTTGATTATACGAAATTCAAGGAGAAATGTGTATTAAGAATCGAGTTGGAAAGAAACGAAAAACCCAGTCTCTTTTGAACCGAACAAAGCGCGACAAATTAATAATAATTCGTTAAAACTCCGCTTGTGTCGATAACGTGCATGTTTCGATAACTGATAATCGTGCCTCATAACTCGCCTTATATTACTTTAGTACGGCGCGAGCAGTCCGCGAAGTAATTGTGTATATCTGTGTCGTTGTAATATTTTATTAAAATTAACATTTGTTTCGTGGCGTGTTCTTGGTTTCCGCGGTGGACTTCGAGAGGCCCCCCGTTTAGACGTTAGACGTTTTAGAAATAATTTGATTACCTCTACCTCTCCTTTTTTGTTCGTGCGGGAGGCGTTGAAGTTTTAAAAGGTAGGTGCCGTTTGCATGTCTTTAAGGTATAATTCGGTTGCAAAAAGAACACAACAACGTTTGAATATTAATAAAATTTATTTTAATTTTAAAATATAATTTAAATGACTGCTTTATCAAATTACGTAAGTCGGAATGACTAAGGGCGGCAGTTTCGATTTTAAAAGGACGTTTAGGAATTTCCGTTTAGTAATTATGATGATTAATAGGTAGGCACTATGCTGAAAATTTCGAACTAGTTGTATAATAACTTTTTGTTATATATTGTTATGTATTTGTTTGCATTGTAGGTAAACATACTTACGTCTCATTTTAAGTAAGGAGTAGTTTTTAACAAAATTATTACAACAATCGACGATCAAAACGTTAAGTAATTATTTTGAATACATACTTTAATATACGATATAGAAATTATCTAGAACGTAAACGTTTATCGCACAGCTTGAGTACTGGCACGTGTGATTAGTTCGCCAGATCCATTCCTGCATAAAACGATATCTACAACGGGCCATAAATCGCGGCGATGATTAATAGGTATCTACTTATTAAGAATTGATAAAAAAATTTAACTTGTTTCCGCAGTGGGGTCGGGTATTTAACGAATGGTGGTACACACGCGCCCACGTACATCGACATCAATTCGATTTCACATATTTTTGTAACTATATGTATTTCTTTTTTTAAATTTTGGTTTAAATTTTACATTAATTTAGCTAAATAAATAACTATTTCTGTATTAATTAATTGTGATTTGATTGTGAATTGTGAGGTACTTCCATACTTTATGATTCGCTCTGTCGATGTCGTTTAAAATGTATTGTATATAGAAGGCCAAGGAGTCCAATCGCTTTTTAAAAATCAGGTCAGCTAACCTACGACATTATCTATTTTTATAGGTAGTTGGAAAAAGTGAAAATTATTTATCCGCATTTAATTACAGGTTTTACAATGTATATACCTATATAATTTAAAAATCAATTTAAAACATTTTGTTTGAGGTTTTCGCGGTGTAGTTATTGTTGTTATAACACCGTACCGTGCTGTGTCGCGTCGTAACAAAAAGATTAGTTATAAGAATTTATGGCATTATTTTGACGTGTTCCATTACCTTTTAAAGTTTATTCCACGAACTTTGGAACACCCTGTATACTTTTTATAAATTGAAATAAGGCAATTATGATATATAGTGGTAAAACTGATTTTTGAAAAAAACTGTAGGTACACTTGCCACAGAAAAAATCGGAACAGTTGAAGGATAGAATTTTAAAAATGTTTGGTTGTGAATTGGGTTTTAGGTAAAATGCTTGTATTTTTAAAAGGGATTATTGTAAACCATAAATCATCATTGTTACTAACAAAGTGGACAACTCTTTGTCAACAAAATACTTTAGAAGCAAGTGGTGGGCAGGTTTAGTTTACGCTTTCTGTAAATTGAAAAATTTATTGATCGACGTAATCTAACGATCGCGTCTTACCAAAAGGACATAACTCACACTTTTTGTGAAAATGAGTTATTCTGACTATCTTACGCATTTAAAACAAAGACAATGTCTGATAAAATCTAGTAACAATATTTCGATTTTTTTCACCGAAAAAATCGATTTATATTTCCGCGAAACGTATCTTGTTATAGCTACGCGGCGACATAACATGTGCTCTACTGTAAAATTTACTTTTTGTGGATTACGCCCTTTTGGAAAATCTGCGTCCATATGACCGATAACATGTAGATTTATACAAAAAAAAGGGTTACTTACACCCACAAAATTGATATAGCTTGAAAAATATTTCGTCTTGTTAATAGTGCTTCGTCAACAAAACTTAATAAATCACATTTTTGATTTTTTGCCTTGACTTTTCTTTAACAAGCCATAACTTTTCCAAATCGGACCTATACATTGCTACAGCTTCTTTGCTTAAAATTACTTAAGAATCGCGTCCCTAACGTTTGGCAAATTCTTCCCGGGACACCCTATATGTATCCTTAATTACTATATGTGTTATTTAACCTACGAAAATTATACATCCAAGAACAAGAAACGATAAATAAAATAATTATGTAAGTAGGTATGTAATCATTCTTTGTGTGTATAGAAAAGTAATAAAGATACAATTCTTTGGCCCAATTAATATATTATATATTAATTAATTGTTTCCATCGTTTATATATTTGTAGCACTAAAGATAGCTCCAACCAGAGCCGAAATATATGATGTTAGTTGTTCAAAGTTTTTATATTGCCTTATTATCACAATTTTTAAAAGAAGTATAGTAAAGTAAGCATTCGGTCACTAGTTTTAATTTTAAGGCGATCCCCTACTTTTCAGTAAGTTCATAAACTTCAATAGAAATCAAGATTTCGCACTTTTTATGTTTTAGAAAAAATTTTTTTTAATGATATTTGGTATCGAAATCATCAGTACAAAAAAAAGAAATCATCACACAGCGACGAAATTATCGTAAGTCGTCAAAATTATATCAAAAATATTACATTTAATAATAAAACAGGGTTACAAACAGAACAATGGATTAAATCTACAGGTTCTAGACGAGAGCGGTATAATGGAGTATCGACAGATATACTGGACACATTTTTCACTGGAAACAAATATTTTGAAATGTATTTTTAAACTTCATCAGTAATTATAATTGTAGAGGAAGGAAATAGGAAAAGCATCAAAATATCAAGGATATAATAAATAGTAATGTTATCGAAATCATAGTTGTTTTCATAACGATCACATTCTAAATTAACTTTAGAGAAATAAGTAATGAAATGCCAAAAATCATAATTCGCAACTTTGTTGGGTGAAATTTGCCTGTTACGTTCTCGTCTAACAACAAGTAGAACCCATAAATTCAATACATTGTTCTCTTTGTAACCTTTTTCTATTCTTTTACTACGGATTAGTAAATGTCATATATTTGATATAATTTTGACGTCTTACGATAATTTCGTCGATTTGGGATGATTTCTTTTTTTGTGCTGATGATTTTGATACCAAACATCATATAAAAAAATTATTCTAAAACATAAAAAAGAGCAAAATGTGGATTTTCATTTGATTTACATTGAAGTTTGTTAGCTTACTGGAAGGCAGGGCTCGTCTTAAAATGCAAAAGGCTATTTCAACCTTTCCAATACCTAACATCTTTAGAACCTCATCTATGTAGGTAACAATGCTTTTATGGCTTAATCCTTATGTACTTGCAAACAGTTTATTTAAAACCCGATTCACAACAAAACATTTTTAAATTCTGTCCTTCTAATGTCCCGATTTTTTCTGTGGCGAGCGTACCTGCTTACTGATAATACAATTTACAAAAATTGCATTTACAGTTAAGTTACAGAAAAAATTACATATAATAACATTTGAGTTTGAAAATTGGTAGTACTTAACCGTGTTATTAAAGGCCGGTATTTCTATCTCCCGATAAATCTATTTAACATATTTACCATGGTACCGTTTGTTCCTACAATTGTGCCCAAGGTTTTGAGTTAAAAATACCGGCCCTGAATGTGCGTGAATTCAACATCAAAATAGATTATAGCAAAATAAGAAATATTATTTACGAGAACAACAAACAAGATTATTTGAAATTGATGTATTTTCAACAAATAGAGAAGAAATAGTGATATCGACAATATAATGATGGTTACTTTACATCTCATTTATCTTAGGTCACACACCAAAAAGCCATATAGCATGCATTCATCCACTCATTGTTACCCAACTGTATATCAAATCTCATCGTGATCGGTGCAGAACAACTCCATGACGATTCCTTATAAGTAGTACCTATTTTAATATTCCGAATTTATAAATAGATAAAGTATTTTTGTATTAATATTTATTTGCTATTCGATGAAAATTCTCTTCTTGGTGAAATTTGGTATATTTTCTAATTTTTCAATGTGCTTGTAGTGGGGGTGTGCAAAATTTATACAGTTATTTTATTTGCAACTATTTTGATCAAAATGTTTAAAATTCTCATAAATGGTATAAAATTATCTACGTATAAAAGATCGTCGTTTTACTTTTACGAATAATCTAAATTCAAAAGATACTTAATGGATAAAAACAGATGTAGATACAAGAATAAATAAATTTTTATAATTTTGTGTTAATGTGCTAAAGCATTATATTGAGTATTAGTTATTGGGCACAATCGAGCAAGATTACCAAAAGTTTTCGTTTGTGTCTTCAATATCAACTCCATTCGCCCTATAGTTTTCAAGTTCATTTATCCACAATAAAATACGAGCGTCATTTTCTATTGTTCTTCGTATTTTGGGTGTAGGTACTTGATCTATTGGGGCGTCTATCGATTAAATATCATCCCGGGTAAAGTATGTTTAGTATATGAAATATTACGGCAATAGCTAATCGTTTTATTGAATTTGCCAAAATTCCTTAAAGCGATAACTGTAAAATTTGATACAATCGCATAACATCTGCTTATTTCAACAATTACATAATTTACATAAATGTAGGTATAACCGAAGACCCACTCAAAACGGAATTAACGAGAATAAATTAGACCATAAATTTTTGTAATAAACCTCTCGCTTTAACATGTAAAGAAACTAGTGAAAGCAAGGCGTTCGGTCTTTTAATTTAATTTACGATGTTGCGCTGCTACCGTCACTTTTACCATAGCGCACGCATAATGGGCAACACTCAACGACCAATTTAGGCCCTACGCGATTATCTGTAAAAGTGTAAATTGACTTGTTATTAATATTTTTTACTTAAGAAATTTCAAATCGTTATTTATTGTCGGTGAAATAAAATAAATTTAAATTTTATTAGTAATAAGCTTCGTTATTGCCGCGTATTTCTTTTTTCTAACCACGCAGAGAAAAATATTTTTTGTACTTAATAAATAATCGTTTATTCAAATAAATAATTTCCTTTAAATAGTGGCAAATAAATGTTTCTTTCGCGGTAACGACTAATTTATTCAAAATTGTATAACTTTAATTTCAACACATTTTTCTAATTTCTAGCAAATAAATTGACCCTATTTACAACAATTACAACTGCTGGTGACGCCGTTAATTATTCAAATAAAGATTTCTTATACCTAGTAGGTATAAGATTATTTCTTATAACTAAGATATTGTCACAATCAAAAAGTATTTATTTCGGCGTTAAGTTCCTAAGTTTATAGAAGTAAATCTAATTGTGTGAATCAAAAATTTGATATTTCGTACAACTCTGTTGTATTATGTAGATCCAAAGCAACATTCCACAAATACATAAGTAAATATATTTCTTAATTTCAAAGAAACCTATTTCTCTGTGGCATAAGAAAATTCCTCGCTCAACGAATATATTAGGTAGTGATTAAATAAAAGACGAGATTCTGTTCTGGGTCCATTTTAATGGCGTTTTCCGCGACCCTCTATTGCATAGTCATATTCCATCCCTTTGTATCTTTTAGCTTTGTAGCTCGTTCCGTACTTTTCGTAAGTACATTCGTTAACCACATCGTGGATGTTTCATTTTTCATTTATCTGCGTAGGTATGCGTGCACCTATATTATATTTAAACAATTATTAACGTTACATACGATAAATAAGTAAGGAATAAACATTTAAATTCGCCGTTATTTAAGAAATTAAATTACTTACTTAATAACGTTCTTTAAAGTATTTATTTCCAAAATTTAATATTCTACTTCCTAATAATTTATTAATTAATATCCATACTCGTCTCTCCGTGCTAATTTGATTTTGCTTCCATTTAATTTGTACTGATGCAGACTGACCTGTTGATTACACACAAGTCCCGCTTTGTAATGTATTTACATGTCTGTAAAACGAATCAAAAGAGGGAAAAACGGTAGCGGTTTTCCAATGAACTTTTTTAATTCGCCAACTTTATCCCAACGTATTGCAGGCAATACGATTGGCATCCAACTGTCTTTTCACGATGAGTGCCTTTACATCCTATTTGTTGTTGTTGTTTTTTTAATTTAAACGTAATTTCGTCTTATTATAGATAATTAAATTTAAAGAAAGCTCTGTTGGCAGTTTTAATTCATGCAGTTTTAACTAACTGACAGCACTAATTAGTGATAATTTACTACGTATTCTTAAGGGACAAATTTCTCGCATTATTTTGCACATTATTAAAATTGTGCCACCTTGCCGTTTCCCTAATTACTTGCAATAGTGATTAAGATGGCTTTGTATTTGTTAAAGTAAAAATAATTAGGCCTCCATTCATTAGACTTATGTTAGTAATTATCGTAATCGACTTTCAAGCGAAAATGTTTAAATCGTAGAATATACTAGTCTATATTATAAAACATTTAAAATTGACCGAATTTCTACCCCTCGAATAATTCAATTTTTAGAACACCGTATCCGTTCTCAGTTACAACATAGTGGGGAAATTATATACTATTAACTTCTGGAATGTACATTATAGATATTGATATATAAGAGAATAACTTTTAACCCCCAACATAACCGTGAATTATAACTGTAGTTGTGTAGGGTTGGATTTGACAGGTTCGTTCAAAGGGTAGGGTGTGAGTCCACGGGCAATAGGGATTGGAGTTGAGCGGAGGAGACTGCGGTATCCAGGGTGGACACTATCGATCAAACGCTGGCCGGGTCGTTCGGACCAAAAATGCGTCGGACGTGAATAAAAATATAAAACTACGTATATTATGTTTGTTACGAATAATGATTTTCACTCCCTAACCTCGATATTTTCACGGCAAATAACTTGACGACCGCTTCTGACTTATGCATGAATAAAAAGGAAGTTTAGTGGTAGTTGAATTAATTATTCAAGAACACCCTTTCAAGTAAACGCGCTCGCTACGTTCGGCAGTAAATATTTGGTATATTGAAGTAAAAATTAAAACGACGACGATTTAGTAAATGTTCAAATTTAATCGTTGTCTCTGAATACAATGTATGTCTATGTATGTTTAAAATTTGTTCATAAACCATAATTAAGCGCGTTGTTTCCAAAAAAAAAATTATAGGTGCGATCGTTTTAAACGAAGCCAACAATATTCGTTAACAGCGTATAAGCTTGTTAAGACTGGAAAATATTTCAAAGCGCACCACTAACGTGATTTATCGAAATAAGTTTAGTAGAGTATGAACTATATCTAGATTAATAGAGTACATAATATAAAACTATTAATTATTATTTCTATTTTAACGGATATTATAGGATTCTAACTGTCAATATAAATAAAAAATCACAATATCTAACTACTAATTGCCAATATTGGAAGTGTTGAAAGAACCTCGTCCCGATTACAAGGGGGGTTTTAGGTCACGAGCGAACAGCTTTGAATTATGTAGTTTTATACAGAAAAATAATAATATCAGGTTCCCAAATTGCTATGCCGTATGCGTGGGGGTGAAATAGGGGGTCAAATGTACTATAATGACTTGAAATATTGGGTTACTCAATAAGAAAATTTTTGTCCAGCTTTTTTCGAGACACCTTATATAACAAAAATATTTTTAAAACAAGCCTAATACAAACAAAATCATACTTAGAAAAACTTTTAACGATATTTATGCCAGGATTTATTTTTTAAATCATTTGACAGAGTTTAAATATCGATAACTCAAAAACAATTGATTTTAGATATGGCGCATAATATATAGAAGAAATTTGAAATTGCCAACAAAATTGGGGGTCACTATTTGAAGAATTTGACGGTTTTTTGTGACGCCCTTTATAACAAAAGATGTTTTTAAAGTGAGCGCAGAAAATAAATAAAGTCGATGGGTCCGAGCGAATTCTTTAAATATTAAGTGCTTTTAAAATACTTTTTTACCTCAGTATATATAATAATAAATCAAATAAGTAAAATAATTAAAAACAGCGCCGAATTGTGAGCATAAAAAAAACATTTTTGTAAAATTCGACAGCTCTGAAGACGAGCCAAACGAGACTTAAATTCTTTGTTTCATACGTTGTATATCATAGCGCATACAGTGAATTGAGCAAAAAAAAATATTTTGTGAATATACTCAAGCCGCCCTACACGCTGATATACGACTCATTGCTGTTCGGCATATGGCTAAAACGGGACAAGGTTTTTTTAATAAATAGGTAATTAATTAATCATTAGAAGAAAATCAGTGAAATGCTTATAATGAAAATATTATATTTGTGGATACGTTAAATCTTATTTTTTCATGTTTTTTTTGTTATTGAGTAATATTATAACTTTTTTTAATTTACCTATGTAAAAATTAAAAAAGTAATTTTTTGAATATCTACTCAAACTCAAATTACATAAGTACCTACTCACTCAAATATTAAAATAGTCATGAAAAATTTAGATTTGAATATTTATTTTAAATAATGGATATGCCGAAACTGTTAAATAACGTTAAAAATTTAGGCGTTTAATAATAATAATAAGAACAAAGAGGGGGTTTAATTATCCGGATTCTTTCCAATTCACAAAAATAATTTAAGTATCGTGTTTTTGTAGAAATTTCAATGCCAACGCAAAATCTCCAGTACCTAAATTTACATTACAAACCTGTAGAGGTTTTTATATTTTCTGGAAATTTAAATGGTCGAGAGCTAATAGATATTGATTTTAAATGCTCAAAATAATCGACGTAGCACGGCGCACAGTGGGGCGAGGTACCGTAAAACGTGGCAGAAACTATTTTGATTTATGTAACTGTTTTAACTATTTGGTATACATTTAGATTGAATAAATATAGATCATTTATAATATTTTACAAGTTTTATTTTAAAAATAAATGTAGATAAAGGGATTAAAAAAGTTAAAATAAAAATACCCCGTAATAATTGTATCTTATAGAAAATATGATCTCGCGACATTGATTGGTTATCACATATGTTGTAATTTAGGACCTGCCAAACAAAAATGTAATACGTAAAAAGTTATATGATGGTCAGTTTTTGAACTACAGTCAAACATGAGCTGTGATGGGCTGATGAGTAGTTATTGTTTGAGAACAATGTTTTTCGAACATTTCATAATAAACCATTATTTTTATTGATCACAAGAGAAATTTCATAAATATTTTTTATACATATAAATTCATATATAGGGTGTCTCTGAAATTGGGTTTACAATAGAGGTAGGTACCTACCTATACTGAACTAAAAATTTCATCGCAGTAGGAAAAAATGTATTGCTTGTAGAATATTCGACTTATTTTAAAAACAAAGTTTATCAAGCAAAAAAATTACATTTATTATATAACGTACGTACTCAAAAAACTATCTTTCTAAAAAAATTAAAAATATTACTGCTATTAAACTGTTCAAAAACTTTCACAAAACAAACTCTTACAAAATCTTCGTGAATAATTTTAAAAATAAATTAATAATTGAATAAAAGATGGCCTAATAAAAGAAAACAGAAAATGTTTCTTCTTCTTCATCAGGTAGACTATTCAGGTATCTTTTTCTATTGTAATTAAACTATTCTAAGTCTTAGTCGTCTGATGAAAAAGAAACACTTTCTGTTTCCTCTTCTTCGGGAGACGATTCATCTGTATATCGAAAAATATTTGTTTCCCCGAGCATATATAAAACATCTGTATAAAATTACTTCAACTTTTTTTGTGGGATACTAAACAGTTTACTAATTCAGCGATTTTAGAACACTGACAAAAAACATAAAATTTTTGAAGTTTTTCGACTTTCTGCTTCTTCTACAATTGAAGATGAATAGGGAAGAATGAAAAGTTACTTTAAAATATTCGAAATATCGGTCGAAGTTTACTTAAATTATTTTGCAAATAAACACAGAGTCGGCTGTAAGCTTTGTCTTATAGGCCATTATCTTGTAATGTCGCAAAAAGTCGCAGTATTTTTGTTTTATTATGTAGTAGCTGTATGTATTAGCTATACTTCTACGCAAAAAAGTAACCTGATACAGCTCAATAGTAAACAAAAAATCAACGACAAGTTGATTTAGTGATTTAGTGATTTACAAAAATACATTAATTATAATAAACAAAATTAGGCACGTTAATGAACAATAACTTATTAAATAAGTTTATGTACCTGTAGACTTTGCATCCATCTCGATTTCGACTCACTTTTGTATTAATTATCTATATAAAACTAAACGAAGAACAGAACAACTATTTTGACGTGTAATAAACAATTCATACGAGTTTATCGGAATTGCCAGTTCTGCCTGTATTACACGGAAATATGTGATGACAACAGTAATTGCTTAATCGTATAACATCCATAGATGATTAAGCTATTATAAAATATGAATTTAAATAAGTAAATGTGATATTTCAATTTTTGACTTTCTGCCACGTTTTACGATATTCCGCCCCACCGTGCGGCGTATTGAAACCGAATTAGCATTTACCCTCTTACTGCAGTACAATTATTATTAATCCTTTCGACATTAATAATAAATTGATACTGACATTTTTAAACTTTTAATCGTTTTATTAACCATCGCTAATGGTTTTATTAAGCTGCATTTGGCAGCCTAACTTACAAGTAACTAAGAAGTTGTATAGGTTCAGCGTTGAGGCTAAACTTCAGAGTTGCTCCCATCAGGATCGGCTGTCAATCGGATGTCCGGGCGAAGGTTTACGTCGTTTCCCTGGGGACTATAACTTCGCAAAAGCTGATTCAGCTGCTGTTTTAGCTCTGCACGTCACAAAAAATACAACATTATAAAAAAACATCAATGCTCGCACTTCGCAAAAGTTACACGCTGTGCTAAACTGTCCTAAAACTTTTTTTTGTTCAATATTTATAAAGAAATGTTGAATTTACTGTTGAATCATACATTTTCGATTTCAAATATAACAGAAAAATATTAAGCAAAATATAAACTTATTCCGCATTGTATTATAAGTAGTATGTATGTAGTAATTCTTTATCGCCCGTGACATTGATGGTTTTTACTAACCATTTTTAATTATTTCAAAGTTCCCACATTAAAAGAGGCGAGTGCATATATACATATGCACGCGATGTCTAATCTAATGCACTTACTAACGAATAATTTTATAACTGGGTTACATGTTTATATTTTAATCAGAAATTTTCCATTATCTGTATTATAGTATAGGGCGATTGAAAATTTCACAAAATTATTTCGAAAATGAAGTAAATTTCTTACGAACAATAGATCGAAAATGCTTCGTTTATTAACTTCGTAATAAACGAAATTTTGAAAACAATTAAGTGATCATAATAATAAAATTTTAGTACTGATTTATGCGGTTCTCACAATCAACATGTTAGAGCTTCGTAGGTGTCATATTTTTGATATGATTTTAGACTAAAAATTCAAAAAGCAAACGTAGGTCACCCAATTTCTGTTGCAGAAGCCTTTACGTTTATTCAGTTAGGGTGTAGATGGCATTAAATAATTGTTTTAAGATAAAGGTGTAACCTTTCAATAATACCACTTGACGTTGAACGGAGTACAATTGTCTTTATACGCGAGTTACTATTAATTTTGAACTAATAATGTAAGTAGTTTGAAATTGGTATCGGTTCTCCGATCACTTGTACACATCTCGGATTGGAACTCTAAACATAACAATCCAATTACGTAAAAATCATCAAGTCTATGCTTCTGCAAAAATACCTATATTGTTAAAACTGTTTCAGGTGATCGTAAATAACAATCGAATTCTGCGAAACTGTGGTACCTATACTTTGCTGTAGAATTTAATTTTATCTTTTCTTACGATGCTCTTAATTCGCAATATAGATACATATAGCCTATTGTCGAGAAAATTCCTTTTACTTGATACATCACAACCACTGTTGCGAAATTCTTATACATAGGTACCTATTAAGCCGGAAATTCGTTTTTCTGATAATTTTATTTCTGATTTAGACTAACAAAATGCATGTTTGGATGCATTTTTTGGCTTGTAAAAATGCCGTTATCCAACGACCGAACCGTATTATTTTACGAGTTCCGTTCGCAAACCTAAAACGTCAGTGATGCGGACTTTCTGTGAATAATTTTAAAGACATTAGTTAGATAGGCCTTTCAAAATCGTGAAATACAATATTTTGCAAAAAAAATACACAATACTGGACTATAATTTTAGAGCTTGAAAAGTAGCAAAATATAACTTTAGGATGTCTTTTAAAGGTATTAAAAATCACCCAAATTAATTCATTATAAATCGGTATTTCAGTTTCGGTTTAAACTACAATCGAGAATTAAATTGGTCATGTTTCTGTGATAGCTAAGGAAGATTT